>CM045553.1:29911693-30624797 GCA_024721245.1 Mitragyna speciosa | reverse complement strand
TGTGAATGTAGCATGAACAATTTAGATAAGAAACCATGAAAAAACAAAATATAAACAAAAGATATAAGTAAAAAATTTTATTCACTACTATTAGGATCAACTAACCATCTCGTGGCTCCACTAAACGAGGCGAGTCTGCAAATAAAGTAAGAACAAGTTAACATATACATAACATCTATCTCTAATATAAAATGAGCAATTTTATATTAGCAAAGATTAATAAGTTCATACCAGAATGTAATGTAGTTGCAGGTCTACCACGGCCCCCGCATCGCCCCCCTCGTCGACCACGTCCTCGTTGACCTCTCCCAACCATCTGTATACGAAACAAGTAAAAATGCCAGATTATGACATAAGTGAAGTTAATTCTTAAATTTTAATTTGAACTTTTCTGAACAATTAGACAATGGCAAATCACTACTGAAAAATTTAGATTTGGAAAATAACCTTTTCAACAAAATAATCATGCAATATCATCATATCATTAACATTATCAACATCTAGGTCATCTGAGTCATCACTAGATATATATTCCAAAGTTGCTTCATCATCACCAAAAATTATATCCTCATCCTCACTGTCCTCAATATCATACAAGTTTTCTCCTCGATCATGAAGAGAGGCTCCTTCAGTACGTAATTGAAGGACCATCTCATGAGGCACAGTTGTTGGTTCCACATCCTCTCGGACTAATCGAGATGTATCATCTACATCTTCTGTTGGATGAAAAGATGGTAAGTCATAAGAATCTTCTTCCTGTAAGACATCTTCATTCATGCCATCCTCATCGTCTTGCTCGGGTATGTCATATATATTGCGATGATTTACTCTTTGTACAACCATCCAATTCTTTCCCCGAGCCCGATTATTCAAATAAAATACCTGTTGAGCTTGTGTGGCAAGAATAAATGGTTCTTCAGCATACCAATCAGATGTAATGTCAATTGATGTTAAATTGTTTTCAACCACCATTTTCTTTCCCTTCGGATCAGTGTTATACCACTTGCAACGGAACATGAATACCTTTCTTTGATGAATGAAATCCAATTCTAAAATCTCAAGCAAAACACCATAATAAACTACATTCACTATTCTCATCACCACCCCATGTACAAACACCACTACATTATGTCTTCAAATTGTCATCACGTTCCTTGCAACGAAATCTAACACCATTGAGGATGCAACCATGCCAACTTGTGTAACGATCATCCGCAAATTGTGAAAGTGAGTACAGATCATCAGTTGCTCTAAGATCCCCGTTCAGTCTCAGAATTGCCATCTGTTATAAATTTCTAGTGTTAGATATTTTAATTTAAATTTTTTACCAAAAAAATTATATATGTATCTTATTTACATTTCTCTTAAACCAAGAAGGAAATTTGTGCTTTTGTATACCCTCAATATCTTCTTCTCGTACATTTCTTGAGCGCAAAACTTCCTTATACTCACTACATTTGAGGAATATATGAGTATTACAACATCAAGATGAACTAAATTAAAAATACCAGTAGAGGTTCCAAACTCACCTTATGAAATCATCAAGTTCATCTCAGCAATTATTGGGAAGATACCACTGCACCATATTGCCATAAACCCCAAGCTTGCTAAATTTAGGAGACCCTAATGTACGAATTTTGCTGTTGAATAACTCCATCTCGTATTCTGCACTAGGTACATCCCAATTACATTCTAAAGTGTGTGAATCTCGTCTGAGAATTATGCAAATAACGAGATAAAAAGGTAATAGCCTCATCAACAGCATATGCTTCAGTAATAGAGCCATCAGGGTGTGAAAAATTATGAACATATCCCTTGTATGTACCCATGCAACGTTCAATGCCAAACATCCATCTTTGATTGACAGGTCCTCCCAACAATGCTTGTTCTGGCAAATGCACACATAAATGCACCATGACAGTAAAAAATGCAGGGGGAAATATCTTATCAAGTTTACACAACAAAACAACAATTCCTTCCTTCATCTCCTCAAGTTCCTCAACATATAAGGTTTTGGCACATAATTTTTGAAAGAATTGGCAAAACTCTGTCAACGTTGCTCGTACTTTCTTCTCCAAAAATGGAAGAATGGCCACAGACAATATTTTTTGAAGTAACACATGACAATCATGTGTTTTCATCCCCCCAAGTGTATTAGACTCTGTGACACATCGGCTGATGTTGGACGCATACCCATCCTGGCAGGCGAACTGACTTGATAAAGTCGCAAAACTCTACACATTCTACCTTACTCAACGTGTAATTAGCATGTGGTTTCACAAATTTTGCCATTCATCTCCCTCAACCACAATTCTCTGCGAATAGTTAAGATCTTCCAAGTCTAGACGTGCTTTTACAGTATCCTTCGACTTCACGGGATCGTCTAGCAAGGTCCCTAAGATATTGTCACAAACATTTTTTTCTATATGCATGACATCAAGATTATGACGCATCAACAACTTTGACCAATAAGGAAGTTCAAACAAGATACTTTTTTTCGACCAATTTAACTCATCAACCCCGCGTTTACGCTTCCTATCCACATTATTTGGAAGCTTTACCAGGAGTGCATGTAGGTAACTCCTCTAATTGTAACAAAATATCATCACCAGAAAATTGACGAGGTGGTGGCCTTCTTTCTGCTTTGCCATTGTACTCAAAGCTCCTTCGCCAGGAGTGTGTATTGCTTAAGAAGCATCGGTGCCCAGCATAACATTGTTTTCCCCGAATTCGACTTGATCGGGTGTCTCCAAGGCATATTGGACATGCCAATTTTCCCATAGTGCTCCACCCAGATAAGTAGGCATAAGTAAGGGAAGTCACTGATCGTCCACATAACTGCAGCACGAAGGGTGAAATGAGACTGAGAATATTCATCATATGCTTGAACCCTGTCACGCCATAAAACTTTAAGTTCATCCACAAGAGGCCTTAAAAAGACATCAAAGTCTTTATCGGGAGACTTTGGCCCTGGAATTAACAATGATAAGAGATAGTTGCTCTTATGCATTGTACGCCAAGGACGGCATGTTATAAGGCATCAAAATTACAGGCCAAAGACTATATGCTGTTGTCATATTGCTAAACGGGTTGAACCCATCTAATGCTAGCCCCAATCGCACATTTCTTGAATCATCAGCAAATTCAGGGTACAACGCATCAAAGTGTTTCCATGCCTTGCTATCAAGCAGGATGACGAAGCACCCCAGGCTCTTCTTTACGAAACTCCTTATGCCAACGCATGTCTCTCGCTGTATGTCTTGAAGAATAAAGTCTCTTTCAACCGAGGTGTGACAGGGAAATATCGCAGCCTCTTATGTGGTATCGTGTTACGAACATAGCGACTATTTTTACAAACAGGACACACGGTAGCATTTTGAGCTTCACCATAAAAAATGGCACAATCATATTGACAAACGTCAATAAGTTCATATTCCCAAACCAACTTCACAAAGCAATTTTCTATTATCGTAATAGCTTGGTGGACAGTTATTTCCTTTTGGGAGCACTTGATGGAGAAGCTTCAACAACATCTCAAACGAATTATCGCTCCACTTGTTCATCACTTTGATGTTCATTAACTTCACAACAAAGGTCAAAGCAGAAATTCCACATCCCTCGTATAGAGGATTATGGACAGCTTCATATATCTTCTCATAGCGAGCCTCTTCAGCAGTTGATCGTGTATTTCCAGCTAAATCGTCCGTAGGCCCAACATTGAAAAATTGATCACCAATGGCATCATGCAGTCCTGCTCCTAAACCATCAAGTTCACTAGTTACAAAATCCTTGTTGCCCTCACTTTCCTCGTCAACTTCTTTCTCACCATGGTACACCCACCAGTGTGTACGAGTCGTCTATTCCCACACTAATCAGATGAGCTCTAATTGTATCTATGCTTTGGTGCCTCAAATTGAGACAGTTGAAGCAAGGGCATAAAGTTGAACCCTTAGAATTCAAATTCCGTTTGGCAACTTTAATAAACTCCTTTATCCCCTCTACATACTCAGGAGATATTCGATTCCAGTTCTTTACCCACTGATGATCCATATTATCTATGTATTAACAACCTATAATGAGGCAACATTTAAGTCATTATCATTAAACGATATTATTCTTGGAGTTATCATTATACTTTCATGATCTTAACGTGCCAATTAGGATGAAAAAAAGCAAACGAAGAGTAAAAAACAGCTTCATATAAACTACACAAATAACTAAATAATATAAACCCGTTAAGTGTGTGATGTTATTGAAATCATGAACTATAATCTTGTCATTCGAACTCAAACACATAGAGACTGTATAGACTATTCTGCAAATTACACAAACTAATTCGAACTAGAAAACATAACATAGAACATGGAATCAGTAATGATAAGCATGATTTATTTGGTTACTCTTGGCTGTGTGTTTAATTCCTTTAAGAAAAAAAGGAATTTTCATTTTATCTCATTGAATTAATATCTAAATCTTAATAAAAACAACAATTATATTTTCAGACTAATTCCAATTCTCTAGAAGAGTAAACTAATCTCTTTCTTCCTAGCAGACAAGCTTAAATCAAAATCATGGAAGGCCTCAACATATTAGATTAATTCATTTTGGTTCTCATTATATTTATACGCAAAAGGTTACATTTAGATCATAGAAGCCTTAGCTTATTGGACTGATTAGTTTTGGTTCTCAATATATTTATACTAAAAAAATCACATTTAGATAATAGAAGGCTTCAATCTAACTATTATTTTTATAACGAAGATCCTATATGCCCACCAAATAATTTTCATGGTCTACTTATAAGCACTAAATTGTTTTTTTTTTTTTGTATCACTCGCTAGCTATTTCATGATTCATTAAATTAGATATACGAGGAATTATATATCATCCTACCCTATGATGCGACAATCATTTTGCCCCTCCATCGGTCCTTAGTATTCCCTATCCTTACTCCATTTTCAAGTTAAATTAAGTGCAATTGAGCTTTTTGAAATTTTATTGAAAGCCTGCATTTGCACCTCACACTTTTCTTTCTGCTCAAGCCCTAAGAAGCATTTGTAAACACGTCACTTCTCATACTGCTATCCAACCACATAAAGAATGTGATAACTATATTTTTACACATAAACAACCATCAATACAACAACAATATAATAATTTCAGGAACTAGTCTAACAAAAATTTTAGCTCTACAGTCCACTTAAACATTAACAATGCTAGGAAAACACCAAAATTAAAAATGGCAATCAAACATACACACATTTAGAAAACACAGTAACAGAATATAGTACACCAATAAATAAATGTGGTTTTCACTTTTCACACTTGGCAGGTTATCCATGGAACATGTAGAGTGAGAGAAAGAGATGGGCTTATTTGATTTCAAAGGGACATTACATGGGAAGGAAGAGATAGGCTGCTTTAAAAGGGACAAAGAACAAACTATTGATATGATCCTAAGAATGAAGTATAATAACTCTCTTTTAAGTTGATTGAAAAAGGCAAAATATTTAGAAATTAATTGATTACCTGAACAGAGGATCTAAATCACAAGTTGAGTAAATGAAAGTCTTCTTCAGCAATTGTTGAGAAAATTAGAAAGACAAGGAGAATGACTTTGCCAACTATACCTGATCAAAAGTAAACACAGCGATGTACCAATTAGAATCCAAGTGTAATCAAGAAACGAAGAAATGACTAAGATTGTGATGATTGATGAATGATGATTACTTACTACAAGCTGAAATCAAGAAATGACCTGTATACTACCTCAATTATCTCATCAACTTTAGCTTGACTAATACCTTTTGCCATCATGGTGAATATACAATTGATTTAATTGTTTAGAGACCATCATATTTAAGTTTGTTTACATTTTATTGCTTTGAAAGAAGCGTTATAGTGGAGGACAAAAACCCAAAAAAACAAGCTAACCAATCAGCAATTCAACATCTTAAAGCACCATCTTAGTTCCAATTTCACTTTTTCCATCAAAGCATAACAAAAATGCTGTAAAAACAGCAATAAGCAAACCAATAAAAAATTTGAATTCCAGTAACCAATGCAATATTCAGCCCTCCCTAAGGCCCTTCATCATCAAACTCCTTCAATTCAGCCATCATTCTCTATTACATAAAACACCAACAAGTAGTAGTAGAAGAATCAAACGAAAAATAGCACAACTGCAGCAGTTATAGCTTCAAAAAAGCAGCGGTTATAGCTACAAAAAAGCAGCAATTATAGCTGGCTGCTGTCATTTTAGTACATGAACAGGAAAACTAATTTGATGAAAAGCATAGATTGAAGTGATATTTCAATAACTAATTTGACTGAAATCCTTTTCACTCTCTCTCTCTCTCTCTCTCTCACACACACACACACAGAGGTTTTGAAGTCTGAAAACATGCATATTTCTGCTGTTTTTGTTTACTGTTTAGGAGCTTAGTGTCCCTATATGACTGACTGAATACAAGCCTTCGAGAACAATAATGTGTTGGGAAAAAGTTTTTGGTTGATTGCAAGCTGTCTCAAGGTCAAAAACAAAGTCACTCAAGCTAATTCAATTCCCTTTACCCACTTCATACTACTAATCAAGACGAAAGAGGTCCATTTCCCATCCACGCAATAAGGGATATAAATCTGGCAATTTCTCAACATCCCACATGGCTAACTTGGGGGACTTTTTTTGTTCTATGGCATTAGATGTTCGAACATGAGGAGTACAATTGTCTCTTGTGGCTTGCAAGTCATCAACAAACTTAATAAATGTAGTTCCTAAAAGTATAGTTAGCTATGTTGACAGATTGTAAATGATAAATCGCTATATCCTACAATGTTAAAATTTGACAACACTTAAATAGATCATAGTAAATATCAGACCCTTTGGACTCGATTTGTTAGTGGAGTAGTTATATTATAAATTTAATTATCATCAAAAGTACAAATACATGCACATATAACATTTCCCTTAGCAAAATGTCAAAAAAAAAAAAACTGAATTCCTGAAGAGCTTGTTTTATATCTGCAAAAAAAAGTAGCAGTTGTAGCTGAAAAAAAGCAGCAATAGCAACTACTACAAAAAGAAACTAGCTGCATGCTTGTTTTAGTGCTAAAAGAAAATTCATTCAGTCTCCAAAACAATAACCCTTATACCCAAGTTTGACATTACAGTAAAAAACTTGATATTACCAACAATTTCCTTCATTTAACAATTTTACCTAATTGCAATATAATTCATAACCCTGTCCTATTGGATGGAATAAAATAACAAAAAATTTTAATGTCTATCGGAGAGGCAATTTTCAAATTTTAGTAAACAAGGGAACAAAGACAAATAACTATATAAACTTAACCTCCGGATAAATTAGAGGAATACTCTCCAGTTGTATTGTCATCACAATTTCATTAGTAAACCAAGAATAGCTTCCCATTCCACGATTTTCAGAATTCTAGTAGCAAGCATTGTGCACATAGTTACAAAATTTGGAGTTTGTTGAGAGAGACAAATGCAATAGTACATAGCTTATGAACAGTCCACAATAAATGTAAACACAAAAAGAAATCCTAGTGAAAAAAAGAAAAAAAATATAGCTATTTGATACTCTAACTTGGAACATACCTTTGAAATCACAGCTTATATGTGAGAGCAACTCTATATGAACTGATGAATCCCAACAAGTTTGGGGTCGTGCTCAATAAGTTGTATCTACAAATTAAGATATATTAATTCTGGTATGTTTAATAACAGAAAATCAAATAAAAAAGTAAATGAACAATAAACTGACACAAAATATTAAAAATTAGACCATATTTTTGCCACTCTAAAAATGTATTATGTGATTATTAGGATTTGAACATACATAAATAGACACAATTGCATGGGAAGATTGCCAAGAGCTTCAAAAAATAAAACAACTGATCAATTGTCGATGTCCTTGCAAGCCATGTATATTAGACTTCTTTAGTATGTTCTATTTTCTCTATTACATTGCTCAATTGAATGAAGAAATTATATAATCCTAAAAAATTATTTCATTCTAAGCACTATGGCTTTAAAACAATGTTCACATCAAATAGTTTCTCTGCAAGGACATGAGATCTTATGGAATAGTGTAATCAAAATAATCATCCACTCAACTTACTATAGATGGCATAGTGTAAAAATAGAGCAATGGCAATTGGCCGACAGAGAGAAAGGCGAACTATATCATTCTAAAATGGAGAAATGGCAATTGGTCACCCGATTTCCTATTGTAAGCTTTCATTAGCTTGTCCTCTATGTGGAAGTTGGGTCCATAGGTGGGTGGCTGGGTGCTGTGATTTGATCTGGGCTGATCTTGGGCATGGGCTTAACGGTCAAGTACTGGGCTTACACGTAAGAACTTGGGCTTGTTTTCATTAGTGATCAGTTTATGATATTAGAGCTAACGATGTTAACACAGACTAGCCCATTTTTCCTTTTTCTTTTTTTTTAATAAGAAACACTCATTTTACTTTTTCTTTTTTGAGGTAAATACAATAATAAAACATTAAAGTGCATTAATGAAATAAGTAAAGTATGGTTTCAAAGGATTGATCTTAAATTTTGGTGCGCTCATATAACAGAAAGAAATTCTTTGTCAGTACAAATTTATTGATTTCAGCTCAAGTAAAAGAAACTTGAACATGAAAAGCAAACAGAATAAATTGAGAAAACAAATTCCATAATTTGTTCTCACACTACAAAAGTCATGCAAATTTGGACCGATGAAAGATGAAGTTGACTAAATATAGCAAAGTAAATTAATGATTGAGATGATTGCTAAAATGATGCTAACCAGCATAAATTGCCAATCCCAGCTGAACTCACAAAGGGAATTTGATAGGATTCACTAGATCTATATCTCTGATTGTCAAAAAATTAAAAAAATAAATAAATAAATAAACCAAGATATGGAGGACCATACTATTCATTTACACTACACTCGTTGGTCACATAATTAAGTTGAGAAAAGGTGTAAATTAACGTAGACTTGACTTGGTTTGATGTGATAATCTAGAACCAAAGAAGATTGCACACATAATGCGGATAATCAAGGTAGTTTGTTATGCAGCATCCATTTTAGAATGATATAGTTTGCGTTTTACCTTTTATCTCTCCAATTTTGTTTGTGGAATTTCAAAAAAATGAAGGAATTTCCATTCTCTCTATCTAATCTTTGGTGTAACATGAGAATAGAAATCTTTCTATTTATGGAGCCACTATTCTCGTAACCTTCTTCTAGGCAGTATCTTTAAAGAACCAGTTACGGGATGGTGTGGCATCATTATGATGATTAGCCAAGATAAATTCATACAAGAAAAGCAGGCAAGAGCTCTCTAAACTTTTGTATTATTCATACATCTGTTTATACAAGGGACAAGAATCACTAAAGTCCACACACAGACAACATTTATTCCATTGTTTACACTAAATCCAAAATACCCAAACACAAAAAATATTCTATATAATACTACAAGAAATCTCAGTCTACCCACAAAAAAGACATGAAAACCAATCTCAGCAAACTCCAACCCCCAAAACCAATCTACACTAAATCCAAACTACCCAAACCAGTCTACCCACAAAGGAGGTTCGTGGAAAATCTCCTTTTGCATCATGGTTCTGGAAAAAATTTTAATTACTTTATAAATATGTTTTATAACTACTTTTATTGTTTATATGTATCAGTTTAAAGAAAATATTATAGCATTATAATATTACTTTTTTTTAAAAGAACCCTTAGAAAACACAATCTAAACAAAGAATCAAGAAAATATTTACGAGCATAATGTGAAATGCAAGCTATTTCAATTTTTTTCCCAATTTGAACCTAATTAGTTTTCTTAAAAACGCGAAGCTGCTTCAAATGAGAAGTTAAGGAAGGAAAAACATATCAGGCCTTACTCAATGTAATGGAGAGCACCAATTTCCAATTTTCCACCGTATAATCTCCAGATTATAATTGAACAAGATAGGGAAGAGAAGGCGTGGAAGTGGCTAGTTGAGGGGGGTGGCAAGGAGCAGACCGGCCGATATGGCGACGGCAAACCAGTAGAGGTAGCGGCGAGGAGTAGACTAGGGGAGGTGGCGGCAGTTGTTTTGGGGTTGGGAGGAAGAGCTTGATTTGGGGATGAGACTGACCGAAGAGTAGGGCTGTTCTTTCTTTTTTTTTATTTTCTTGTATTTTCTTTTATTTTTATTAACAAATACACTAATGTGATGTTAATTTACAAAATTATCCTTTGTTTATTTAAAATTCAAACATCTTACGTGCGTAATTTTATAAATAAAAATGGATAAAATTGTAATTATATATATAATATTTAATATATGTGTGTGTATAAATGATGTGGCATTTTTCTCCACATCATCATCCTTATAATGAATGCCACAATTATCTTTACCTACACATATATGACATTTATACTTATGTGTGGGTAATATGACCAACAAAAAGGCCTACATCAGCATTCCAAAAAAAATTTAAAAATGCCGCCAATTCTCAATTTGGAGGAAAATTTTCCCACCCAATTCATGTGTAACTATTAACCTTTACCTACACTTAATGCAAAAAAAAAAAAAAAAAAGCCACCTCAACATTTAAAAATTTGGAAAAACCTGCCAAACCCTCAATATTTGGAGGGAAATTATCTCATCCAATTCATTTGTAACTATTGACTTTTACCTACACTTAATCTGAATTAAAAAATGCCACATCAGCAATCAAAAAAATTCAAAAATGCTGCCATTTCTCAATATTAGGCAAGAAAATTTTCCCACCAAATTCATATGTAACTATAAATTTTTACCTACACATAATAAATGCCTAATATATAGTAATTAATCATATTAGATTTACCCACACATATAGAATAAATGTGTAGCTAAATACCCACACATATTATGTGTAGCAATTTTATGTGTGGGTAAAAACTAAATTTCCTGTAGTGATAAAGATCATATAAAGCTTTCTTAATAATAGCAACATTCTTTTCAACATCACCATTAGCATGCATCATATCAAAAGCAAATTTAATGAGTACCATTTTATATCTAGGAACCAAGATGGCAACAAGAGAAATAACCAAATTATATTCACCCCAACACTTGTCAAATTTTACAGCCATACTCGAAGCCATTGCCCTTACATGATCAAACAAGTCTGAAGATTTTTCATTCAAAAATTCCTTGATCCTATACAACTCAGCTAAGAAAATATTTGTAGTTGGATACTCAGAACCAAATATCATATTAGTAATTTCATGAAAGACACCTAGGAATTGACAAACTTCTTCTACCTTCATCCAATCATGAAAAGATGGAACACAATGGAATCCAAGATCAATATCCTTATACCTAGGGAAAATATCTTTAAACTGTAAAACTACAGCCAACATCAAGTATGTTGCATTCCAACACGTGGGACAATCTAAATCAGCTTCTTAGCAAGCAATTGAAGCTGTTTCTTATCTTATTGAATTCATTCAATCTAGCTTCCGAATTGTTCAAATATTTGATCCCTTCTCTAACAACTTCAATCATGTCACCTATTTGACTAAGGCCATCATGACATGAAGTGTTAAAGACCATGACATGAAGTGTTAAAGAGAATTTATTAATTTTTGAACCAAAAATAAAAAATTATTGAACTTGAAGTTGGACTATTTAGTAATAATTCTTTGGAAAAAGAAATTTGCAAGCACTTCTAGACATATAAACAATCAAGGTTGATACATTAATACATCATGTAATCTAGTCCATATTTTAGAGACCTATCATGTTTGAAAAAGATTTTGTTATCACGGTCTCTAACAAAATGACAATAGCTTAAAACTAATTTGCAGCTCCAACACTTAATGGTTCATTATATTGGATTGAAGGTTTATAGTCTAAGAAGGAATTAAAGGACACAACATGCAAATGTGATAGCCAAAACTAACCAGACAGTTACGAATTATAGTTTGCAAATGCTAAATGGATGCATAGTTTCAATATAAGAGAGAGCTTCCTTCCAAAAGTAAATAGGCCATGAAGTTCAACAGTTTACAAGTTACAACTAGGATAGCAGGTACAAACAAGACACTCTTTTCCTACCTAAATTTAACTTTTCTTATTACTAGATATAATTATCAATAATAAACTTACAACTAATGATAGTTACTTAAAATATTATAACAACAAAAATTTAGCAAAAATATAACCATAATGACAATTAAAATAGAAGAGAAGAATGTATATGGCTATATATGTGTTACAGGTTGTACGTTACCACAAAACCATAGAAAACCATGACAATATGCTATTTTCATTTCAAGAAATCTATGGTTTGATTCCACCAACTTTTTGAAACACACAAATACTTTAAAAAATTAATAGTAATCCATTTTGAAGTTAAAATTCTTTCTCAATAAAAAAAGTTGTTATACAAAAAAAAAAAGGAAAAGGACATTCAGTTCTAACTTTGGAGAACCGTTTTCTAGAAAAATGCTGAGAACCTACTCAACCAAGCAAAGAATGTTCACATTTAATTAAGCAAGAATTCATAGAAGTAACTTATGCTTAAAGTCTAAAACAAGTAGTATTTTATGAAGTTAAAATAGAGTACAACTGGAGCCACATGGACAATTTCTTAAACCAATGAAATGCCTTGCCTTCAATACCAAATAACCAAAAATGTAATTAAAAAATGGTTGTTATTGTAAATTTCTTCAACTAAGTTACAAAAGAAACAAGACAAAATTGCTCTAATATCAGCGACAAAATTGTGGAACTTATTTCTTATGTCCAAATCATATATTACAGCCCCAATAAAAACTCTAAACAACTTTAATAATTCATTTTTGGCAACAATTTAGAAACCCATTGTGATACCAAAGGTCCCCATGGACCTTTTAGTAAATTTGACCTCTTGGGTCAAGATATGATTTGAAAGCTCTTTAGGGGCTTGTTTGCAAATTTCGTTAATTGTTTCCTTACCCCCAAAAGACTAGGGTTCTTCTATTCGTTCTTCATCTCTTCTTTTCTCTCTCTTTGGAAGACTCTCTCTTTCTCTAAAATCTTTCCTTTTTCTTTTCACTATTCTTGCAGAAGGAAGTGAAGAGCATTATTCTCCAAGGGGATCAAGTAGAGTTCTTTTTGAATCCTCCAACAAATGTAAATTCTTCTCTTAAAGTTTCACTTCCCTTCCTTTGACATTGGTTTATATTTTGGGGTAGTAGATGGATGGATGATTTGGGGAAGTTTAGGATCCTTATGCTTTTGATTATGTGCTTGTGTTGGTTTGTGTGTGTGTGAGAGAGTTAATGTGTATTCATGATGAATGTGGGCAAAAAAATTTGAGGAATGTGTGATTTGTGGTTGGGTTTTGTGATCTATGAAGTATACTATGTTTATGAGTTGTGTTCTTGGCATATGAAATCATTTTGGATTTGGTTTGGTGCCTGGATTGTGTTGGATTTGGTTTTGGGGTCTTGTAGGGGTCGAAGCTCGCGTTGTTCGGGCTCGTCTACAGTGCCATCCGTGCTGTGGATGAGGCTACAACTCATTTGGGGGTATCCCTTGAGTGCCATATGTAGCATTAGTCGCACCACGGCTAGGAGGCCTCAGGTGTCTGACCCAAGCCCGGCTGGGTTCTGTGTGGGTAAGCCGCTGCGTGAGTCGCATCGCGACTGACGCCACGGATCACACTAGTTTCTCTTCTTTTTGCTTCGTTTTGCATTTGAAGTAGATTTTAAGCCTCAATTATGATTTCTTGATAGATTTAGTGTGTGATTGGCACTAATTATGTGTTATAGGCGAAAAAGGTGCTTATCCCTACTCGAACTACTTGAACTAACTTTGGAATTGAGGTAAGTAGTACTTGAATCTCTTTGTCTTTGAAAATGCGATTTGTTAACTTTAATGCTTTGAAATGTTAATTTCAATACGAATGGGCTTGAGTTTGGTTATGTTCTTACTTTACGTGGTTTAATTATCATTGGAATGATTATTGAATTGAGCTCTTGTATGTGAAATGGCTTGTGGCAGGACTAGTTCCTTAAAATGTTGATTGTGATATGACCTTTAAATCGTGCTAACCGAGTGAAAGTTAGCTTTGAACCGGACCAACCGGGTGAAAGTTGGATTTGAACCGTGTTAACCGGGTCGTAATTAACAACTGGATATCCAGGGTCATCTGTCCACTAACTACTTGAGCTCTCATTGTTTTGTGCCATGGCTAAGAATGTGTTTTATATTGCTTATGAAATGACCACATATTTTGTGAATGTTGTGAATTTTGGTTTTTGTATTGGAACCTATATGTGTATGTATAACAACCTCGAGCCTCAAAGAGACTTTTTACTATTTACTGGGTGATTTGTCACTTATCCCATTCTTTGACTTCACAGGGGATGACTTCATAGAAGAGGATTTGCAAGACTTTGGACCTCATAGTTATAGTTGGTATAGACTTGGAATGAGCTTATTTTGTTCATTGATTGTATAGCCATATTTTTGTTAAGCTAGGTTATGCATGTGATACTCCCAACTATTTTTGTAATGGGAGAAGAGAATTGTAAATGGAGAATGTTCATATTTTTGGAATGAATGAAATGAAGTTTTTGGTTATTATTGTACATTATTAAGTTGTGATTTGTTTTAGTTATAGTTTTGTATCGATTTAGCCTTGTATTCTAATTTAGTCTAGGGCATAGCAGGTGCCACGTCTCGAAACACGGGGCATAACACCGATAGAGAAAAGATGCACATACAAAAAATTACATACCTATTTTTTTTTTAATCACCAATAAGAAGCCAAATTTTTCTTTGCATTAGAATTCCTAATACAGTTAGAGAAAGGAAAAGGAATAATAGAATGAAATGGCAAAAAAAAAAAAATAATCAAAGTCACGAAACATATAATCATCAAGAATGAGGATTGTTTCCCTGAAGGTGGTTGTTACAACTGTTATTCTTTCGATTGAACAATGATTTAAATCCCATTTTTTATGGTGACCAACAAAAGGATGGATACAAAAATAGGATACAAGAACAATCAACGATGTAAGATTAAAAAAAAAAATACATGCCTAAGTTGATTATAGGTTTGGGTTTTCAAGCGAGTGAATAATTGCAGAACATATCAACTTTTCCAAACTTCTCCATTAACCAAGCGACATCACATTTGTATTAACGGGCAAAAATTAATTGTTAGCAAATTAGTGCCATAACAACTAAAAAGGGAGACAAAAATACAGGCAAGAAAATGGGAAGTTAAAAAAAATGGATATGAACCTATCATGCCAAGATCTGGGAAGAGTTGGAGAGAGAGTTTTTGAAAAAAAAAGAAAGAATGGATGGTAAAACCATCAAGAGAACTGAGTTGGAAGAGAGAGATGTTAAGAAAAAAAGGAAAAGATACGAACCTACCAAGATCTGAGAGTTGGAGGAATCAAAAGCGAAAGGATTGTTTTGCAGTGTTTGGTTGCCTGAATATCTCCAAGAAAGGAAGAAAGTAAGAGACGGTAGATGGTAGATGGTAAAACCTAGCTTCCTATAATTCTAATATATATATTTTCTAAATTTATAATTTTTTAAAATACAAAAGCATATGTTCTCGATGATGCTCAACTATTCGCGAATATATTTGTATTCGGCTCGATTAATAATCGAGCTAAATATTGTGATCGAGCTCAACTCGTGTAATATACAAATGAGCCTTTCACGAATACAAATGAGCGCGAACACGAACACGTTCGTGAGTAGTTCGGTTCATTCAAGGCTAATCATAGTGAAAGTGATTGAAAATTTTGAACTAAATGGCTCCTTAGTTTTGTACTTATTAGAGAGCAAGCATTGTGCTACCAAATCCAAACACGTGGGATGAGATCGGTTGACAATATAAACCTTCCTCCCAAAAAATTTCTAATTTATAACTAAAGATACATTGGTTTGTGACCTCCAAGTCGACTACCATGGAAAAATTCTATCCTGATGATGTAATCCCCGTTAGAAAGCTGTGTCCCACCGTTTAAATGCTTGAACTACGGCTGGTGAAATGGATTTAAATCATATTGGTCTAGATCTTCTAGCAAAACAAGAAGTTCTTTATGAAATCCTGCATTTTGGTTTAAAAACAAGCAAACGCAAAATAAGGACATGCAACGTAGCTAACTCCGGAGCATTTCCAAACGAAAGTATTACTCCAAGATCCGTCTTAATGAAACCAGTTATGATCCATGAACAAATATTGCCGCCTCCAAAAAAAATAAGAAGAGAAAAAAAACAGGGGGAGAGCATTTTCGAACCCTGTTTCTATTCAGAAATTGAAAGTATTCATGCAGAAGAGCAATAAGAGGAAAACAGAGGGAAGCATTTTGGCCGGACAGAAAGCAGTGCCCCAGTTTCTGTACAGAAATTCAAATCACAAACGTCGCAGTATTAAGTATTATGGCAATTTTGACCTTTTTTTTTTTTTTTTTTTTTTGGCTTTTAAGGCCTTGGACTGAAGCAGCACAATTTAATATGCAACTACTTAAAATCGAAATGCCGCGCGGTAGCAAGTACTATAATAATTTTGACCGTGTCTTTTAACGTTGTAAAAATTGTTTAAAAGCATCCTGATTTTGACTTTTTAAAGTAACCAATGACGCATTTATACCCATTTTAATCCAAACAATATTATACCTTGTTCACATAGTGCTATTTTACCCGCTAATGACAACTAATCTTGCTATCCCTTTTTCTTTTCATATTAAAGTAATTTTCCACCAAATTACTCTCATTTTTTTTGTGTTTTTCATTTTTTTATTTGAAAGTAATTTAATACCCACATACAGCGGACACATGAGGCCTGTATCACTCAAACCACCAATCTAGGACCGTTTGAATTGATTTTTGGATCCCTAAGTCTTAACGCTCGCGAACCAAGATTTTAAGGGGTGTAGATGCATTGGTGAGTTTAATATGATATTATATATAGTTTAATCCCATAAATTAGAACATAATTGTGACCCTCCTAAAGTTCTCAATATGCACCTGGAGGAGGGAATTGACTCATTTTTATAGGTTATATTTCAATATTCAAGTAGTTTTGTAATCTCATTTTAGTTTTTCGTATTTTAATAAATTATTTTCTTTAAAAAAAATATGCTTTCATTAAAAAAGTGATATATTTTTCTTGTGTTTTTTAAGTAGGATGTAAATTCCACTTTAGAGACTCCTATTTATTTTTAATAAACTCCTTATATTTTAATTTTTAAATTCTAGAATGTCTGTTCTCCCTAGAATGTGTCAAGCAAATTAAAAATGTGCTAGATAGATTATTTTAAGGGGATGTTTGGTTTAGGGAAATCAAGGAGAGAAATGGGTATGGGTAGTAATGGCACCTATTGTTGATCTTTGAAAAACAATTATCACTGTTATTCAATTAGAATAAAAGTGATTAATTAGGGTTTCTATAATTCCCTCCAAAATACACCTCTATCAAACTCATTAATCCTTTTGGGGGAAATGATAACCATTCTATTATTAAACCAAACATGTTAAGGGGAATAATAAAAATACATACTCATTGCAGGGTTAATGATATCTATAGGAATAGTGATTGAGCAATTTGAACCAAATGGCTCCTAAATTGTATTTTCTATTTGAAATTTTGAATATTTTTTTGACACATGCCTTTACCTTAGACCAAAAATAAGTCCACATTTAGTGTAATGTTTGACTCTCGAAATGACATCCAGCACATAAAAGGAAGCATTGTGTGATAATCTATGAGAATGTTGGCTTTTGAGAAAAACAAGCTATTCCATTTCTTCTTTTCCTATAAAGACTACAAATAAGATCTCGTCAATTGGGATGTCAAGTAAATGAATCGATTACTCTTATTTTGGGGAATCATATATTTTTTGATAGAAAAGAAAAACTCACAAATTTTGATCCTATGAATGCATCAAATTCAGCATTTAGATTTTCACAACATTAGGATAAAGTTTTCTTAATCAAACTATAGCGATCGGATAAGGAGAAGATGACTCTGATATCATTTCTGCTATCCAGAGACAATAAATTCCCGCTTCCTTTTCAGACTTCAAAGAAAATTTCATTCAAATGATCACACCATATGCTGGGGCGAAAAAAAAAAATGAGGAGGATCAGTATTTCATTTTTTAACAGTACATAATGGGGCAATTTTGCATTTTGTTTGTTCAATTTCAATATATTCTTTTGAATTCCGTACCCTATATGGTAGCAAATTTTTATTTAGTTTATGTATATTTTTTGTAACCCAACTAGGTCAAATTTTTATTTTAATTTTTAACTGACAATGTGAAAATTTTATGAGAGTTTTTTGTAATCTCCACTAAGCAAGTAACACATAATTCTAGGTATGTTAGTTTGAATCAATTTTAGTTAGATTTATTGACTTAATATTAAGCATCATCAACATGGAATTGGGATATGTTGTCTTCCAATTGAAAAAAAAAAAAAAAAAAAAGAAAACGAAGATTAATCTTGGTTGAAACCCACTTCTCTATAAGGAGTTCGACCATTTAAATGGTGGGAGACAGCTTTCCGTCCAGAACGGCGATTACATGGTTGTTGACTTTGTTATTGTCAACCGACGTTATCCCGCGTATTAGGATTTGGTAGCACAATGATTGCTTACAGATAATCTTAAATCTAAAGTCTACGCTACTATGGTTCATACTCAAGTCGTAATCCTGGTGCATGCAGATTTAAATATTCTTCATAAAATTCATACTTAGTTTAATTATTTTCAACTACTTTTTTGTATTTGTTTTTATCATTTTTGTTCTTTAAAATATCCCGTTTGTGATATTTTCAACTATATTTTTTTGCCTACTTTTGGAAATTTTTAAATTAAAATTAGAAGTAACTAAAATTTCATTTTTGGATTCTCAGTATTTTTCTTGGATAGTTGTATGGCAATATAATTTTAGAATGGAGAATGTTACTGATCAATTCATGTTAAAATAAAGGGTACTGTTGTGTTTAGTGAGAAAAATATATATATATAAATCCTTCATTACGGAGGTGTGTGGATTTGTTCCTTTCTTCATAACACACATATTAGTAAAATATTGAAATATCAAAATAGATCAATACTCTGGAGTTGACTCCAGCCCAACTTATCAATTTGAATTGACTTTGAATATATCCTTTTTTACTTAATATTCCCCCACATCCAAACCGTTGAAATACATCGTTTAACAATTCCAAGTGCGGAGTTCGGTGGCACATTGAAATTCCATTGCAAACTTGCAACGTTTGCTCCAACGGTTACGGCTATATAATGAGGAGTCTTGAAGTTTAGTAGAGCAGAAAAAAGCGAAGCAAAAAACTTTTAACCACTAATCAATATGGGCTCTTCGAAAAAATGGCTTTGTGTGTTGCTTCTTCTCTTGAGCGTAGTGTTAGACTTGAGTGCAGTCACCCTTGGTGACGTTGTATGCGGAGTTGGTAGGAAAGGCTGCATAGGTGTGGGTGTAGGTGGAATTGGTGGAGGAGGAGGAGGTGGTGGTGGTGGGGGAGGGGGAGGAGGAGGCAATGGTGGAGGCTCTGGTTACGGGGAAGGATATGGAGCTGGAGGAGGCATAGGTGGGGGTGTAGGTGGAATTGGTGGAGGAGGAGGAGGTGGTGGTGGCGGTGGCGGTGGAGGAGGAGGAGGCAATGGTGGAGGCTCTGGTTATGGGGAAGGGTATGGAGCTGGTGGAGGCATAGGTGCTGGATTTGGAGGAGTTGGTGGAGGTGGAGGTGGAGGTGGTGGTGGTGGTGGTGGAGGAGGAAGTGGTAATGGCAGTGGCTCTGGTTATGGGAAAGGATATGGAGCTGGTGGAGGCATAGGCAGTGGATTTGGAGGAATTGGTGGAGGTGGTGGTGGTGGTGGTGGAGGTGGAGGAGGAGGAGGAGGCAATGGCGGTGGCTCTGGTTACGGGGAAGGATATGGAGCTGGTGGAGGCATAGGTGGTGGTGCTGGAGGAATTGGCGGAGGTGGAGGTGGCGGTCGTGGTGGTGGAGGAGGAGGAGGAAGCAATGGTAGCGGCTTCGGTCATGGTGAAGGATATGGAGCTGGTGGAGGCATTGGTGGTGGTGCTTGAGGACTTGGAGGGGGTGGATTATAAAGGTGCTCTTGCTTGTAATGATTTTGTTCCCAATCTCCAAGCACATTCAATTGTAAAGCAACCAAAATTGTTTTCAAAATAAATAATGGGCATGTAAACATGTATCAACAAAAATAAAATGCATACTCCAATTTCCGTGTTTGTAATGGGTCATTATCCCATGAGCCTTGGTCTTTATAAGCTGTTTTAAATTTTGTTCTTATTCCACATTAGTTATTCTCTTTTATCAGCTTAACAATCACCATACGTGTTATGTTCAACAATATTTTGTTACATCTTAACTATTGTGTCCTTCATCAATATATATCAATGAATAATTAACTTTTACATACTTTTAGTTAGGATCCCCAATTTGTTTAGGCCTAATTCTCTTAATAGTTTTGTTCAAGGCCAAAATTCACTATGTACCCCTTATCTTATACCAAATTCATACATTGCATTCTGAATTTTAATTTTGAACAAATTGCACCCTTAATTGTCCAAAACATTCCATTTAAGTCTAATCGTTGACGGCGTCAACCAAACTAACAAAATTTAGTTACGTGCTTGCAATGATTGGATTTAAGTTTAGAGTGTAATCTGTCTAAATTAACACTGTCAGCAATTGGAGTTAAACGAATGTTGCACGCACGCACTTAAGTTTCGTTAATTTAGTTAACGGCATAAACGATTAAACTTAAATAGAATATTTTGGACAGTTGAGGATACAATTTGTCTAAAATTGAAGTTTAGAATGTAAAGTGATAATCTGGTATAAATTTGGGAGTGCAAAGTGGATTTAATCCTTCGTTCAATATGGTTCATGATCCTGCGGAAACGAGACTTGAAAGACACTAATTAATCCACGACACATAATTGGGCACTGGATGTTTTCTTTTCGGTAGATCCGTAAATGTTTATTTAATATATCCGATTATAACAAAAAATGAAGGCATACTGAATCAATACAAATAACAATACCAAATGTTGATTCATCAATTCTTTTTCTCCTTCAAGAAAAGTCACATTGAAATAGTCGAGGGCTTGGCACAAACTTCTATTAGTTCCAGAAAATGGCGTTTATAATTATTAAGTCTACATAAGTTCCTAAAAAGGTTAAGGTCCCCTTAAAAACACTCCAATTATCACCTGCCCAATAATAGCAACATTATGGTGAAAATTTTTTACTTTATTTTAAAGTTATGTCGCTCCATCTATTATGGTTTGTCCTTTCAGTATTAATTAAAAAACATAAAAAAGGTTGCAAAATCAGAGTGACATAAATCTTACATCCTACAAATGCGATACGATTGGTAATCTCACTTTAAATGTTTTTATCACTACCAGAGTTTGCTAGGGAGTTAGCCACCATATTTGCTTCCTGAAATTTATTAAAGATAAAGTCTTTGCCTAGAATCAATTGATGCATCTTGCCTATGATGTGATCCAGTTTCCAAGGAATGTGACGTGGAGGTGATGAGCATGTTTGGTTTAAGGGAATGTTAAATAAGGAGAAGGGACTCACAAGTTTCATTTGGAAAAAGTTAATGGTCCAAATTTAATGGCTCAACAATAGATGATTGAGATTGAGCTATGTTAGCCAACTTTGCAGCCATAAAACAACGACGTTTTAGAGTGAAAACGAATTACATTTATTCAATAGCAACTTACATTCTTTAACTGACAAATTATATTATTTTACTGATGATTTATGTGGCTTTCAACTTGTCTAAACTGGTATGAGGCCAAATTGTGAGGCCCTATACCCGTTAAATAGAGGTTGTTTAGTTTAAGGGAATCAAAGGGGAAATGGATGTTAGTAGTTATGAAACCCGTATTTATGTTTGAAAAACAACTATTACTATCCTACAATCGAAATGAAAGTAATTAACTGAAATCTATATAATTTCCCCCAAAGTTTTGACACTTCTTAAGTACACATTATGCACCTGGGGCAGGGAATTGTCTCATTTTGTATTTAATTTATATTTCAATATTAAAGTTGTTTTGTAATCTCATTTTAGTTTTTCGTATTTAAATAAATTATTTTCTTTTAAATAAATGTGATTTCATTAAAAAAATAGGGATTTCTTTTTCTTGTATATTTTAAGTAGGATGTGAATTCCACGTTAGAGTTTTCATTTATTTTTAATGTATCCCTTAGATTTTAATTTTTGAAAATCGAGAATTTTTGTTTCCCCTAGAATGAGTTCCCAAGTTTAAAGTGTACCAGATAGGTAATTTTGAGTCGTCCTTTACAAAATTTTATGTCAACTTAATTCAAAATTTTTGTTTTTGCTTTTTGCAAGTCAGTTTAATTTATGTATTGTTTACTACTTTATAAATTGTCATCTGCATGAACTGTAGGGGGATATTACATTGAATACCACAATACTAGGTTTAAATTATATATCCGTAAAACAGTGGAGGACGACCTAAGATAGCAGCCAAATCCATCCAAGACAAATCACAATTTTAATCAATTTGATCTAAAATAGCAAAATTAGGTCATAAACCTTTCTGAATCATATTTTTAACATTTTAAAAAAATTATAATTATCTTGGCACATGGACATTAACATTCAAAACTAAATTAGGTTCATAGCCTAATTAATCTGATTGAGACACGAATGGACGGCCAAGAAGTTCAAGACAAGCAGTGAAACCAAATTTCCCTCTTCATTTCAACAATTTCATGGACCTCTGGCTACAAATATGATATAGTACTCTAGCCACAAGGAAACGATCATGCTGGGCTAATCTTTGGCCCAAAAATGGACACCCCATAGACATGCATACTATTTTATTGATTCTATATTGGCTTCAATTGCTTTTCTTTTTCCTTTTAAAGCGTTGCATTAATTTTACCTGCACGATAACACTTGCATACACTTCATATGTTTTACATTTCATTTGTTTTATGAAAAAACTAATTTGAGATGTTTTAATTGCAATTTTCTCCCAAAAGAGATAAAAAAATTTTTTAACCATCTCTTTCATTTGACAGTGTAACTTTTCCATCTGTATGAATCAACTTGGTAATGTCACATTCTTAGGTCCAAAAAATTTCAGATCTTATAAACATATCTTTATTTTTCATTCTCCAAAACCGGATGAATGTGCCAACTTTCAATTTGGTAATTTGAATTTTTTTGACAAATATCTTTACCTTAAAAAAAAAAAAGAATTAAGTCCACATTGAGTCTAATGTCTGATTCTCATAATGGCATGTGGTAATGTATGAGAATGTTGGCCTTCTAGGATAACAAGCTATTCCATTTTTTATTTTCATATAATGATTACAAATGATATCTCGTAAATTGCGATGAGCATTCAATGAATTCATTGTCCTTTAGGAAATCATATTCTGTTTGTTGAGAGGAACATATTCTGTTTGTTGAGAGGAAAAACTCACACACATTGATCTCATAAATGCATCAAATTTAACATTTAAATTTTCACAACATTAGGATAAAATTTTCTTAACCCAATTGTTTCCGCAGGATGATGGGAAGATGGGTATGATATCATTTCTACTATCCAAACACAATAAATTCCCCGCTTCCATTTTCAAGCCTTCAAAGAAATTTTTTTTGTTGAACCTCATGATCACGCTCTACGCGGGGGGGGGGGGGGGGGGAGGATGACGAGGATCAATATTTCATTTACTACTAGTACATACTAGGGCAATTTTACTTTTTGTTTGTTCAATTTCAATACCTCACTAGAGCAAGTTTGAGTATATTCTTTTGAATCTTATGCCCCCACATTGTAGTAAATTTTTATTTAGTTTATGTATATTTTTTGTAACCCAAATGGGGAACTTCATGAGAGTTTTTGTAATCTATATTGAGTAAGTATCACACATTAACAAGTATGTTAGTTTGAATCAATTTTAAAATTTATTTTGCAAGTTAGATTTATTCACTTGATATTAAGCACATAACCAACATTAATTGGGATATTTTGGCTTTCGATTGCAAAAGAAAAAGGAAAGAAAAAAGCAAAGAGGATGATGTGTGCACGGTTTCGTTGCCAATAAAGTCTTGGATTTCAGGTATGCAACTCGTTGAACTCAAGATCTCGTTTGATTCGTGAAATAAGGAACCCTTGACGTGGAGTTGTTTTGGCTTGAATCTTCCCTTGAAGATGAGCACACCAATGGAGAAACTAGACTAGACCAAGTTGAGCGAGTTCAACCGTCTAACCTAATTAGCTCTAAAGACTTGATCAAAAACTCAAGAAAACTCTAAGCGAAGTTGGTGGTCGCCACAAGCAAGCTTTATAAGACCAACAGTAGTTCTAAATCAACATAGTACCAAGAAGAATCTCAATTAAGAGAAAACACTCAAATTTTATTCATAAATTCATGCTAAAAATCGTATGAATAGTAACATGCCCATTTATAGGCTTACAAAGAAAAGTCTAAAAGGTTAAAATAAAGTAAACTACTAAAACTAGTTGCAACCTATCACAATTGGGTACCTAACTAAAAGTTACAACTTGTAAGACTTAGGAAACTAATAAAAAACATAAAAATTCGTCCAAGACTTGATCATGGGCTGGACATCCTTCATTAAGCTCCATTGGGCCTCCATTTAGCAACTTCAAGGGCTCTCCAAGCATGTCCAAGTGACCAACCCATTGTAAGATTGTTTTGGACAGTTTAATATCTTCTTTTGGCCCTTCTTTCTAGATAAACTTGATCCACAGCCAATGCTTGTATCCTTGGCCCAATGTGCTAGCTTGAACATTGCAAATTTCAAGCTTGTGACTAAGTTCAAAATCATGTAACTTTACAATCCAGCCACCTTGTTCAAATGCTTCATGCATGATTATCACTCCTTTAAGCTCTTCTTGATCCATATAAATGGCCTCTTCAAATCTACCAAGTATAAGTCTAAGTCCAATAAATGTATGCGCTCCTTGGATCACATCATCCCTCTTTCCTCGAAAAGATTCGTCCTCGAATCTACTAGTCCATATAAACTACCATTAATAACTAAAGGATTGATAGATAAGCAAGTATAACCACCAAGGATATTAAGCACATAAAAATCGGATGGCATATTGCAAGAATAAACACAAGTAGATAAAGAATCATTACTCTTGCAAGATGAAACAAAATAAAAGCTCAAAAACATACATAGATGATGTAAAGACGGTTTGAAGTTTTGAATACAACAAACATGTCAAGATGAGTAATATCTTTAAAATCATGCAAAAGAATTAACATGTACGAATGATCAAAACGAAAAACATAAGGTTTAGCACCTATATATCTAAGAATGGACTCAAAATAACACTCACTAATAAGATAGAAATCACGAGTAAATAAAGACGTATGACTAGAATCTAAGTAGAATCTACTAACTACAAGTAAGTGTAGAAAACGTGAATCGTGAAGATAACATGCAATAATTCTGAATGAACCATGCAAAACAAACCCTAGAATATGGAAAACATCATCATTTAACTCACTAGAATAATTCAAACGATATGACAAAAACACATGAATATTTTCACAAACTATAATGCTAGAACACTTTGAATGAACTAACTTATGATAAAAATGATTTTGAGGGGTATAACACTTAGGATAAACACACTGAAAATCATTTGTATGACTCCCTATAATTCGTGTATAAGAACAACACAAAACATAATAACAAACACAAAAGGTACTAGAATGATCTAAACAAAATGTATGCACAATCACATAAACCCTAGAGCAAGTAATATGACATGATAAACCATATAAAGTATATTAAAAATTGCTTAAAACATGATGATTTAACTTATCATAATCCTTAAAATAGAATGCATCATGCAAAACTAGACATGTTGAATGTAAAACATGATTACTAACTAAAACCCTAGAATGAATTGGATAGAATGCATACATAAACATGTAAACTCTATCATGGAATAATAATTTGCAAAATAAACCACAAAAATCGCTGAAAATATGAACATAAAACACAAGAAATCCTTCAAGACAGATTGACCTAGATGAAGTTAAACAAACTAGATGCAAGACATAATCACTTAATCTAATCAAATAACCATGCAAAACAAAATTTAAGTGTAAATTAAAAACACTAAAACAAGAAAACTTAGGCAAAAAAGTGTTTATATCCAGCAAGTTCATTTTAGCTGTGGCGTTTGGACTTTGTGAATCAATCCAATTGACACCATGCCACCTATCAAACATATATTTGATCAGCCAGTTGGTGTTAATGGCATAAGACTAGATTTTCATCTCAAAACATCTTCTCTTCACCAAGTCATGTCTTGAGAACACTTGCATCTTCTTGCTTGGTGATAAAAATCCAGAAACTTGCAACTTAATGTCATTGAATAAGCAATTTGTAGGTGGCGTCACTTTGTCTTGAAATTGATTTCCAAGTTGCTGCAAAGGAGAAACAAAAACACTAGGAAAACAAGTGTTAGGAATGTTAGTAAAATAATCTACTTCTTTGTACATAGGTACAAGAAGTTTAGGCCTTTCAATCAAAGGACTCTTTTTCTCACTTTTGCTAGCTTCCATTCCACTCTCTTATTTTCTTCTTCTTTCTCAGAATTTTCTCTTTCAATTTGTTCTCCCTCAAGATCTACGCTATCCTCACTATTCTCTTGCACACACTCTTCTTTTTGAACACTCTTTTCTTTTGATTGCATGCTCAAAGATCTTTCCCACTCTTTGCAATCTCTTGAAATTTTCTCTTTATCCTTATTTACCTCAAGTGAGGGCAAAGGAATTAAAGTGACTTTCCTTCCATTCCATTTGAAAGAGTAGTTATTGTTCACTTCATCATATTTGGCTTCATTGTTAAGGTGCCATGGATGCCCCAAGAGTATATGACAAGTTTCCATCGGTACCACGTCACAAAGAATCTTATCATGATACTTGTTAAGTGAAAACTCCAACTCCACTTGATTGGTTACTTCAAATTCTCCATTATCAGTCAACCTTTTGTATGGATGTGGATGCTTCAACAAAAGGCAATCCTAACTTTCCAACACACATAGTACTTGCCAAGTTAGTGCAACTATCATGATTAATGCGCGTACTATATACCTTGTTTTTCAGAGTGCATCTGGTATAAAATTCAACTTGTTGCACTTGTTCACCATCTTGCAATGATTGCACCTCCTTAGGCCTTGAAGTTGATGGTTTATCCTTCTCTTCAAAAGGATCACAATTCTTCCTTTGAATGAGAGGTGATGAAGTTTGATCTTTAATTGAGAGAGTAGATTCCTCCTCAAGTACTCTTTCTTTTTGAGCAGCCACAAGTGCTTTATATCTGCTCCAAAAATCATCCCAATCATCAAGACCCTTCATCTCATCCTCCTTCTTTGAAGAATAATAATTCTTGGACAAATTTTTAGAGGATTGGATGCAAAAGCTTTGACATTAGATGAGTGTGAACGCCTATCAGTCTTTTATAGATCTCATCTTTCATAAGGCGCATCTTTCTTTCAAAATCTACCAACAATGGCTTTCCTAAACAATTTAAGTTCATTGTTCAATGTCCATTGGAGATGCCATTATGTCCTAAAAACCTACAAGAAAAATCGTTAGAAATAACAAAGAAAATAGACAAGAATATATGAAACACTCCCTTAGTGTTTGGACACTCGATTCCGTCAAGTAGATTGGCTTTTACCCTCGAATGAGCTCACCACTAAGCCTTTTTCTACTCAAAGAATCTTCTTGTAGGCTCTTTGATGAAGAACCAGCTCAATCAATCCTACCAAGAATCTATAGCAACCTCAACTTGTAAAGAGTAAGTGTAGAGGCCAAGAAAATTAAGCTTAAGAGTGTTTATGATCAAGAGAATACATCAAAGAAAGGATAAGACTCAAGAATTAGCACAAAATAGACACCCTAATGTGTGGTATAAATTGTGTAAAAACTTCTTGATTTTTAATATTCTTTTGAAAAATAATAATATTCTTGTGTAAATAAGTAAAAACTCCAACAATTCTTTAAGGAGTAGGAAAGAAATTCCTTTCCAAAATGAATTCTTGAACAAATAACAACTAAAAACCAAGCACAACCAATTAGGAAACACCAAACCACGGTCAAACACTCCCCAAACAGCTGGAAAACATGGAATTAATGGAAAGGAAACAAAGACTAACCGTCACCTTCCAAAAGAAAAAGGAAACTTCTTAATTTGAAGGATTAAGTTTCCAAGTCCCCCTTGTAACTACTTTCCTTTTCCCAATAGGTTTTCCAAAGACAAATAACTTCTATATAAACCCAACTAACACCTTTTAGACTCATTTTAACACCAAAATTGTTGAAAAAATGTAACAGAAATTCATCCAAAAATAGGAATGAATTTCAGCAACCCAACATGCAAGAAACCCTAACAAAACCCTAATTTATGATGAAAACCCTTTGACCAATGCTTCAAGGCTTCAAGAACTTCAAGATTTGACCAATAATGCCCAAGAAATCAGCAAGAACTTCAAGAAATCAGTCAAGTAATTTCCAGCAACACAAGACTTCAAGAAACTCAAGACAACTTGGTGCAAGTTCAAGAAACTAGACAAGTAAGCTCAAGAACGTCAAGAACTTGTATCTAAACACCAAGTAACTTCACAAAACATTGAACAAATTGTTGTGCACGGTTTTTTCTTTGATGTGCACTCTTTTTTATTCTCTTTTTCCTTCTTTTTCTTTGTGCTTTTGGCTTTTTCTTTTTCGCACATGAATTTTTTGCCTTTTTTCTTCTTTTTTTTTTTTTTTACTTCAAGAAACCACAAGAAACAACTCAAAACCTTCAAGAAAGTTAATAAGTGAATGTTTTAAATTCAAGAATCTCCTTTACTTGATAGTTTTTAACACAAGAAAATCAAGAAAATACCAAAAATAGTCAAGATTCACAAAATACCACACAAGACCTAGAATTCTTGATTGAAAAGCAATCAAGAATGACTCTAAATAAACCCTAAGCACGATTTTAATAAAGAAAACAACGAAAAATTTATGGCATAATTTTTCTTAAGGAACGAAAGTAACAAGACACAAGAAAACTAACTTGTTGTCTAGGCTTGAAGCTCTTTGACAATGAATCAAAGAAAGAAAAAACAAATAAAATACAAGTTGTTTAACTAGGCTCGAAACTCTTTGATAAACAACAAAAAAGAAAAAAAAAAGGGATATGTTTGAATTTTTCCAAAGGAAAAAATTGGATTGGAAAAACCTAAAAAAATCCAAGAAGATGGCTCTGATACCACTTGATGTGCGCATGGTTGCGTTGCCAAGAAAGTCTTGGATTTTAGATATGCAACTCGTTGAACTCAAGATCTCGTTTGATTCGTGAACCAAGGAACCCTTGACGTGGAGTTGTTTTGCCTTGAATCTTCCCTTGAAGATGAAGCACGCCTAATGGAGAAACTAGACTAGACCAAGTTGAGCGAGTTCAATTGTCTAACCTAATTAGCTCTAAAGACTTGATCAAAAACTCAAGAAAACTCTAAGCGAAGTTGGTAGTCGCCACAAGTAAGCTGGATAAGACCAAGAGTAGTTCTAAATTAACATAGAACCAAAAAGAATCTCAATTAAAAGAAAAAAGTCAAATTTTATTCATAAATTCATGCTAAAAATCGCATGAACAGTAACATGCCTATTTATAGGCTTACAAAGAAAAGTCTAGAAGTTTAAAATAAAGTAAACTACTAAAACTAGTTGTAACCTATCACAATTGGGTAACTAACTAAAAGTTACAACTTGTAAGACTTAGGAAACTAATAAAAAAACATAAAAATTCGTCCAAGACTTGATCATGGGCTGGATATCCTTCATTAAGCTCCATTGGGCCTCCATTTAGTAACTTCAAGGGCCCTCCAAGCAAGTTCAAGTGACCATCCCATTGTAAGATTGTTTTGGACGGTTTAATATCTTCTTTTGAGCCTTCTTTGTAGATGAATTTGATCCACAATCAATGCTTGAATGCTTGGCCCAATGTGATAGCTTGAACATCGCAAATTTCAAGCTTGTGACTAAATTCAAAATCATGTAACTTTACAATCCAACCACCTTATTCAAATGTTTCATGCATGATTATCACTCCTTTAAGCTCTTTTTGATCCATATAAATGGCCTCTTCAAATGAACCAAGTATAAGTCTAAGTCCAATAAATGTATGCGCTCCTTGAATCACAGCAGAGGAATTTTGATATTCTTTTCTATATATTCCTTTTGTTTTTATTTTTTTTTCAAAGAAAGGAATAAAAAATGAAAAAATGATCATTAAATCTCTAACAAACATGACGGATTTTAAGTTGTGATATTGATTCGTTTCATTACCTCAACTCTTGAAAAAATTTTTAATGGACCCAGTCCTCGACCCTACCTATAGAGCTTGTGATTTAAAATAAAGTCATACAAGCATTCTTAATTCACTTTTTCTGCATCACCATGCATCATTATGCTTATTTGATACTCTTTTAGATCACAAAATTAACAGATAGGACCGTGAACCCGATCCACCTAAGATCTTTCTCAACTCTTAGCCTACCACTCTCCATAATACAAACTTTATAACTGCTGTTGCACCACCTGCAACATCAAAAATATACACCAGCCAACTTGCACATTTTGTATCGAGCTTGCATAAATATTAGTAACCAAAAACCAGAAACAGACAATTTTCACATCAGCGTCGACTATCTTAGAGCACTATCTGTAAGACTTGCCTTTTTTAGAGGCAATTATGACCCACATAATTGATATCTTAATTGATTAACTGAGATTTTATCAATAATCAATTAGTATCTCCTATTTAAAGATGATTGATTAGTATCTTATTCCAATCAAGGAAATATTTAATCAAATCAATCAATTAGTCAAATATAACATCTCAGTTATGGTTTATGGTAAGATTTTCTTGATGGAAGGAAATCATAAAGATTTTGATAATTATAAGTAAGGGTCATTGGCATAGCCTATAAATAGTTAGTGGTACTCAATCTATGAGACAGTCTCTCTAGTCAAGACATATGCTAGAAGTTCTCTTACTCTAAAATTCTTCTACATATATTACTCTACAAAAGGAGTCTAATAGACAAGAGGGAGAAAGAAAGCATACGGGATTGCTTACTATTTGACAACAACGGTTGGAAGTAAGCTATTTAGATTCCGCTGCTTAACACGTGTTATGTGCATTTATGTATTTAAAGTTTACATGTGGTAGCAGAGCCACTCTCTAGCCTTGTTTTTCAACATATAACTTCATGGCTTATGGCTATTTGATAAAGTCGCAATGATTCTAGTCATGTTGTTTAATATATAACTTCATAGCTTATTATGTTGTTTGATAAAGTTGCAGTGATTTGTGTAATGTTTCAACAAATCAATGCTATTGACATGGGATCTATAGTCTTGTATTGAGTATCAGATCTATATGTTGTATGCTCAATAATTAAGAATTTTACGGTAATCCCATGAATATGTGATATGCTTCCTTAGCCATTCTCATTTAGAAATGAATTGCCATATGCTGTATATTTAATTTAATAACATATAAGCATATGGTAATTCCTGGCAAAGTCACTATTTGTGAATTTCATTAGAGATCGATTATACATGTAGTATTTTGTGCACTACAATTATGGTAAAATATCTTATATTATTATGATTTAAGTATTCGGTATCAACTTTTATTTTGTTGGATGCCTTCAAATTGTTACATATTATAAAGTTCTTTTATCTTGTATTTGAGAATAGCCATAACATCTTAGATACTTGATTTTAAGAATTTTAATCACATAAATGCAACCTGATTAAATAGATTATATCTAATTAAGTAAGCAATTAATTTATTAAAATTATCACTTAGCCCCATAGGGAGTGGTAGTTTTAATAAGATTAATTGAAATAAGATGGTGAATCTAATATTGTGATAAGAGATTTTCCTACGCCCACAGGTATGGAAATTTTTAATCTCTATATTTTAATTTACTAGTCTTGTTATAAAGAAAATAAATTCAATGCACGTTTGGTAACCTCTACCCACAAGAAGGTTTTGAATTTATTATTTGAGTTGACATTGGTTAATTCAATCTTGTGCTTTAAATTTCAAAGCAATAATGTATGTCCTTGAATATTGTAGTTTTTCCTAGCACTACTCTTTATAATGATTCATCTCGTATTCCAGTGCTATCCGATGAAAATTACATTGAATGGAAGGACAAAATTCTTTCGACTTTAAGGTGTAGGGATCTATTGTGCCCCGAAAACACGACTCGGTCAGGTGACTCTTTTCGAAAAAAAAAACTTTTAGGGTTTTGGAAAACTGTACGTGTGTGAAAAACTAGGTCTTTAGTGAAAAGTATATTTATAGAAAAAATTGTATTTTGAAAAACAAAACAAGACCAGGACTAAAAAATGCTACAGTTTTAACCAAATAATTTGAAAAAAGATTTTTTTTTTAAAAATTGGAGTCGTCAAATAGTGTTGAGTTAGGGTGTACCAAGTCACTCGAACAATCATTTAACAGAACAAAAAAAATAAAATTTTTAAAAAATAAAATTTTTAGAAAATATTTGAAAATCTTTTTTCAACTCCGATTTGTGAAAGAAAAAGAGAAAAATGTCCGAGAATCACATTTGAAGAAATGGAAGGCAAAAACTCGCACCTAAGATACCTTTTCTCCCTAGTCGATGCTAGCCGTGAGGTTTAATCAAAATTTCTTAAAATAACCCTAAATTCTATCGCATCTGTATGTGTCTAAATGAATGCAAATCTTAAGTCTAATGAGGTGTCGGGAGTATCCAAATGTCCTGTCGAGGTTTGATCGAGATTATTGCATTAATTTCAAATTCGATCGAGGGGGTCACGAGTGTAAATAAAAGATGGAATGCAAAAGATGAGGAAAATAATAGTATAGATAGTAAGTGATCAAAGAAAGTGGGGATGCAACGTAATGGGTACGGGAGACTAAAAACTTGTGACTGACTGTTCCTACACACAAAGGGAGAAAATGGCACATTAAGCCACCATTTCCCGCGTAAGTAGGGCAATCTTAGTCTAAGCACACAAATGACCTAAGAATTCTATGTGATATGCAATCTAAATGTCATACACTAAATATATGCGAAAAATAGATGATGATGATGATGATGATGATAATAATAATAAAAGTCATACAAGAGATTGGACAAAGCTAAAAATAGAGAAATAATGTGTGAAATGACATGAAATACTAATGCTAAAATGGCCTAAAGGTCTAGTGTTGGACTAGCTCATTTTTTAAAAAGTTTTCTGCTAGCATTGGACTAGTCGAGAAGTGATAAAAAAGGCACAACTAACATTGGACTAGTGTGATGACGTCACAAGTCGAGCATGAATAAAACATAATTTAATAAATAAACAAATAAACGTATAAGGCATATAATCATATAGGAGCACTTAACACGTAAACATGATATCAACATGCAAAATCCTAAGAAAAGTGGTAAAACAAATAGCACACAAGCACACAAAAAGCACATAAATCCTAACTATTATATCGGGGGATTTAACTACAATCTAAGAGAAAAAACAAAAAGTCAAATAATAACCTATCTATTACATTTGTCTAGCTAAATACAAAATTTTATTAAAATAACATAAATGTAGCCTATCTATTACATTGGCTTTTTAAATACAAAAATCTTTGCCAAAATAGTAAAAATGCTTGTCTATTACACTTCTAGAATAATTAAAAAATTAAAATCAAATTCATAAATTAACAAGTGCTAAAAAATGAATAAAAATGAAATCAACACATAATACATAAAAGCACCGAGGAGCACATAAGAAGCAATTAAAAAGGAACGAAAATACCTCTTCTTAAAGGTCAGTACTAAATGCTAACAATATGAACAAACATGTTAAAGGCACCACTATTTAAACAAATCAAGCACAAAACATTAAAATGTTAATAAATTGGGGATAAAAATAGAAATTCTATAAAAATAAGAGGACTTAAAACAAAGTTACAACCTGAGGGATTAAAGGGTAGAAATTGGAAAGTCAAAACTAATCAAGGGATCAAATTGAAAATTGAGGCAAAATTGGGAGGTTAAAACAGTAAATTCTGGCAACCACTTAAGCTTAATTGCAATTAATCAAGGTTCAATTGAAAGAAGCTAAAATTAGGGAGGGTCAATTAAAAATTATGAGGGACTTAATTGCATAAAATGAAATCTTTTTAGGGCATGCCAATAATACTTAAGGGGAGCGAGGGCTAAAATACAAATATGTATTGCATATACATAAAACAAAATAGAAAAAAATGGCAAATTAAAACAAAGAATCAATCAATTAGCTATATTAACTTGATTAAATATCTAATTAATTAATTTACCACTAAACTAAACACGTTAGAAAAAACAAATCATAAACAAATAGGTACAAAATAAAAGAACCAGAATAGATTAAAAAACAAATTGCAAAAAGAAACCAACTATTCCCCAACCAGTTCTTCCAAATTGGTTTCTTCTTCTCCAAGAAATAAGTTTTTCTCTCTCATTTTCTCTCTTATTTCTGTTCTCTTTTTCCTCTCTTTTCTCTCCTTTCTCTGTCTTCTCTCCTATCTCTTTTCTCTCTCTCTGATTTTCCCTTCTTTCTCCTCCTTCTCTCTCGCATATTTTTTCTCCTCTTTCTCTCGTTCTCTTTTCTTTCTCTTCTCTCCCATCTCTCTCTCTCTCTCTCTCTCTCTCTCTCTCTCTATCGACATTTCTATAGTGTTGTTGAGTTGGCTGTGGAGGAATTTGATCCCACAGCGGCGAATGGGGATCATATTGCTACTGATAATTTGAATTAGACGAGTTTGGGAATATTGATTCCCTTGAGCTTGTTGTTGCTGCTACTTGATGGAGTAGTGAGGAATGGAAAAGGCTATAGAATTGTTGGTGGCTTGGATTCTGGTCCTTTATAGAGAGGTGAGGGAGGGGATAGTCTGATGGAACTAAAATTGCTGATTTGGGGATGTTTTGGGGCTGTAATGGAGCTAAATTATAGATTGTTGGGGCTTTGGAAATTGGTGGCTCATGGTTGGTAACTACTTTCGATGGTGAATTTGACCAACAAGGGAGAGTTGGATGCGGCAGAAGACTTGTTGTCGTTATTGGGCCTTTTTGGCCTGCCACTACTGGCTGACGGCTAGGTTTTTCTGGTGGTTTTGTGATTGATTGGAAGTGTAGATGGTGGATAGTGTGGTTTGACAGAGGTGGTCTAGTAGTGGCTTTAATTGGAAGAAGTGAGTTTATTTTGGTCTGAGCTTGTCTGTGATTTTAAAGGCTAGTGGTTTTGTGGTTTGTGATGGCAAGGGGTTGAGATGGAGGAGGCAAGGGTGGTGGTTCAAGGTAAAGGCTGCTAATTGATTGTTGTGATTGAAGGGGGACAGTGGCTAATTTCGAGAGCTTTTGGGCTACCAATAGTGGTGTGATAGTGACTGGCTTAGTGATTACTGGTGGTTGGTTGACTAGAGGGTTGTTGAACTGAGTTTTGACGTTTGAATCTATGTGTGTGTATTGTGTGAGAACTATGTGTGTATTTGGTATGTGGCTGTGAGTGTTATGTGTGAATTGTGTGTGTGAATGTGTGAGAGTTATGTGTGAAGTGAGTGAATCTGGACATGTGAATGTGTGTGTATGTGTGTGAGGAAATAGTGTGTGTAGTGTGAGAGAGAAACTGTGAAGTAATAAGATAGTGTTTGCGAGGGACTAGTGTGTGTAGTGTGTGAGCGAAATTGGCACGTGTTATTGGGGTACTAGGTGTAAATTGAAAAACTAATGTAAAAATAAATGTGTGTTCATAGTGTTCTTCGTGAAAACTTGAAGATGAGTGTAGAAAAATAAATTCTTAGTGAAAACTTGAAGATGAGTGTACAAAATAGGTGTTCTTGGTGTTTTTGAGGTAATAGGAAAAATTAAAAAAAAATCTCTCTAGGTTTTTTCCTTTTTTTTCCTTTATTTAATCCAAAAATAGTCTATTTATAGTGCAAGAAAGTCTCATCCTCTAAGAAATGAGGAAAAGACTAAAATGCGCCCAATAACAAAATTATCATTTTACCGTAAAAATAATTTTTTGACATAAAAATTAAAATTAAAATTAAAATTAAAATTATTATTGTCTTTCTAAAAACACCAAAAAGTGAAAAAACAAAAAAAAAATTAAATAACAAATTTTATAAAATAAACAAATGGGTCAAAAAATACATTTCTTGTGCAAAATGACCGTCTTGCCCCCATAACGACGAAATATACAGAAAAATAGTTATTGGTTTTGAAAAATTATCAAAAATTAAACATAAGCTTAAGACCTTAGAAAATAAATTTAAAACTCAAAAATTGATAGAAAATACATTTAAAGTGTGAAATGCCTATTTTGTCCTTGAACATAGTATTTATAAAAAAAGTAACAATTGTCCCCAAAAAAATAAAACAAAATTAGAAACATGCATAAAACCCAAAAAAAAAATTGAGACCCAAAAATGGGTGAAAATGGCGTTTGTGTGGCGAAATGACCATTTTGCCCTCCCTTGAACTAACAAAATTTACAAAAAATGGCTATTAATCTGAAAAATTACAAAATTTAAAAACATGTATAAAAGTACAAAATATGTATTTAGAACTCAAAACTGATGAAAAAATATGTATATGTTGAAAATTAACGTTTTACCCCTTGAAATTATTGATTTTACCCCTTTTTACAAGAAAACTAAAATTTGACCCAAAAAGTGAAAAAATGTCTCCTAATGTTAGAAATATAAATAGTGTGTCAAAATTTGATGTCTATAGGATCTTGATTTGGCACTTCATAAGAAAGTACCACCCATTCCCACGAATCTAAGTTCACAAAATGAAAAGGTTATTTATGAGCAGTGGGAAGGATCTAATTGCTTAAGTTTGATGCTCAATAAGTCCCATATCAGCCAAAACATTAATGATTCAATCCTTAATTGTGATTGAGTCAAAGCTTACATGAAGGCAATTGATGAACAATTTATAAGCTCTAACAAGGCTTTGGCTAGCACCCTTATGAAGAAATTTGCAAGCATGGCACTTGACAAAAGTAGGAGTGTGCATGAGCAAATTATGGAAATGAGGGATATTGCTGCTAAACTTAAGTCCCTTAAAGTTGAGATTTTTGAATCATATCTTGTGCATTTCATTCTTAACTCTCTCCCTTTGGAATATGCTTCGTTTAAGATCTCTTATAACACACCTAAAGAGGAATGTTCAATTAATGAACTTTTGACCATGTGTGTTTAAGAGGAGGAAAGGATAAAACATAAGAAACCAAAAAGTGTTCATCTTGTGACTCATAGTAAAGGAAAAACAAAGAAAGGCAAAAAAAAAAAAAAAATGTGTTCCTATGAAGCGCGATAGTAATAAAGAAAAATGTCATTTTTATAAGAAGAAATGGCATTGAAAGAAAGATTGCCTTAAATACAAGAAATGACTTGTTATGAATCTAACTTGACTGAAGTTAGTGATAATACTTGGTGGATTGATTATGGTTCTGCAATTCACATTTCCAAAATTTTGCAAGGGTTTCTAAACCAAAGGTAGTCGTTGGGAACTAAACAAAGCATCTATTTAGGAAACCGGATGCGTTCAACTATTGAAGGCTGGGGACTTACAAGCTCATTTTAAAGACCGATTTTCAATTAGATCTTGAAAATACATTTTATGTTCCATCTTTTTCTAGAAATTTAATTTCTCTTTCTAGACTATCCATTATTGGATATGATTTAAACTCTCATCTTTCAACTATGAATCTTTTGAGAAATAATAAAGTAATTGGTTTTACCAATTTGGATGGAATGTTATTTAAACTTGAGTTAGACCCCACATATGAATATAGCCTTTTCATTATGCATAGTATTGGTATTAAACGTAGTATTATTGATGAGAACTTTTCAAAACTTTGGCATAGGAGATTGGGACACATTTCCATAGATAGAATCAAAATGTTAGTTAATGATGGAAACCTAGAGAGTTTAGATTTCACTGATCTTGGTACTTATGTGGACTACGTAAAGGGTAAGCAGACCAACAAGACCACAAAGGGTGCCAAAAGAGGTTCTCAATTGCTTAAAATTATACACATGGATATTTGTGGACCTTTTCCTACCCTTTGCTTGAATGGTCAGAGATATTTTATCTCATTCATAGATGACTATTCAAGATTCATGTATCTTTATCTCTTGTTTGACAAATCAAAAGCACTTGATGATTTAAAATTTTCAAACTAGAGATAGAGAAACAAAATGCAAAGAAAATCTAAATTGTGAAATCAGTTAGAGGTGGTGAATATTGTGGAAGGTACACAGATAAGGGACAAGTACAAAGTCCATTTGCTAAGTTTCTCGTGGAAGAAGGTATTGTTGCACAATCTACAATGCCTGGCACACCACAACAAAATGGTGTAGCCGAAAGGAGAAACCGAACTCTCATGGACATAGTTAGAGTATGATTAGTAGCTTTGGGTTATCTTTATCCTCATGGAGTGAAGAAGCTTTAAAAACCCTTGTGTATATTTTAAATAGGGTACCATCCAAGGCTGTCCCCAAGACACCATTTGAAATTTGAAATGGATGGAAACCTAATTTAAAACATTTACACGTATGGAGTTGTCCAGCTGAAGTGGAGGCATATAACCCACAAGTTAAGAAGTTGGATGAACGAATAGTTAGTGATTTTTTCGTAGGCTATGCTGCTAACTTCAAAGGATTTTGATTTTACTATCATTAAAGCTAGAAATGTTAAATTTCTTAAGGAACATGAAAAAGGTGGGAGTGAATCTCAAAAGGTAGAATTTGAAGAAATAAGGGATCTACCTATAACATCTTAACATGATATGATTGTTATTTAAAATATTGAAGAACAACCAATTGAGCAACCTCCACCTGAGTAATCACATTCAGAACAACAAACAATAGTTGATCCCACTAATCAAATTCTCCATGAAACAGTGGGAGTCAGAAGATCCTCAAGAATTTGAAAACCAGCAATTTCTAGTGATTATGAAGTATATTTTTAAGAGTCTGATTATGATATTGGATCTAAAGATGGCCCCATTTCATTTTCACAAGTTATGAGTGGAGAGAATTTTACATCTTGGTATAATGCAATGAAAGAAGAAATGGAATCAATGGCTAAAAATAAAGTTTGGGATCTCATGAAATTACCTAAGACAAACTCTATTGTAGGATGCAAATGGATTTTTAAGACCAAAAGAGACTCAATGGGTAATATCGAACGATATAACGCTAGACTTGTAGCCAAAGGTTTCACTCAAAAGGAAGGCACTGACTACCATGAAACCTTCTCTCTTATTTCAAAGAAGGATTTATTGTGTATTATCATGGCAATAGTAGCTAATTTTGGTCTGGAGCTACATCAAATGGATGTGAAAATAGTATTCTTTAATGGGGATCTTGAAGAAGAGAAATATATACATGTGCCAACCTAAAGGTTTTGTCAACAATGACAACAATCAACTTGTCTGCAAAACAAATATATATATATATGTATATATGAACTAAAACAAGCTTTCTGCCAATGGTATATTAAATTTCACAATGTTGTCTCTTTATTTGGTTTTGTAGAGAACATTGTTGATCAATGTATATATTTTAAGGTAAGTGGGAGCAAATGTTTTTAGTCTTATATGTAGATGATATTCTTTTTGCAAGTAATAATATGGGTTTGTTGCGTGAAACTAAATAGTTTGTTGCACAAAACTTTGAAATGAAGAATATGGGTAAAGCCTCTTATATCATTGGCATAGAAATTCACAGAGATAAAGCAAGAAAAATTTTTGGATTATCTCAAAGGGCCTACATTGAAAAGATTCTTGAAAGATTTGGGATGAAATATTGCTCTCCCATCGTAGCTCCCATTGTCAAAGGAGAAAAAATCAGTTTAAATGAATGTTCTTAAAATGAATTGGTACGAAAAGAGATGGATAGCATTTCGTATGCTTCACTTGTTCGAAGCCTCATGTCTGCTCAAGTTTGCATCAAACTCGATACAGCATTTGCGATTGGAATGCTAGTTAGATATCAAAGTAATCCTGGAAAGGATTATTGGAAAGCTGCCAAAAAGTTCTAAAGATATTTGCAAGGGACCAAGGATTGCAAGCTTACATACAAACAGTCTGACAATTTGGAGGTGGTTGGATATTCTGATTTGGATTTTGCTGGATGTGTGGATTCAAGCAAATCTACTTCATGGTATTTTTTCCTTTTTGCTGGAGGAGCCATATCTTGGAGAAGTATAAAGCAAACAATTGTTGCGTCATCCACAATGGAAGTAGAATTCATTGCATGCTATAAAATTACATCACAAGCTCTATGGTTGAAAAACTTCATATCTAGCCCAAAAGTGGTAGATTCTATAAGTAGGCCATCGAAAATTTTCTGTGATAACTCTGCTGTTGTGTTCTTTGCTAAGAACAACAAAAGTGGAAGTTGAAGTAAGCACATCCACATAAAGTACTTAATGGTCAGAGATCATGTTAAGAAGCAAGAAGTAATCATTGAGCATATTAGTACTTAATTAATGATTGCTAATCCGGTGACTAAAGGTTTGACGACTAAAGTCCTCTAGGATCATGCAACCCATATGGGACTCAGTAGCCTATTGCAGATTACTTCTATTTTCTTGACCATATGTGTCTAGACATTTGTTAATAATTACATGTTTACGCACATTAAAATTGATACATGTATAAAGAAGTTGTCTTTTGATCCATAAAGTAGGACCCTAAGTAACTTATATGAAGTTATTCATGAAGTTGTTAAAACACATGATTAGGAAGTATAATATATTGTAATGCATGAAAGGAAGTGTTCAATATTGGAGCATAACTTCCATGATTCATGTATAATTATTTCTAATTGAGCAACTATTACATAATTGTCGAATTTGCTTAGTGACAATAAAGATTTATGGCCATTTTATACATCTAGTCACTCATAAATTGTCTGACTATTACATGTAGGTCAAGTGGGAGAATTTAAGACTTGCCTCTTTAAGAGGCAATTCTGAACCACATGATTGATTTTAATTTCAATGATATCTTAATTGATTGATTGAGAGTTTATAAATAATCAATTGGTATCTCTAGTAAGACTTGCCTAAATTGATTGATTGATTGTGATTTTATCAATAATCAAATAGTATCTCCCATTTAAAGATGATTGATTAGTATCTTATTCCAATCAAGGAAATAATCAATCAAATCAATCAATTAGTCAGATACAATATTCTCAGTTATGGTTTATGTTAAGATTTTCTTGATGGAAGGAAATCATAAAGATTTTGATAATTGCAAGTAAGGGTCCCTGGCATAGCCTGTGGTATTCCATCTATGAGACACTCTCTTTGGTTAGCATCGCTTATTTTAAAATTCTTCTACATATATTACTCTACAAAAGGAGTCTAATAGACAAGAGGGAGAAAGAAGGCATAGTGATTGCTTATTGTTTGACAACAATGGTTGGAAGTAAGCTTTTTAGATTCCACTGCTTAGCACGTGTTATGTGCATTTATATATATAAAGTTTACACTATCATCTTTCTTCACATATTTTCACCTAAATATAAGCACATAACCATGCACATCCACTCTCATTTTTTTAACTCGCGTGCCACACTTTGTTCACTAAACTCTCTCTCTCTCTCTCTACATATATATATATACATATACATATATATATATATATATTTATACACACACCAATAGCGGTTTCAGTAACCTATTCACTGACGCAAAGGAGCAACTCCGCAATACTTAGCTGCTAAAATTGTTACCTGCTTCACCATCGCAACACCCACCTTCACCTTCAACAACTTCATCAATAATCCATCACCGTACTACACCATCAACCATCCCGCAACATCCAAACACATACTAACTTCAGTATTATCAAGTTGAACACTAAACACAAACCTCATTGCACCCTCTAGACGAACATAGAAGTAGACATACGACAGACAGACACTAATGCAAGCATGCACAAGATTAACAAACAAACACACAAAACATAAAGAAAATAACAAAAAGGAGGACGGGGATAGTTTTTGACGAATTTGCTGAAAAAACACTGCCACTATCAATGTTATCATGAGAAAATGATTGGGATACTTTCTTTTATCATTTTTGTTTAAAATTTGTTCAATTTTTTTTTAAAAAGTCATTTTATTTATGTGTACCAATTGTTTGATGAAATGCTTTATAGTGTTCTTGTTGAATTTGTGAATATCTAGCTTGATTGTTATGTATTTGTTTGTTAATTTGTGTATGGGGAGAGGAAGTTTTCTGACTAGCCCAACACTGGCTAGAGTGCAAATCACTAACTAGATTTGCCTAGAATTTTTGAAAGAAAAAATAAGGGTAGAAAACTAAAAGAATTAAGCTAGGGGAAAAAAGTACTGTGCCAGCATTCTATTGAATAGAAAAAATAGAAAGGGGGGAAAAGGTAAATCGTGCCCTGTTGGAGATAGCACTGGGAAATAGGGATTTAGTGCAAATCCATGCAATGTGATTAAGTGTTTCCAAAAAATGGAGTTATTCAATTATAAAAATATAAAATAATAATTATTAACATTTATACAATAAAAAATAAGGAATGAAAATATGCAAAGGCAAAATCTAAATAAATGGATATGTGAATAATATAAAATAGTAAAAACCAGCTCATGAAGGCATTAATAATAAAAGATTTAAAAAAAAAATATTCAAACTCTATTATTTCGAGTTGAATTGCCATGTTTTCATGCCTTGATTTTTATTAAAAGTAAAATGAATAATATAAATCTCAATTGATTTATGTTAAAATTAATTATTTAAAAATCAATGTAAATTTTTATGTACTTTTGTGAAATTTTTGAATTAATAAATTAATGAATTAGTACTACAACCACACGAATAATGATGATGATGATGATCAGTTAAAGTTTTCTCTTTCTATTGTTGTAGCGTAAGAATTGTAGAATTCGTACGCATCTTCATCTAAGTCGAACTCTATGCCCATTTTGAACCAGTGCAATTACACAATTCCATCCCTTCAAGCTCAACTGGCTCTATTCCTCTAAGCTGCTCAGTGCTCCTTTCAATGATGCATGCAGTGAGTCTTCGCATTCTCATATTTTTATCAGTCGATGATGCATTAATTGAATATTACATGCAATAGCTATATAGTCACACTTAACCACTAGAAGTTCACACCATTTCACTAGACATTTTTGCCAATCGTTTGCCACAAATCATACGTAAATTACTTTTACTTACCTACCCCTCCCCCTATACTCTATTTTTACATTACCTCACACCATTTGATAGTACTTGCACATTCAAAAAAATAAAACACACAAACAGGTTCAATCTTTCTTGCCTTATAGCTGGATTTCACCGATCATCCTACTTTCTGATTCGCCAAATTATTGTACTATTACAAGTTTATATTATTTCTTGTCTCTTACACTAACAATGAAGAAACCAAATTCTCATACAACAGCATAGCACTGCAACAAAAAGACTTAAAGCATCTGTATTTTTTAACAACCACATTCACTAAAACAACACAATTGGATTTCAATAAGGATTTTACAATACCTCAATTTGCTGCCACATGGTCTTCTCTTCCACTAGCTTTCTTTGGCATTGTGTCCATCCTAACTGAAACCACATGAAATCTTAGATCCATTTCTAGTATTTAATATCACCGCTTGCTTCCAAATCCGCCCCTTTCCCCTTTAATCTTTCTCCCCATTTTATTCTGCTTCTTTTTCTCCTGATGTAGATAGGATAGTTGAAAAAGAACGATCAAGTGAAACTGAACAATAGAAACAAGAGTGAAAACTTCGACATGATTTGTTTTGAGTAACCTGCCATTAATTTCACTACAAACTTTAAAATCTCAGTTCATTCTCTTTATTCACATTTTTTTCAAACAAATTAATTGCCCTTCTCACGGCTAAGGAACGCGGTTTGTGTCTTGAGAATTGGTTTTTCACACTTTCCCCAAATCAAATGACGTTGTTTTTTAAATACATTCAGAATACCGTGCTAGTTTGATCTCAGCCGCCTATTGTGTCCTTTTAATCTTATCCATTAAATTTCTCTAATTGGAACTTGTAAGGCCCTGCGACCTACTACGATAAGCAATTGCCTAAAATCGCTTAAAATCGAGATGTCGCACTGTAGTAAGTAATATGGTAACTTTGACCATGTCTTTTAATATTTTGAAATTTGTTTAAAAATTATCAAGATCACCCTAATTTGGACTTTTTAAGGTATCCAATCCCGCATTGTCACAAGACTTTTTTTTATAAGAATTTCTTGCCAACAATTTTATACCTTCAGCGCATACGCTATTTTACACACTAATGACAACTAAGCTTCGTTATTCTTTATTTTCCCTTTTTCTTTTGTATAAATGACACTATTCGTCCCTCAACTTTGAGGGTTGATCGATTTCATCTTTCATCTTCAAAAAGCTCCAATCAAATCACTAATCTTGTATATATATGGTTCTAATTCGTCCTTGTGCATTAACCTATCCAAATTATATTTAACAGAATTTTCCATGTGCCTGGACACATGATGAAAGCAAAGGCACTTGGTGAAAAAAGAAAAGGTTAAATCATTTCATTTGTCCCTCAAATTTTATGCATGATCCTATTTTGTTACTCAACTTTGATGTGCATTCCTATTTCACCCTAAGTTCTAAAAAAAATCCTATTAAAATTTTCAACTTACATATTGGGTTTTAAATGGTCCTTGGGCAACATTCGACTAGGTTAAATATAATTTATTTTCGAATTGTACATATATATCCAATTCTCAACTTTGAACTGTCTAATAAAATAGATGAATTAATTACTTAGCTAGATTTGCTAAGTTTTTGGTTTGTATTGGTAATACTGTAGATTTTTTTTTTTTTTTTGTATGTTGACTAATAGTATATAGTCTTCCTATGTAATAACCTCTATTGAGGTTTGGGTTGATTAATAAAAAAAAAAAAATCTTTTGACTTATTTGCAAAAGAGTTTGTCATCTTTGTCATGCAACACAAAAACATTTTTCAAAAAAAAATCATTTGCTAAAAATATAAAGAAACCAGTTGATGTATTATTAATGACACTTACGTGCTTTAATACCAAACATCAATTCATCCTACTGATAGATGCACACCAAAATAACTAATTAACTGAAAGATTAGCTTTTTACAAAAAGTTGTTCGCAGGTTACAATCAACAAAAGGAGCCATGAGCAATTGGTGACTCGTACCGTAAGGAAATGCTGGAATAGCCTTAATCAGATTTACACTTAACAGCTAATTCACACAAATTTCCTTAATTTGAATTTATTGTAGGTTATTTCTTGGTGGCAAGAACACCGCTATCTTATTGCACACTTTAGTAGCTGATCCACTATCTACTTTATTTTTTTCTTTTCTATTAACTAATATTGAAAGCTATATACTGATAAAATGGTTTAACTAACAGGGCAACATTAATAAAACATTTGGTTATAACCGGTGCAGGAAACTCATAAGAAACAAAAAGACTTTTGCTAATGGAATTCTTTTGGATATGTTTTTTTAGGAGAAGTTAGTCCTAAAACATGTGTATCTCTAGTCCTCTATGGTTTATTTACTTACAACATCTACACCAATCTATATTTAAGAGTTGGGAATTAAGCTAAAAACACTTGGTCAATTTCTTAGAATTGGGATTTGAACTATACACGCTGTACAATTAAAAAAAAATAACATTGTCGAATATTGTCCAAAGAGGATTTAAAACTCAATATGAAAGTTGAAGGATTTAATAAGAGTTTTATAAAACATAAGGAATGAAATAAAACCGCTCATCAAAGTTGAGCGATGAATTAGGATCATGCATCAAAGTGACGGATGAATAGTTTTATTTAACCATTTTTTCCCACCAAGTGTCCTTACCTTCATCACATGTTCAGGCATGTGGAAATGCCATTAAATATAATTGTGTGAGGGGGAATGAATTAGAACCAAATATTTAGGAAGGACTTAATTAGAGATTTTTGAAAATGAGGGATGAAATAAAATCAGCCTTCAAAGTTGAGAGGCGAATGGAGCCATTTTACCCTTTCCTTTCATCTAAAGTAATTTATCCAACATTTGCCTTTATTGTTTTTTATTTTTTTATTTTCTTTATTTGGAAGTAATTTAACCCAACACAGGTCACGATTCAGTTTTTTCTCCATTTCTTATATTCAGTAGAATATTGACATGGTACTTTTTAATTTCATAGCCTAATTCTTTTGGTATTCTATCTCCGTTTTTCTTTATAAAATTCTAGTCAAGTCTAATTAGTGGTTTTACACTCTTGCTAGCGTTGGACTAGTCTAAAAACTTCCTCTCACCACGCACAAATTAACAAAGAAATACATAACAATCCAGCTTGAAATTCCCATATTCAACAAGAACACCATAAAGCTTTTTATCAAACAATTGGTGCACATAAATAACATGATTTGTTTGACAAAAAATTCAAACAAATTTTAATCAACAAAGTTAAAAAAGTATCCCAATCTTTTTATCGTGAAGACATTGATTGTGGCTGTGATCTTTCAACAAAATCAACAAAAATGATCGCCCTCCTTTTTTAGCTATTTTCTTTATGTTTTTTGTGTTTGTCTGTTAATCTTGTGTGCATTTTTATGATTGTGTTGGTGTACGCCTGCTTCTATGTTCAGGTGCGAAAGGGGTAATAAGGTTTGTGTACTATGCACAATTGAGTAGTAGTGAAGTTAGCGAGTGAAGGATTTAATAAGACTTTTTTAAAACATCAAGAGTGAAATAAAATCAGTCATCAAAATTAAGGGATGAAATAGGATCATGCATCAAAGTTGAGGGATGAATAGAGTTATTTAACCAATTTTTCCACCAAGTGCCCTCACCTTCATCACGTGTTCGGGCACAGGGTAATGCCAGTTAAATGTACCAGTACAGGAGGATGAATTAGAACCAAATATGCAAGAAGAAGGACCTAATTAGAGCTTTTTGAAAATGAGGGCAGAAATGAAATCAACCATTAAATTTGAGAGGCGAATGGTGCCATTTACCTTTTTTTTCATCTAAAGTAATTTGTCCTAAATTTACGTTCATTGTTTTTTATTTTTTTTTATTTTCTTTATTTGAAAGTAATTTACCCCAACACAGATCACGATTCAGTTTTTTTCCCTATTGCTTATATGTAGTAAAATATTGACATAATTCTTTTTATTTTCATAGCCTAATTCTTCTGGTTTTCTATCTCTATTTTTCTTTCTAAAATTCTAGTCAAATCTAGTTAGTGATTTTACACTCTAGCCTCTCACCACACACAAATTAGCAAACAAATACATAACAATCAAGCCAGAAATTCTCAAATTCAACAATAACGCCATAAAGCTTTTCATCAAACATTTGATGCACATAATTGAAATGACTTTTATTGACCAAAAAATTGAACAGATTTTAATCAACAAAGATAAAAAAAGTATCCCAATCTTTTTCATGAAGACATTGATTGTGGCTGTGATCTTTCGAAAAAATCTGCAGAAATGATCACCCTCCTAATGTTGTGAAAATCTAAATGTTAAATTTGATGCATTCATGAGATCAAAGTTTGTGAGTTTTTCCTTTTGTCAAACAAAATATGGTTTCCTAAAATAAGGATGATTAATCCATTGAATTGACATCACAATTGACGAGATCTTACTTGTAGTCTTTAAATGAAAAGGAAAAAAATGTAATAGCTTGCTTTCCCAGAAGGTGAAAATTTTCATAGATTATCACACAATGCTCCCTTATTTGTGTTGGATGGCATTACGAGAGTCAAACATTAGACTCAATGTGGACTTATTTTTTGTTTAAGGCGAAGGCATTTGTCATATACATATTCAAATTGACAAATTGAAAGTTAGCATCTTCATGTGGTTTCGGAGAATAAAAAATAAAGATAATAAGATTTTCTGAAATTTTTGGATCTAAAGAATGTGATACTACCAAGCTGCTCGGGAAAAGTTACACTTCCAACTGATAGAGATAGTTCAAAATTTTTTATGCCTTTTAAGAGAAAATTCCAATCGAAACGTTTCAATTTAGTTTTCTCTTAAAACAAGTGAAATGTAAAACATATGAAGTGTATGCAAGTGTTTTCATGCAGGTAAAATTAATGCAATGCATGAAGAAAAACTAGGATGCACGTTGGTGGCAGTATTTACTCAATAAAATTGGATGCATATCTATGGGGCGTCCATTTTTGTGCCAAAGATTAGCCCAGCATGATGCCATCCTTGTGGGTAGAGTTTATACTATATATGTAGCATTCGTTTGACATTGGGTGGGTTTATGAGGGAAAAAGAGGTCCAAGAAATTGTTGAAATGAAGAGGGAAACTTGGTTTCACTCTTAGTCTTGAACTGTTCAACTGGTCCATTTCAGAGTCTCAGTTAGATTAATTAGGGTACGAACCTAAATTAGTTTTGAATTTTAATGTCCATGTGCCAAGATAACTATAAATTATTTAAGAGGTTAAAAAATGTGATTTGGAATGGTTTATAACCTAATTTGGCTATTTTGTACCACATTGATTAAAATTGTGATTTGTCTTGGAAGGATTGGCTGCTAGCTCGTACTCTAATCTTTTAGGGACATAAAATTTAAACTTAGTATTGTTGTATTCAATGGGATATCCCCTTACTGTTCATACATGATGACAATCTATAAAGTAGTAAAACAACACATAAATTAAACTGAGTTACAAAAAGCAAAAACAAAAATTTTGAACTAACTTGTCATGTAATTTTGTAAAGCACAACTCAAAATAACTTATCCGGTACATTTTAAGGTTGGGGAACACATTCTAGGGGAAACGAAAATTCTAGAATCTAAAATTAAAATCCAAAGGATGCATTAAATAATAGAAGACCCTAAAGTGAAATTCACATCCTACTTAAAACATATAATAAAAATAAATCCCTACATTTAATTATAGGACTTTTTTTAAAAGACAATAATTTATTAAAATACAAAAAACTAATATAAGATGTCAAAGCAACTTGAATACCGAAATATACACTACTCAAAATGAGTTAATTCCCTCCACCAGGTGCATAATGTGTAATTAAGAAGTGCCAAAATTATGTTTTTCTTTTATTTTGTAACTAGTTTTTTTTTTAATTAAGAGTCACTACTCCGTATTGGATTTTAGATGTAATCATTGTTTATCTTATTACATATTTATATTTGGTGCTTAGAGAGCTTCAGCTCTTGTAATAAGGTAGAGCTCACGAACTTATGATCTTTCATTTTTTCCAGGAGAATAGACATTAAATTTATCACAAGAAAAAAGAAAAAAAAAATTGATGGCAGCAAACATGGGAGGACGAGTTCAATCAACGTAAAAATTTTGTTCGAGTAACAATGAAGAAGAGTTGAGGAGGGGATAGGAGGAGGATCTACCTAGGTTTCTGTGGGAGAACGCTAACTCCACTAGAATAAGGCTCGAGCAAATTACCCCTACTTACTTTGTCCCTAACGAGTTCTTTAGTTCAATATTTGCAACAGAATTATAGAGATTACTCATTTATCCAATGAAATTTAAAATTTATAAGTATTCTAAAGAAACGAAGGCATTTCTTCGACGATACTTATAATTCACACCAACAAAGACCAGATGCTGGATAACAATTTTAAATGGAATAGCCGAAAAGAGTCCACTTAGGGATTTTTGGCACATAGAGATGACATTTCAAGATGTGATTGAGTAATTCTAATAAAATCAATTTCTGATAGGATCAATAATGTCTTTGATTTTGATTTTTTGTACCTTCTGGCTAACAATCCTGTAGATCATCGTAAAAACAATGACTAGATTGTGTCAGTCATTATCTATCATCATATGTCTTTTATCCGATTCTAAAGCCACTTCTTTCCCAAATGATAACAGAGATCTCGCTATTATTACCAATAGTGAATAATTACAACCATAGGCGTATCACAAAGAGTCAGAGCCATCACATCACACTGAAGATGCTTTATGAGTCAACGCTTATCAATCAGAAATGGGCCTTATCAATCTATGTCACATTCCTTGGAAACTGGATCCATCAAACTCAAGATGATTTTAGTTGATCCAAGGCAGAGACTGTACTTTTAATATGTATTTCAGGAAGCAAATATATATTTTAGGAAGCAAATCTGCTGATCATAAAAACATTTAAAGTTAGATGTAAGATGTAACATTTATATCACTATCCGATCTCCTTTGTAAGAGGTAAGATTTTATGTCACTATCATCCAATCTTGGACCTTTTTTTATGTCTTACATGAATACCGAAAGAACAAACCATAAAAGATGGAGCCGCATAACTTTTATAATAAAGTAAAAAGCTTTCAAAATAAGTTGTTGCAGCTATTGTGCAGGTGATGGTTGAAGTGTTTTCAACTGGACCTTAACTTTTTTTTCGAACTTACATAGATTTAATAATTACAAAACGCCATCTTTAATTTTCTGGAACTAATAGAGGTTTCTACCAAGCCCTGGACTATTTCAATGTTGCCTTTTTTTAAGGAGAAAAAGAATTGATGAATCAACATTTTGTACTGTTATTTGTAGTGTTTCATTCTGCCTTTATTTTTTTTGTGAAAATTAGACATATTAAAGAAACATATTTAAGTATCTCTCGTAAAGAAAACATCCACTGCTCAATTATATGTCATGGATTAATAAGTGTTTTTTAAGACTCGTTTCCAAATAATCGTGAACCCAATGAAAGGAAAAACTATAAAGTGAATGATGCCTAAATAAATCCGATATACTAACTAAGGCATGTGAAAGTAAATTATTCATTGATATATTGATGGAAGACACAATAGTTAAGATGTTACAAAATATTATTAAACATTTTTGGTATAGTGATTGTTAAGTTGATAAATAAGAATAACTACTGCAAAATAAAAAATTTAAAAACAGCTTATAAAGACCAAGACTCATGGGATAAAGCCCCATTACAAACACTGAAATTAGAGTATGCATTCTATTTTTGTTGATGCATGTATACATACCCATTATTTATTTTGATACCAATTTTGGTTGCTTTATATTTGAATGTGCTTGGAAATTGGGAACTAAATTAGTATAGGCAAGCGCACTTTTGTAATCCACCCCCTCCAAGTCCTCAAGCACAACCACTAATGCCTCCACCAGCTCCAAATCCACCACCATGACCCGAGCCGCTACCATTGCTTCCTCCTTCTCTACTACCACCCCCACCACCACTTCCACCTCCACCACCACCAATTCCTCCAGCACCACCATCTATGCCTCACCAGCTCCATATCCTTCCCCGTAGCCAGAGCCACTGCCATTGCCTCCTCCTCCTCCTCCACCACCACCACCACCTTTACCTCCACCTCCACCAATCCCTTCAAATCCACCGCATATACCTCCACCGTGACCAGAACCACCACCATTGCCTCCTCCTCCTCCTCCTCCTCCACCACCATCCCCACCTCCTCCTCCTCCTCTAATTCCACCTACACCCACACCTATGCAGCCTTTCCTACCAACTCCGCATACAACGTCACCAAGGGTGACTGCACTCAAGTCTAACACTATGCTCAAGAGAAGAAGCAACACACAAAGCCATTTTTTTTTAAGAGCCCATATTGATTAGTGAATATAAGTGTTTTGCTTCGCTTTTTTTTTTTTTTTCTCTACTGAACTTCGACACTCCTCATTATATAGTCGTAACCATTGGAGCAAAAGTCGCGAGTTTGCAATTAGAATTTCAATGTGCTACTGCACTCAGCACTTGGAATAGTCAAACGATGTATTCCAACGGTTCGGATGTGGCGGGAATATTAGGTAAAAAAGGAGATATTCAAAGTCTATTCAAATTGATAATTTGGGCTGGTGTCAGCTCTAGAGTATTAATTCTTTTTATTCCAAGTTGACTGATGGCCTTAATGTTGATCTATTTTGATATTTCAATATTATACTAAATTTACACCATTCTGCCCCAGATTCACATATTTCCATTCCACGCATGAATAATTTATATCCTTCACGTTGAATATCAAGATACACACACACACACACACACACATATATATATATATATATATGTAGGAAGGACCAAACCACACTCCTCCATAATAAAGGATCCACCGAACACAAAAATACCCTTTCTTTTAACATGAATTGATTAGTGATAAGCGTATAGTTTGCATATTTCTTAGTGTGTCTACATTAGTATTTTATGCTAGTTTTTAGGGTTTAAATAATGAACAATAGTCACTTTCATGTCTATTTCTTCCAATCTTAAGTTTGTAGCTAAAATGTGCAAATGTGTGGTTTAATATGCAATTCTTTGTATTTTGTAGGTTTTAGCTATAACGATCATCACTTTGGATCAAATGAAGCATATTGGGATGATATTAAATGTGATTTGAAGTTGATGAGAAGTGGCAAGAGAAGAGGACCAAAGATGTGGCATGATGAAGCAATGATAGAAGAAGAATTGGTGATGAAAGGATTTCACTGCACCGACATGTTTTGGTAGTTTGGTCACAACTGGAGCTAGAGAGAGTGAATTGAGATGATTCTTGAAGTAATTTAAAGCTAAGAGAATTATCTACAATTCTTATGAAGACCTCAAAGTCTGATTCTCACGTTTACAATGTCAAATTGCCACATTACTGAAGCATTCTTGTGCAGCGATGCTCTTCCGACCATGTCTTGATGTTTTGGCCATATCTTTGTGTACACAACTCCAAATGACCTGATTTTTGTGCTCTTGGAAAGCTAACTCAAAGGGCTATAACTTTCATGTTCAGAGTAAAAGCTAGTTTGGCCAACTTTCTGACCGAACCCGCGGCTGCGGGTACGCACCGCTGGTATGGTCAGAAAGTTATTAATTGAAGCCGTAGCTGTATCCTTGCCGCGGGTTCCAGGAGCGGGTTCGGGGCGCAGACATACGATTTTGAGGCACTTTGGGGCTATCTTTCAAGGGGGCAATTCATACTCTTTGTGAATGATTAGACTACATCTTAGGAGGGTTTTGGAGTGCTAGAAACACAAGAGAGCAGCGTAGCATAGCATAGAGAGAGAATAGCATAGAATAGCAAGGGTCTCTCTTTGAGAGAGCCACCCCTTTAGATTAGTAAATCTCTCTATAGAATAGTGCTATTTGGAGGATTCTCTTGTACACATCAAGATTGGAGGAAGAATAGAAGATTTGAACTTGTTCATCAATCAATAAGTTTTCTTTATTCTATTTTTGTCTCTTTCTTGATTTATATGGATTTGTCTATTAAAGTTTTGATCTTTTATGTGAAATCCACCATGGGTACGTGCTAAATTATTAATCTAGGGTTAGAGGAAACTAATCGCTTCATGCATATGACTTGATTATGATTATTCATGTTATCTTGTGCTTGTTTGTTCTCTATTTTGGTTTGCATGGATTTGTAGCTGCTTGATCACCAACTATGAATTGATAGTTGTTATTATGCAACGAGAGTTGGTAATGATAATGGAAAAGGAATAGCTGAAGTCTAGGTTGCATGTCACACGAGAGTAGTGGTGCTCCTAGGTGGGTCAATTAGGCAATTCATGTGATTAATGAACCAATACTAGTATTCTTTACCACGAGAGTAGGAAAGAACTAGTAGGGAGGTAATCGTTAACTTGTCACGGGAGTGAAGGTTAAGTATAATTGGGATTGGACCCTAACCAAGACAAGAACCAATAGCATGAGTTGATCTTTTCATTTATATGTTTGCTCATTAGTTAACTCTATGCCCTAGTGTCTTAAGATTGCGAGTTTTCTCCAATATTGTTATTCTATGGAGTTGTTAGTTTAGTTGTTTATTTTATACTTTGTTCTTCACATTGTTAATTGGTTGTTTAGATAATAAAGTGAGCAATAAAACCTCAGTACTTCAATAACCTTTTCCCTGTGGGATCGACCCTGTTGCCCTATACTCAATACGATCTGTGCACTTGCAGTATATAGGGTAATTAGGTTTTATAACTTGATTATTTGTGTGTGATATAATTGGATTATTTGCTATATTTTTAGACCTAATTACACGCCTATCAATTAGTAACATGCTCCATTTTAAAGTTATATTCCCATATAAATAAAAAAGAAAAATAAATAAACAAAATTGAAGGACCGAAATGAAAATCCAAAAATGAAATTTATTTACTTCTAATTTTAGTTAAAAAATTTCCAAAAGCAGGGCAAAAAAACTGTAGTTGAAAATATCACAAATGAGATATTTTAAAGAACCAAAATAACAAAAACAAATACAAAAACGTAGTAGAAAATAATCAAACTGAGTATGAATTTTATGCAGGATATTTAAATCTGGCATACACCATGATAACGACTTGAGTATGAACCTTAGTAGTGTAGCCTTTAGATTTAAGATAAAATAGTAGTCAAGCGTTGTGCAACCAAATCCTAGTACGCTGGATAACATCGGTTGACAATATCAAAGTCAACAACCATGGATAGAAAGCTGTGTCTCATTATTTACATGCTTGAACTCCTTATAATGAAGTGGGTTTAAACCAATATTCCTCTTTTTTTTTGTTTCCTTTTTCTTTTGCAATTGGAATACAAAATATCCCAATTCTATGTTGATGATGCTTCATATTAAGTCAATAAATCTAACTTCCAGATTAAATTTTAAAATTGATTCAAACTAGCATACTTAGAATTTATGTGTTTCTTGCTTAGTGTAGATTACAAAAACTCTCATAAAATTTCCCCCAATTGAAGGTTAAAAATCAAAGTAAATTTTGACCTAGTGGGGTTACAAAAAATTATGCGTAAACTAAATAAAAATTTGCTACAATATAGGGTAGTGGGATTCAAAAGAATATACTCAAAAATTGATCTAATGAGGGTATTGAAATTGAACAAACTAAATGTAAAATTATTGAACAAATATAAAGGAAGCTAAGATAAATGGAGGAATTAAAACATTTCATTAAAACCTCTAAAAAATCTTTGATACACTATTCTTCTATATATATACATTCCAAACGAATGAAAGAATACCAAATGTCAAAAAAACTATACATTGCTAATGATAAAACTTTCTAACTTACTTTGTCTTCATTTGCCAATTTCTTGAAGGATAAGCAAAACGCATTGCCCTTAGAATCTTCCTCCATGTGGCTGATTATCTTAGCAACAAGCTAATGGCTCAACTGTCCATACTGGTCCTGAGCTTGTCAAGCCAACTAAGCCAATTTCTTCAGCTGTTACAGTTGCAAATCCAGCTACTACAGCTGCAAACATCATAATTTCTTCATCCCCCCTCAAGTTGGAGCTTGGTGAAAGTCTACCAAGCCCAACTTGCCAATTAAATTAGTGAACTGAGGGGCAGCTAATGCTTTTGTGAACACAGTTGCAAGCTGATTCTGAGACCCTACATGCTGTGGTGAAATGAAACCGTCTTTATACTTGTTTCTTACCAAATGGCAATCAATTTCCAAATGTTTAGTTCTTTCATGAAATACTAGATTTTCTGTAATGTGAATAGCAGCCTTGTTGTCACACCATAAAGGTATAGGAAGTTGTGGTTTAATGTTGAAGTCTGCAAGAATGTAGGTGATCCATTGAAGCTCACACACAGTAGCAGCCAAACTCCTATACTCTACCTCTGCAGATGTCTTGGAAATGGTCGATTGTTTCTTGGTCTTCCATGAAACTAAGGCTCCTCCAAGATAGACACAATAACCTGTTAATGACCTTCTGGTGTCTAAACAAGGACCCCCAATCAGCATCTAAATAACCCTGCAAGTCTAGAGGGTTGTTTATAGGGAAGAACAAACCCTGAGAAGGTGTACCTTTTATGTATTTCAGTAGTTGTAAAGCTGCATTCCAATGTATACTGGTTGGTGCCTGGATGAATTGACTTAGTTGTTGAACCCATACGCAATGTCTGGTCTTGTAAAATTTAAGTAAAGTAGTTTGCCTATCAATCTTCTGTAATGTTGTGGATCACTAAGAACCTCTCCTCCTTCAGCTGTCAGCTTCACTCCCTTTGCCATAGGAATTTTCCCAAGCTTAGCTCCAAGAAGTCCTGCATCTTTCAAAACATCAAGTGCATATTTCCTTTGATTGATATATATGCCTTCCTTTGTTCTAGCTATTTCAAGTCCTAAGAAATATCTAGCTTCACCTAAATCTTTGATGATGAATAATTGATGCAAGTATCCTTTAAGTGCTTTAATCTGATCCAAGCTATCTCTAACAATGAGTATGTCATCCACATATATTAATAAAATTGTAAAACTTTCTTTTTCCTTCTTTACAAACAAACAATTATCATTCAATGACTGCTTAAAACCAAAAGCTTTAACTTATCTGTGAACTCCTCATTCCACTTTCTAGATGCCTACTTTAGACCATATAAACTCTTCTTGAGTTTACATACCTGTCTTGCTTGAGCTTTGTGATATCCTTCTGGTGGTACCATGTACACATCCTCTTCTATGGACCCATGCAAAAAAGCATTATTGATATCCAATTGGTGCTGGAACCAATTCTTTGTTGCTGTAACTGCTAAGAACAGCCTTACAGTGACAAGTTTGGCAACTGGTGAGAAACTGTCCTGATAGTCAACACTTGCAATTTGGTGGTAACCCTTGGCTACCAATCTAGCCTTCAATCTGTCAAGTGAACCATCAGGCTTTAATTTGACCTTGTACACCCACCTTGATCCAATTGCTTTCTTCCCTTTTGGTAGTATTGCCAGGTTCTGTGTGTTATTCTTTTATAAAGCATTTATTTCATCTTCCATTGCCTTAATCCATCCCCTATCTTTACAAGCTTGGCTATATGATAATGGTTCCTGCAGGTTAGACATATTTGCCAAGAAAGACACATGTGCTATATCAAAATTAGATATGACTTTGAAAGGAAAAGTTGGGGGTGTATATTCGGAAGTTAATGGTTTTTTTGTGTTTGAATCGATTATAGCAGTTCCTAAGCTTCCTTTGGATGCTACAGTGGCCACATAATCCTGCATCCAAATTGGTTTAGTTCTAACCCTTGTACTCCTTCTATGCTTATCCAGCTGTTCTACCTCTTTATTATTTCCTTGACTTGAGTTTTCTATATTCAGAAATTTGCTCTTCATTAGCATCAATTAAGGTCTGAGTATCATCATTTTGAGCATCTGAGTTATGGGTAATTGGAACTAATGGTAAGGAAACCTGTATATTTGATTCTCTAAGATCTAAGAATGGAAAAACATTCTCATGGAAAAGTACATCTCTATAGACAAAAACCTTTTTTGTCTCAAGATTGTATAGCTTGTAACCCTTTTGCCCTGGACTAAAACCAACAAAAATACATTTGTAGGCTTTAGACTCAAATTTATCTTTAGAAGGCTGAACATTGGTAGCATAACACAGGGTACCAAAAACTTTCAGTTTTGAGTAATTAGGCTTTTGTTTGTGTAAAAGTTCAAAAGGTGTCTGCCAATTTAATGTTGGTGTTGGGAGTCTATTTATAAGGTATGTGGCCATAAGAAGAGAGTATGGCCAGAATTTTGAAGGGAGATTGGCTTGAATCATGAGGGATCTGGCTACCTGAAGAAGGTGTCTATGTTTCATCTCTACAACCCCATTCTATTGAGGTGTATAGGCACATGTTCTTTGATGAATTATTCCCAGCTCTCTCAATAGATTTTGGCACCCTAGGCTAGTAAATTCAGTTCCATTATCTGATCTCACAATTTAACATGCTCACCAAACTGTATTTTGATCATAACCATGAATTCTCTTAGAGTAGTGACAACTTGTGCCTTGTGAGCTAACAAAAAAAATCCAAGTACACCTGCTGTAGTCATCTACAATAGTAAGCATATAGGGTGTTCCTGTCATGGAATGTAGCCTATATAGTCCCCAAAGATCCACATGAATGAGCTGAAAAATGTGTGTTGATTGAGTTTTATTGTGGGGAAAAGTAAGTCTGTGTTGCTTAGATTTGTGACAAACCTCACACTCTTGCACATTTCTCAATTCAGTTTCATTTAGTTTACTGTGCAGGAAATACGAATGTTGTAAAACAGAACTAGAAGGGTGGCCAAGTCTCTTGTGCCATTCAACATAACTGATATTAGGAATTTTACTCATAAAGCCAAAGTCAGAACAAGAAGTTTCAGGCTTCACAGCCCACTGTTTACAATTGTCTCTTCTCCCATATAAGAAACTACTCTCATCTAACAGATATAGTCTTCCTACTTGCTTACCAACTACTATAATCTCTTCATTTTATAGGTCCTGCAACAAGCAATGAGCTTGGAAAAAAGTTACTTTGAGCTAAGCTAGTTTTTGTTAACTTAGAAACTGATATCAAATTATAATGGAAACTAGGAATATGAAGAACTTCAGTAAGTGGTAAAGTTCTATGAAGAGAAACCTCTCTTATGTGTTCTACCTGCTTTAACGAACCATCTGGAAGACAGATAGGTGTGAGGGTGTCAAGTTCTTTCACATTTTTCATGAGGCTTAAATTAGAGCACATGTGGCTACTTGCACCTGTGTCTAAAATCTAGGAACCATCTTTCACATAATCCAACACTGTACAAGCTAAGTAACAAGATTTCATACCTGCATAATCATTTATATGTGCAAAGCTCACTTGCTCAGCTGGCATTTTCCCCTTTAACAGCTTCATGAGCTCCTGCTGAACAACTGCAACAATGTTGGTCAACTGTAGTGCATCTCTTTTTCCCTCAAATACTACATACTCTTCATTCACTTCCAGTGGAGTCTCAGCCATATTTGCAACTTGTCTTCTTCCTGCAAGGCTTTTAGTCTTTTGTTCCTTCATATTCTTGTACCAATTAGGGTAGCCATGCAACTTAAAACAGCTTTCCTGCAAATGTCCATCCATGTTACAGTGTGTGCAGTGCTGATATTCCTTTTCATAACCTCCAGACTTCCTCCCTCTTCCTTTTCCACCTGAACTAGTTCTACCTCTGCCAAAACCTCTTCCTTCACTCTCTACTTTTGTTGCCTGCCCCATCACAGCCATTGCCATATTCTCAGTCTTTTCAGGAAAAATAGCATGCACCTCTCTTTGCTTCTCCACACTTAAAATCATTGAATAAGCCTTGTTAACTGATGGTAAGGGTTTCATAACTAAAATCTGATTTCTAACATGATCAAAACTATCATTAAGTCCCATAAAAAACTCCATTAGTTTGTTAAAAGAGGCCAAATCTACAACCTCTTTGGCAGCTCCACAGTTACATGTTGGCATAGGCATTAGGCAAGCTAATTCGTCCCATAATTTCTTTAATCTTGTAAAATATTTCTCAATCTTTTGATTTCCTTGGGTTATGCTGCTAATTTCTCTTTGCAACTGATAAAGCAAAGGTCCATTACACTCTCCATACCTCTCTTGCAATTCACTCCATAAATCCTTAGCAGTGGTTGTATATATGAAAGCTTCTACTATTTCTTTTGAGATTGAATTTAAAATCCAGGATCTTACCATACAATCAACTCTCTCCCATTGTTCAGATCTTGGTGAGGTCAATGGTGGACATTGACATGCTCTAGTTATGAAGCCCAGCTTCAATTTTGCACCAAGGGCAATCTTAATAGATCTACTCCAACTCATGTAATTTGAACCCACCAATGGCGAGGTGACCAAGGACAATCCTAGGTGATCTGAACTTTGAAGATATAAGGGGTCCTCGTTATATTGGGTTGCTAAGTTCCCCCCAGTACCATCACTGTATTCAACTTCTTCTGCTGCCATAGTTGCCTCAAAAGAACAATGGCTCTATGATTAATTTCCCAGTAGATCAAAACTCTTGCACTGATACCATGAACAAATATAAAGGAAGCTAAGATAAATGGCGGAATTAAAACATTTCATTAAAACCTCTAAAAAACTCTGATACACTATTGTTCTATATATATGCATTCCAAATGAATAAAAGAATGCCAAATGTCAAAAAACTATACATTGCTAATGATAAAACTTTCTAACTTTGTCTTCATTTGCCAATTTCTTGAAAGATAAGCTAAACTCATTACCCTTAGAATCTTCCTCTATGTGACCTGATTATCTTAGCTACGAGCTGATGGCTTAGCTGTCCATACTGGTCCTGAGCTTGTAAAGCCAACTGAGCAAATTTCTTCAGCTGTTACAGTTGCAAATCCAACTACTATAGCTGCAAACATCATAATTTCTTCAATTACCCCATTGTGTGTTGTTCAAAAATGAAATACTGATCCTCCTCATTTTTTTTTGCCCCAGTATATGTTGTGATCATTTGAATGAAATTTTCATTGAAGGTTGAAAAGGTAGCGGGGAATTTATTGTGTCCGGACAGCATAAATGATATCATACCCATCTTCTCCTCATCCTGTTGTAACAATTGGATTAACAAAATTTTATCCTAATGTTGTGAAAATCTAAATGTTGAATTTGATGCATTCATGAGATCATAGTTTGTGAGTTTTTCCTTTCTATCTAACAATATATGATTCCTCAGAATAAGGATAATCAATTCATTTACTTGACATCGCAATTGACGAGATCTTATTTGTAGTCTTTATAGGAAAAGAAGAAACGGAATAGCTTGTTTTCCTAGAAAGCCAACATTCTCATAGATTATCACACAATGCTTCCTTATTTATGTTGGATGTCACTACAAAAGTAACATATTACACTCAATGTGGACTTATTTTTGGTTTAAGGTAAGGGCATTTGTCAAAAAAAATTCAAATTTTTAAATTGAAAGTTGGCACATTCATTCGGTTTTAGAGAATCAAATTTTTGGATCAAAGAATGTGATAGTACCAATTAGCTTGAGGCTGAGATGGAAAGTTACACTTTCAACTAAGGAGATGGTTCAAATTTTTTTTTTTTTTATCTATTTTGGGAGAAAATTCCAATTGAAACATCTCAATTTAAGTTTTTTCTATAACAAATGAAATGTAAAACATATGACATATGTGTGCAAGTGTTTTTATCCTAATAAAACTATTGCAATGCATGAAAAGGAAATAAAAAAAATATTTGGAGTCAATTTTTACTCAAAAAAAAAAAAACAAATGCATGTCTGTGGGGTGTCCATTTTTGTGCCAAAGATTAGGCCAACATGATGCCATGAGTACTATACCATATCTGTAGCCGTTGTTTGAAATTGAGGTGGATTTTATTTGGGAAGATTGAAGTCCTAGAACTTGTTGAAATCAAGAGGGAAATTTGGTTCACTCCTTTCCTTGCACTGTTTAACCAGACTTGAGGGTCTTAATCAGATTAATTAGGGTATAGACCAAATTTAATTTTAAATTTTAATGTCGATGTGCCACGATAATTACAAATTATTTAAAAATGTTAAAAATGATTTATAAAGTTTTATGACCTAATTTTGCTATTTTGGATCAAATTGATTAAAATTGGGATTTGTCTTGGATGGATTGGGCTACAATCTTTGCTCGTACTCTACTCTTTTAGAGATAAAAAATTTAAACTTAGTATTGAGGTATTCAATGTGATATCCCTATGGTAGATACATGATGATAATTTATAAAGTAGTAAAAAAAACCATAAATTAAAATGACTTTCAAAAGGAAAAAAAATTTGAGCTAAATTGACATGTAATTGTGTAAAGTACAACTAAATATCACCAATTTGGTAGATTTTAAATTTGGGGGACACATTCTAGGGGTTACGAAAAATCTAGAATTTAAAAATTACAATCTAAGGAATTTATTAAAGATAAATGGGTGTCACTAAAGTGGAATTCACATCCTATTTAAAAAAATACAAGAAAAATAAATGTATATTTTTAATGAAAGCATATTTTTCTAAAAGAAAATAATTTATTAAAATATGAAAAACTAAAATGAGATGACAAAACAACTTGAATATTGAAATATAAACTATAAAAATGAGACAATTTCGTCCGAGGTGCATATTGTGCATTTTGGAAAGGTCAAAATTATGTTCTAATTTATGGGATCAAACTATATAAAATATCATATTAAACTTAGCAATGTATCTACACTCGATAAAATTTTGGTTCCTGAATTAGGGACCCAAAAATCAATTCCAACGATCCTAAATTAGTAGTTTGAGTGATCTACTAGGTACACTTATAGGCCTCATGTGCACCACACTGCATTTCTAATATCACTGGAAATGGCACCTGCAAATAGGGATTTAGTGAAAACCCATGCAATGTGATGAAGTGTTTCCAAAAAGTGGAGTTATTCAATTATAAAAATATAAAATATTTAGTATTAATATTTATACAACAAAAATTAAGGAACGAAAATGTGCAAATGATAAAACTAAACAAATAGATACGCCAACAATATAAAATAGTAAAAGCCAGCTCATGAAGGCATTAATAATAAAAATTTAAAAAATTCGAACTATTTACTATTCTGAGTTGTGTCGCCCTGTTTTCATGCCTTTATTTTTACTAAAAATAAAATAAATCTTGATTAATTTAGGTTGCCTCTCTAGAAATAGTGCTTTGTTGGTGGTTGCCATATTTATATCTTGGTGGCTAAACCATGAAAAGGGAGACCAAGCTCTTATACCAATTGTACTGCCCAAAAGCAACCTAAGAGGGTGTAAATTAGGTTGCCGAAAATCTAGTGCAATTATGTTCAAATTTTCATCCAATTCAACTAAGCAATTTTTATCTAAGTGAGCACACTTAGAAATATACCAAGATAATGATAAAGCAATTAGATAACTCAAATAAGCAATAATAAGAACAATAAATAAAGAATAAAAAGTAAGATGCATAAACTATTTATAGCGGTTCGGTACCAAACTTGACACCTACATCCACTCCCAAGCTCTTCCACTTGGAGTTTAAATCCATTAAATGCTTCTTCAATTTGGTGAAGCAATACCAAATGTACAATTGAGGGATCACCCCTTGCATCAACTTTCCTAGCTCTAATTGAGTCAAAGGCACCCTCTTTACTCACATTAAATCTTCACAAGTTGTGCCAAAAAGTTTTACAGTTATCCAATACATTCTCATAAATCTACAATTGAATTCTCTTACGCAACAATTTAAAAGCACTCCAAACCCCAACTTTTCAACCTTACCAAGAACTACAAGTACACTACAAGAAGAGTATTATCACTCAAAATTACTCTAAATTACTTGTAAACTTAGTAGGTGAAAGTTCTACATTAATTCTATATATAATGGTATTTATAGGGGGTGAGAAAAAGGGTTAAAAATGGTTCTAATGGTCAAATTGATCAATCTGTGAAAACTAGCCGTTAGACAGTATTGTCATGATCTGAATGTTCTGTTACTTGTTCATTCGAACTTCCTCATGAATGATCTGGACATTTGCATCAAGTCTGTTTGCTCGTCTGCATGTACTCTACCAAAGTTGCTGTTCACCGAGATGCGAGTGTTGTTCGTATGGTACTGTTTACTGTTACTGTTCATCTCAGTTACTATTCATCTGGATGCGATTGCTCATGCGGACTTTCGCATCCCAAATCTACATCACAATTTTCTTGAGAGTTCTTTCTCTTTTTTTATTCAGTTTTAATGCACTAAGACTTTTACTACAAGAACAGCTTAAATGAACCATTTGATTACTTCATTATTTGTTTGTTAACCATTAAAACTAGATGATTTAGGACCATAAGGTCTTCAATCTCTCCCTTTTTGATGATGACAAATCAAATGAAGAGAAGTGAGGATAAAGTAACTATAGACAACAAAAAAACTCCCCCTTTATATGTGTCTAAGTGATTCATGATGAATTTTGAACTTCCTTCAAGTGTGTGTGCAAGAAAGTACACCTCAACACATTACCCTCATTATTTCATATGATAATCAATGCTCCCCCGCAACAAATGCATATATCATTTAGGGTATGTAAGTACTTTTTGTTTAAAAAACATTTGCTCTCCATAAATGTGAGTATATCATGAAAACATATTTTGATTTAAAAACACAAAACTCATTTTTGAACTTCTCCCCCTAAATATAAGCATATTGCAAAAGTTCATTTGGAAATACAAAGAAAGCTCATTTTTAAATTGCCTTTGAAACACAAATTCGGAGAGACACAGATTTGAAAAAAAAAACTCATATTTGAAAAAACCTATCCTTTCTTTTGAGGCTTCGAAAGAATTTGTGAAGTAGTGAAATAGGGCCATAAAAAATGGGAGTTGTAATCCCTTCAACAAATGGACATAAATAAAATGGGAGTATTACTCCCTACATCATATAAACACAATAATCAAAAAACAAATACAATCACATTTTCATTACATTCTCATATTATCATTAAATGTGTCCAAATGCAAAACAATGTGATTCCAAAAGCATGCACCCAAAAAAATTTTTTTATGGCAAATTCATTGAAGTGCAATCCCCAATTAGAACACTAAATCACATAATCATGCACATCACATAGGCAATACTAAAAATATTCAAAATATACAAATTCCTAAAGGCTTACAAAAATCATTATTCATTTCAAACTTCATCATTTGTACGAACCAAAGATCTATGAAAATTATTTTTAGCAAGTATGTTCAAATGTAATCTTCAATTATCACATATTCATACATGTTATAGATTCATTAAAAATAGCAAATAGCACATAAATGCATACATATCATATTTTTGACACAATTATATAAATAACACTAAATACATCAAAGTTGTGCATTCTCTCAAATTTTCCACAAAAAATCATCAAAATATTTCATAAATATCATTTATTCAAATATTTTAACAAGAACATTCCTATCAAACAAAAATCATCAATCACCAAATAACAATCACTCATCATTTATTCCACATAGGCAACATATGAAAATAACCAATATTTTTACCCTTTTGTCATTGTTGCTTATGCTCTTCCTTGTCTTTCTTGGGGTGACTCTTCAATCCTACAAAATGAGGTTGGTTTTGCTTTGGTACCCATATCTTTATGGGTCCATGAGGGTTAGTACTATCTTTCTTTATCCATATGGCTTTCATGTCTAACTTAATATTATTTTTAGTATAGCATTTCCTATGCATGTTGCCGTGTTGATGACAATAAAAACAAGCAATATTGGGGTTTTGAACAAAAGTAGGTTTGATAAAAACAAATCTCATCTTTATTAAAGGTAATGGAATTTTTGGAAAAAAATTTCTTTTAAAAAAGCTCTTTGTTTTTCAATTTGAAGAATTTTCCCAAGCTCATCAATTCTCTTTCTCAATAAAAAAGGTTCCTCTTTAATTTTCTCGTAACATTAAGACTTTTCATCCAATCTTCTAGCCAATCATCCTTTTTGGGATAAACTTCAATTTTGTTTTTGAAAAATTCATTTACTCTTTAAAACTATTATTTTCTTGTAAAAGTTTTGAATTTTCTTTCAACAAAGAGTTGGTTTTGACAAGAAGTCATTTATTTTTGGCCAAAGACTTTTTTTAAATTATCACACAATTTTAGAATAAACATACCAAACTCATTATCACTACAATCATCATCACAATCACTATCATGATAAGAATGGCTAGATGACACCTCATTGTTTTCAATGGCCATGAAGGCCATTTGTTCTATTCTACAAATTTTATCATCAACATTTCCATTTGAGTTGCAATCATCTCACATAGTATGAATGTTATTGAAGACTTGTTTTTTGTTTTCTCTAGCTTCCTTCATTTATGCTTTTTATCATCCTCATCTTCATGCAACTCCTTCAATTTTTTTTAAATTTCTTTTGCCATCTTGCATCTTTTTATCCTAATAAAATCACATTTACTCAAATCATGATATAAGACATTAGTAGCTTCAGCATTCAAGGAAAGATTATTCCTATCTTGTGCACTTAGTTCATTTCTAATTTTTTTTGTCTAATTCTACCTAATTCATTTTCAAATATGATGGCCTCAAAAGCCCTTCATTGACTATATGTCAAATCTCAATATCTAGAGATTGAAAAAATATTTTTCCACCTCTTTCCTCCATCTAACATAATTTTCACTATTAAGCATAAGAGGTCTATCGATTGATTGATCCTCTAGAAATATTACATTGTTAGTAGTTGCCATGTTTAATCCATAGTGGCTAAGCTATCAAAAGTGAGACTAAACTCTGATACCAATTGTACGACCCAAAAGCAACCTAAGAGAGGAAGTGAATTAGATTGCACAAAATCTAGTGCAATTATGCTCAAATTTTTATCCAATTCAACTAAAAAATTTTTGTCTAAGTGAGCAAATTAGAAATATACCAAGATAATGATAAAGCAAATAGATAACTCAAATAAGAAATAATAAGAACAATAAATAAAGAGTAAAGAGTAAGACACACAACCAATTTATAGTGGTTCAGTGCCAAAATCGATACCTACATCTACTCCCAAACTCTTCCACTTGGAGTTTGAATTTACTAAATGCTTTTTGATTTGGTGAAGCAAAACCAAAAGTACAATTGAGGGATCACCCTTTGCACCAACTTTTCTAGCTCTAATTGAGCCAAAGACACACTCTTTGCTCACACTAAGCCCTTACAAGACCAAGAGTTTTACAATCACCAATAAACCCTCACAAAGCTACAATTTAGTTACTCTTACACTACAATTGAAAAGCACTCCAAACCCCAATTTTTCAACAAAGTACACTACAAGAAGAGTATTTTCACTCAAAATCACCCTAAATCAGTTGTAAACTTAGTAGGCAAAAATTCTACATTAATTCTATACATAATGATATTTATAGGGGTGAAAAAATGGGCTGAAAATGGCTCTAATGGTATTAATCTGCAGACACTGTGACAGCCCCACCTTACCCAAAGGCGCACCAAAGGGCTTAGCGGACTGCCTGCTTGGCTCTCGCCAGGACTCAAACCAAGCACTCACTCAATAGATCCAAACATATATAACCCAAAAATATATTCATATAGTTCAACTTAAAAGGACAAGTACCACTAAGAGGTTTTACATCCCAAAATATACATAATAGTTACAATAATAGCCTAAACAATTTAGCTATCAAAATATATAAAACATTTAACATATCCAAAAATCTGCTTTCCAGCTTTAGCAGTACGGGAAACCTGGTTAAAGAAAACAAATAAAAGGGATGAGCTATAATAGCCCAGTGAGTGTTCCAATCAAGCAGCATACCAGTAAACCAATAAACATTGAATGATAATAATTAACAAATTCAATAAACAATGGATAAACAATGTGAAGTGTCATATAATCAAAGGCGGATACAGGCTCACTACGAGAGCAACCTCAACCACAAGAGTATCATTCATTGAAATATATAACATTGGTATTGGGACCGAGATAATAGCTCAGGTCCGAGATACTTATAAAATTCAATCCAGAGTTATCCTCTTTGACGAATTTAACTCAAATAGGAAAAAATAACACTCGCCTATAACCCCAGCACCTTATATCACCCTAAACACACCAAATTTGACTAACCGTGGAGTAACAATTAAGTTAGCCACGAAAGTCTAAATTTATTCATAAAGTTCAATCCTGAGTTAGCCTCTTCGAGGACTTCACTCAGATATGAAATTAACACTCGCCTATAACACCCAGCACCTTATATCACCCCGAACACACCAAGTTTAACTAACCATGGAATAACGGTGAGGTTAACCACAGAAGTCGCATACACAACAATCACATTAAAGCAATAAAGCATATAGCATTTAGCGGAAGAGGTACAATAAAGTACACACCTTTCCTCAAGTAACATATTTCATTAAATAACATTTACAAGTATAACATGGCATTTCATGCATCATGCACACATAGAAACACTCACCTGAAGTAATTAAAAGAAAATCTCGTAATAAGGACGTGAATCACTCTCGGGTCCTGGAATTCAAAATAAATAATCTAATGAAAACCTGATTAAAACTCTAAGTAAATTAGTAAGCAAATTCAAGAAATAATCCAATTATTTCTAGGGTTTAGGTTTTAGGGTTTTAGGGTTTAGGGTTTGGAACCTAGGGTTTAGGGTTTTAGTTTTAGGTTTTCTTGTTCTAAGAGAAGTAATTCACTACTAGTTTATTCTCTTGAAATTTTCTGCACATCCAATTCTCTAAATTTCTGCATATCCTAGGTTAAAACTCGCCTTTCTAATTTTTGCCCTTTAAATTCTACCGAAATTTCGACAGCATCTCCCCTAAAATCGGACTAACCCAAAATTTTTACCTGCAAGGAAAATCAACCAACCAACCCAATTCAACTAGCTCTATAACTTCTATGTCTAAATCAATCCCAATTTCACTCAAATTCTTCATCAAATCACTTGAACCATACCAAGGTTCTTCAACCAATCAATAACCAATACTTGTTATTTTAAGATTTAAACACTAACTACAAGTCATACAAGCCAATAAACATCATAACATGGAATAAAACTTCATAATCATGGCCTAATTATTCATGCTTAACAACAAGAACTTGAGTAAAAACTTACACAACTACAACTTATAACCTTGGAAAAATAACAAAAGTTCATGGTAAATACCTCAAATAAGTCTAGATCTTTGCTTAGTGAGAAGATAAGCTCACTTTCAATGGAAGGAGATGACTAAAAATGGAGAGAAAAGCTTCAAGAAAATGAAAGCAAAAGAGAGAAGAAAGTGAGAAAGAATGGCCGGCCAAGAGTGAAGAAAAAAGAAAGAAATAGGCCAAGAAAAATAGAAAAGAAATAAAGAGAAAAATGGGAAAAGAAACAACCAATCATAGCAAGACAAAAGTTGACATAGGGTTTTGACTTTTGGCACAATAGCTACCATTTTGGCTCAATATGATTAGAGGAGATTTTAAACACTTATCTTCCATTTAATTTGCAAGAGCTTTAGGGTACAACCCTTAAAGGAAAATGTACAACATTCTATGACACAAAAAAAAAATCATACCTATTGTTTATTCTTCTAACTATTTTCAGTTTTTCACTTTTTTTTTCTAACATGTCTAACATAAATCTAAATAAATTCTATGTGCTTCTAGGTTTGTTACAGACACTAGTCATTAAACAGTATTTTCAAGATCCGGACGTCTAGTTATTGTTCATTCGGACGTCCGCATCAAGTCCGATTGCTCATTTGTATGCATTCTGCCAAAGTTACTATTCATCCAAATGCTAGTACTCTTTATCTAGATGTCCGATACTATTCATCCAGATTATGCACTATTCATCTAGTACTGTTTACTATTACTGTTAATTCCAGTTACTGTTCATTCGGATGTGTTCATGTGAACTTTCACATCGCAAGTTTGCATCACAATTTTCTTGCGATTTCTTTCTCTTTTTCATTTTTTTAAGCCCAAACACTTTTACTGAAAGAATAGCTCAAATGAACCATTAGATTACATCATCATTTGTTTGTTAGTCATCAAAACTAGATGATTTAGGACCATAAGGTCTTCAACATCCTACTTAAAAAATATAATAAAAATAAATCCTTATTTTTAATGAAAGGACATTTTTTTAAAAGACAATAATTTATTAAAATACGAAAAACTGAAATGAGATTACAAAACAACTTGAATATTGAAATATACACTATAAAAAATGAGATAATTCCCTCCACCAGGTGCATAATGTGTAATTAAGAAGTGTCAAAATTAAGTTCTAACCTATGGGATGAAACTACACGGAATATTAGATTAAGTTCACCGATGCATCAAGAGATACAATTTTGACTCCTAACGTTTAGACTTAGGGACTTAAAAATCAATTCCAATGGTTCTAGATTGGTAGTTTGACTGGTCCCCGATGTACACTTATGGGCCTCACGTTAACGTTGCATGTCTAGGTAGATCAATTCTATTCTTAAAAAGCATTGGGAATGGCACCTACAAACAGGGATTTAATGCAAATGTGTATGATGTTATAAAGTATTTCCAAAAAATAGAGTAATTCAATTATAGAAATGAAAAATATTTATTGTTGGTATTTATAGAATAAAAAGAGGAACTAAAAATATGAAAATGCTAAAACTAAACAAATAGATATGCAATACAAAATAGTAAAAACCAACTCATAAAGGCATTAATATTAAAAGATTAAAAATAAAAAATATTTGGACTCTTTACTATTCTGCTAAAAGATTAAAAATAAAAAATATTCAAACTCTTTACTATTCCGAGTTGACCCGCCAAGATTTCATGCCTCTATTTTCATTAAAAATAAAATATATAAAATAAATATTAATTGATTTGAGTTAAAATTAAGTTTTTAAAAAGAAAGTAAATTTTTATGAACTTTTGTGGAATTTTTTTAAAAATAAATTAATGAGTGGTAGTGGCAGTAGTAGTAATACAACTATAATAATAATAATAATAATAATAATAATAATAATAATAATGGAGACTTTTTTTTGAATTTTTGAATAAAACATGTAAAATAAGAAGATAAAATTAAAGATAGGAGTAAAATGAGGACTAAAAAAATGATATAATTTTTGGGCAACATAGAAAATCTTAAAATAGTTTTTTTTTTTTAAATTAGGAGTGTATTGGATTTAGATGTATCATTTCTTATCTTATTACATATTTTATATTTGGTTATTAAGTAGCTTCAACTCTTGTAACAAGCTAGAGCCCAAGAACTTATGGTCTTCCATTTTTTACGGGAGAATAGACATAAATTTATCACAAGAAAAAAGAAAAAAAATTTATGATAGCGAACACGAGATAATGAGTTAAATCAACATAAAAATTTTGTTTCACTAACAATGAAGAAGAGTTTAGGACGGGATAGCAGGAGGATCTACTTAGGTTTCAATTAATGTTTTAAAAACCAGACCGGTCAATGAACCGAAGAGGGGTCTGGCTCAAGGTCGAACCGGGGTTCAATGTTTTTTCTCCTTTTTAATTCAATTTAATGTATAATATAAGACAAATAGTAGATATACTATATTCTGTTGAACTAGTCAACCCATTAATTGTTTGAATATATCCAACTATACAAATTAATGAATTTATTATATTCAAATTTACAAGTTAATGAATTTATTATATTTGGTAAAAATTTTATGAAATATTCTATGTCTATAACAATTAAATTAACAAAGAAAATGTCATTACAAGTAAAAACAAATACAATAACTATAAAACGTAAGTTATTGGGAAAAAATATGGATAATACAAATAATTTAAAATTCACCATTAAAGTACATTATTATATTTTAAATATTTTAAATTATAGTCTTAAACATTCTAAATTATTAAATCATATTTGTTGCTTGCTTTCACATTCCCTACTTTTTTAACACCATCAAGATTTATTTTTTAACATAAAATTCAAATTTATTTTTAATACCAAATAATACAATTAACTTTGTGTATAGGGCTATTTGAGCAAATATAATTTTTTAAAATAAAAAAATTTTATTTTTCCTTATTTTTTAATGTAGGTTCGCATATCAAATGATTTTCAAATTTCAATTTAATTATCTTACTATTAGTTTAGATCTATTTAGTTTTAAAATTTTTTAATTTTCTACTTTTTTTGTTACAACATCTAATGCACTACAAAAAAATATTTCTTTTGTGACAAATTTTTTGTGACAGTAGACAAATTTGTCAAGAAAAGTCAAGTTTTTTATGACGGCTTGTCACCTAAACAACTTTCAAAATGAGCTGAAGTTTTCCCCACACCCATTCGTCAGGAAAAGTTTTCATACTCCCTCCATTTTTTCCCACCAGTATATTTCCCAACTTTTGGACCACACAAAATCACTTTTCCTTCTCTTTCTCCCCTGACGGCTATCTACTTCCTCAGCCCACTCTTCACAACATCCAAGCATCATTCTTGACCATTCTTTCCATCTCAACTTCTCTTCCTTCATCTCTAAGACCTTGCTAGAAGATTGCAAGAGACTTGGTGGCAATTGGTAGAAATTGGAAGCCCTAAGGTAGTCTCTCTCTCTCTCTCTCTCTCTCTCTCTCTCTCTCTCTCTCTCTATATATATATATATATATTTCTTTTGCGGGCATTCTTACTATTTTCCTCAATCTAAGATGTTGATTTTGACATCTCCTCTACCTATTTGCTGTGAAAAAAGGTCAAGCTCTCTTCTTCTTGCTCAATTTTTAGTTTTTCCCAAATTTGGTTGACCCAATTTGCAACTCTCAACATTCAATTTTTGGATAAATTCTTGCATTATTTATCATTTGTCTGGTTTCCCTAAAAATTTTTTTATATGGGTTGTAGGTTTGGAGCAAAGTTGCGATGTTGGTAGCATTAGTTAATGATTGCTCACATAACATTGGGAATTCAAACTAGATTCCTCGTCCTCTTCCAAAGCAAAAACATGAGGGGTGATATTATTTTATAAAAATGCCTAACGAAATTTAGGGACATGAACTTATGCACTTAGGAAGAACTAAAGTGACAACTTTCTTACGAAGAAAACACCTTGGTATCGAATAATCTACTGAAATTCTCTCTTTTTTTTTTGTCCTTCCATATTTGTGGGGAATCTTATGATAATGCTATTGTTTCAAAATATTTTACTTTTCTTGCTATAATGACTAAAAGATGAAAACTTTCAGATACTTTATACTCAGTAGATAGTATATAATGTATAGAAAAGTTCAAATCAGACACAAATTTGAGATATTTCCAGACACCTCTATGTTGATAATATAGTTTGCCGAAGCAACATAATCATCAGTTAGATAGTTCTCTGGCAAATGAGTATAGAATCATTGAGATTATGCTATATGCCTGTAGAATTCCATGTGAAACATAATAAAATGGTGGTGGGTTTTGTTTCTATTTTGCATGTGAAATCTTAGAACATGAATATTAGCTTGCTTTCATTTGCAATATAGTGTTGCCTCTCTTGGATCATAAGTAGTTTTCTAGTTGCACTTTTGGTTGAGCATTAACTGGTTTGCTTGAATTAACTGGCAGGCTTGAAATCTTAGAACATAAATATTAGCTTGCTTTCACTTTCAATTTAGTGTTGCCTCTCTCAAATCATAAGTAGTTTTCTAGTCCCACTTTTGGTTTAGCATTAACTGGTATGCCTGAATTTCATGTTGATATGAGTTTTCTTGTTAACCACATATCTTAAATTTCATGTGATACAAGTTTTCTTATCAATATCTTTTCTTATCAATATCTTGCTTTTATCAGATGGAAAAGGTGAATTTGTGCTATGCTAATTGACTCTCATGGGCTGAATTTTTCTCTATTTGTAATTTTTGCTAAATTAGCTTTCTCTAATTAGTGAATTTTGGAATGACAGTTAATTATCCTGTTTCACAAGCATTAGTTTCCCATCATTTTTTTGACATGGGTTGTGAGTTTGACTTATATGTTTTATGGTCTAAGTCTTTGTCAATATACAACGTGAGAGTCTAGTCAGCTTGGCATTGTAGAATACGTAGTTTGCTGATGATGTACCTACAATACGTTGACTTGGTGGGAGCCAATAGATTGTGGGAAGCAACTCACTCCCAGTAGAAAATTCCAAACAGGTGTACCTGTTGTATTGTAAGTATTTCTTGTCTACCATCTTTTCAAGATCATATTCTCTTGTATTGTTTAGCAGGATCTATGATACCCAGAGCAAAACCATTGTGATGCAATTAAAAATAATGCAGACGAAAAATAAAATGAGTTTCATTTTGGAAATATTATTTAGATAATATCAAAGCTATGTTTTTTACTCAAGAGTTGAGGATACATTATGCTTAGCTTAATGAGTGGCATCTGTCACAAGCTTGGAGCATGTAAATTCTTGGTTTTATTAGTAAGTTATGCTATTTAGTTTAGGGTAACTAATGCGTAATAATTCTATGTTGTGCATCTCTGCACTTGAAGGTGTTAAAGAAGATTAAAGACTGCTGCTTTATTCTTGGCTAAGGTTCCTTTCTTTTTGTTCAAAGTAGTTTGTGGCTAATTTGGTTAGTTGTTTGAGCACCACGTACTAGCTTCTGCTTTGATCCATTAAACATTTCAACAAGAAAGGTTTTGCTTTCTACTCATTTGATAAAATGTGAATTTTAAAAGTCTCTGGATGGATGTCTAGTCTTTAGGGCCCCTCACTTCAGTACCAGGATACTACTACATTTGTTCCCCCTGCCAAATATATTAAATTCCTAGTTTTCTAGCAACATACCACAAAATCTTTTACTTTGTATTATGTTACTTTATCTATTTCTTGCTCATATGTCACCATAGCATACTTGCCACAGAAACTACAAGATATTTGCTGCAGAAATTGTAGCATCTTGTTGCAGAAATTGTTGCAGCAACTGTAGCATATTTGCTGCAGAATTGCACCATTTCTGCAGAAACTGCAGCATACTTCCTGCAGAAACTGCAGCCTATATGCTGCAGAAATTGCAGTAGAATCTGCAGCATACTTGCTGCAGAAATTGCAGCATCTTGCTGCTGAAATTACAACAAAAACTGCAGCATATTTGCTGCAGAAATTGCAGCATACTTGCACTTGATTATGGACTAATTTTGTTCATGCCTGAGGGACAAGTTGAACATTGAATTGAAATATATATCCCCTATGCCTTTATCTAGTGAAATAATGCATATCATGGAAACATAAAAGTTGTTATGCTAAACATAAGCTATTGTGATTGATTGGTTGTTTTTTGTCTGCACCTCTAATGCGGTTGTTTTCCAAGATTCTCTCTCAAGAAAGAATTTTGTTGCAATGGCAATGTGGTGTGGGACAAAATTTTTTTGGCTCATATTGAAGAACTTCTTTATTTTGATATCATCCATCTCTAGTATTATGGTATTGTTGACCATAAAGTCCATCTTTTGGTTTTAGCATATGTTATGCAAATGACAATTATTATCCAAATCACCAATGTTTATATTGGTTTAGAATTTTGAAATTTGGTGGTGTGTAAAGGTTTGACAAGGTTAGATTATGTGGCTTGACATGTTATGGTTGTCTATTAATGATAATTTGTAATATTTTGCTTGTTATTTTGCTTTTGTACTTCCATATTTTGTTTGGATTGAATATATGAATGGATTATATGGTGACTTTATTGTCAGGTTGAATTAAAAATTGCCAAATGATTAAATTGGAAATTAATTTGTTATAGTGATACGACTGTCATCAAGAAAAATAACTTTGTTTTGACACTAAACATTTGAGCAAATTTACAATGCATGATCTTTCTTGACAGTCAAAACTTTAATGACGTAGTCTAGGGGTTTTCTTGACAAAATTTTGTCAACAATGCGAAGACTTTTCTTGACGGTGAATTCGTCACAATTACTTTTCCTGACGGTTTGTCAAGAACAAAAAAAAAAAACACTTTTGTTGATGACATGTCCCCAAGTTGTCAGGGAAACCTTTTGCTAACGGCGTATAGGTGACCAAGCTTCCTTAATGGGAGGGCTGTCACGACAACTTTTCCTGACGAAATTCCTAACTTTTCTTGACGAAATTTGTTGTCACTAAAAATCTTTTTTTTTTTTTTGGTAGTGACGAGAGGTAATTTTTAACAATTTGTTACCGATCAAAAATTTCTTAAAAGAGTCTAAACTTTATTTAAAATTAGTTCTCAGACTTTAACTTTAGACATATTCTCTCCAAAAGAGATTTTATTTTTGACGTATCAGACTACTTAGTGAGCTAATTTGACTTTGTACAATAGTCATAAAGATAAAACTAACAAGTAAATCTATTTACTTTTTAGTTTTTAATTTAATCAATTCTGTTTAATTTATATATTTAAAAATATGATTTTAATAATCTGAACTTATTTTTAATTTTTTAATAAAGGAAATAACTTTCTATGCACTTACTTTCAAGATGTCATACGTGCTTATTATTGAATAATGATTAACCACGATAAAAAAATTTAAACAAATGACTTACAAAAATTTCAATTTAAACTTTTAATTAGGAGAATGTTTTAGGCATAAAAACGAATAATTAAATAATTTAGATAAAAGGAATAATCTTAGTAGGAGAGATTTTGAAAAAGTAAATCCAAGATTTCTTTAACATAATGAATTTGGGTAGTAAGATAAAAACGTAAGAATTAATTAATTTCATTAAACATGATTAATAAAGAAAACAAAGAAACTAAAAAAGTAAGAATGAGCTAATTCTATTAAAAGGAAATAAAGAAACTAATAATATAATAATCAATTAATTCTATTAGAATGATTAAAAGAAAACTAAAGAAAAAACAAATAAAATATTTGAAACATAAAAACAGCAAATAAGATGTTGGCTTGATGGTTTCAATGTTGGAAGGTTTGGTGGTCTCAAGTTCAAAACCTCCCACCAGCATTCCAGTTCATTTTTTTTTTTAAAAAGTCAAAATTAAAAAATCGGTAGTTCAACGGTTTGTCGGTTCAATTCGGTTCTTGACGGTTTTAGAGGTCCACAGTTATTTGTATAGAACCGAACTAAAAGTATGGCCAATTCACAATTCAACAAGTTGAACTGGCTGGTCCGATCCAATTTTAAAAACATTGGTCTCAGTGGAAAAACGCTAACTCACTAGAATGCGGTTCGAGCAAATTACCCCTGCTTACTTTGTCCCTTATGAGTTGTTTAGTTCAATATTCACTACAGAATTATAGAGATTACACATTTTATCAGCTGAAATTTAGAATTTACTAGGATTCTCAAGAAACGAAGGCATTTGTTCGAAGATTTTTATCATTCAAACTAACAAAGGCCAGATGCTGGATGAAAATTTTAAATGGAATAGCCGAAAAGAGTCCACATTTTTTTAGGCATTTTTGGCACATCGAGATAACGTTTCAAGATCTAATCGAGTAACTCTAATAAAATCAATTTCTGATAGGGTCAATACCGTCTTTGAATTTCATTTTTTGCTCTATCGGAAAAAACAATGACTAGTTTGTGTCAATCATTATGTATCATCGTATGTTAGTAAAGCCACTTCTTTCCCAAAGTCAGAGCCATCACATCACACTCAAGATGCTTCAAATGATTCAAGGCTTATCAATCCGAAATGGGGCCTTATCAATACATGTCATGTTCCTTGGAAACTAGTCCACATCAGTCGATTCAAGGCAGACTCTGTGCCTTTAAATACGGTGGCTGACTCCCTAACGAACTCCGGTGATGATAAAAACATTTAAAGTTAGATGTAAGATGTGAAATTTATGTCACTATCCGATCTCATTTGTAAGATGTAAGATTTTATGTCACTCGTTAAAAAAAAAAAAAGATTTTATGTCACTGTCCAATCTTGTATCCTTTTTTATGTTTTATATGAACACCGAAATAACAAACCATAAAAGATGGACCCACATAACTTTTATAATAAAGTAAAAAGTTTTCACCATGGGTTGTTGCAGCCATTGAGCAGGTGACAGTTTGGACCGTTTTCAACTGGAAATAATTATAAAACTCCATTTTAATTTTCTGGAACTAATAGAGGTTTCTACCAAGCCCTGGACTATTTCCATGTTGCCTTTTTTGGAAGGAGAAAATGAATTGATGAATCAACATTTTGTACTGTTATTTGTAGAAACTCATTATGTCTTTATTTTTTTTGTGAAAATTGGACACATTAAAGAAACATTTATGTATCTCTCGTAAAGAAAACATCCAGTGCTCAATTATGTGTCATGGATTAATAAATGTTTTTTAAGTCTCGTTTCCACAAGATCGTGAGCCCAATTAAAGGAAAAACTATAAAATGAATTATGCCTAAATAAATCCGATATACCAATTAAAGCATGTGAAAGTTAATTATTCATTGATATATCGATGGCTGACACAATAGTTAAGATGTAACAAAATATTATCGAACATTATTGGTATAGTGATTTTTAAGCTGATAAATAAGAATAACTACTGCACAATAAAAAATTTAAAAACAACTTAAAAAGACCAAGACTCATGGGATAATGCCCATTACAAACATTGAAATTAGAGTATGCATTTTATTTTTGTTGATACATTTATACATACCCATTATTTATTTTGACAACAATTTTGGTTGCTTTATATTTGAATGTGCTTAGAAATTGGGAACACAAGTATTATAGGCAAGAGCACCTTTATAATCCACCCTGTCCATGTCCTCAAGCACCACCACCAATGCCTCCACCAGCTCCATATCCTCCACCATGACCATAGCCGCTACCATTGCTTCCTCCTCCTCCACCACCACCCCTACCACCACCTCCCCCTCCACCAATTCCTCCGACACCACTGCCTATGCCTCCACCAACTCCATATCCTTCCCCATAACCAGAGCCACCGCCATTGCCTCCTCCTCCTCCTCCACCACCACCACCACCACCTCCACCTCCACCAATTCCTCCAATACCACCACCTATGCCTCCACCAGCTCCATATCCTTCCCCATAACCAGAGCCACTGCCATTGCCACCTCCTCCTCCTCCACCACCACCACCACCACCTCCACCTCCACCTCCACCAAGTCCTCCAAATCCACCACCTATGCCTCCACCAGCTCCATATCCTTCCCCGTAACCCGAGCCTCCACCATTGCCTCCTCCTCCTCCACCGCCACCACCACCACCTCCTCCTCCTCCTCCTCCAATTCCACCTACACCCCCACCTATGCCTCCTCCAGCTCCATATCCTTCCCCGTAACCCGAGCCTCCACCATTGCCTCCTCCTCCTCCTCCTCCCCCACCACCACCTCCTCCTCCTCCTCCAATTCCACCTATGCAGCCTTTCCTACCTACTCCGCATCCAACATCACCAAGGGTGACTGCGCTCAAGTCTAACACTATGCTCAAGAGAAGAAGCAACACACAAAGCCATTTTTTTGAAGAGCCCATATTGATTAGTGATTAAAAGTTTTTTCCTTCACTTTTTTCTGATCTACTCAACGTAGAGATTCCTCATTATATAGCCGTAACCGTTGCAGCAAAAGTTGCAAGTTTGAAATTGGAATTTCAATGAGCCACTCAACTCCGCACTTGGAATCGCTAAACGATGTATTCCAACGGTTTGGATGTGGGGGAAATATTAAGTAAATAAGGAGATATTCAAAGTCAATTCAAATTGATAAGTTGGCCTCGCGTCAACTCCAGAGTATTAAATTCTTTTTATTCCAAGCTGACTGATGGGATTCAAGTTGATCTATTTTGATATTTCAATATTTTATTAAATTCACACCATTCTGCCCCAGATTCGCATATTTCCATTCGACGCATCAATAATTTATATCCTTCACGTTGAACATCAAGATATATACATACGTATAAATACACATGTACAGACGTATATGAAGAAAGGACCAAATCCACACTCCTCCTTAATGAAGGATTTATACATTTTTTTCCCACCAAACACAACGATACCCTTTCTTTTAACATGAATTGATTAGTAAGATTCCCCATTCTAAAATTATATTCCCTTATAACTATAAAAGAAAAATAAATAAACAAAATGGAAGGACCAAAACGAAAATCCAAAAGTCAAATTTTTGTTACTTCTAATTTTAATTTTAAAAATTCCAAAAGCTGGCAAAAAAAATGCAGTTGAAAATGTTACAGACGGGATATTTTAAAGAACCAAAAATGACAAAAACAAGTACAAAAAAGTAGTTGAAAATAATTAAACTGAGTATGAATTTTATGCGGAATATTTAAATCTGGCATGCACCAGGATTACGACTTGAGTATGAACCTTAGTAGTGTAGCCTTTAGATCTGCAGGCAAGCATTGTGCTGCCAAATCCTAATACGCGGGGTAACATCGGTTGACAATATCAAAGTCAACAACCGTGGACAGAAAGCTGTCTCCCACCATTTACATGCTTGAGCTCCTTCAAGTGAAATGGGTTTAAACCAATAATCCTCTGCGTTTTTTTTTTTTTTTTTTTGGTTTCCTTTTTCTTTTGCAATTGGAAGACAACATATCCACAATTCTATGTTGACGATGCTTAATATTAAGTCAATAAATCTAACTTTCAGATTAAATATTAAAATTGATTCAAAGTAACATACTTAGAATTATGTGTTGCAATTGGAAAACAACATATCCACCATGTTGACGATGCTTTTTTTTTTTTTTAACTATAAAAAAGCAGATTACAAAAAACTCTCATAAAATTTCCACCATTGTAGGTTAGAAATCAAAGTAAAAATTTGACCCAGTAGGGTTACAAAAAATATACGTAAACTAAATAAAAATTTGCTACAATATTGGGTATGGGACTCAAAAGAATGTATTCAAAAATTGAACTTGTGAGGGTATTGAAATTGAACAAACAAAATGTATAATTGCCCCATTATGTATTGTTAAAAAAATGAAATACTGATCCTCCTCATTTTTTTCGCCCCAGTGTATGGTGTGATCATCTGAATGGAATTTTCTTTGAAGACTGAAAAGGAAGCGGGGAATTTATTGTGTTTAGATAGCAGAAATGATATCAAACTCATCTTCTCGTCATCCGGTCGCAACAATTGTATTAAGAAAATTTTATCCTAATGTTGTGAAAATTTAAATGTCGAATTTGATCCATTTATGAGATCATAGTTTCTGAGTTTTTCCTTTTTATCAAACAATGTATGATTCCTTCGAATAAAAATAATCAAGTCATTTATTGGCATCGCAATTGACGAGATCTTATTTGTAGTCTTTATAGGAAAAGAAGAAATGGAATAGCTTTTTTTTTGTTAACCTCGTATACGGGAGAGGGCGCCACTCTTAAATTTTATTAAATTTCAAAAAATAAATAATAAGGAGATTAGACCTTACCTCAATTATTACACAAACTCAAAGCATAGAGGAGGCGTACTACTTCCTTACAAAGAAATGAATAATAAGAAAAGCTTAAATGAGGAGTACTACTCCTTTACCACTCCTGTACATATTACAAGTAAACAGCTTGAGTCTAAAATTTTTTTTTTTTTCACCACCAGTGGAAGTTGTTGAGTTCAATTCCATGTCATTTCATGTGACAATTCAAGCCTACCAATGCATCCGCCACTGAATTTGCTTCACAAAAGATATGAAGAATTGATGTAGACAACGAGAAAACTAAGTCACATATTTGTCTCAGTTTGTTGCAAAAAGACCATTTAGCTACCATCTGCGAATCTATTAATGAAACAAGCAACTTGGAATCAACCTCAGTGAGAGGGCGAAAATTCATATACATGCAAAATTGAAGTCCACTGAATAAAGCAAGTCCTTCTATGGATAGCACCTCAACATCATCTAATTCTTTGTAGTAAGCAAACACCAATTTCCCCTCATGTTCTTTAACAATGCCTTCACCCGTTCCCTGGCCATTTAATATACCTGCATCAGTGTTAAGTTTATAAGTACCAAGTGCCAATTTCTTCTAGACCACAAAGTAGTGATGTATACACTTGGGTATATGTTTAACATATTTCACCAAATTATTATCATTATCGCCCTTAAAATGAATCGAATGAAGTTTTCCAGCCATTCCTACCGTAACAAGAAAGGATTGAACTTGAAAAATAACTTCACTTGCTTGGAAATTTTCCCCTTTAAATATTGCACCATTTCTTGCTTTCCATAACAACCAACAAATAGCTACTGGTACTACATACCGAATGTGAATTATTGTTTTGCTGACGTAGACAAAATCCAAGACATAAACATTGAGGATATGGTAGTATAATGAGAATCCAAAAGACCAAATTTCCTTGTGTAAAAATTCCAATCCAATTTTGCCACTGGTCCGTGCAACAAAAACATGATTCAAATTTTCGTTAAGAGCTTTGCAGCATGAGCAGCAAGATACCATCATTTCTTCTCTTTTTCACACATTAATATCAAGGGGAATATAGTCGCACAGCAGCCTCCGTGCAAAGACTAACATCTTGTGAGGGATTAATGGATTCTAGATTTTATCATCAACAAGAGCTCCGTTCTTTTTTTCTATAATCCCTTGCCAAGCAGAAGAGACCAAAAAATCCCAAGAAGATGACAAAATCCAGACCATTCGGTCACTTTGTGAAGGTATTGGTTTGATCTCAATCACCATCTGCATCTAATTCTTTGGCAACCATTCTAACAACCGGGGTAAATTCCATCCATGTTCAGTGAAAAACTTTGTACTAGAAAATGTGGAGGATCTTGTATGCCCAAATGATTTGCTAGAGGGATGTCAAGACACTAGCAATCATACCAAAAATCAATAAGGCCCGCCCTTTCCCAGACACCACCGAATACTATTTTCTGCAAATTCCCTAACTTCTATTTATTTTCTCCATACTACCGAAGGTTTGTCAATCTCAACCAAGGACGGATGAAGCCCTTTAATGTACTTCTGATGAATAATTGAAGACTAGATTGAATCATTCATCCTAAGACGCCACCATAACTTACTTGCAAATGCTTTCCTAGTGTCTTCAAACCTCCAAAAAGCCAATCCACCTTCAACCGTAGGGTAGCAAAGCTTCTCCCAATCCGCTCAGTGTCTTCTTTGATTATCGAGACTATGATCCCAGAGAAAAGAATTACAAATTCTTCCTAATCTTATGAGAACAGACTTTGGATGCTTCAAAACCTGTAACAAGTACATGGGAATGGTAGTCTAAACATGGCATAATAAAATTGTTTTACCTCCCATGGACAACATTTTGGAGCTCAGTGTTGAATATGGAATAGCCTGTTTTCCTAGAAAGCCAACATTCTCGTAGACTATCACATGATGCTTCCTTATTTGTGTTGGATGTCATTACGAGAGTCAAACATTACACTCAATGCGGACTTATTTTTGGTTTAAAGTAAAGGCATTTGTCAAAAAAATATTTAAATTTCCAAATTGAAAGTGGGCACATTCATCCGGTTTTGTAGAATCAAATTTTTGGATCAAAAGAACGTGATACTACCAACCTGCTTGAGAGGGAGATGGAAAAGTTACACTTTTAACTGAAAGAGGAGGGTTCAAAATTTTTCTCTTTCGGAAGAAAATTCCAATTGAAACATCTCAATTTAATTTTTTTTTTTATAAAAAATGAAATGTAAAACATATGAAGTGTGTGCTAGTGTTTTCATATAGATAAAGCTAATGCAATGCATGAAAAGGGAAAAGAAAAATAGTGGGAGTCAATTTTTAGTCAAAAAATCAGATGCATATCTATGGGGTGTGTTTTTAGAGAAACACTTAGGTGGACTGGGTCAACAGGTAGGGTCGTAGATCCCTTGGTCCAAAATCGTCTACGTTAGCCATGGTCTAGCCTGGCCCACTCTATGGCCCACTAGGGGCCAATCTCATTGGTGACGTGGACGATTTTGGACCACGAGATCTACACCTCCACTCATGGACTCCGTCCACCTAAATTTTTTTCTGTGTTTTCAGTCAATTTTTAGCCCAACATGTTGCCATGCGTACTATACTATATATTTAGCCATTGATTGAAATTGGGGCGGGTTTTAGGTGGGAAGACTAAGGTTCAAGAACATGTCAAAATTAAGAGGGAAATTTGGTTTCATTCCTTCTCTTGGACTGTTCAACTGGCCTATTAAAGGGTCTTAATCAGATTAATTAGGATATAGACCCAATTTAATTTCTAATTTTAATGTTAATGTGCCAAGATAATTACGAAAATGTTGAAAAAATAATTTAAAAAGGTTTAGGACCTAATTTTGCTATTTCCGATCAAATTGATTAAAATTGGATTTGTCTTGGATGGATTAGGCTGCAATCTTTGCTCTTACTCTACCCTTTTAGAGATATAAAATTTAAACTTGGTGTTGAGGTATTCAATGTGATATCCCCTACGGTTTATGCATGATGACAATTTATAAAGTAGCAAAATAAAAAAGATATAAATTAAAATGATTTTGAAAAAGGGAAAAAAAAAGTTTTGAACTGAGTTGACATGTAATTATATGAAGTAAATAACTTGTCTGGTGCATTTTAAATTTGGGGGACACATTCTAAGGGCAATAAAAATTCTAGAATTTAGAAATCAAAATCTAACGAATTTATTAAAGATAAATAGGAGTCTCTAAAGTGGAATTCACATCGTACTTTAAAAAAAAAAGAAAAATAAATCATATTTTAATGAAAGCACATTTCAAAAAAATAATTTATTAAAATACAAAAAACTAAAATAAGATTACAAAACAACTTGAATATTGAAATATAAACTGTAAAACATATTGTGTAGTTTAGAAGGTCACAATTATGTACTTATTTATGGGATTAAACTATATAAAATATCAAATTAAACTCACCCATCTGCATTCGATAAAATTTTGGTTCCCCAATGTTCAGACTTAGGGACTCAAAAATCAATTCCAACTGTCCTAGATTGGTGATTTCAGTGATCTACTAGGTACGCTTACAGGACTAATGCTCGCCACGCTACATGTCTAAGCAAATCAGTTCTAATCTTTATCTTATCATTGTTGGAGATGGCACCTACGTATAGGGGTTTTGGGCAAATCCATGCAACGTGATGATGTGTTTCCAAAAAGTGGAGTTATTCAATTATAAAAATAATAAATATTTTGTATAAATATTTATACAATAAAAAATAAGGAATGAAAATAAGCAAATGCTAAAACCAAAAAAAATAGACACGCGGATAATATAAAATAGTAAAACCCAGGTCATGAAGGCATGCATAATAAAAGATTTAATAAAATATTCAAACTATTTATTATTCCGAGTTGAGACGCTATATTTTCATGCCTTTACTTTTATTAAAACTAAAATAAATAAAATAAATCGTGATTGATTTGGGATAAAATTATTTTTTTAAAAAAGCAATGTAAATTTTTATGTACTTTTGTGGAATTTTTGAATTAATAAATTAATGAACATTATAGTTGGTACTACAACCACACCAAATAACGATGATGATGATCAGTTAAAGTCTTCTCTTTTTATTGTTGTTGTTGTTGCTATTGTCGTATTATTATGATGATGATGATGATGATGATCACTCATCTTTGCAAGCTATAGCCCATAACTGTAGCATAAGAATTGTAGAATTTGTACACATCTTCTTTCAATTCAAACTCCGTTCTCATTTTTGAAACGGTGTAATTACACAATTCCATCCTTTCAAGCTGAACCGGCTCCATCCCTCTAATCTATAATAGAAGCTGCACAGTACTCTTTTCAATGATGCATGTAGTGAGTCTTAGCAGTCTCGTATTTTCAACAGTCAATGATGCATTTACAGAATGTTACATGCAACAGTTATACAGTCACACTTAACCACTGAAAGTTTACACAAATTCATTAGATATTTTTACCAATCTTTTGCCACAAATCATATGCAAATTACTTTTACTCACCGACCCCTCCCTCAACACTCCATTTTTACCTTACCTTATATCATTTGACAGTACTTTCACATACAAAAAAATAAAACACACAAAGGAATTCAACCATTCCTACCTTATAGCAGGCTTTCACTGATCTTCCTACCTTCTCATTCACCAAATTAATGAACTATTACAAGTTTATATTATTTCTTGTATCCTACAGTAACAATGAAGAAACTAAATTCTCATGCAACAGCATAACATTGCAACAGAATGACTTAAAGCATCTGTATTTTTTAACAACCACATTAACTAAAATAAGCACAATTGGATTTCAAAAAAGATTTCCTCAATTTGCGGCCACTGGTCTCCTCTTCCACTATCTTTCTTTAGCTTGTGCGCACCCTAACTATAACCACGTGAAATCTTAGATCCGTCTCTCTTAAAGCATATCGTATATTTGATTTGATGTATCTTGTAAATGTTCTATTTCTATTCTCTTTTCTTTTTTTCTCTTGTAAATATTTTGTTTCCTTTTCTTCCATTATTTCCTACCGTAGCTATTCTTATTGTATATAAATTTTCAGTTCTTGTAACCTAATAAGATATTGTGGCAACAAGTACGTCTATCTGTTGTTCTTCCTATTTGTCATCTTCTCGGGTAATAGATAGTGGAGCATCATATCATATTACCTTTTCTTCCCAATTTCTAACTGAAATGTCTCCTGTTAAAGACAAACAACCTGTGAAACTTCCAAACGGTAACTCAGCTCAAGTTACTCACATAGGAAGGATTTCATTATCTCCAAATTTGTAGATTGATAATGTTTTATCTGTCTCGACTTTTACTTTTAATCTTCTTTCTGTCAGTAAAGTGACCAAATCCTTGAATTGTGTAGTCCTCTTTTTTCCTGATTTCTGTGTCTTTCAGGACCTAGTCACAAAGAAGATGATTGGTTGGGTAAAGAACATGGAGGACTATACTATTTTCATCCCATATCAGACTCCAAAGCTTTGGCCACTCAATCATTCACATCATCTACCATATGGCACCAATGCTTAGGGCACCCATTAGATTCACGCCTTTCAATACTTGCCAAGAATAATCCTCATGTTTCTAGTTTAAGTTCTCATTGTGGAATATGTCCACTTGCTAAACAAAGTCGATTACCTTTTCCACATGAAAACAATCGGTGTAATGAGCCTTTTTCTTTAATTCATTGTGATATTTGGGGTGATTTTTCCTTGCCTTCTACATCGGGTGCTCATTATTTTTTAACCATAGTTGATGATTTTCCTCGTTGTACTTGGGTGTACTTAATGAGACACAAATCCGAGACACAAACTCTCCTTAAGAATTACATCTCTATGGTGAAAACTCAATTTCAATTAGCCGTTCAGCAAGTGCGTAGTGATAATGGCTTAGAATTTCTTTCACTGAAATCTTTTTTTTGATAGTAATGGCATTTTGCACCAACAAAGTTGTGTTCACACTCCACAACAAAATGGAGTTGTTGAACGCAAACATCGCCACCTTTTGGAGGTTGCACGAGCATTACTTTTTCAAGCTAACTTGCCTATTAAATTTTGGGGTGAAGCTGTTCTAACTGCTGCTTATCTTATAAATCGTCTCCCAACCTCTCTTCTAGCTGGGAAAACCCCTCATGAGACACTTTTTAAGTCCAAACCCCAATACAACCATCTTCATGTGTTTGGTTGCTTGTGTTATGCTAAAAATTTGTCTCCCAAACAACACAAATTCTCTTCCCATGCTATTAAAGGAGTCTTTCTTGGCTATCCTTTTGGTCAACGTGGTTATAAAATATATGATCTTAATCAGCAAAAAATTTTTACTAGTTGGGATGTTAAGTTCTTTGAAGACAAATTTCCTTTCAAGGACTCATCTAGCTTCGAGTCTAATCCATTCATGGTTCTACCTTTGCCTTTACCTGACACATCTGAAACTGATTTGTCTTTCCCCTCCCAATCTAATCCATCTCATCCTATTATAGATCAGCCTAGTTCCACATTTCGTCGTTCCACTCGACCATCTCGACCACCTACGTATTTACAAGATTATCATTGCTCATTTGCAACACCCAATCCTACATTGCCTAATTCACTCTCTTGTCCTTCCACTTCAAATCTGGTGTATCCAATTCAAAGTCAACTTTCATACAACTCTTTATCTCCAGCACATTATGCATTCACTGCTGCTATTTCTTCTACAATTGAACCTAAGTCTTTTTTTGAGGCAATCTGTGATCACAATTGGCGAGAGGCCATGGCTGCTGAGATTCACGCTCTTGAAAAGAACAACACTTGGACGTTGGTACCAATTCCTCCTGGCAAAAAGCCCATCGATTGTAGATGGGTGTATAAGATTAAACATCGAGCTGATGGATCCATTGAACGTTCTCGTCTTGTTGCCAAAGGATACACTCAAGTTGAAGGCCTTGATTATCATGAAACTTTTGCACCTGTGGCTAAATTAGTTACTATGCGTTGTTTACTTGCCATTGCTGCAGTTAAAAAATGGCCTTTACATCAACTTGATGTTCATAATGTTTTTCTTCATGGAGATCTTCATGAAGAAGTATATATGAATCTTCCTCCCGGTTTTCCTAAACAGGGGAAGAACGTCGTTTGTCGCCTCTGGAAATCCTTGTATGGTCTTAAGCAGGCCTCTCGCAATTGGTTTGCTAAGTTTTCATCTACTCTCCATTATGTCGGATTCAAACAATCTGCAGCTGATTCTTCCCTTTTTATTCAGCAATCAGGCCCTTCAATTATTCTTGTCCTTGTTTATGTTGATAATATCATTGTAATAGGGAATAATCATGCTGCTCTTGCTGGATTGAAGGCCTTCTTGCATAGCCGTTTTCACATCAAAGATCTTGGTTCCTTGAAATACTTCTTGGGCATTGAGGTTGCCAGATCTCACAAAGGCATTTTTTTGTCTCAAAGGAAATATGCACTGGACATCTTGACAGATTCTAGTCAATTAGGTGCACGACCTGCTGCTTTTCCTATGGAACAAAATCTCAAGCTCAATGCAAAGGACGGGCAACTTCTCCCCAACCCCTCTCAGTTTCGTCGCTTGGTTGGCCGTCTAATTTATCTCACTATCACTCGTCCAGAAATCAACTTTTCAGTCAATCTTCTCAATCAATTTATGCATGCACCACGACAGCCTCACCTTGAAGCAGCATATCGTATATTGCGGTATATCAAATCTACACCTGGGCAAGGAATTCTCTTATCTTCCTCCAGTTCTCTTCATTTACAAGCATAATGCGACTCTTATTGGGCTTCTTGTCCTATGTCACACAAATCAGTTACTGGGTACTGTGTCTTCCTTGGTGATAGTCTTATATCTTGGAAAAGCAAAAAACAATCCACTGTTTCTCGATCCTTTGCTGAATCTGAGTATCGCTCTATGGCTTTGACTACTTCAGAATTGCTGTGGTTGAAGTACTTACTGATCTTGGTATTTCTCATCCCCAGCCTATGCAGCTTTTTTGCGACAACCAAGCTGCATTGCATATTGCTGCCAATCCAGTTTTTCACGAGCGTACGAAGCATATTGAAATTGATTGTCACCTTGTTCATGATAACTCTAAGCCGGTCCTCATTCAGACTTCTCATGTTCCCTCTAAGCACCAAATTGCAAATGTTTTTACCAAAGCACTTGGCAAAGAGCAGGTTGGTTTTCTTTCTAGCAAGTTGGGCATTCATAACATTCATGCTCCAACTTGAGGGGGAGTTTTAAAGCATATCGTATATTTGATTTGATGTATCTTGTAAATGTTCTATTTCTATTCTCTTTCCTTTTTTCTCTTGTAAATATTTTGTTTCCTTTTCTTCCGTTATTTCCTACCGTAGCTATTCTTATTGTATATAAATTTTCAGTTCTTGTAACCTAATAAGATATTGCAGCAATAGTATTGCTTCTTCGTTTTATGTCTTCTTTTATCAGTCTCTGGATTTAATATCACCGCTTAAAATCAAGATGTCGCACTATAGCAAGTATTTTGGTAATTTTGACTAAGACTTTTAATGTTTTGAAAATTAATAATCATAAAATGATATTTTTAATTTTCTGGAACTAATAGAGGTTTCTACCAAGCTCTGGACTATTACAATGTTGCCTTTTTCGAAGGAGAAAAAGAATTGATGAATCAGCATTTTGTACTGTTATTTGTAGTGATTCATTATGCATTTATTTGTTTGTGATAATTGGACATATCAAAGAAACATTATTTATCTCTCACAAAGAAGACATCCATTGCCAAATTATGAGGCACAGATTAATTTTTGTTTTTTTTAAGTCTTGTTTCCCCAGGATCACAAACCCAATTAAAGGAAAAACTATGAAGTGAATTATGCCTAAACAAATCGGACATTCTAACTAAAGTACGGGAAAGTTAATTATTCATTGATACATTGATGGAAGACACAATAGTTAAGATGTAAAAAAATATTATTGAACATTATAAGTATAGTGATTGTTAAGCTGATAAATGAGAATAACAACTGCAGAAAAAAAATTTTAAAACAGCTTATAAGGACCAAGGCGTATGGGATAATTCCCCATTACAAACATTGAAATTAGAGTATGCATTTTATTTTTTGTTGATACATTCATAAATATGCATTTTATTTTTGTTGATACATTCATACATACCCATTATTTATTTTGATAACAATTTTGGTTGCTTTATATTTGAACATGCTTAGAAATTGGGAACAAAATCATTACAGGTAAGAGAACCTTTATAATCCACCCACTCCAAGTCCTCAAGCACCACCACCAAAGCCTCTTCCAGCTCCGGATCCTCCACCGTGGCCATAACCGCTACCATTGCTTCCACCTCGTCCTCCACCACCACCACCACCTCCACCTCCACCTCCACATCCACCAATTCCTCTAAAACCACCACCTTTGCCTCCACCAGCTCCATATCCTTCCCCGTAACCAGAGCCACTGCCTCCTCCTCCACCACCTCCACCTCCACCTCAACCAATTCCTCCAAATCCACCACCTATGCCTCCACCAGCTCCAAATCCTCCACCGTGACCAGAGCCACTACCATTGCCTCCTCCTCCTCCACCACCCCTATGCCTCCACCAGCTCCAAATCCTCCACCGTGACCAGAGCCACTACCATTGCCTCCTCCTCCTCCTCCACCTACACCCCCACCTATGCCTCCTCCAGCTCCATATCCTTCCCCGTAACCAGAGCCTCCACCATTGCCTCCTCCTCCTCCCCCTCCCCCACCACCTCCTCCTCCTCCTCCTCGAATTCCACCTACACCCACACCCGTGCAGCCTTTCCTACCAACTCCACATACAACGTCACCAAGCGTGACTGCACTCAAGTCTGACACTATGCTCACGAGAAGAAGCAACACACAAAGACTTTTTTTCGAAGAGCGCGTATTGATTAGTGATTATAAGTGTTTTGCTTTGCTTTGTTTTGCTTTACTGAACTTCGACACTCCTCATTGTGTAGCCGTTGGAGCAAAAGTCGCGAGTTTGCAATTGGAATTTTAATATGCCACTGAACTCCGCACTTGGAATTGTTAAACGATGTATTCCAACGGTTCGGATGTGGCGGGAATATTAAGTAAAAAGGAGATATTCAAAGTCAATTCAATTTGATAAGTGGGGCTTAAGTCAACTCTAGAGTATTAAATTCTTTTTATTCCAAGTCGACTGATGGGCTTCATGTTGATCTATTTTGATATAATATTTTACTAAATTCACACCACACAACACAAAAATCGGTAAGGTTGAATTTACCCATTTTTTCTCACTAAACACAACAATACCCTTTCTTTAACATGAATTGATTAGTAACATTCTCCATTTAAAAAATATGTTCCCATATAATATAAAAGAAAATAAATAAACTAAATTGAAGGACCAAAATGAAAATCCAAAAATGAAATTTTAGTTATTCTATTTTTAGTTTAAAATTTTCCAAAAGCAGGCAAAAAATTGTAGTTGAAAATATCACAAATGGGATATTTTAAAGAACCAAAATGGTAAAAAAAATACAAAAAAGTAGTTGAAAATAATCAAACTTAGTATGAATTTTAGGCAGGATATTTAAATCTAGCGTGCACTGGGATTACGACTTGAGTATGAACCTTAGTAGTGTAGCCTTTGAATTTAAGATTATCCGTAAGCAATCATTGTGCTACCAAATCCTTATACACGGGTATGGACAGAAAGCTGTGCCCCACCATTTACATGCTTGAACTCCTTCTAGTGAAATGGGTTTAAAGCAGTAGTCCTCCTTTTTTTTTTTCCTTTTTCTTTTGCAATTGGAAAACAAAATATCCCCATTCTTTGTTGATGATGCTTAATATTAAGTCAATAAATCTAACTTTCAGATTAAATTTTAAAATTGATTGAAACTATTTTTTATCCAGAAGACAAGATAATTAACCTACAAAATTAGATTATAATACTAACAGTCACGGAAAACACTCACCTAAGTACACCTCACGAGTTAAACCAAAAGGCAATTGCTGACTTAAGATTTAACCCATGGAACTTAAATGCAAGGACACTACCACACACGTTTTCGATGTGGGACGAACTAAGTCATCTTTTACTGTTAGCACATAAACTCACCAAGCTGGTTTTTTATTTTATCCAGAAGAAAAGATAATTACCTACAAAGTTAGATTATAATACTAACAGTCATGAAAAACACTCACCTAAGCACACTCCACGAGTTAAACCAAAAGGCAATTGTTGACTTAAGGTTTAACCCACGGAACTTAAGTGCAGGGATACTACCACACACGTTTTCGATGTGGGACGAACTAAGTCATCTTTTACCGTTAGCACACAAACTCACAAAGCTGGTTTTTTATTTTATCCAGAAGACAAGATAATTAACCTACAAAGTTAGATTATAACACTAACAGTCACAGAAAACACTCACCTAAGCAAATCCCACGAGTTAAACCAAAAGGCAATTGATTCAAACTAACAAGCTTAGAATTTTGTGTTACTTGCTCTGTGTAGATTACATAAACTCTCATTAAATTTCCCCCATTGTAGGTTAAAAATCAAAGTAAAAATTTGACCCAGTGGGGTTACAAAAAATATGCATAAATTAAATAAAAATTTGCTGCAAAATAGGGTGTGTTATTCAAAAGAATATACTCAAGAATTGATCTAGTGAGGATATTGAAACTGAACAAACAAAATGTAAAATTGTCCCATTATGTACTGTTAATAATCTCGTGGGGGCTAGGATTAGTTATCCTGGAATGAATCGTATGTTGGATAACAAAATTAGACACAATTAACCATATGCTTATCTCATGACCAAAGCTAATCTGCCTTCTTTTGAAATTCTCTCTAAAAATAATATGCTAAACAAATCTTTGATACAAACTTTGATTTATTTACAATACTATTTTTTATTCCTAGTCTATTACAATTATTGCATTTATGCTATTGATATGATAATTCTTATAATGCTATTTGAATATTATTTGTTGAATTACCAAATAAGAATAGTAAATTATCTTAATCCCATATTTATATTTTAACATATTTTAATTCTTAGAATACAGTTAAAATATATCTTGAATTACCAAATAAACAAATTTAGAGGCACTTTAGTCAATAAATGATAATCTAGTCTTCAAAAAAATATCAAATGACTCATCTCAGGATTCAACTTACCAAATCCGTTGCAACCAAATATGAGACAGGTAAGATTGTGAATCCTAGAATCACTTATTCCAGGATTGTTAATGTTGAGATGAGTCATTCGATCTCATCCAATCTGTAAACCAAACGAACCCATCACACAATGCTTCCTTAGTTGTGTTGTATGCCGTTATAGGGGTCAAACATTACACTCAACGTAAACTTATTTTTGGTTTAAGGTAAAGGCATTTGTCAAAAAAATATTCAATTTTCCAAATTGAAAGTTGGCACATTCATTCGGTACAACTAAAAATAACCTATCTGGTACATTTTAAATTTGGGGGACACATTCTAGTTTTTCATATTTTAATAAATTATTTTCTTTTAAAAAAAGTACTTTTGTTAAAAATAGTGATTTATTTTTTTTATTTTTTGAATAGGATGTGAATTTTTACTTTAGAGACTGCTATTTAATTTTAATAAATTCCTTAGATTTTAATTTTTAAAAATAAATAGGACTCTCCAAAGTAAAAATTCACATCCTATTTAAAAATAAAAGAAAAATGAATCACTGTTTTTAACAAAAGCACTTTTTTTAAAAGAAAAATAATTTATTAAAATATGAAAAACAAAAATGAGATTACAAAACAATTTGAATATTGAAATATAAACTCTAAAAATGAGACAATTCCCTCATCCTGGTGCATATTGTGTACTTTAGATGGGTCACAATTATGTTTTAACTTATGGGAATAAACTATATAAAATACCATATGAAACTCACCAGTACATCTATATTCGATAAAATTTTGATTCCCGAACGTTCAGACATAGGACCCAAAAATCAATTCCAACGGTCCTAGATTGGTGGTTTGAATGATCTACTAGGTACACTAACAGGCCTTATGTGCGCCACACTACGTCTAGGCAGATGAGTTCTTGTCTTTAAATTTGTTGGATATGGCTGTAAAAAATCAATATGTCAATAAACAATAGCGAAATTAAAATTGATTTCTAACCAAAATCATTAATTATCTATACAAAACGAAAACGTACCTTTTTGATGATGTAATTAAACAAATTAACCTGATCAATGATACGCGATGTCAACTACAGCCACACACATATCCAACCTCTAAGGTATCCACACGACCACTTTCTTGGATCCTCATCAGGATTGATCAACACCAAGTGAATATGCTAGATCCACTTGACACGTGCCAACGTGAAGAAGACTATATATGGAAAAACTATTTTTCTCTCTCTAAGTTTCTAACGTTATATTGTATGTTGTGTCAAATCTTGGTGTTTAGGACTTATTTATAAAGTAATAATTAAAACATCTTGTCCAACAAGAATTCGGTAATAGGTAACCATTACCAATTAGCCTATCTTAACAAATAAGATATTTAGTAGGTTTAATTTCCTTAAAAAAGGAAATTCTTCCACTACTATAATTACTCTATTTATCAATAAGTCCTTAGGATTAATAATCTCACAAATTAATCCTATAAATATCACATAATTATTTAAATCAATTTAATCCAAGAATTAGTTCTATTGTGTATGACCTTTTATGTTCTTAATCATTTGACAATAAATAGAAATTATATCTTAGAATTAATTGGCTTTCGTACAATACCAACAAACACCCACTTGGACTAAAGTCAATTTAGTCACAAGGATTCTAAGATTAGATAAATTAAATAACTTTAATTTATCATTAATCAAAATTAATTAATTTATATTTATAGATCAAGATTGGCCTCTAGTTAGGCATCATGAACACCCAAGTGTCAAGAAAGTCAAGTGATTGGCTTCATCTATCCATGAACCAGATTCCGTGTAGTTATTATCCTTTCACCATACTATATCCCAAATTAGTACAAGAGCAAGGTATATGTGCCAACTCTTAATGTACTAATTACTATTATTTCTTGTTCCTGAAATTCAACTCCCTTTTTTCAATAAATTTAGAACTTTTCTAAAAACATTCTTGAGTTGATATTTCAACAAGTGTCGCCACAATAGGGATATACTCTCCTACTATTAGGAGTGGTGAATCCTATATTGATCATAAACTATCACTTCGTGTTTCTTAATATACCCAACTTCTATCGTACACATAACCAATTACGAAATATGGACTAATAGAGTTAAAGTACAACAATCCACACTAAAGATACTTTTATGATCTCAAGTCAAAGGATCACTTACACTACTGTTACGTAGAGATTATACCATTGGCACTCAAATAGTTAACCTTATGGAAATCTCTAAGTGAATCAATCTAGTGAATTTGTTCTCTAACAATCCACCTATATATCATCATATATGCTAATCTATCCGTATTAACAATGTCCTTTATATTATTAATACTATGATTAGGGATACTTTAAGAATAATAATAAATATTATTCTAAGGACTTTGTCATTCAAAAAATACATAAATACATATTTTAAAATGATACAATGCCATATCATTATTATTGCATAAACAACAATCAAACATAACAATTTATGAAATTATAAGTTATCTCCCACTTTGACTAAACCCAATCATTCATGTACTCTAGACAGAATGAATACACATGACTATAATGTTTCTTTTGGGATAACGGCTTAGTCAATGGATTAGTCACATTATCCTCAATGGAATATTATCTATCTTTACATCGTTTTTTTTTTACCAATTATTTCTTTAAATAAATGGTATAGCCAAAATACTTGTTTGGATCTTAGATGAGACCGTAAGTTCAATAATGAACTTATAGATCCAACATAGCTTCCAAAGCTATAAAGCACTTGCTTTTGTTGTAGAATCTATTGTAGTGTCTAGTTTAGAACTCTTCTAACTAGCAACACCACTATTCAATGTGAACACATGTATAGAATATAATCTATTATCATTCTTAAATAATTAAATGTTTACATCTATAAATCCATACACTTCTAAAGTGTGACCTCTAGAGGTCAAGAATAATTTATTAGTTCCTTTTTAAGTACTTTAGGATATTCTTGACAACTATCCAGTGACACTCACCAGATTAGCATTATATTTGCCCATAACACTTAGAGCATAGGAGAAATTATGTCTAGTACATAGCATAGCATACTTTACAAATCCTTATTGCAAAAGCTTAGGAATCTTTTGTATGCTTCAATCTCGACAGGTGTCTTAGGACACTTGTCTCTCAAAAGGATAATTTCATGTTGCACAGAAACCTTTCCTTTCATTGCTCCATCCTAAACTTCTTTAGCATCTTGTCTATGTACGTAAATTAAAGAGACTAAGTAACCACTTGGATCTATCTCTATAGATCTTAATTGCCAGTATATATAGGTTGCTTCTCCTAATTTTTTCAGGGAGAAATTCTTGAACAACTATACATTTTGCCGTATGATGCATAGGTATATGTTTTATTAACCACAATATGTCTTGCACATAAATGTTAAGAAAATCCATAGCGCTCACACTCACTTTCTTGTATACACAAGACTTGTTTTCATTTTTTAAGAAAAACCAAACTTTTGATCATCTCACCAAAGTGAATGTTCTAACTCCTTAATTTGTAAGTAATCATATTACCATCCATGTCAATCTTTATTTTAAAGATTCTCTTGCACCCTATAAGTTTTACCCCCCTTTGGGTGGTTCAACTAATGTCCACACCTTGCTGTCGGACATGGAATCCATTTTGAATTTTATAGCTCAACGCCACTTCAAAGAGTTTACACAAGACATTGCCTCTTCGTAGTAAGTAGAACCGTCATCAATTATGACTAGCACATCATTACTCTTGTTTATGAGAACTCTGTATCTCTTAAGAGAATGATGTACTTTACTAAATCTATGAAGATATTGTGTATGGTGAGCTTTCGTTTGTGCCTCATCAATATATGGCTTAAGTTCAGATTCCAACTATTATTTTTATTAGTTTGCGGTTCTTGAATTTCTTTAAATTCTATTTACTCCCACTACCTCTTTGAAGAATAAATACTTTTTCTCAAAAGATAGCATCTATTGGGACAAACGATTCTGCTCAAGGCAATAGCATCCTAAATTTTCTTTAGAATACTCCACAAACAAACATTTAAAAGACTTAGTCACAAACTTGTCTGATGTGATGCTTCGAATAAGCAAAACATCTCCAAATTCTCATGTGACTAAGAATTAATTTCTTACCATACCATATCTTATATGGGGTGGTATCAATCAATTTTAGTTGGAACTCAATTAAGTGTATGGGAGACGGTTTCTACGACAAATTACCAAAACTAGATTGGAAGTGTATTGGCTCATCACAGAACGTACCATATCCAATAGGGTACAATTCTCCACTTCAGACATTTTGAAATTCGTGACTCAAGTATTCTCCATCTCAATCAAATCTCAGTACTTGAATACTCTTGTCAATTTGTTTCCACTATTTCATTCAAATAAAAAAAAATTTTGGTTTTGCTCCCACTATTTCATTCAAATAAATATCCCTCAAAATTGATTCGAGAATTTTCATAAAATTCTTAGTGGGCTAGGATTCCATTTTGATTATTTTTAATCTTGAGTTAGCTCAACAAATCAAAAATAATTTCAATAGGTAGGTAACAATTACTAATTACAACTTTTGTAACTCCTAGATAGTTAAATATCAACTCTTGATACACATATCACATGTCCCCTAACTTTTTGCCTCAAAAACACATGACCTTGAGTTGACTCAACAAGCCACGAGTCTTTGTTAAATCAGACGTATTATTCAGAGATCACATCTCATAGTATAAACATATTCTAGGTAGAACAATCTTGAGTTAGCTCAACAAGTTATTCGAACAAAAATTATTTAAACTATAATAATGGAAGGCAACTATTCATGATTTAATATTTTTAATTGAACAAAAACTATTATTTGGAGATCATATCTCATCATAAACATACTCTAATTAGAATAACCTTGAGTTAGCTCAACAAGTTATTCTAACAAGAGTTGTTTAAATCGTAATAATAGTTATGATATATTTCTTTTATTTAAATCAAAATCATTATTCAGAGATCATATCTTATAATAATAAATATTTTTCGTAAAATAACCTTGAGTTAACTCAACAAGTTATCCTAACAAGAATTATTTACACTATAATAATGGAAGTAATCTAAATTAAATTTTTTTTATTAAGGGATAAATTGTAGTCTCATCATGCACATATATCATATATGAAAATAAATATTTGATCAAATAAAGCATACAATATGAAATAAAATAAATCACATTATTTTGTCAAATATAAAATTCACATATGATATATCATTCAAATAAATTAAATTTCATTATTTTATTAAGTATAAATCACATATACAAAATATTCAAATAATCACATTAGACGAATATTTATAAAACCAATCATGAATCTATATGCATATTAATTTGAATCACATTAGAATTGATTTAATTGAATTATTTGAGAAGTTTCTGGGTTAAAAACAATTAAATAAAATTATTGGGCCAACAAACATAGGAAGAAAGAAAACCAAGGGCCAATGTGTAAAAAGGAAAATATTTCCCCTTTCTGTCTCGGTCCAACACGTTTTTTTTTTACCTTTTTTTTTTGGGTTTTAAGCATCACCAAATGACGCTGTTTAAGGGAAGCAAGGTTTTCCCGGGGTCAGCGCATCACACGAGCGTTTACGAAAGAAAACCCCCATTTTTTTTTTAAATGAGGGCGTCTCCAAACAACGTTGTTTGGCTTCCTAGTGTGGTCAAACCACACCTATTCAGAGTTGAGTAACCATGTTTTCATGCCTTTATGTTTATTAAAAATGAAATAAATAAAATAAACCTTGATTGATTTGGATTGAATTTTTAAAAAGCAATGTAGATTTTTGTGTATTTTTGTGGAAATTTTGAATTAATAAATTAATGAATAGTCATAGTTAGTGCTACAACCACACCAAATCATGATGATGATGATGATGATGATGATGATCAATTAAAGTCTTCTCTTCTTATTATTGTTGTTCTTGTTGTTGTTGCTATTGTTATATTATGATGATGATATTGATGATCACTCATTTGCAAGCTATAGCCTGTAACTGTAGTGTAAGAATTATAGAATTTGTACACATCTTCTTCTAATATAATTTGGACAGAATAATACGGAGGGATGAATTAGAACCAAATATGTAGGATGAAGGACTTAATTAGAGCTTTTTGAAAATAAAGGATGAAATGAAATCAGCCATCAAAGTTGAGAGGTAAATGGCCATTTACCCTTTTCCTTTCATCTAAAGTAATTTGTCCAACATTTTTTTTTCATTATTTTTTATTTTTTTATTTTCTTTATTTAAAAGTAATTTACCCCCACACCGGTTTTTCCCCATTTCTTATATTCAATAGAATGTTTACAAAGTACTTTTTATTTTCATAGCCTAATTGTTCTGGTTTTCTATCTCTGTTTTTCTTTCTAAAATTCTAGTCAAATTTGTTTGTGATGTTACCCTCCAGCTAGTGTTGGAATTGTCAGAAAACTTCCTCTTACCACACACAAATTAACAAAAAAATACATAACAATGAAGCCAGAAATTTCCAAACTCAGCAAGAATGCCATAAAGCTTTTCATCAAACAATTGGTGCACATAAATAAAATGACTTTTCTTGATAAAAAATTTGAACAAATTTTAACGAACAAAGATAAAAAGTATCCTAATCTTTTTCTCATGAAGACATTGATTATGGCAACATTTCTGATGAAGACATTGATTGTGGCTGTGATCTTTCAACAAGATCAGTAGAAATGATCACCCTCCTTTCTTAATCTTTTTTGGGTTTGTTTGTTAATCTTGTTTGCATGTTTATGCTTGTGTTGGTGTATGTCTATTTCTATGTTTAGGTGTAGAAGGTGCAATAAGGTTTGTGTACTATGTGAAGTTGAGTAGTAGTGAAGTGCAAGTGTTTCGATGGTGTGGGGTGGTTGATGGTGTAGTACGGTGATGGATTGTTGCAAAACTTGTTGAAGGTGAAGGTGAATGTCGCAATGGTGAAGTAGGTAACTATTTTAGTGACTAAGTTTTTGTATGAAATCACTCCTTTGCTTTAGTGAACAGGTTGTTGATATCACCGTTGGGGTATGTATGAGAAAGAGCTATAGAGAGAGAGATGTGACGTGTGTGTGTATGTATGTATGTATGTGTGTGTGTCTGTGTCTACATATATATGTGTGTATATGTATGTATGTATGTATGTATATCTATATGTGTATAAGAGACAGAAAGTGAGAGAATCTGCATGGTTGTATGCTTATACTTAAGTGAAAATGTGCTCCAAAAGATGATAATGCTTCAAGATAGTTGATGTAGCTTTGAAGGTTGATTGTTTATAGTTTTGGACACTAATGTGCAAGTACAATGCAAAGTGTGCAAGTTGGCTATTGTAGGTTTTTGATGTTGTAGGTTGTGTCGTAGCAGTTGTGAAAGTATGTGTTGCAAAGGGTGGTAGGCTGAGGGTTGAGGGTAATTAAAAGAAAAGATACAACAACTAATCACTTTTTTCGTTTTTTTTTTCCATTTATTTGGGAGAAAACAATAACAAAACAAATGTGCAAAAAGAAAACCAAAATTCTTTTTTTTTTTGCTTTTATTTTTCTTTTGCAACTGGAAGATAAACATATCCCAATTTAATGTTGGTGATACTTAATTTCGTGTCAATAAATATGAATTGTAGAAAAAATTTAAAATTGATTAAAATAACATGCTTGGAATTATGTGATACTTGCTCAGTGTAGATTGCAAAAACTCTCGTGAAATTTCGCATTTGGGTTACAAAAGATATACATGAACTAAAAACAAATTGCTACAATGTGGGGTGTGATATTCATATGAATATACTCAAAAATTGATCAAGCGCGGGTATCGAAATTAAACAAACAAAAAGTAAAATTGCCCTAGTTTGTACTATTAATAAATGAAATATTGATCCTCCTTATCAGGATGGTTCAACAAACAAAATTTTCTTTGAAATTTGGAAATGGAAGCGAGGAATTTATTGTGTTTGGATAGTAGAAATGACATCATACACATCTTCCTATCATCTTGTAGAAACAATGGGATTAAGAAAAGACAATATTTAATGACATTTTTTAAAAAAAACATAAATCCCTATTTCTAATAAAATGACATTTTTTTAAAAGACAATGATTTATTAAAATACCAAAAACTAAAATGAGATTACAAAACAACTTTAATATTGAAATATACACCATAGAAAATGAAACAATTCCCTCCACCAGGTGCATAATGTATAACTAAGAAGTATCAAAATTATGCTCTAACCTATGGGCTTAAACTACATGGAATGTTAGATTAATCTCATCAATGCATCGAGACTCGATAAAATTTTTGTTAGGAAATTGATAAGTTTTTCTTTTAGGTGACTTGCTTTTCGTGTATGGAGAATAAGTAGTTTTCTATTTATTCTAATTGCTTGTAGTAGTTACCAAGTAATTTCCTAATTGTAGGATCTATAGTTTAAGGCAAGTTGTTTCCTTGATTACTTGGGTATTGTTCAAGTAACATGTCATATGAATAAGTGGGTTGGGATTGTACAAGAGATACACAAGAGAGAGGGTGAGAGAGTTGTTAGTAGTGAGAGAAAACAAGGGTTGGGCTTGGGATACAAGTTGTATTCATATATTTGTCTATTTTCTCTCATAATAAAGAGCAGTTTCTCTCCATGGACATAGGCTTAGTAATTAAGCTGAACCACGTTAAATTTTGTGTGTGTGACTCATATTTTGTGTATTTTATTCTCATTAAATTGTTGAGTTCTTGATTTCTCAAATAGTTGCATTTAATTTTTGCATTTGAATCCTAACAAATTGGTATCAGAGCTTTGTTGTGATTCGAGACAACTATTGTAAAGTCAAGTGATTGGTGGCATACCATTGCATTTGGTAATATACAGTTCTCAGTTCAATCATTTAATGGGAACATTAGTTTTATTATCTGGCAAAGGAGTGAAGGACATCCTAATTCAACAAGATTTGCCAAAACCGTTGAAAGGTAATAAGGGTGCGAAGCAAGCGAACATGAAGGACGATGAGTGGGAAATTTAGAAGAAAGGTGTGCAAGTATTATGCGACTCTATATTGCTAACAGCATTATTAATAATGTGATGGATGAGAATAATTCTGTAGCAGACCTGTGGAATAAATTGGAGAAACTCTATCTGGCTAAGAGTTTATCCAATAAGTTACATCTAAAGCGGCAACTTTATAGGCTGAAAGATGGAGGAGGGTGAAAATCTTATGGATCACATGAATACGTTCAATGGAATTCTGGATCAACTCCAGAAAATTGACGTGAAAATTGAGGAAGAAGATAAGGCCCTTTTACTTTTCACCTCGAGTCCCTGATTCTTACGAAAGTGTGGTGACAAATGTTGTACGGGAAGGACACTTTGGAACTAGAGAATGTTAATCATCATTGTTGTCTCATGAAAAACAAAAGAAGGCAAACCATGATGAGACACAAGAAACTGTGTTAATTGCTCGAGGGAAGAATAAAAAAGGAGAATACTTGACGGTGTATCTAAGGCAGGTAGTTCAAAGGTCAAGGGAAAGGGTGGAGTCAATGCTATGGAATATCATGAATTTGGACATATCAAGAAAAATTATCCTCTTTGAAAGAAAAAGGATGGAGTAAGTGATGAAAATATTATTGGATATGCATCTGATGGAGAAATTTTCACAATCGCCAAAGGTATGGATACTTGTCTCGTGATGGATGAATTTTAGATTCTGGTTGTGTTTCGCATGTTTGTTCCAGAAAAGATTATTTTGATTCACCCCAAGTGAAGAAGGCATGCTTTGTGTCTTTGGGTGATGGAACTACTTGTGAAGTCAAAGGTGTTGGAGTAGTGAAAATCAAAATGTTTGATAGAACGGTTCGTTCTTTAGGTGGTGTGGCCTATGTCCTAACGATGTGTAGAAATCTAATTTCCTTGAGCGATTTGACTCTGAAGGCTATGATAATTTCAGTGGAAGTGGAGCCTTAGAAGTCACAAGTGGCAAGACGGTCCTATGGAAAGTGTAGAAGTATGAAAATTTGTACCATTTGATGACCTCAATGGGTTGGGCGCGAAGCTCAAGAAAAGGGACCCAACATTGCTTCCAAATTTCAAATGGTGGTGAAGCGAAAATTCCTACAAAGGGGGAGGGTTAATTGAGGTCCCTCTCATGTGTCAACTAGGATTTGAACTCAGTTAGCTACATATGTTTATTTGCTGATTAAATCAACTGGAGACAGGATCATATTGATTTAGTGCATGTAGCTAGACACCATGATATTTGGTGGTTAAAGGCAAATGGATTTACTATTGTTTGGTTTGCTATTTGACAAACGAAAAATTGTCAAGGTGGAGATTTGTTAGGACATTGACAGGTTTTTCTTTTAGGTGACTTCCTTTTCTTATGTGGAGAATAAGTAGTTTCCAATTTATTCTAATTGCTTGTAGTAGTTGCCAAGTAATTTCCTAATTATAGGATCTACAATTTAAGGCAAGTTGTTTCCTTGATTAATTGGATATTGTTCAAGTAACGTGTCCTATAAATAGATTGATTGGCATTGTACAAGAAATACACAAGAGAGAGGGAGAGGGAGTGCTTGGTAGTGAGAGAAGCAATACAAGGTTTGGGCTTGGGATACAAGTTGTATTCTTGTATTTGTCTACTTGCTCTCATGATAAAGAGCAGTTTTCTCTCCGTAGATGTAGGCTTAGTAATTAAGCTGAACCATGTTAAATTTTATATGTGTCACTCATATTTTGTGTGTCTTAGTCTCATTAAATTGTTGGGTTTTTTATTTCTCAAATAGTTGCCTTTAATTTTTGTGTTTGAATCCTAACAATTTTGACTCTCGAACTTTCAGACTTGGGACATAGAAATCAATTCCAATGGTTCTAGATTGGTTGTTCGATGATCTCCTAATTACATTTATGGGCCTCACGTGTGCCACGTTGCATGCCGTGACAGATCAATTCTAATCTTAAAAGTCGTTGGGATGGCTCTACAAATAGGGATTTGATGCAAATGGGTGCAGTGTTATAAAGTATTTCTAAAAAATGGAGTAATTCAATAATAGAAAAGAAAAATATTTACTATTAATATTTGTATGATAAAAAGAGGAATTAAAATATGAAAATGTTAGAACTAAACAAATAGATATGTAAATAGCTTACAAAATAGTAAAAACTAACTCATGAAGGCATTACAATTAAAAGATTAAAAAAAGTAAATATTCGTGCTCTTTACTATTTCGAGTTGAGGCAAGTTTTCATCCATATATTTTCATTAAAAATAAAATATATAAAATAAATATTAATTGATTTGTATAAAAATAAGTTCTTAAAAAAGCAAGTAAATTTTCATGTACTTTTCTGAAATTTTTAGTAAATAAATTAATGACTAGTAGTGGCAGTAGTAGTATTACAATAATAATAATAATAATAATAATAATAATAATAATAATAATAATAATAATAATAAGAGAAGACATTTTTTGAGTTTTTGAATAAAACATGTAAAATGAGAAGATAAAATTAAAAATGGGAGTAAAATGAGGACTAAAAACATGATACCATTTTTGGGGCCCGTAGTAAATCTTGAAAATTGTTTTCTTAATTAAGAGTCACTACTCCGTATTGGATTTTGGATGTGTCATTTTGTATCTTATTACATATTTACTTATATTTGGTGATTAAATAGCTTCAACTCTTGTAACAAACTAGATCTCATGAACTTATGATCTTCCATTTTTTCTAGGAGAATAGACATAAATTTGTCACAGAAAAAGAATAATGAGTTAAAGCACGTAAAAATTTTGTTCAAATACAATGAAGAAGAAGAGAGGAGGGGATAAGAGAAGGATCTACTTAGGTTGTAGTGGAAGAACACTAACTTCACTAGAATAAGGCTGAGCAAATTACCCTTACTTTGTCCCTAATGTATTGTTTAGCTATGTTTTTAGACTCGGACTAGGTACCGACTTGGCTGAGTTCAGGGGTCAGGGGATAATGGGTTCGACCAGGAGTCGATTCGGGGTCAAACCGGATCACATCATAAATACGTCATATATATATATATATATATATAGACACACACACATACATACATATATATATATATATATATATAGACACACACACACACACATACATATATGTGTGTGCGTGCGTACCTATTACTACCACATTTATTATTTCATTATATTTTTGTTTACACCATTAGTACTTGCAAATTTCATTTTTGTGTTGAAATCCTCTCTACTCCATTTATTATTTCCTTATATTTTTGTTTGTAACATAATTATTGCAAACATCATTTTTATTTTAAAATCATCTCTCAGCAATTATAGCCCAATCAAATTAGAACATTTATGTTTTTACTTGACATAGAAAATTATTTGCTCCGTTTGGTTACATTATTTGAGCCATTTTTTTGTAAAAAAAAATTTCAATTCATTTGGATTGATGAAAATTATTTGGTCAAAAAGTAAAAAATTTTTTGGTCAAAATTTTTCACCAAATTTTCCCACCAAATTTTCATTCTAAATTTCAAATAAACTTTGGAGACTTTTTACACAATTATTCACAAAAGCAAACTTGTTTATGTTCAAAATTTATTTAGAAAAACTAGAAAAATTGTGAGTGACAAAATGAAATCCATTTTCGGTAGGTTTTGAGGTCGAACGACGAAGTGGACGATGTAGCGAACGACGAAGCAGACGTCCGCTTCTTTAAGCGAACGTCTGCTAAGACACAAAAATGTTTTAGCGGACGTCCATTTCTTTAAACGAACGTCCGCTAAGACATATAAATGTTTTAGCGGACGTCCACTTCTTTAAGCGGATAACAAAGCGGATGTCCGCTTCTTTAAGCGGACGTCCGTTTGTTTAAGCGAACGTCCACTAAGATATAGAAATGTCTTAGCGGATGTCCGTTTTTTTAAACTACTAGTATGTCACATCAAAAAATGTTCGCTTTTTTTAAACCACTATTATGTCACATCAAAAAAATTTTCACATTCAAATACTTTTTCAACTTTTTAAAAAAGTCAACAAAAAACAATCCAAATAATTTTTCTAAATAATTTTTAATAAACACTTTAAATAACACTATCCAAACGGAGCCATTATTTAGAAGGAAGCGTTTTGAAAAAAAAAAAAAAAAAGAAGAAGAAGAAGAAGAAGGGAAAAATTGCTCCAAAAAAAATTAAAAAGGAGAGTTGTTGTATCAATTTCTGATAGGATCAATAGTGTCTTAGATTTTGACTTTTTGCAGTATCGGAAAAAACAATGACTAGTTCGTGTCAATCATTATCTATCATTGCATGTTACTAAAGCCACTTCTTTTCCAAAGTCAGAGCCATCACATCACACTCAATCGGAAATGGGGCCTTATCAATCTATGTCCCGTTCCTTGGAAACTGGATCAAGCAAATATGTATTTTAGGAAGCAAATACGCTGGCTAACTCCCTAACGAACTCTGGTGATCATAAAAACATTTAAAGTTAGATGTAAGATGTGAGGTTTATGTCACTATCCGATCCCATTTGTAAGATGTAAGATTTTATGTCACTCGTTCAAAAAAAAAAAAAAAAAATTTTTATGTCACTATCCAATCTTGTATCCTTTTTTATGTTTTATACGAATACCGAAATAACAAACCATAAAAGATGGACCCGCATAACTTTTATAATAAAGTAAAAAGTTTTCACCATGGGTTGTTGCAGCCATTGAGCAGGTGATAGTTTGGAGCGTTTTCAACTGGAAATAATTATAAAACTCCATTTTAATTTTCTGGAACAAATAGAGGTTTCTACCAAGCCCTGGACTATTTCCATGTTGCCTTTTTTGTAAGGAGAAAATGAATTGATGAATCAACATTTTGTACCGTTATTTGTAGAAATTCATTATGTCTTTATTTTTTGGGTGAAAATTGGACATATTAAAGAAACGTCATGGATTAATAAATGTTTTTTAAGTCTCGTTTCCACAAGATGGTGAACCCAATTAAAGGAAAAACTATAAAGTGAATTATGCCTAAATAAATCCAATATACTAATTAAAGCATGTTGATATATCGATGGAAGACACGATAGTTAAGATGTAATAAAATATTATCGAACATTATTGGTATAGTGATTTTTAAGCTGATAAATAAGAATAACTACTGCAGAATAAAAAATTTCAAAACAACTTAAAAAAACCAAGACTCATGGGATAGTGCTCATTACAAACACTGAAATTAGAGTATGCATTTTATTTTTGTTGATACATTTATACATACCCATTATTTATTTTGACAACAATTTTGGTTGCTTTATATTTGAATGTGCTTAGAAATTGGGAACAAAAGTATTATAGGCAAGAGCACCTTTATAATCCACCCCGTCCATGTCCTCAAGCACCACCACCAATGCCTCCACCAGCTCCATATCCTCCACCATGACCATAGCCGCTACCATTGCTTCCTCCTCCTCCACCACCACCTCTACCACCACCTCCCCCTCCACCAATTCCTCCGACACCACCGCCTATGCCTCCACCAGCTCCATATCCTTCCCCATAACCAGAGCCACCGCCATTGCCTCCTCCTCCTCCACCACCACCACCACCACCTCCACCTCCACCTCCACCAATTCCTCCAATACCACCACCTATGCCTCCACCAGCTCCATATCCTTCCCCATAACCAGAGCCACTGCCATTGCCACCTCCTCCTCCTCCACCACCTCCACCACCACCTCCACCTCCACCTCCACCAAGTCCTCCAAATCCACCACCTATGCCTCCACCAGCTCCATATCCTTCTCCGTAACCAGAGCCTCCACCATTGCCTCCTCCTCCTCCACCGCCACCACCACCACCTCCTCCTCCTCCTCCTCCAATTCCACCTACACCCCCACCTATGCCTCCTCCAGCTCCATATCCTTCCCCGTAACCCGAGCCTCCACCATTGCCTCCTCCTCCTCCTCCTCCCCCACCGCCACCTCCTCCTCCTCCTCCAAATCCACCTATGCAGCCTTTCCTACCTACTCCGCATCCAACATCACCAAGGGTGACTGCGCTCAAGTCTAACACTATGCTCAAGAGAAGAAGCAACACACAAAGCCATTTTTTTGAAGAGCCCATATTGATTAGCGATTAAAAGTTTTTTCCTTCACTTTTTTCTGATCTACTCAACGTAGAGATTCCTCATTATATAGCCGTAACCGTTGCAACAAAAGTTGCAAGTTTGAAATTGGAATTTCAATGAGCCACTCAACTCCGCACTTGGAATTGCTAAACGATGTATTCCAACGGTTTGGATGTGGGGGAAATATTAAGGGGCGTTTGGTTTAAATTTCTCAATCACTATCACTATGGGTATCATTAACCCTACTATGAGTATGGGTTTTGATGATTCCCCCAAACATGTTTGGTTTAATAATGGAATGGGTATCATTATAAAAATACTTGTTTGGTTTTCTAGAATGACTCAAGTAAATTTTAAAATTTTTAAATCTTTTATTTATGATGTACATATTTTTAGATTTCTTATTTTGTATTTTTTAAATAAAATTTCTAAAAAATTTCTTCAATTTTAAATATAACCATGCTCTAATTTGAGTTTTATGCAAATAATAACCTTCAAAAAAGGTCATTTTTATTGTAGTAACAAAGAGTACTATATATCTTTGATTTTCAGTTCAAATTTTTATAAAAAAAATTAAATTAAAAAATTTTAAAAAGAATTTTTATAAAAAAAATTATATAAAATACTAATAAAAAATATTTAAAATCAAAAGACAAAGAGAGAGAGAGAGAGAGAGAGAGAGAGAGAGAGAGAGAGATGAATAGTATATTAGAAGTGGGTAACTCAAAAAATATGTATTTTTTTAGTGGGTGTGTTTTTGCCCTTAATCATAAGGGTTAATGGGTTTGATAGACTAGTATTTTGGGGGGAATCATTAACATCCCTAATTAATCACTATCATGCCCATTGAATGATAATGATAGTTGTTTAACAAACACTAACAATAGGGTATCATTACTTATGATACCCATTCCTCTCCATGATTCCCCTTAACCAAACACCCCCTAAGTAAATAAGGAGATATTCAAAGTCAATTCAAATTGATAAGTTGGCCTCGCGTCAACTCCAGAGTATTAAATTCTTTTTATTCCAAGCTGACTGATGGGATTCAAGTTGATCTATTTTGATATTTCAATATTTTATTAAATTCACACCATTCTGCCCCAGATTCGCATATTTCCATTCGACGCATCAATAATTTATATCCTTCACGTTGAACATCAAGATATATACATATGTATAAATACACATGTACAGACACATATATGAAGAAAGGACCAAATCCACACTCCTCCTTAATGAAGGATTTATACATTTTTTTCCCACCAAACACAACGATACCCTTTCTTTTAACATGAATCGATTAGTAACATTCCCCATTCTAAAATTATATTCCCTTATAACTATAAAAGAAAAATAAATAAACAAAATGGAAGGACCAAAACAGAATCCAAAAGTCAAATTTTTGTTACTTCTAATTTTAATTTTAAAAAATTTCAAAAGCTGTCAAAAAAATGTAGTTGAAAATATTACAGACGGGATATTTTAAAGAACCAAAAATGATAAAAACAAATACAAAAAAGTAGTTGAAAATAATTAAACTGAGTATGAATTTTATGCGGAATATTTAAATCTGGCATGCACCAGGATTACGACTTGAGTGTGAACCTTAGTAGTGTAGCCATTAGATCTGCAGGCAAGCATTGTGCTGCCAAATCCTAATACGCGGGGTAACATCGGTTGACAATATCAAAGTCAACAACCGTGGACAGAAAGCTGTCTCCCACCATTTACATGCTTGAGCTCCTTCTAATGAAATGGGTTTAAACCAATAATCCTCCTCGTTTTTTTTTTTTTTTTGTTTTCTTTTTCTTTTGCAATTGGAAAACAACATATCCACAATTCTATGTTGACGATGCTTAGTATTAAGTCAATAAATCTAACTTTCAGATTAAATATTAAAATTGATTCAAAGTAACATACTTAGAATTATGTGCTGCTTAGTGCAAAATTACAAAAAACTCTCATAAAATTTCTCCATTGTAGGTTAGAAATCAAAGTAAACTAAAAATATACGTAAACTAAATAAAAATTTGCTACAATATTGGGTATGGGACTCAAAAGAATGTACTCAAAAATTGAACTTTTGAGGATATTGAAATTGAACTAACAAAATGTAGAATTGCCCCATTATGTATTGTTAAAAAATGAAATACTGATCCTCCTCATTTTTTTCGCCCCAGTGTATGGTGTGATCATCTGAATGGAATTTTCTTTGAAGACTGAAAAGGAAGCGGGAATTTATTGTGTTTAGATCGCAGAAATGATATCATACTCATCTTCTTGTCATCCGGTCGCAACAATTGTATTAAGAAAATTTTATCCTAATGTTGTGAAAATCTAAATGTCGAATTTGATGCATTTATGAGATCATAGTTTCTGAGTTTTTCCTTTTTATCAGACACTGTATGATTCCTTAGAATAAAGATAATCAATTCATTTATTGGCATCGCAATTGACGAGATCTTATTTGTAGTCTTTATAGGAAAAGAAGAAATGGAATAGCTTTTTTTTTTTTTTTTAGCTAACCTCGTATACGGGGGAGGGCACCACTCCTAAATTTTATTAAATTTCAAAAAATAAATAATAAGGGGATTAGATCTTATCTCAATTATACATAAACTCAAAGCGTAAAGGAGGAATACTACTTCCTTACAAAGAAATGAATAATAAGAAAAGCTTAAATGAGGAGTACTACTCCTTTACCACTCCTGTACATATTACAGGTAAACAGCTTGAGTCTAAATTTATTTCTTTTTTCACCACCAGTGGAAGTTGTTGAGTTCAATTCCATGTCATTTCATGTGACAATTCAAGCCTACCAATGCATCCGCCACTGAATTTGCTTTACAAAAAATATGAACAATTGATGTAGACAATGAGAAAACTAAGTCACATATTTGTCTCAGATTGTTGCAAAAAGACCAATTAGCTACCATCTGTGAATCTATTAATGAAACAAGCAACTTGGAATCAACCTCAGTGAGAGGGCGAAAATTCATATACATGCAAAATTGAAGTCCACTCAATAGAGCAAGTCCTTCTGTGGATAGCACCTCAACATCATCTAATTCTTTGTAGTAAGCAAACACCAATTTTCCCTCATGTTCTTTAACAATGCCTTCACGCGTTCCCTGGCCATTTAATATACTTGCATCAGTGTTAAGTTTATAAGTACCAAGTGCCAATTTCTTCAAGATGACAAAGTAGTGATTTATAGACTTGGGTATATGTTTAACATATTTCACCAAATTATTATCATTATCACCCTTAAAATGAATCGAATGAAGTTTTCCAGCCATTCCTACCGTAACAAGAAAGGATTGAACTTGAAAAATAACTTCACTTGCTTGGAAATTTTCCCCTTTAAATATTGCACCATTTCTTGCTTTCCATAACAACCAACAAATAGCTACTGGTACTACATACCGAATGTGAATTATTGTTTTGCTGACGTAGACAAAATCCAAGACATAAACATTGAGGATATGGTAGTATAATGAGAATCCAAAAGACCAAATTTCCTTGTGTAAAAATTCCAAACCAATTTTGCCACTGGTCCGTGCAGCGAAAACATGATTCAAATTTTCTTCAAGACCTTTGCAGCATGAGCAGCAAGATACCATCATTACTTCTCTTTTTCACAAATTAATATCAAGGGGAATATAGTCGCACAGCAGCCTCCGTGCAAAGACTAACATCTTGTGAGGGATTAATGGATTCTAGATTTTATCATCAACAAGAGCTCCATTCGTTTTTTGTATAATCCCTTGCCAAGCAGAAGAGACCAAAAAATCCCCAGAAGCTGACAAAATCCAGACCATTCGGTCACTTTGTGAAGGTATTGGTTTGATCTCAATCACCATCTGCATCTAATTCTTTGGCAACCATTCTAACAACCGGAGTAAATTTCATCCATGTTCAGTGAAAAACTCTGTACTAGAAGTGTGGAGGATCTTGTAAGCCCAAATGATTTGTTAGAGGGATGTCAAGACACTAGCAATCATACCAAAAATCAATAAGGCCCGCCCTTTCCCAAACACCACCGAATACTATTTTCTGCAAATTCCCTAACTTCTATTTATTTTCTCCATACTACCGAAGGTTTGTCAATCTCAACCAAGGACGGATGAAGCCCTTTAATGTACTTCTGATGAATAATTGACGACTAGATTGAATCATTCATCCTAAGACGCCACCATAACTTACTTGCAAATCCTTTCCGAGTGTCTTCAAACGTCCTAAAGGCCAATCCACCTTCATCCGTAGGGTAGCAAAGCTTCTCCCAATGTGCTCAGTGTATTCCTTGATTATCGAGACTATGATCCCAGAGAAAAGAATTACAAATTCTTCCTAATCTTATGAGAACAGACTTTGGATGCTTCAAAACCTGTAACAAGTACATGGGAATGGTAGTCTAAACATGGCATAAAATTGTGTTACCTCCCATGGACAACATTTTGGAGCTCAGTGTTGAATATGGAATAGCCTGTTTTCCTAGAAAGCCAATATTCTCGTAGACTATCACACGATGCTTCCTTATTTGTGTTGGATGTCATTACGAGAGTCAAACATTACACTCAATGCGGACTTATTTTTGGTTTAAAGTAAAGGCATTTGTCAAAAAAAATTTAAATTTCCAAATTGAAAGTGGGCACATTCATCCGGTTTTGGAGAATCAAATTTTTGGATCAAAAGAACGTGATACTACTAACCTGCTTGAGACGGAGATGGAAAAGTTACACTTTCAACTGAAAGAGGACGGTTCAAAATTTTTCTCTTTTGGAAGAAAATTCCAATTGAAACATCTCAATTTAATTTTTTCTATGACAAATGAAATGTAAAACATATGAAGCGTGTGCTAGTGTTTTCATCTAGATAAAACTAATGCAATGCATGAAAAGGGAAAAGAAAAGTAGTGGGAGTCAATTTTTAGTCAAAAAATCATACGCATATCTATTGGGTGTGTTTTTAGAGAAACACTTAGGTGGACTGGGTCAACGATAAGGGTCGTAGAGCCTTTGGTCCAAAATCGTCTACGGTAGCTGTGGTCTAGCCTGACCCACTCTATAGCCCACTAGGGGCTAACCCCATTGGTGACGTGAACGATTTTAGACCACGAGATCTACAGTTCCACTCGTGGACTCCGTCCACCTAAGTTTTTTTCTGTGTTAATCAGTCAATTTTTAGCCCAACATGTTGCCATGCGTACTATACTATATATTTAGCCATTGATTGAAATTGGAGCGGGTTTTAGGTGGGAAGACTAATGTTCAAGAACATGTCAAAATTAAGAGGGAAATTTGGTTTCATTCCTTCTCTTGGACTGTTCAACTGGCCTATTAAAGGGTCTTAATCAGATTAATTAGGATATAGACCTAATTTAATTTCCAATTTTAATGTTAATGTGCCAAGATAATTAAAAAAATGTTGAAAAAATGATTTAAAAGGTTTAGGACCTAATTTTGCTATTTCCGATCAAATTGATTAAAATTGGATTTGTCTTGGATGGCTTAGGCTGCAATCTTTGCTCGTACTCTACCCTTTTAGAGATATAAAATTTAAACTTAGTGTTGAGGTATTCAATGTGATATCCCCTACGGTTTATGCATGATTACAATTTATAAAGTAGCAAAATAAAAAAGGTACAAATTAAAATAATTTTCAACAAGCAAAAAAAAAAAAAAAAGTTTTGAACTGAGTTGACATGTAATTATATAAAGTAAATAACCTGTCTGATGTATTTTAAATTTGGGGGACACATTCTAAGGGCAATAAAAATTCTAGAATTTAGAAATCAAAGTCCAAGGAATTTATTAAAAATAAATAGGAGTCTCTAAAGTGGAATTGACATCGTACTTTAAAAAAAAAGAAAAATAAATCATATTTTTAATGAAAACACATTTCAAAAAAATAATTTATTAAAATACAAAAAACTAAAATAAGATTACAAAACGACTTGAATATTGAAATATAAACTGTAAAAATGAGATAATTCCTTCCTCCATGTGCATATTGTGTAATTTAGAAGGGTCCCTCAACACTCCATTTTTACCTTACCTTATATCATTTGACAGTACTTTCACATACAAAAAAATAAAACACACAAAGGAATTCAACCATTCCTACCTTATAGCAGGCTTTCACTGATCTTCCTACCTTCTCATTCACCAAATTATTGAACTATTACAAGTTTATATTATTTCTTGTATCCTACAGTAACAATGAAGAAACTAAATTCTCATGCAACAGCATAACATTGCAACAGAATGACTTAAAGCATCTGTATTTTTTAACAACCACATTCACTAAAATAGCACAATTGGATTTCAAAAAAGATTTCCTCAATTTGCGGCCACTGGTCTCCTCTTCCACTAGCTTTGTTTAGCTTGCGTGCACCGCTTAAAATCGAGATGTCGCACTATAGCAAGTATTTTGGTAATTTTGACCAAGGCTTTTAATGTTTTGAAAATTAATAATTATAAAACGCCACTTTTAATTTTCAGGAACTAATAGAGGTTTCTACCAAGCTCTGGACTATTACAATGTTGCCTTTTTCGAAGGAGAAAAAGAATTGATGAATCAACATTTTGTACTGTTATTTGTAGTGATTCATTATGCATTTATTTGTTTGTGATAATTGGACATATTTTTTGCCCATTTGTTTGTGATAATTGGACACAACACAAAAATCGGTAAGGTTGAATTTACCCATTTTTTCTCACTAAACACAACAATACCCTTTCTTTTAACATGAATTGATTAGTAACATTCTCCATTTAAAAAATATGTTCCCATATAATATAAAAGAAAAATAAATAAACAAAATTGAAGGACCAAAATGAAAATCCAAAAATGAAATTTTAGTTATTCTATTTTTAGTTTAAAATTTTCCAAAAGCAGGCAAAAAATTGTAGTTGAAAATATCACAAATGGGATATTTTAAAGAACCAAAATGGTAAAAACAAATACAAAAAAGTAGTTGCAAATAATCAAACTTAGTATGAATTTTAGGCAGGATATTTAAATCTAGCATGCACCGGGATTACGACTTGAGTATGAACCTTAGTATTGTAGCCTTTGATAGATTATCCGTAAGCAATCATTGTGCTACCAAATCCTTATACACGGGTAACATCGGTTGACAATATCAAAGTCAACAACCATGGACAGAAAGCTGTGCCCCACCATTTACATGCTTGAACTCCTTCTAGTGAAATGGGTTTAAAGAAGTAGTCCTCCTTTTTTTTTTTTGTTTCCTTTTTCTTTTGCAATTGGAAAACAAAATATCCCCATTCTTTGTTGATGATACTTAATATTAAGTTAATAAATCTAACTTTCAGATTAAATTTTAAAATTGATTGAAACTATTTTTTATCCAGAAGACAAGATAATTAACCTACAAAGTTAGATTATAACACTAACAGTCACGGAAAATACTCACCTAAGTACACCCCACGAGTTAAACCAAAAGGCAATTGCTGACTCGGAACTTAAGTGCAAGGACTCTACCACACATGTTTCCGATGTGGGACGAACTAAGTTATCTTTTACTGTTAGTACACAAACTCACTAAGTTGGTTTTTATTTTATCTAGAAGAAACGATAATTAACCTACAAAGTTAGATTATAACACTAACAATCATGGAAAGCACTCACCTAAGCACACCCCATGAGTTAAACCAAAAGGCAATTGCTGACTTAAGATTTAACCCACGGAACTTAAGTGACACTACCACACACGTTTTTTATGTGGGACGAACTAAGTCATCTTTTACCGTTAGCACACAAACTCACAAAGCTGGTTTTTTATTTTATCCAGAAGACAAGATAATTAACCTACAAAGTTAGATTATAACACTAACAACCACAGAAAACACTCACCTAAGCACACCCCACGAGTTAAACCAAATGGCAATTGATTCAAACTAACAAGCTTAGAATTATGTGTTACTTGCTCTGTGTAGATTACATAAACTCTCATTAAATTTCCCCCATTGTAGGTTAAAAATCAAAGTAAAAATTTGACCCAGTGGGGTTACAAAAAATATGCATAAATTAAATAAAAATTTGCTGCAAAATAGGGTGTGTTATTCAAAAGAATATACTCAAGAATTGATCTAGTGAGGATATTGAAACTGAACAAACAAAATTTAAAATTGTCCCATTATGTACTGTTAATCATCCCGTGGGGGCTAGGATTAGTTATCCTGGAATGAATCGTATCTCAGATAAAAAAATTTAGACACATTTAACCATATGCTTATCTCATGACCAAAGCTAATCTGCCTTCTTTTGAAATTCTCTCTAAAAATAATCTGCTAAACAAATCTTTAATACAAACTTTGATTTATTTACAATACTATTTTTTATTCCTAGTCTATTACAATTATTGCATTTATGCTATTGATATGATAATTCTTATAATACTATTTGAATATTATTTGTTGAATTACCAAATAAGAATAGTAAATTATCTTAATCCCATATTTATATTTTAACATATTTTAATTCTTAGAATACAGTCAAAATATATTTTGAATTACCAAATAAATAAATTTAGAGGCACTTTAGTCAATAAATGATAATCTAGTCTTCAAAATAATATCAAATGACTCATCCTAGGATTCAACTTACCAAATCCGTTGCAACCAAATATGAGACGGGTGAGATTGTGAATCCTAGAATCACTTATCCCAGGATTATTGATGAGTCATTCGATCTCATCCAATCCGTAAACCAAACGAACCCATCACACAATGCTTCCTTATTTGTGTTGTATGCCGTTATAGGAGTCAAACATTACACTCAACGTAAACTTATTTTTGGTTTAAGGTAAAGGCATTTGTCAAAAAAATATTCAATTTTCCAAATTGAAAGTTGGCACATTCATTCGATACAACTAAAAATAACCTATCTGGTACATTTTAAATTTGGGGGATACATTCTAGTTTTTCATATTTTAATAAATTATTTTCTTTTAAAAAAAGTACTTTTGTTAAAAATAGTGATTTATTTTTTTATTTTTTGAATAGGATGTGAATTTTTACTTTAGAGACTGCTATTTAATTTTAATAAATTCCTTAGATTTTAATTTTTAAAAATAAATAGGACTCTCCAAAGTAAAAATTCACATCCTATTTAAAAATAAAAGAAAAATGAGTCACTATTTTTAACAAAAGCACTCTTTTTAAAAGAAAATAATTTATTAAAATATGAAAAAAAAAATGAGATTACAAAACAATTTGAATATTGAAATATAAACTATAAAAATGAGACAATTCCCTCATCCTGCTGCATATTGTGTACTTTAGATGGGTCACAATTATGTTTTAACTTATGGGAATAAACTATATAAAATACCACTAGGAGGGCTGGGCCGCACAAGGTGCGGCCTGGGCCCACGAATTTTAACTTTATTTTGGACTTATTTTGTACCTTGATTGATAAAAAAAAAATGTCCACCTATGTATAAGAGTCTTCATGATACAGTAGAGAAAAATTAGGTATCCCCAAGCCAATGACTGGTGATAACGTTTCTTGGTGTAGTGATGTTCATAATTTTTTAACTTCAGCGAAAATAACTCATGAATATCTTGTTAAATAGAACACGTATATGTTGACATTTTTTATTTTGCTCAAAGCACGTTATATATAAGTGTTGAGCAATTATGAAAAGTTTATTGAGAAATAAATGAAGGTAGTGCATAAAATATAGAGGCATTTGGTTGCCTTAATATTCTTCTGGCGCTGCTTTTGTCTTCGATTAGTGGAGTTCGGTTGTCCACCATGTGTTATTAATGCATAAATGTTGATGTATATTTTTTAGCAAAATGAATTATATGTCTGTGAATTTTAGATGTGGATAGATTGTTAATAGTTTAAATAGTTTGTCAGGGGGTTGTTGTAATGTTCCTTATTACGAAACTGATACCGTATAAATTTTCAGTGTATGCTGATATAGTTTAATGTCCATCACATGACTCTCCATGTGGACAACTTTTTAAATCATTTTTTCCTTTCTTCATGATGAACCTTGTTTGTATTAAGAACAATAATTTTTGGCATTCACTTATTTTAATTTGGAGGACTTGTATAGTCATGTTAGTATTAAGATAATGATAATACCTGCTGAATAAATATAGCAAAGAAAGCTTATAATATAGCAAAGGCAATATAAATGTACAATACAATTACAAAAGTCTTAATTATATAGTCTAGCAATTGATACGGATAGCATTCTTGCGGAATTGTGATTGGTGTGACTTTTCAGACAATATATGCAGCGATAATTACATGTCTAATATTTCAAACCTTCACACAAGGGGTTTCCTCATTTACGTAGCGCAGCAAAATCTTCCTGTGGATAGTATCAGCAACAGTATTCACAATATTAATGTTCTGTAGGGTTGTCGTCAAATTCGTTTACTATTGTAGTTAATAACAATAATGTAAAGTAGATGTAAATTTTTTGGAATGCAATTGTTTTGTTACCTGATTGTCAGCCTGCTGAAGCTGTGAAGCAGTGAAAGATAGAAGCTTTTTTGCTTGCTTTCCTATAGCTAGAGTATTGACAGAACATGTGTTATCAGTAAGTGTAATCTGCACATAAGCTCTGAAACAAAAGTGTGTTAATTTGTTAGCCATTTGTGATTTTAAAGTTGCGAATTTTGATAAAAAGTAATAGGTTTAAATGAGATCTTTTCTTAATTTGCTTACGTTGGCATAATATGTATTCCTTGAGGACAAAATTCACACATCATTCTCCATGTTGTGCTCACATGGTTTTGTCGCTCGGAATAACAGCAGGCTAGATACCAAAATTTTTGTTGCCTGTAGTTAATCTCAGCTCGGCCTGTAATCCATGCTGTTTTCTTCTGTTATGGACGAAAAGGAACTTGTTTTGAGGAATTGAAAAGCATATGTATGGTGACAAAACTAAAGTGTGTTTTTGTGTGTGTATGTGTTCATTTAATGAGCTGTAAAGTTGTTACTGGTTCAATAGGTGAAAATAGCGCAGAAATGCTAGTGATAGCATTATGATAAGTCGGTGGCAAATATATTTGTGGCTCATTGTATTCTTCTTGATCGATTGCCTGTGTCGTTCTAGTTATGTTGCTATGGAACCTAAGCAAAAATGAAATATATTATCGATGTTTGTAGATGGCAAGTAGTAAGGCAATAGCAGAAGAATAATTGACAGAAATAAGTTAAGACAAATTTTACCAGTTATTCATATGCATTGTTTGTTGGACGAAAGGTTTAGCGAAAATTAGTGATAATTGTTAAGCTGTCGAAAAGAAGTTTATTAAGAACTGTGGTAGAATAAAATCAAAGAACAAAGTATTAGATTATGTATTGGGTAAAAAAGAGAACGAAATAGACTCACTTCGTATTCGTGCAGTTGTGGCTGGAAAAGAATAGCTTCACTAAAAGAAGAAGAAAGAGTCATTTTATAGAGATGCATGGGCAGATGGAAAGATCAGTCCATTAGATGGCATTGATTGTGTTGAAGGTTCCGTAAAAAGAAAAATGCAATAAAGTCTTATGTGCTAAAAAAAAAAATTTTTGTCAGATAGATGAAGTACATAACAAAGGAAGAACAAAAAAGCAATAGCATTGCAGGCATATGATTTGCCTAGATACGGAAGCAATAGATTGAGTACTAAACAATGTGTTGCAGGTCAAAAAGAAAAAAAATTACAAAGAAAATACTAATTAGAGCAAAATAAAAGGGTATATAGATCAAAATTAACAATACAAAATAAATTGGGAAGCAAACAGTAAGACTAAAAGTATTTGAAAGAATCTATTTTTTTTATTAAACAAGGCATCTACATAGATTATTGATTCTAACCAAAAGATGGGAAAAGCATAAAAGAGCAAAACATGATTAAATCAAAACTGAAAAGTCAAAAGAAATACAGGCAAAGGAACATACCATACAAAGAAAAATTCAACAAAAATGAAAGGAGAATTGAAGAAGAGCATAAAAAGGGATAAGGAAGAGGAGCAGAAGAGAAACCAAAATAGAGGAAAATAGAGAGAAGGCTGCATTCCAGAAATCGAATAATAGATGGGAATAGGCTGACACTATCCCTAAAAATTTGGGATTCGTTCACCTACCCTTGAAATTTTGAGATTCATTCACCGACCACTAACAAGGTAATATAGTCGTCGAATCCTTCTCTTTGCAGCACTCTGTGGTGCCATATGCATTAGTTGTCTGGCCAAGCTGCAACAAAATCACAAAAAAGACTTGAGCCTAGTTCTCACAGAAAGCCTAAAAACTCGGCAACCAAAAGCCCAAGCTGTGAAAGGGCCAATTGGCCCACAAAACCAAAAATTCATGCAGTTGACACATGGCTAAAATAGAGAGGGTTGTACAGTACCTCAATTGGTTTTTATATACTAGTAAGATATGAAACTCACCAGTACATCTATATTCGATAAAATTTTGGTTCCCGAACGTTCAGACATAGGACCCAAAAATCAATTCCAACGGTCCTATATTGGTGGTTTGAATGATCTACTAGGTAAACTAATAGGCCTTATGTGCGCCACACTACGTCTAGACAGATGAGTTATTGTCTTTAAATTTGTTGGATATGGCTTTAAAAAAATCAATATGTCAATAAATAATTGACGTAGCGAAATTAAAATTGATTTCTAACCAAAATCATTAATTATCTATACAAAACGAAAACGTACCTTTTTGATGACGTAATTAAACAAATTAACCTGATTAAAGATACGCGATGTCAACTACAGCCACACATGTATCCGGCTTCTAAGGTATCCACATGAACACTTTTTTGGAATCCTCATCAGGATTGATCAACACCAAGTGAATATGCTAGATCCACTTGACACGTGCCAACGTGAAGAAGATTATATATGGAAAAATTATTTTTGTCTCTAATTTTCTAACGTTATATTGTATGTTGTGTCAAATCTTGGTGTTTAGAACTTATTCATAAAGTAATAATTAAAACATCTTGTCCAACAAGAATTCGGTAATAGGTAACCCTTACCTATTAGGCTATCTTAACAAATAAGATATTTAGTAGGTTTAATTTCCTTAAAAAGGAAATTCTTCCACTACTATAATTACTCTATTTATCAATAAGTCCTTAGGATTAATAATCTCACAAATTAATCCTATAAATATCACATAATTATTTAAATCAATTTAATCCAAAAATTAGTTCTATTGTGTATGACCCTTTAGGTTTCTAATCATTTGGCAATAAATAGAAATTATATCTTAGAATTAATTGGCTTTAATACAAAACCAACAAACACCCACTTGGACTAAAGTCAATTTAGTCACAAGGATTCTATGATTGGATAAATTAAACAAATTTAATTTATCATTAATCAAAATTAATTAATTTATATTTATAGATCAAGATTGGCCTCTAGTTAGGCATCATGACCACCCAAGTGTTAGGAAAGTCAAGTGGTTGGCTTCACCTATCCATGAACCAGATTTCGTGTAGTTATTATCCTTTCACCATACTATATTCCAAATTAGTACAAGAGTAAGGTATATGTGCCAACTCTTAATGTACTAATTACTACTATTTCTTGTTCCCGAAATTCAACTCTCTTTTTTCAATAAATTTAGAACTTTTCTAAATTATTGACTAGTTTGCAAACATTCTTGAGTTAATATTTCAACAAGTGTGGCCACAATAGGAATATACTCTTCTACTATAAGGAGTGGTGAATCCTATATTGATCATAAACTATCAATTCATGTTTCTTAATATACCTAACTTCTATCGTACATATAACCAATTACGGATTATGGACTAATAGAGTTAAAGTACAACAATCTACACTAAAGATACTCTTATGATCTCAAGTAAAAGGATCACTTACACTACTATCACGTAGAGATTATTCCATTAGCACTCAAATAGCTAACCTTATGGAAATCTCTAAGCGGATCAATTTAGTGAATTTGTTCTCTAACAATCCACCCATATATCATCATATATGCTAATCTATCCATATTAACAATGTCTTTTATATTATTAATACTATGATTAGGGATACTTTAAGAATAATAATAAATATTATTGATACAATGCCATATCATTATTATTGCATAAACAACAATCAAACATAACAATTTATGAAATTATAAGTCATCTCCCAATTTGACTAAAACCAATCATTCATGTATTCTAAACAGAATGAATACACATGACTATAATGTTTCTTTTGGGATAATGGCTTAGTCAATGGATTAGTCACATTATCCCCAATGGAATCTTATCTATCTTGACATCGTTTTTTTTTTACCAATTATTTCTTTAAATAAATGGTATAGCCAAAATACTTGTTTGGATCTTAGATGAGACCGTAAGTTCAATAATGAACTTATAGATCCAACATAGCTTCCAAAGCTATAAAGCACTTGGCTTTTGTTGTAGAATCTATTGTAGTGTCTAGTTTAGAACTCTTCTAACTAGCAACACCACTATTCAACGTGAACATAAGTATAGAATATAATCTATTATCATTCTTAAATAATTAAATGTTTACATCTATAAATCCATACACTTCTAAAGTGTGACCTCCATAGGTCAAGAATAATTTATTAGTTCCTTTTTAAGTATTTTAGGATATTCTTGACAACTATCCAGTGACACTCACCAGATTAGCTCTATATCTGCCCATAACACTTAGAGCATATGAGAAATTATGTCTAGTATATAGCATAGCATACTTTATAGAACCTTATTGCAAAAGCTTAGGAATCTTTTGTATGCTTCAATCTCGACATGTGTTTTAGGACACTTGTCTCTCAAAAAGATAATTTCATGTTGCACAGAAGCCTTTCCTTTCATTGCTCCATGCTAAACTTCTTTAGCATCTTGTCTATGTACGTAGATTAAAAAGACTAAGTAACCTCTTGGATCTATCTCGATAGATCTTAATTGCCAGTATATATATGTTGCTTCTCCTAATTTTTTCATGGAGAAATTCTTGAACAACTATACATTTTTCCGTATGATGCATAGGTATATGTTTTATTAACCACAATATGTCTTGCACATAAATGTTAAGAAAATCCATAGAGCTCGCACTCACTTTCTTGTATACACAAGACTTGTCTTCGTTTTTTAAGAAAAACCAAACTTTTGATCATCTCACCAAAGTGAATGTTCTAACTCCTTGATTTGTAAGTAATCATATTACTATTCATGTCAATCTTTCTTTTAAAGATTCTCTTGCACCCTATAAGTTTTACCCCTTTGGGTAGTTCAACTAATGTCCATACCTTGCTATTGGACATGGAATGCATTTTGGATTTCATAGCTCAACACCACTTCAAAGAGTTTACACAAGACATTGCCTCTTCGTAGTAAGTAGAACCGTCATCAATTATGACTAGCACATCATTACTCTTGTTTATGAGAACTCTGTATCTCTTAAGAGAATGATGTACTTTACTAAATCTATGAAGATATTGTGTATTGTGAGCTTTCGTTTGTGACTCATCAATATATGGCTTAAGCTCAGATTCCAACTGTTATTTTTATTAGTTTGTGGTTCTTGAATTTCTTTAAATTCTATTTGCTCCTACTACCTCTTTGAAGAATAAACACTTTTTCTCAAAAGATAGCATCTCTTGTGACAAACAATTCTGCTCAAGGCAATAGCATCCTAAATTTTCTTTAGAATACTTCACAAACAAACATTTATAAGACTCAGTCACAAACTTGTCTGATGTAATGCTTCGAATAAGCAAAACATCTCCAAATTCTCATGTGACTAAGAATTAATTTCTTACCATACCATATCTTATATGGGGTGGTATCAATCAATTTTAGTTGTAACTCAATTAAGTGTATAGGAGATGGTTTCTAAGGCAAATTACCAAAACTAGATTGGAAGTGTATTAGCTCATCACAGAACGTACCATATCTAATAGGGTACAATTCTCCACTTTAGACATTTTGAAACTCGTGACTCAAGTATTCTCCATCTCAATCAGATCTCGGTACTTGAATACTCTTGTCAATTTGTTTCTCTACTTAAAGTTTAAAAGTTTTGAACCTTTCAAATTTCTCGAATTTGTGTTTCATAAGATACACATAACCATATCTAGAATGGTCATCTGTGAAGTTGTTGAAGTATAAGAAACTACCTTTAGCATGGATTGATATTGGGTTACAAACATCAGAATGTATAAACCTAAAAGGATCACTAGCACATTCACCCTTTCAATAAAAGGTGTTTTGGTCATTTAAGCAAGTAAATAAGATTCGTATATCTCATAGAATTCATAATCGAATGAGTCTAAGTATACATCTTTATGTAACTTAGATATACATTTCTTATTTACATGACCAAGTCTAAAATACCAAAGATAAGCAATCAAATTTTGTCTCTTAATGTCTATGTGGAAAATGGACTTATTAAAACTTAGAATATTTAAGCTATTATTTAATAAACTAGTATTACTTAGAATGCCATCACGCAAAAAGACCAACATTTATTCTTCTGATAATGGTAAATCTATCCACATCTAATGCGAATACAGATATTATGTTCTTTGGAAGCACTAGAATATACTAGCAATCTTTTAATTCTAAAAAAAGCCCAGTTGGCAAGAGAGTATTTAAACCCCTACAACTAATGTAACAACTATTGCTCAATTCCCTAGATGTAGTTTAACTTTTTCATTTGCCAAAAATCTACTATTCTCAAGATCTTGCATATTTGTGTAAATATGGGATCCAAATTTAGTATCTAATACCCAAAAAATCTTAATTAGTAAATTACTTTATCTCAATCATAAACATATTAAAGTCAAAGTTTCACCTAGCCTCATGGACTTCTAAGTCTTAAAATGAGCCATACAATACTTTTTCCAATATCAATTGTTTTGTATTGGAAACATATGCCCATATACTTGCCTACTTTGATCACCCCTTTATACTTTGTCATGGCTATTTAAGCCTTCACAAGACTAGCCATGGGTTTTCCCTTGACAATCAATAAGGTGTCCTTTAATTTCTTGATAGATTACCTTTTAGATATCCTAAATTGTGTATCAAACAACCTTTTAAAGATGCACAATGATGGACAAAACATCCATCATATTATGCTGCTTTTATAGCTCAGGAATTATACATGATTTTATGATACAAGCAATAGTATCATTATCATATTTATGCATCTCGTATATATTTTTATTTCCTAGCTATTATTGTCACTTAGGACAATTGGAATCTGGGTATCAAAAACACAGGTGCTTGAGAACCATTCTCAAGTTTTATACTAGTCTAGGAATTCATATTAAAATGGAGTCCTACAAGGTGGGTAATGTGTTCACGTAATTATACATTCTACAACTAGAAAATAAAGATAGAATATGAATTTATATTTATGCAATAAACAAAACCAAAATAAAACTATATATGGACATAAAAAATTTTTGGTTTTGCTCCCACTATTTCATTCAAATTAATATCCCTCAAAATTGATTCGAGAATTTTCATAAAATTCTTAGTGGGCTAGTATCCCATTTTGATTATTTTTAATCTTGAGTTAGCTCAACAAATCAAAAATAATTTCAATAGGTAGGTAACAATTACTAATTACAACTTTTGTAACTCCTAGATAGTTAAATATCAACTCTTGATACACATATCACATGTCCCCTAACTTCTTGCCTAAAAAACACATGACCTTTAGTTGACTCAACAAGCCACGAGTCTTTGTTAAATTAAACCCATTATTCAGAGATCACATCTCATAGTATAAACATATTCTAGGTAGAACACTCTTGAGTTGGCTCAACAAGTTATTCGAACAAGAATTGTTTAAACTATAATAATGGAAGGCAACTATTCATGATTTAATATTTTTAATTGAACCAAAACTATTATTTGGAGATCATATCTCATCATAAACATACTCTAGTTAGAATAACCTTGAGTTAGCTCAACAAGTTTTTCTAACAAGAGTTGTTTAAATCGTAATAACAGTTATGATATATTTCTTTTATTTAAATCAAAACCATTATTTAGAGATCATATCTCATAATAATAAATATTTTTGGTAAAATAACCTTGAGTTAACTCAACAAGTTATCCTAACAGGAATTATTTATACTATAATAATGGAAGTAATCTAAATTAATTTTTTTTTATTGAGGGATAAATTGTGGTCTCATTATGCACATATATCATATATGAAAATAAGTATTTGATCAAATAAAGCATACAATATGAAATAAAATAAATCACATTATTTTGTCAAATATAAAATTCACATATGATACATCATTCAAATAAAATAAATTTCATTATTTTATTAAGTATAAATCACATATACAAAATATTCAAATAATCACATTAGACGAATATTTATAAAACCAATCATGAATCTATATGCATATTAGTTCGAATCACATTAGAATTGATTTAATTGAATTATTTGAGAAGTTTTTGGGTTAAAAACAATTAAATAAAATTATTAGGCCAACAAACATAGGAAGAAAGAAAACCAAGGGCCAATCTGTAAAAAGGAAAACATTTCCCCTTTCTGTCTCGGTCAAACGTGTTTTTTTTACCTTTTTTTTTTGGGTTTTAAGCATCATCAATTGACGCTGTTCAAGGGAAGCAAGGTTTTCCCGGGGTCAGCGCGTCACACGAGCATTTACCAAAGAAAACCCCCATTTTTTTTTTAAATGAGGGCATCTCCAAACAACATCGTTTGGCTTCCTGGTATGGTCAAACCACACCTATTTGACCAAACCACATTGACCACCATTTTTTTTTGGTTCTGGATGTCAAGACGTTGTCGTTTAAGCTTTAGGGTTTTCAGAGCAAAAATTGCACCACCACCCCTCTCATCTTCTTCCTTGCTTCTGACGACGACGGGCCAACTCTTATCTGGCCAGATATAGTTGGTTGCAACCAGACTTCACCGCCCCGTGCATCGCGTGGCCTCGCCAGATTAGGTGAAGAGGATTTTCTGGTCGCGACCAGACGATGGCTTCTACACCGGGAATTTGGAGAGCAGATTCACTCCTGCCGCGGCCAGGATTTCGCCGGCATGCACAGTCGACTCGACTTGGTCACAAGCCCCCTCGTTAGAGCTACCAGACCTTTTATGCCAATCGTGCCCCGTATTTGTTTGGTTGTGCCAGAACAAATTCCGGAACAATTTCCAGCCTTTCGAAACCCACCTTTTTTTTTTGAAAATTTAAATAGTAACAAAAAATTCAAAAATAATTATCTGTGAATAGTGAAAGAATAAAATTTCTAGAAAACAAAATTTTTATGAAAACTAAATTTTCATTAAAATTTTCATCCAACATAACCAAACGCAATTTCAAGAAATTTTCGTTTAAATATGTGGAAACTAATTTTCAAAATATAGCTGCTCAAATTTATCATATAAATCAATATACATGTAAATAATTCATGATTATATAATGTACAGATAATCAAAATACAATGCTCTGATACCTCTGTAAAAAAATCAATATGCTAATAAACAATTGACGCAGCGGAATTAAAATTGATTTCTAATTAGAATCATTGATTATCTATACAAAACGAGAACGTACCTTTTTGATGACGTAATTAAATAAATTAACCTGATCAAAGATACATGATGTCAACCACAGCTACACAAGTGTCCGGCCTCTAAGCTATCCACACAAACCCCTTCTTGGGATCCTCATTAGGATTGATCAACATCAAGTGAATATTCCAGATCCACTTGACACGTCCCTACGTGAAGAAAATTATATATTAAAAAAATTATTTTTCTCTCTCTAATTTTCTAACGTTATGTTGTATGTTGTGTCAAATCTTGGTGTTTAGGACTTATTTATAAAGTAATAATTAAGACATCTTGTCCAACAAGAAGTCGGTAATAGGTAACCCTTACCTATCAGGATATCTTACCAAATAAGATATTTAGTAGGTTTTAATTTCCTTAAAAAGAAAATTCTTCTGCTACTATAATTACTCTATTTATGAATAAGTCCTTAGGATTAATTATCTCACAAATTAATCCTATAATTATCACATAATTATTTAAATCAATTTAACCCAAGAATTAGTTCTATTGTGTGTGACCCTTTAGGTTCCTAATCACTTGGCAATAAATATAAATTATATCTTAGAATTAATTGGTTTTAGTACAAAACCAACAATGGCACCTGCAAATAGGGATTTCGTGCAAATCCATGCAATGTGATGAAGTGTTTACAAAAAGTGGAGTTATTCAAATATAAAAATATAAAATATTTAGTATTAATATTTATACAATGAAAAATAAGGAATGAAAATATGCAAATGCTAAAACTAAACAAATAGATACACGAATAATAAAAAATAGTAAAAATATGCTCATAAAGGCAGTAATAGTAAAAGATTTTTTAAAAAAATTCAAATTCTATACCATTTAGAGTTGAGTTACCATGTTTTCATGCCTTTATGTTTATTAAAAATGAAATAAATAAAATAAATCTTGATTGATTTGGATTGAATTTTTAAAAAGCAATGTAGATTTTTGTGTACTTTTGTGGAATTTTTGAATTAATAAATTGATGAATAGTCGTAGTTAGTGCTACAACCACACCAAATCATGATGATGATGATGATGATGATGATCAGTTAAAGTCTTCTCTTCTTATTATTGTTGTTCTTGTTGTTGTTGCTATTGTTATATTATGATGATGATGTTGATGATCACTCATTTGCAAGCTATAGCCTGTAATTGTAGTGTAAGAATTGTAGAATTTGCACACATCTTCTTCTAATATAATTTGGACAGAATAAAATGGAGGGATGAATTAGAACCAAATATGTAGGATGAAGGACTTAATTAGAGCTTTTTGAAAATAAAGGATGAAATGAAATCAGCTATCAAAGTTGAGAGGTAAATGGCCATTTCCCCTTTTCCTTTCATCTACAGTAATTTGTCCAACATTTTTTTTCATTGTTTTTTATTTTTTGATTTTCTTTATTTAAAAGTAATTTACCCCAACACCGGTTTTCCCCATTTCTTATATTCAATAGAATGTTTACACAATACTTTTTATTTTCATAGCCTAATTGTTCTGGTTTTCTATCTCTGTTTTTCTTTCTAAAATTCTAGTCAAATCTGTTTGTGATGTTACCTCCAGCTAGTGTTGGAATTGTCAGAAAACTTCCTCTTACCACACACAAATTACCAAAAAAATACATAACAATGAAGCCAGAAATTTCCAAACCCAGCAAGAATGCCATAAAGCTTTTCATCAAACAATTGGTGCACATAAATAAAATGACTTTTCTTGATAAAAAATTTGAACAAATTTTAACGAACAAAGATAAAAAGTATCCCAATTTTTTTCTCATGGAGACATTGATTATGGCATCATTTCTGATGAAGACATTGATTGTGGCTGTGATCTTTCAACAAGATCAATAGAAATGATCACCCTCATTTTTTTGCTATTTTCTTAATGTTTTTTGGGTTTGTTTGTTAATCTTGTTTGTGTGTTTATGCTTGTGTTGGTGTATGTCTATTTCTATGTTTAGGTGTAGAAGGTGCAGTAAGGTTTGTGTACTATATGAAGTTGAGTAGTACTAAAGTGCAAGTGTTTCGATGGTGTAGTACGGTGATGGATTGTTGCAAAAGTTGTTGAAGGTGAAGATGAATGTTGCAATGGTGAAGTAGGTAACTATTTTAGTGACTAAGTTTTTGTATGAAATCACTCCTTTGCTTTAGTGAATAGGTTGTTGATATCACCGTTGGGGTATATATGAGAAAGAGCTATAGAGAGAGAGATGTGACGTGTGTGTGTGTGTATGTATCTGTGTGTGTGTGTTTGTGTCTACATATATATGTGTGTATATGTATGTATGTATGTATGTATATCTATATGTGTATAAGAGACAGAAAGTGAGAGAATCTGCATGGTTGTATGCTTATATTTAAGTGAAAATGTGCTCCAAAAGATGATAATGCTTCAAGATAGTTGATGTAGCTTTGAAGGTTGATTGTTTATAGTTTTTGGACACTAATGTGCAAGTACAATGCAAAGTGTGCAAGTTGGCTATTGTAGGTTTTTGATGTTGTAGGTTGTGCAGTAGCAGTTGTGAAAGTATGTGTTGCAGAGGGTGGTAGGCTGAGGGTTGAGGGTAATTAAACGAAAAGATACAAAAACTATTCACTTTTTTCATTTTTTTTCCATTTATTTGGGAGAAAACAATAACAAAACAAATGTGCAAAAAAGAAAACCAAAATTATTTTTTTTCCTTTTATTTTTCTTTTGCAACTGGAAGATAAACATATCCCAATTTAATGTTGGTGATACTTAATTTCGTGTCAATAAATATAACTCGCAGAAAAAATTTAAAATTGATTAAAATAACTTGCTTGGAATTATGTGATACTTGCTCAGTGTAGATTGCAAAAACTCTCGTGAAATTTTGCATTTGGGTTACAAAAGATATACATGAACTAAAAACAAATTGCTACAATGTGGGGTGTGATATTCATATGAATATACTCAAATTTGATCTAGTGCGGGTATCGAAATTAAACAGACAAAAAGTAAAATTGCCCCAGTATGTACCATTAATAAATGAAATATTGATCCTCCTCATTCGGATGGTTCAACAAACAAAATTTTCTTTGAAGTTTGAAAATGGAAGCGAGGAATTTATTGTGTTTGGATAGTAGAAATGACATCATACACATCTTCCTATCATCTCGCAGAAACAATGGGATTAAGAAAAGACAATATTTAATGACATTTAAAAAAAAACATAAATCCCTATTTCTAATAAAATGACATTTTTTTTAAAAGACAATGATTTATTAAAATACAAAAAACTAAAATGAGATTACAAAACAACTTTAATATTGAAATATACACCATACAAAATGAAACAATTCCCTCCACCAGGTGCATAATGTATAACTAAGAAGTGTCAAAATTATGTTCTAACCTATGGGATTAAACTACATGGAATGTTGGATTAATCTCGTCAATGCATCGAGACTCAAAAAAATTTTTGTTAGGAAATTGATAAGTTTTTCTTTTAGGTGACTTGCTTTTCGTGTATGGAGAATAAGTAGTTTTCTATTTATTCTAATTGCTTGTAATAGTTACCAAGTAATTTCCTAATTGTAGGATCTATAGTTTGAGGCAAGTTGTTTCCTTGATTACTTGGGTATTGTTCAAGTAACATGTCATATGAATAAGTGGGTTGGGATTGTACAAGAGATACACAAGAGAGAGGGTGAGAGAGTTTTTAGTAGTGAGAGAAAACAAGGGTTGGGCTTGGGATACAAGTTGTATTCATATATTTGTCTATTCTCTCTCATAATAAAGAGCAGTTTCTCTCCATGGACGTAGGCTTAGTAATTAAGCTGAACCACGTTAAATTTTGTGTGGGTGACTCATATTTTGTGTATTTTATTCTCATTAAATTGTTGGGTTCTGGATTTCTCAAATAGTTGCATTTAATTTTTTGCATTTGAATCCTAACAAATTGTTATTAGAGCTTTGTTGTGATCAGAGACAACTATTGTAAAGTCAAGTGATTGGTGGCATACCATGGCATTTGGTAATATACAATTCTCGATTCAACCATTTAATGGGAACATGAGTTTTATTATCTGGCAAAGGAGTGAAGGACATCCTAATTCAACAAGATTTGGCAAAACCGTTGAAAGGTAATAAGGGTGCGAAGCAAGCGAACATGAAGGACGATGAGTGGGAAATTTAGAAGAAAGGTGTGCAAGTATTATGCGACTCTATATTGCTAATGGTATTATTGATAACGTGATAGATGAGAAAAATTTTGTAGCAGACCTTTGGAATAAATCGGAGAAAATATATCTGGGTAAGAGTTTATCCAACAAGTTACATCTAAAGCGACAACTTTAAAGGCTGAAGACGGAGGAAGGTGAAAATCTTATAGATCACATGAAAACGTTCAATGGAATTCCAGATCAACTCCAAAAAATTGATGTCAAAATTGAGGAAGAAGATAAGACTCTTTCACTTTTTAATTTGGTCCTTGATTCTTATGAAAGTGTGGTGACAATGTTGTTATACAGGAAGGACACTTTAGAACTTGAGAACATGTAATCATCATTATTGTCCATGAACAACAAAAGAAGGCAAATCAAGATGAGACACAAGAAAAACTGTGTTAATTGCTCAAGGGAAGAATAAAAAAGGGATAATACTTGACAATGAATCTAAGGTAAGTAGTTCAAAGGTCAAGGGATTGGGTGGAATCCAATGCTATGAATATCATGAGTTTGGACATATCAAGAAAAATTATCCTCATTGAAAGAAAAAGGATGGAGGAACTGATGAAAATATTATTGGATATGCATCTGATGGAGAACTTTTCACAATCGCCAAAGGTATGGATACTTTGTCTCGTGATGGATGAATTTTAGATTCTGGTTGTGTTTCACATGTTTGTTCCAGAAAAGATTATTTTGATTCACCCCAAGTGAAGAAGGCATGTTTTGTGTCTTTGGGTGATGGAACTACTTGTGAAGTCAAAGGTGTTGGAGTAGTGAAAATCAAAATGTTTGATGGAACGGTTCATTCTTTAGGTGGTGTGGCCTATGTCCTGACGATGTGTAGAAATCTAATTTCCTTGAGCCATTTGACTCTGAAGGCTATGATAATTTTAGTGGAAGTGAAGTCTTAGAAGTCACAAGTGGCAAGACGATACTCTGGAAAGTGTAGAAGTATGAAAATTTGTACCATTTGATGATCTCAATGGGTTGGGCGTGAAGCTCAAGAAAAGGGACCCAAAATTGCTTCCAAATTTCAAATGGTGGTGAAGCGAAAATTCCTGCAAAGGGGGAGGGTTAATTGGGGTCCCTCTCCCGCATCAACTAGGATTTGAACTCAGTTAGCTACACATGTTTATTTGCTGATTAAATCAAGTGGAGACAGGATCATATTGATTCAGTGCATGTAGCTAGACACCATGATATTTGGTGGTTAAAGGCAAATGGATTTACTATTGTTTGGTTTGCTGTTTGACAAACGAAAAGTTGTCAAGGTGGAGATTTGTTAGGACATTGACAGGTTTTTCTTTTAGGTGACTTCCTTTTCTTATGTGGAGAATAAGTAGTTTCCTATTTATTCTAATTGCTTGTAGTAGTTGCCAAGTAATTTCCTAATTATAGGATCTACAATTTAAAGCAAGTTGTTTCCTTGATTAATTGGATATTGGTCAAGTAACGTGTCCTATAAATAGATGGATTGGCATTGTACAAGAAATACACAAGAGAGAGGGAGAGGGAGTGCTTGGTAGTGAGAGAAGCAATACAAGGTTTGGGATTGGGACAGAAGTTGTATTCTTGTATTTGTCTATTTGCTCTCATGATAAAGAGCAGTTTTCTCTCCATAGATGTAGGCTTAGTAATTAAGCCGAACCACGTTAAATTTTATATGTGTTACTCATATTTTGTGTGTCTTAGTGTCATTAAATTGTTGGGTTTTTTATTTCTCAAATAGTTGCCTTTAATTTTTGTGTTTGAATTCTAACAATTTTGACTCTCGAACTTTCAGACTTGGGACATAGAAATCAATTCCAATGGTTCTAGATTGGTTGTTCGATGATCTCCTAATTACATTTATGGGCCTCACGTGCGCCACGTTGCATGCCGCGACAGATCAATTCTATTCTTAAAAGTCGTTGGGATGGCTCTACAAATAGGGATTTGATGCAAATGGGTGCAGTGTTATAAAGTATTTCTAAAAAATGGAGTAATTCAATAATAGAAAAGAAAAATATTTACTATTAATATTTGTATGATAAAAAGAGGAATTAAAATATGAAAATGTTAGAACTAAAGAAATAGATATGTAAATAGCTTACAAAATAGTAAAAACTAACTCATGAAGGCATTACAATTAAAAGATTAAAAAAAGTAAATATTCGTGCTCTTTACTATTTCGAGTTGAGGCAAGTTTTCATCCATATATTTTCATTAAAAATAAAATATATAAAATAAATATTAATTGATTTGAGTAAAAATAAGTTCTTAAAAAAGCAAGTAAATTTTTATGTACTTTTCTGAAATTTTTAGTAAATAAATTAATGACTGGTAGTGGCAGTAGTAGTTTTACAATAATAATAATAATAATAATAATAATAATAAGAGAAGACATTTTTTGAGTTTTTGAATAAAACATGTAAAATGAGAAGATAAAATTAAAAATAGGAGTAAAATGAGGACTAAAAACATGATACCATTTTTGGGCCCCGTAGTAAATCTTGAAAATTGTTTTCTTAATTAAGAGTCACTACTCCGTATTGGATTTTAGATGTGTCATTTTGTATCTTATTACATATTTTACTTATATTTGGTGATTAAAAAGCTTCAACTCTTGTAACAAACTAGATCTCATGAACTTATGATCTTCCATTTTTTCTAGGAGAATAGACATAAATTTGTCACAGAAAAAAGAATAATGAGTTAAAGCACGTAAAAATTTTGTTCAAATACAATGAAGAAGAATAGAGGAGATAAGAGGAGGATCTACTTAGGTTGTAGTGGAAGAACACTAACTTCACTAGAATAAGGCTAAGCAAATTACCCTTACTTTGTCCCTATTGTATTGTTTAGCTATGTTTTCAGACTCAAACTAGGTACCGACTTGGCTGAGTTCAGGGGTGAGGGGATAATGGGTTCGACCAGGAGTCGATTCGGGGTCGAACCCGATGACATCATAAATACGTCATATATATATATATATATATATATATAGACACACACACATACATACATATATGTGTGTGTGTGCATACCTATTACTACCACATTTATTATTTCATTATATTTTTGTTTACACCATTAGTAATTGCAAATTTCATTTTTGTGTTAAAATCCTCTCTACTCCATTTATTATTTCTTTATATTTTTGTTTGTAACATAATTATTGCAAACATCATTTTTATTTTAAAATCATCTATAAGCAATTATAGCCCAATCAAATTAGAACATTTATGTTTTTACTTGACATAGAAAATTATTGGCTCCGTTTGGTTACATTATTTGAGCCATTTTTTGGAAAATTTTTTTCCAATTCGTTTGGATTGATGAAAATTATTTGGTCAAAAAGTAAAAAATTTTTTGGTAAAAAATTTTCACCAAATTTTCCCACCAAATTTTCATTCTAAATTTCAAATGAACTTTAGAGACTTTTTACACAATTATTCACAAAAGCAAACATGTTTATGTTCAAATTTTATTTAGAAAAACTAGAAAAATTGCGAGTGACAAAATGAAATCCATTTTCGGTAGGTTTTGAGGTCGGACGACGAAATGGACGACGTAGCGGACGACGAAGCGGATGTCCGCTTCTTTAAGCGAACGTCTGCTAAGACACAGAAATGTCTTAGCGGACGTCCACTTTTTTAAGCGGATGACGAAGTGGACGTCCACTTCTTTAAGCGAACGTCTGCTAAAACATAGAAATGTCTTAGCGGACGTCCACTTTTTTAAGCGAATAACAAAACGGACGTCTGCTTCTTTAAGCAGGCGATGAAGCGGACGTCCACTTCTTTAAGCGGACGTTCGCTTTTTTCAAACCATTATTTTGTCACATCAAAAAAATTTTCACATTCAAACACTTTTTCAATTTTTTAAAAAAGTCAACGAAAAACAATTCAAATAATTTTTAATAAACACTTTAAATAACACTATCCAAACGGAGCCATTATTTAGAAGGAAGCGTTTTGAAAAAAAAAAAAAAGAAGAAGAAGAAGGGAAAAATTGCTCCAAAAAAAATTTAAAAGGAGAGTTGTTGTCTTGCTATTAAAGTATTAATTCCGTTAAAAAGAAGAAAATGGTTGTTGTCTTGCCATTAAAGTGACCCCACATGCTTTGACTTAAAAGAGGCCTGGTCCCACATGTCATCTCACAACTCTCTACATGCCCAACGCCTTTTTGCAGCCTACAGGTTTTTTTCGGTTCTTGTATATTTATTGGTCAAACTTGATTTTAGTTAGTCAAATTTAATTTTTAATTAGATTTGACCAATTTTTTAAAATCTAATTTTCTAGTTAGGCTCGAATCAGATGTTTGGCCGATTTGCGATTCAATTGGTTTGACTGGCCGGCTTGATCCAAATTTAAAAACACAATTGTTTAGTTCAATATTCACAACAAAATTATAGTAATTACTCATTTAAAATTTACAAGGATTCTAAAGAAACAAGGCCTTTGTTCGATGATATTTATAATTCAAGCCAACAAAGGCCAAATGTTGGATGAAAATTTTAAATGGAATAGCCAAAAGGAATCCACATATTTGTAGGGATTTTTGGGACATAGAGATAACATTTCAAGATCTAATCGAGTAATTCTAATAAAATCAATTTCTGATAGGATCAATAGTGTCTTAGATTTTGATTTTTTGCAGTATCGGAAAAAACAATGAATAGTTTGTGTCAATTATTATCGATCATCGTATGTTACTAAAGCCACTTCTTTCCCAAAGTCAGAGCCATCACATCACACTCAATCGGAAATGGGGCCTTATCAATCTATGTCCCGTTCCTTGGAAACTGGATCACATGAAACTCAAGATGATTTCAGTCGATTCAAGGCAGAGACTGTGCCTTTAATATGTATTTCGGGAAGCAAATATGTATTTTAGGAAGCAAATACGGTGGCTGACTCCCTAACGAACTCTGGTGATGATAAAAACATTTAAAGTTAGATGTAAGATGTAAAATTTATGTCACTGTCCCATCGCATTTGTAAGACGTAAGATTTTATGTCACTATCCAATCTTGTATCCTTTTTTATGTTTTATATGAATACCGAAAGAACAAACCACAAAAGATGGAGCCACATAACTTTTACAATAAAGTAAAAAGTTTTCACCATAAGTTGTTGCAGTTATTGGGCAGGTGATAGTTTGGAGCGTTTTCAACTGGAAATAATTTTAAAACTCCATTTTTAATTTTCTGGAAATAACAGAGGTTTCTACCAAGTCCTGGACTATTTCAATGTTGCCTTTTTTCGTAGGACAAAATGAATTGATGAATCAACATTTTGTACTGTTATTTGAAGTAATTCATTATTCCTTTATTTTTATTTTTTTTTGAAAATTTGACATGTTAAAGAAACATTTATGTATCTCTCGAAAAGAAATCATCCAGTGCTCAATTATGGATCATGGATTAATAAGTGTTTTTTAAGTCTTGTTTCCACAAGATTGTGAACCCAATTAAAGGAAAAACTATAAAGTGAATTATGCCTAAATAAATCCGATATACTAATTAAAGCATGTGAAAGTTAATTATTCATTGATATATCAATGGAAGACACAATAGTTAAGATGTAACAAAATATTATTGAACATTTTTGGTACAGTGATTGTTAAGCTGATAAATAAGAATAACTACTGCAGAATTAAAAATTTAAAAACAACTTAAAAAGACCAAGACTTATGGGAGAATGCTTATTACAAACAATGAAATTAGAGTATGCATTTTATTTTTGTTGATACATTTATACATACCCATTATTTATTTTGACAACAATTTTAGTTGCTTCATATTTGAATGTGCTTGGAAATTGGGAAGAAAATTATTATAGGCAAGAGCACCTTTATAATCCACCCCGTCCATGTCCTTAAGCACCACCACCAATGCCTCCACCAGCTCCATATCCTCCACCATGACCATAGCCGCTACCATTGCTTCCTCCTCCTCCACCACCACCCCTACCACCACCTCCACCTCCACCAATTCCTCCAACACCACTGCCTATGCCTCCACCAGCTCCATATCCTTCCCCATAACCAGAGCCACTGCCATTGCCTCCTCCTCCACCACCACCACCACCACCTCCACCTCCACCTCCACCAATTCCTCCAATACCACCACCTATGCCTCCACCAGCTCCATATCCTTCCCCATAACCAGAGCCACCACCATTGCCACCTCCTCCTCCACCACCACCACCTCCACCTCCACCTCCACCAAGTCCTCCAAATCCACCACCTATGCCTCCACCAGCTCCATATCCTTCCCCGTAACCCGAGCCTCCACCATTGCCTCCTCCTCCTCCACTGCCACCACCACCACCACCTCCTCCTCCTCCAATTCCACCTACACCCCCACCTATGCCTCCTCCAGCTCCATATCCCTCCCCGTAACCCGAGCCTCCACCATTGCCTCCTCCTCCTCCTCCTCCTCCCCCACCGCCACCTCCTCCTCCTCCTCCAATTCCACCTAGGCAGCCTTTCCTACCTACACCGCATCCAACATCACCAAGGGTGACTGCGCTCAAGTCTAACACTACGCTCAAGAGAAGAAGCAACACACAAAGCCATTTTTTTGAAGAGCCCATATTGATTAGTGATTAAAAGTTTTTTGCTTCACTTTTTTCTGATCTACTCAACGTAGAGACTCCTCATTATATAGCCGTAACCGTTGCAGCAAAAGTTGCAAGTTTGCAATTGGAATTTCAATGAGGCACTCAACTCTGCACTTGGAATTGCTAAACGATGTATTCCAACGGTTTGGATGTGGGGGGAATATTAAGTAAATAAGGGAATATTCAAAGTCAATTCGAATTGATAAGTTGGGCTTGAGTCAACTCTAGAGTATTAAATTCTTTTTATTCCAAGTTGACTGAAGGGCTTAATGTTGATTTATTTTGATATTTCAATATTTTATTAAATTCACACCATTCTGCCTCAGATTCACATATTTCCATTCCACGCATCAATAATTTATATCCTTCGCGTTGAACATCAAGATATATACATACATATAAATATACATGTACATATATGTATATGAAGAAAGGACCAAATCCACACTCCTCCGTAATGAAGGATTTATGCATTTTTGTCTCACTAAACACAACAATACCCTTTCTTTTGACATGAATTGATTAGTAGCATTCCCCGTTCTAAAATTATATTCCCAAATAACTATAAAAGAAAATAAATAAACAAAATAGAAGGACCAAAATGAAAATCCAAAATTCATATTTTTGTTACTTCTAATTTTAATTTTAAAAAATTCCAAAAATAGGCAAAAAAAATGTAGTTGAGAATGTCACAAACGGAATATTTTAAAGAACCAATATGATCAAAATAAATACAAAAAAGTAGTTGAAAATAATTAAACTGAGTATGAATTTTATGTGGAATAGTTAAATCTGGCATGCACTAGGATTACGACTTGAGTATGAACCTTAGTAGTGTAGCCTTTAGATCTACAGGCAAGCGTTGTGCTACCAAATCCTAATATCGAAGTCAACAACCATGGACAGAAGGCTGTGTCCCACCATTTACATGCTTGAACTCCTTCTAGTGAAATGGGTTTAAACCAATATTCCTCTTTGTTTTTCTTGTTTCCTTTTTTTTGCAATTGGAAAACAATATATCCCAATTCTATGTTGATGATGCTTAATATTAAGTCAATAAATTTAACTTGCAGATTAAATTTTAAAATTGATTCAAATTATCATACTTAGGAGTTATTTGGTTCAAATTCCTCAGTCACTATCACTATGGATATTATTAACCCCATTATGAGTATGGATTTCAATGATTCCCACTATCATGTTTGATTTAGTAATGGAATGGATATCATTACTCTCAAAAGAGTTAATGAGTTTGATAGAGTAATATTTTGGGGGAATCATAGAGGTCTCAATTAATCACTTTTATTGCGATTGAATGATAGTTATAGTTGTTTTCCAAACATCAATAATGGGTGCCATTACTACTCAAACCTATGTCCTTCCTTGATTCCTCTAAACCAAACACCCCACAAAATTATGTGTTACTTGCTCAGTGTAGATTACAAAAGTTCTCATAAATTTTTCCCCATTGTAGGTTAAAAATCAAAGTAAAAATTTGACCCATTGGGGTTACAAAAAATATACATAAACTAAATAAAAATTTGTTACAATGCAGGTTGAAAAGAATATACTAAAAAATTGATCTAGAAAGGGTATTGAAATTGAACAAACAAAATGTAAAATTGCCCTATTATGTACTGTTAAAAAATGAAATAGTAATCCTCCTCATTTTTTTCCTTTTTTTTTTTTTGCCCCAGTGTATGATGTGATCATCTGAAAGGAATTTTCTTTGAAGGCTGAAAAGGAAGCGAGTAATTTATTGTGTCTGGACAGCAGAAATGATATCATACTCATCTTCTCCTCATCTAGTCGCAACAATTAGATTAAGAAAATTTTATCCTAATGTTGTGAAAATCTAAATGTTGAATTTGATGCATTCATGTGATAAAAGTTTTTGAGTTTTTCCTTTCTATCAAAGAATATATGATTCCTCGGAATAAGGATATTCATTTACTTGACATCGCAATTGACGAGATCTTATTTGTAGTCTTTATAGGAAAAGAAGAAATGGAATAGCTTGTTTTATTAGACAGTCAACATTCTCGTAGGTTTGGTTCATAGGATGACATGGAATTAGATAACTAATCCCATGTCATTTCTTGTTTGATTGGGTTTTTCAGGTAGTATTAATTATAGGATAAAATAATCCCATGGGGGGTTGAGATTAGTTATCTTGGCATGAATCATACGTGTGATAAAAAAATTTAGACAAATTTAATCATATGCTTATCTTATAACCAAAACTAATTTGCCTTCTTTCAAATTCTCTCCAGAACTAATCTGCCTAACAAATCTTTAATCAAAACTTTGATTTATTTACAATACTGTTTTTTTATTGCTAGTCTATTATAATTATTGCATTTATGCTATTGATATGATAATTTTTATAATACCATTTGAATATTATTTTGTTGAATTACCATTAAAAATAGTAAATTATCTAAATCTCATATTTATATTTTAGCATATTATAATTCTTAAAATATAGTTAAAACATATTTTGAATTACCAAATAAATATAATTACACAAATTTAGGGGCACTTTATTCAATAAAAGAATAATCTAGTCTCCAACAAAAAATTAGATGACTCATCCTAGGATGCCTTATCCTAAGATTATTAATGTTGAAATGAGTCATCCGATCTCATTCAGTCTTTCACACAATGCTTCCTTATTTTTGTTGGATGTCATTACAGAATCACCCATCACACAATGCTTTCTTATTTTTGTTGGATGTCATTACATAATCAAATATTACACTCAATGTAAACTTATTGTTGGTTTAAGGTAAAGGAATTTGTCAAAAAAAAAAAGCAAATTTCCAACTTGAAAGTTGGGACGTTCATTCAGTACAACTTAAAATAACCTATTTGGTACATTTCAAATTTGGGGATGTAACACTTTGGGTTTGAGCTGGCTCAATAACTTTTGAGCGTAAACTACAAGTTTAAAATGCTTAAGTTAAATTATTTAGTAGCCCAAACTTAGGATATTATATACTAACCAATTTCCCTCTCTCCCACTGATGTGGGACTCTTTGAGTTGAGGGGTTTCACATTTACCCTTCCTTTAGGCCTTTGCATCCTTGCAAAGCCCAATAGATTCGTACTACGTTGTGCAGTTATGTCCCAATATCATTGGCCCAGTCTCATTTCGTATAAAGATCACATGAGGTTCGCTCTGATACCATTTGTCACACCCTGGGTCTGGGCTGGCCCAATAACTTTTGAGCTTAAACCACGGGCTCAAAATGCTTAAGCTAAGTTATTTATTAGCCTAAATCCAGAATATTATATACTAACCAATTTTCCTCTCTCCCACTAATGTGGGACTTTTTGAGTTGAGGTGTCTCACATTTAATTGTCATGCCTCAAACCCAAAGGTTCAAGACATGACAACGCCACATACTTATGAGGCGTTCTCATAAATATGTTAGGCCAAAAAAAAAAAAAAACTAATAAACAAAAATAACTCAAACCAACACTTTATTAAACTAAAGTATCAATATCCAAAGCATTAAAAATCCATCAATCCCAAATATCAAGAAGAGAACATGTAACCTTAAGAGAATCATCAAATCTATAGTCCACAATGTCTAAAAAAAATAAATACATAACTAATGAGTCATAATTATTAATTCCTAGCTGCAGTCTCCTCCCAAATGACATCCCAAGCTAGGCCTCATACTCTGAAAAAAAAAAAAAAAGAATTCACATGTAGTGAGCTAATAAGCTCAATAAGTAAACCTAGCCATTCTAGTGGAACAAGCACATTTAAAAATAACAATTTCAAAAACATTCACATTTTTCAAAACAACCAATAAACCAATTGATTAACAAAATACATCTTTATAATTTGGTTCTTATTGCCACTGCATCTCACATTTCATATTCACATTTCACACTCTAACATTAATAGATAGCCCGGAATTCTAGCAATAAGATACCATCAATGTAACCCCTGAGGACACGGGATCATTAAGTAACCAACAAAGAACCCAAAACATTTTCACAACAACCACATTTTCCAAAATCCACAACTATAAAATCAATTACTATTCATGCTTGTCCCAATTTTCATAAATAATAATTTCAACAAAACAATTCCATTCAATAATAAAATCATATATTTCAATAAGTTAAATTTCAAGTCAAAATATTTAGAAAAATAACTAAAATGGTTCAGCTAATTACCCTGCAAATCCAAATACTCCTCTTAACTCACTTGAATCAAAATCACACACAATTCCCTAAAATACAATTATGCACCAACTAGTGGAGAACCATCAAAATTAAATTATGAATGCACTATCTACCTATTATCCAGTACTTATAACCTTGGGGGAACATTCCTATAGATTTAAAACAATTAAAACCTTCTTTGGGCATTTTTGTAGAATTTTCTATAAGCAAACAATACTTGAAAAATGATGAACTCCCACATTCTGCCATTATTTGAAAACACCTCCCACACAAAAATTTCCTTGTAAAATAAGAAAATTTAGAAACTAATTTGGTGTAAAAATTCCAAATATAGAGTTCCCATCTCCAAAATACTGAATTTTTCCTTTATTTATTCAAACAATTTTAAAAATAAATAATTTGTGATCACAAAATAAAAGTTACAATTTTGAAAAATCATAAATAATATATAGAAGGATATTCCCAAAATTGGTGGCTAGAAGACAAAGGGGTGAGTTACTCTCTTCGTCTCAAAATCTGCCTAAGAGTGGGGATCGTCTAGCACTGTTCATCTTCTCCTACCCAAAATTCTCAAAATTCGCTCTACGTCCTCTTTGACCAGCCATCTTCCAACTGTTAATTCTCCCTCTACAGAGGTCAGATTAACCTCAGACCACTTCTATCCCTTTGTCTTTGATCCTCTCCAAAGCCCAGTCAATGAATTTCGGTGAGACTTGCCAACAAGTATCTTTCCAGCAGCCTAAAGTTACCAACTTAAAACTGAGATTTAACCGCCAAACTCAATTTTCTCTCAACTTACCCAACCAAATCACTCAAAGTTTGATCCTATGGATTCTTAGGAGGATAAGGAGCAATTCTAGATAAGTGTGGTCACCGGTGGCTCACCAGAATATGACCGTGACCATATTTCTACTCTCTAAACTCCTTATTATGCAAGAATATGCAATAACAATGCCAGATAACAATAAATATTATCTTCAAATGTTGAAAGATTACCCAATGATGAGTTGAATCACTACAATCTGTCCAAGGAGCCGTCAGTCTCTTCTCCTTTTTTGTCAGACCTTGAAATACGTTAAAATATTTACTCTATATTATTTACTATTTAACTTAAGATAATGGGCTTATGAATATTTCTTTAGCTCAATACAACAATTTTTAACAGCCCAAAATAATTAAAATCCTATTTATTTATTTTAAGTTGGGTTGGGTTATTATAGGGGACACATTCTTGGGGAAACAAAAATTCTAGAATTTAAAAATTAAAATCAAAGGAATTTATTAAAAATAAATAGGAGTCTCTAAAGTGGAATTCACATCCTACTTAAAAGGTACAAGAAGAATAAACCACTATCTTTAACGAAAGCACACACTACAAGAAATTAAGGTTTTACCCACACATAAAATTGGGACACATAATATGTGTAGGTATTTAGCTACACAATTATTTTATATGTGTGGGTAAATAGCATAAGAGTAAATTCTAAGTCTTAGACATTTATTATGTGTAGGTAAATGTCTATATTTACATATAAATTTGGTGGGAGAATTTCCCTCCAAATATTAAGAGCTTGCAGTGATTTTTATTTTTTTGGAGGTTGATGTGTCTTTTTTCTCATTTATATTAAGTGTAGGTAAAAGTCTATAATTACATATAATTTGGTGTGACAAATTCTCTCCAAATATTGAGACTTGGCATAATTTTCAAATTTTTTGAAATGATGATTTTTTTAATTATTTATATTAAGTGTAGGCAAAAGTCTATCGCTACATATAAATTTGGTGGGAGAAATTCTCACCAAATTTGGCAGAATTTTCAAGATTTTTTGGATGCCAATGTGTCTTTTGTTATTTATATTAAATGTAGGCAAAAGTCTATAGCTACATTTAAATTGGGTGGGAGAAATTCCCTCCAAATTTGATAAAATTTTCAAAATTTTCGAAATGATGAGCTGGCTTTTCTTTTCTTTTTTTTTTATTACCCACATATTACCCACACATAATTGGAAATGTCAAATATGTGTGGGTAATACTTGACTCGTAAGCCTTTTAAAAAATGGAGATAATGACGTGAAAAAATGCCATTCTCCACCTATTTCCTCTCCCACTGCCATTGTTGTGCTATTCTCTCTGTCTCTCCTCTCACACTTTACTCTCTCTCTCTCTCTCTCTCCTCTCTCCCCCCCCCCTTCTTCCTTTTGCCCACCACTAAGACCTTCAATTGCTCTCTTTCTCACTCCCAATTCCTCTCTACTCCACCACCTTTAATCCCTCCTCTACCAATTCCTCCTCAAATTCCCCTCCACCACCTCCACCAATTCCCACCACCAAAACCTCCACCCACACCAGTTCCTATTACCGCCGTAAACCTCAAGAATAACAAGGGAAAAGGTCTAAAAGAGGATGCCATAGGTATTATCCTCACCATTAATCTTTCTTTCCACTATTTCTTTGATTGTTGTTTGTGTTATATGTGGACAAAGCAAAGAAATAAGAGGGTTGAGAGGAGGGAAAGATTTGGCCCTTTTAATTTCATTCGAAAGTTGGGTCAAGAATGTATTTTTTCTTCTTTTTTTTTTTTGGGAAATTTGATGGAATTTGCTATTATATTGCTCTGTAAAACTAGCAATTAGCTACTGTGGTGTAGAGATATAATGAAAATTTTTGTTTTGGAAATGTATTAATTAATTGTGCAATGCCTGTGATATGGGTTTTTGTTCCTGAGTAAGTGGGACTTTTTTTTGCAATTTATTTCTGGGCTGGCCAATCTGCTCAACAACAACACCATCCATAACCTTGACTTCCTCATCATCTCATCCATTCCCGCTTTTTGGGCTTCCATCTCCTTGCTGTCATCAATCACATATGCATGTCAGTCACTCAATCCCTGATTCTTCCCTTTTTTTCCCTTTCAAAATGACTATGAACTACCCAATGTTGTTTTAAGAAAGATAAAAATCATTCATTTTGCACTATAAAGCTGAAATTTTTTGTTTTTAGGATTTTTTGATTTGAGGGATAAGCATGGTTGATCTTTATTTGTTACCATTCTAGTTGTGTTTGATACTTTTGGATAGTGATGAACTACACAATGTTGTTTTAAGAAAGATAAAAATCATTCATTCTGCACTATAAAGCTGAAATTTTTTGTTTTTAAGATTTTTTGATTTGAGGGATAAGCATGGTTGATCTTTATTTGTTTCCATTCTAGTTGTGTTTCATCCTTTTGGATAGTGTAGTGCAGTGGACTTATCTTGATCATTGTAATTATTAGTTGTGTTCTGAATTTACAATTTATCATTATGTTTTTTTATCCTTTTTAATTACTGCAGATTAAATGATCCTGTTATGTGGGTCTCAAAGGTTTTCCTGTTATGGACACCAAAACTTGGACTCAAGGTACTGGCAGCCTTAGATATAGGCTTTAAAAATATGGTGCTCTTATATTTCTTCAGACTTGGTGTGTAATATTTTGCTAGTTCAGACTAATTTTACCTTTCATATTTTTAATTTTCGTTCTCGAATTTCCTTATAGTATTCAAAAATTTAGACACAACGTCTTGTTTAAGTAGCAAAAGAAACTTCTACGTTGCCTTAATGCATTAGTTGTGCATCCTGCACTTTTTTATGAAAATCAAACCTTATATTTGTTGCGGCGAACTGTATTGCTTGTTTAGGACTTGTGGACTGCTTATCAACCAATTCTTGTTCTCAATGGTAATGAAATCCAAAGTTCTATTTTACATAAGGGGAAATGTGGAGGTGTCAAAGATCTTTAAGAAAATTTACATATGTATTAATTACCTAATGCATATTCCACATAACTTGAATTGCTTGTTTATACTAGGCTGTGTGTAGAGATGGCAAATGGGCGGGATGGACGGGATTTGGGCGGGATTTAATTGGGACTGTGAAATATGGGTCATACCCAAATAGTCCCATATTTGTCATGGGATCAATATGGGTGGGACTAAAATGGGCTAATCCCATTTGATACCGCCCAAAAGCCCAATTTATCCCATTTTATTATTTTTTTAAATTATCTTTTCGTTATTAATCAATTGTTATTTTTTTAGATTACTTGTTTTTTTTAGTTTAACATGAATATTTATTTTTTATATCATTTATTTTTTTAATTTATTAACCTTAATAAATTTTTTTGTATTATTATTTTTTTAGATCTCATTTATTAATACTCTTTAATCTTTTAATTATAAACTGTAGTTTTTCAATTGTTATATGTAAAGAGGATAGATTGAAGATGTGCAGATATTTAATTTATTTACACATAAAAAATCAATTTAGATAGTATCTTATTAAAACTCCTGATACTAAAATTCATTACTAAAGTAATGAAGCAAATTAAAAATTAAAATAAATCAACATCTCATTTGTTCATGGACATTACAAACTTTGATGAAACTAGAATATAAAGACTAATTTTCTCGAGAATAAGGTTGAATTGAAATTAAAACACTCAATATATAAAATTCACATGATTTTTTTAGTATAAAGATCAGTTTAACCACATAAAATTGATGTCAATAGATAAAATTTAACATAATATTTATAGTAGAAATAGATGAATCGAAGAGGGCAAAATAAACAAGCTAAGAATGCAAAAATAAATTTCCAACTTGTCCATCATTAAAAAAATGGGTATTCCATTGTTATTGAAAAAAATGTTAAAAAATAAAAAATAAAAAATAAATAAAAAATGAAAGATGTTTTGTTAATGTAGGTTAAAATGAAGGATTTTTTCAAAAGAAAGTATAGAAGAGGTGGATCTGATAAAAAACAAATTATTTTAAGGTTTGTCTATATTTGGGTATGGGAATCCCAATCATTTCCCAACCATACCCATATTTAAATGGGTGTTAATGGGTATATGTTTTAGTTTTAGGCCAAAGAATTGTCATCGAAAAGAAGGAAACAAGTTATACTTCAACTAAGATTGTCTAAATAACTAGTTCGATGTGGCTAAACAAGTCATGAATCTGGATTTTTGTTGGCAATTCGATGGTGATCCCTCCAAATGTTTTAATTTTGGCATGATATTTTAATTTCAACTTCTGTGTTGCCATACTATTTGCATTGTGCATTTGCACAAACCACACTTAATCTTGATAGATTTCAAGCCGTTGACTTGAATAATTATACACAGTAATTTCCACTTCCTTACAATTTGTAATTGTTTAATTTCAATTGATTTGAAATTTTATGCCTATATCATACTTTACGTTCTTGTTTATAGCTTATTTAAGTTATTGTTGACATATTTTTTGGGGCTTTTTAGAAGTTGCTTAACTTCAAAAGGCATACTTTAAATTGCCAGGTATTTGGTTATATCATTCGTAATTTCATTTTTATTGTTTCCTCTCCTACTTTTAGTGTCTCTTCTCTGTTATTTCAGCTTCGTTAATCTCTAAAATGGAATTGCAGGGCATATTCTACATGTGTGGCGATAACAACCACTCATTTTCTTAGCAAGAGTATAGCAATTGAGTTCGAGGTACATAAACCTTAACTTTTACACCTTCGTGCATGTCAAAAATTCCTTTAAGCCTGTATTAGGACATTCTCAATTAGCTGATATTCATCTCTCTATCTGTCTCTGTGAGGGCTCTCTCTCTCTCTCTCTCTCTCTCTCTCTCTCTCTTTGTGAGGGCGTGTTTGTGTAAACTAAACAATTGATGTTCAAATATTCATGTTTCGATTAAAATTGGATGCTGCATTTTTTGCTTCATTGTGAGACTGTATCTTTGTAAACTTAAGCAATTGATGTTCAAATATTCATGTGTCAATCAAACCTGGATGCTGCATTTTTTCTCCAACCCAATAAAAATCAGAATGTTTCAAAAAGATTGTGCTAGCCTCCTTTCATCTATTTGCATAAAATGATTAGGTCCGTACCCAATCAATAAACCAATTTAACTGAAAGACTACATGTCTAAGACCAATATTTAGACATCTCAAGGTATAAAATCTCAATTCAAGCTTTCATTGGACACCCTCACATAACGCGTGAGGCCCAACCACTAATGTATGTGTGTATGCTTGTGTGTGTCTATCCATGTGTGTTTGTGTTTATCTATACATATTCATATACATAAACACACATAAGCACATATGTATCTATATGTGTATATATGTATATATACATATATATACATACACATGTATACATGTACATATATAGATATGTGTGTTTGTATATGTATGTGTGTGTATATATATCTATACATATACATACGTATATACGAACATATATATACATATACATATACATACACATACATATATATATACACACATACACAGACACATATACATACATACATATCTATACGCACACACATGTATATGTATGTGTATATGTGTCACTATGTGTGTGCATACATACACGTACATATATGTGTATGCAAACATACATACATATATACACATACACACACACATATATAAATATGTACCTCTTCTATAAAAAGATAGTAGGGAGGCTTAATTGGAGAGCCACATGGCAACCTTTTGTAGTGAAAATTGGAACTCTTTGTACGAAATGACATTTCTAACCCCTTTCGTCAGGCATAAGGTCTTTAGTAATTTTTCACCTTTCTGTCTCTTTTAGATATTATTTTTTAGGGTAATAATATTATGAGTTTTAGGGCTGACAGCTATAATAATTGGAGCTGTAAGTTGTTAGGTCTATAAATTTTAAAATACTAAGCTTCCTCATGTCAAAGTGTTAGTTGGCATGTATATTCAACTCTGTTCAGAAAATTTTCTTTCCCACTTTTGAATTTAAACTCAACAGTCTTGGTGCAACCAATGTGTTAGTAAAGGAAGAAACATCAAATATGTGGCTTCACTATTTTGAGCTTCCTTTCATCTTTAGATTGGAGCATAGTTTGAGGGCCTGGCCTAGATATTTGAGTGTGAATATTGAAATCCCATTTGCCTTTTATAGTTGAGAGAGTTATGTTTTTTTCACATTTTTTATGCCCGTGTTTCAATCTTTTTTTCTCGGTAGTTGTGTGGTTGTGTTCGCATTTTGTAATGGAAAAACATTTTTGCATATATAAATTTATGGATGCAGTTTTGAGTTGTATTTTCTTGCATGTGTAGATTAAAGTCAATATATTATTTAGGGATTTGAAAGTTAGAGGTAGAAATGGCAAAGAGTTCATTCAAGCAAGAACAAGAATTTGGTTTCTTATTTTTCTGAAATAAAAATGATTTTTTTGGTGATTTGGGTTATATACAGTTCAATTAAAAAATTGAGTAATTATGTTGCACACACCCGCTTTCCAAAAACAGATACTGTTTTGCACCAACAAATAGCTAGAGCGAAGGCTAATTTGTTTTGCTTGTAGAAAATGGTAACTGGATTACTAGGGATTTGGAAGTCGTTGATGTGTATTAGTTGTGCTGCTACAATTTTTATTGCTGGAGTCTATACCTGGACTCTACTTCTTTTGGTGATTTTGAAGTGTAAAGATTTGGAATGAGTTTGATCAAGAAAGGATCATTTTAAGTCCTTGACTTAGTATATTGCATCGAATTTAGAAGTTTTTCTTGTGCCATAGACTTTTATGTTTTTTAGAAATTTTAATATTCATCTTTTTTTTGGGATCAATAGTTGAGTTTAATCAGGTATGATATTCCCTTGATGTTATTTCAGAAATACTGAAAAAAAAAAGAAAGAGGAATTGATTTTTAACTTAAAATAGATTGTAGCCATAATAGTCATATCTGTACCTGATGATATTTTGATCATATGCATTGTACCCTATGTGCCATCAGATCATGGCTCAGGATTATCTCAACCCGGCACAAAAGACATTGATCCAGCCTCTTGCTATTTCTGATGCAGCTCGTTCGCATAGCTCCAGTGATGAGTTTGCTGACTCTATTTCCGGATATGATGATATTTGCTGACTTTTTTTTTTTCTTTTTTTGTATTCTTGATACTAGTACTGCGACTTATGTTTGTTTGATGATGCTTTTGCTTACTTTTGTATTTGAATGTACAACTTTCCAGTTACTTTTAAACTCATGTTTGAACATTTGTTTGGTTATTTGAAATTGATATTTGAATAGTATTATGGACATTTATTTGTTTGTTTGTTTGGTTCTTGTATTTTATTAAATATGATACATGTAATATGAAATTTAAATTCAATACTAGGTAATTTTTATCTACACATACTATAATTTTCTCCACATATACAAGTAGGGTTACATACATATACAAATGCTTTACCTACACATACGGGTAGGTTTTACCTACAGATAGAGATCTATTACCGACAAATGCAACTACTTTTATCTACACATGTGGATGCTTTTACCCACACATATGAATTTTTGACCATTGTATGTACGAAGATTTACCTACACATACGACTACTTTTATTCGCACATAGGGTTGTTTTTACCCATACATAGAGTTGTTTTTACCTACACATATCAGTAATTTTTACCTACACATAAAATAAATGTCATGACACGTTAAAAGCCACGTCACACGACACATCATTATACACGTCATACGCAATATGCCAACAGGGAAGCCACGTCAACATCCACGTCAGCATCCATGTCAGCTTCCACGTCATAATCACACATTCAACAAGCAAATTACCCACACATATTGTAAATATTTACCAACACATATATATGTAGGTAAAAGTTTTATCTTTACCGACACATAGGTATATGTGTGGGTAAAAACATTTCTCCGCAGAACTATAGCGACATATGCTAACATTTATTTTATGTGTAGGTAAAGACATTTTTTGACACATAATTATTTTTTACCCACACATCATGTGTGTGGGTAAAAACTTAATTTCTTGTAGTGACATATTTTGAAAAGAAAATAATTTATCAAAATACAAAAAACTAAAATGAGATTACAAAACAACTTGAATATTGAAATATAAACTATAAAATGAGACAATTCCCTCTTCCAGGTGCATATTGTGCACTTTAGAAGGGTCACAATTATGTTTTAATTGGTGGGACTAAACTATATAAAATATCATATGAAATTCACAATTATGTTTTAATTATGTTTTGGCTCTCGAATGTTCAGACATAGGGACCAAAAATCAATTCCAACAGTCCTAGATTGGTGGTTTGAGTGATCTACTAGGTACACTTACAAGCCTTATGTGCGCCATGCTGCATATCTAGGCAGATCAATTCTTGTCTTTAATATTGTTGGAGATGGCACCTGCAAATAGGGATTTCGTGCAAATCCATGCATGTGATGAAGTGTTTCCAAAAAGTGGAGTTATTCAATTATAAAAATATAAAATATTTAGTGTTAATATTTATACAATAAGAAATAAGGAATTAAAATATGTGAACGCTAAAACTAAACAAATAGATACACGAATAATATAAAATTGTAAAAACCAGCTCATGAAGGCATTAATAATAAAATATTTTAAAAAAATATTCTAACTCTATACTATTTCGAGTTGAGTCGCCATGTTTTTATGCCTCTATTTTTATTAAAAATAAAATAAATAAAATAAATCTTGATTGATTTGGATTAAATTTTTAAAAAGCAATGTAAATTTTTGTGGAATTTTGGAATTAATAAATTAATGAATAATAGTAGTTAGTAATACAACTAATCAAATAATGATGATGATGATGATCAGTTAAAGTCTTCTATTTTTATTGTTGCTGTTCTTGTTGTTGTTGCTATTGTTGTATTATGTTTATGATGTTGATGATCACTCATCTTTGCAAGCTGTAGCCTATAAATATAGCGTAAGAATTGTAGAATTTGTACGTATCTTCTTCTAATATAATTTGGATAGAGTAGTATGTGGGATGAATTAGAACCAAATGTGCAGGAAGAAGGACTTAGTTAGAGCTTTTTGAAAATGAGAGATGAAATGAAATCAGCCATCGAAGTTTGGAGGAGAATGGTGCCATTTAACCTTTTCCTTTCATCCAAAGTAATTTGTCCAATACTGTTTTTCATTGTTTTTATTTTTAATTTTCTTTATTTGAAAGTAATTTACCCCAACACAGGTCACTATTCAGTTTTTTCGCCATTTCTTATATTGAATAGAATGTCGACACAGTACTTTTTGTTTTCATAACCTAATTCTTTTGGTCTTCTATCTCTATTTTTCTTTCTAAAATTCTAGTCAAATCTAGTTAATGATTTTACATTTTAGCTAGTGTTGGAATTGTCAGAAAACTTCTTACATTCTGGCTAGTGTTGGACTTGTTAGAAAACTACCTTTACCACACACAAATTAACAAACAGATACACAAACAATCAAGCTAGAAATTCCCAAATCCAGCAAGAACACCATAAAGCTTTTCATCAAACAATTGATGCACATAAATAAAATGGTTTTTTTGACAAAAAATTTGAACAAATTTTAATCAACAAAGGTAAAAAGTATCCCAATCATTTTTTCATCAAGACATTGGTTGTGGCTATGATCTTTCGACAAAATCAACAGAAATGATCACCCTCCTTTTTTTGTTATTTTCTTTATATTTTTTGGGTTTATTTTTTAATCTTGTGCACATGTTTATGCTTGTGTTGGTGTATGTCTATTTCTATGTTCAGGTGTAAAAGGTGTAGTAAATTTTGCGTACTATGTGAAATTGAGTATGGTGAAATTAGCGAGTGTTTCGATGGTGAGGGGTGGTTGATGGTGCAATATGGTGGATCGTTGTTGAAGTTGTTGAAGGTGAAGGTGAATGTCACGATGGTGAAGCAGGTAACTATTTCAGCAACTAAGTTTTTGTGTAAAATTGCTCCTTTGCTTCAGTGAACGTGTTGCTAATATTGCATAGGGGTGTGTGTGTGAGAGAGAGCTATAGAGAGAGATATGTGATATGTATGTATGTGTGTGTGTGTGTACGTGTCTATATATATATATATATAAGAGAGAGAGAGAGAGAGAGAGAGAGAGAGAGAGAGAGAGAGAATGTGGATGGTTGTATGCTTATATTTAGATGAAAATGTGCTCCAAAAGATGATAATGCTTTAAGATAGTTGATGTAGCTTTTGAAGTTGATTGTTTATGGTTTTTGTAGTGATTCATTATGCCTTTATTTTTTGGCTATAATTGGACATATTAAAGAAACATATATGTATCTCTCGTAAAGAAAACATCCAATACCCAATTATGTGTCATGGATTAATTTGTGTTTTTTAAGTTCATTTCTATAGGATTGTGAATCCAATTAAAGGAAAAACAAAGTGATTTGGGTCTAAACAAATTGGGGATCCTAACAAAAGTATGTGAAAGTTAATTATTCACTGATATGTTGATGGAAGACACAATAGTTAAGATGTACAAAATATTATTGAAGCTAATAGGTATAGAAATTGTTAAGCTGATAAATGATAATAACTACTACAGAATAAGAACAAAATTTAAAAACAATTTTATGGCCAAGACTCATGGGATAATGCCCCCTTACAAACTAAAATCAGATATGCATTTTATTTTTTGTTGATACATGTATACATGCCCATTATTTTATTTTCATAACCATTTTGGCTGCTTTATATTTGAATGTGCTTGGAAATTAGGAACAAAATTACTACAGACAAGGGCACCTTCATAATCCACCCCTTTTGAGCCCTCAAGCACCACCACCAATGCCTTCACTAGCTCCAAATCCTCCACCATGACCAAAACCGCTACCATTGTTTCCTCCATCTCTACCTCCACCTCTACCTCCACCTCTATCTCCACCTCTACCAATTTCTTCAACACCACCACCTATGCCTCCACCAGATCCATATCTTTCCCCCTAACCAGAGCCATCACCATTGTCTCCTCCTCCTCTTCCTTCTCTTCCACCACCACCAACTCCACCAATTCCTCCAACAGCACCATCTTTGCCTCCACCAGCTCCATATCCTTCCTCGTAACTAAAGCAGCCACTATTGCTTCTTCCTCTTCCTCCTCCTCCTCCTCCTCCTCTACCACCACCTCTACCTCCATCTCTACCTCTACCAATTCCTCTAACACCACCACCTATGCCTCCACCTGCTCCATATCATTCCCCGTAACTAGAGCCACCACCATTGCCTTCTCCTCCTCCTCCTCATCCTCCTCCTCTTCAACCACCACCACCACCTCCACCAATTCCTATAGCACCACCACCTATGCCTCCACCAGCTCTATAGCCTTCCTCGTAACCATAGCTACTGCCCTTGCCTCTTCCTCCTCCTTCTCATCCTCTTCCTCCACCACCACCTTCACCTCCACCTCTACCAATTCCTCCAACACCACTACCTATGCCTCTACATGTTCCATATCCTTCCCCGTAACCAGAGCCACTACCATTGCCTTCTCCTCCTCCTCCTCCTTTTCAACCACCACCACCTCTATCAATTCCTCCAGCATCACCACCTATGCCTCCACCTGCTCCATATCCTTCCCCGTAACCAGAGCCACCACCATTGCCTTCTCCTCCTCCTCCTCCTCCTCCTTTTTTACCACCACCACCTCCATCAATTCCTCCAGCACCACCACCTATGCCTCTACCAGCTCCATATCCTTCCCCCTAAACAGAGCCACTACTATTGCCTCCACCTTTACCAATTCCTCCAAATCCACCGCCTATGCCTCCGCTAGCTCCAAATCTGCCATCGTGACCAGAGCCACCATCATTGCCTCTTCCTCCTCCTCCTCCACCTACACCCTCTTCTATGCCTCATCCAGGTCCATATCCTTCCCCGTAACCGTAGCCTCTACCATTGCCTCCTTTTCCTCCTCCTCCTCCTCATCTTCCCCCACTGCCACCTCCTCCACGTCTTTCGATTCCACCTGTGCCCACACCTATACAACCTTTCCTACCTACTTTGCATCCAACATCACCAAGAGTGACTGCACTCAAGTCTAACACCATGCTCAAGAGAAGAAGCAACACACAAAGCCATTTTTTCCAAGAGCCCATATTGATTAATGATTAAAAGATTTTTGCTTCACTTTTTTCTGCTCTACTCAACTTTGAGACTCGATAAATGCTAAAATGTACTAGTTTTTAGTCGGTTTTTAAGTTAAGTTTTTAGGAATTTCCTTGAGTTTTCCTTTATTTCTTAGCTATTTCTTCTCATTTGTGATTTTAATGTCAAATTATGTAAATTTGTGATTTACAAGTGTTTTTATGTCATTTTGTAGGGTTTTGATAGCTTCATCTATGAATTCAATTAATTGAAGTGCAAGGTAGAAATAGGTGAAGTAGAAGTGAAAAGGAAATAGTTTGGCAACCTAGACATGTTTTGGCAATATCTAGAGCTACAGATTGGATTGGGATGATTCTTGAGGCATTTTAAATATGAAAAAATGATCTACAATTTATATGAAGACATCGAAGTCTAGTTCTCACATTTCAATGGCCAAAATGCTAAGTTACTGAAGCACATTTGTAATGTGAGGCAGTTTCGACAAATTCTAGTATTTTGACTATATCTCGGGCTATAGAGCTCAAATGACTAGATATTTATTGCTTTGGAAAGATATCTCAAGGGGCTACAACTTTCATGTTTTGGGAAAAAGCAAGTTCTGCTGTCTTGAGATCAAATCTGACGTAGAAGAGAAAATTGAGCTTCTGTCTGCATCTGCAACGACACCCACGGCGCGGATGACGCCACGGTTGGGACCAGCAACTCACCAGCACTCCAACTGCAGATGGGGTTGTGCTGCGGATCGCGCTGCAGCTCTGTTATGAAAATCTGTGATTTTCTTTATTTTTGGTGGAATCTTTTAAAGGGAGAACCCTACCACTTGGGGGATGATTACACATGCACCAAAGACATCAAAAATATATTTTTACACACATCTACAGGGATGTAGAGAGGAAAAAGCAAGTGTAGAGGGACAACTCAAGGGCTTCAATGGTGCAAAGTAAGAATATTTTTTCAAGATACAAGAGAGGATTCAAGAGGGCTACGTGAGAATGAGCTTTCTCTTTCTTTCGTCTTTTATTAGTTGTATTCTTGTAATTATGAATTAAGTTGTTTATGATTTAGATGGGATGAACCCTAGATTCTTATGTCTATAATTTTATTCTTTGTTTAATGAAAGATCCACTTTGTTCTTAGATTTATTCATGAGTTTATTTGTGTTTTGGATTGGGATTTGCATGCATCCTTCAATTCAAGTGTTGATTTTGTATGGATATATCAAGAGATTGCACATATGATTAGATCACTTCATGAATAGAGAGAACTTGAATGAATTGCTAGAAATAGGATTACAGGAGTTCTTCCTAGGTTGAGTTCTAGAGTTAAAGCTTAACCACAAATAAAATCCATTGATTAGAAATTGCATCTTTTTGGGGGTTTTAATTAAGAAGAGATTCTAATTAATCAACCTAGAAGATAGGAATTTTATTACTTGAGAAAGGATATAATTCACATAAGGGATTCTAGGGTCTAAGCAATTTGGTTAATCATTAATCAAGTTAGGGTCATAGCATGTTTGGTTTAGGGGATTGTAAATCTAGATTAACCTCTACTATTGTTCATTCTCTTTATTGACTTCTAGATAGCCATATAGTTGGGAAGTAGATTTAATTAGTTTGCATTCTCATTTGAGTTCATCATTCGCTTTGGTAGCACTACAAAAAATTTAAGCTACGGAGGCAATTTTATAGAGGGGTTTTTAAAATCGCCTCTATCAAAACATAGTATTTTCTTTCTGTCCCTATTTTGAGGCATTTTTTAGAACCGCATCAAGCAATTTTTTAGTTGGGGCGGGTTATTAGAGGGGGTTTAAGAATTCAGCTCCTAAATTAAGCAGTAAATCCAAAAATTTCCCCTCTTCTCTCCCGCGCCCCAGTCTCCCTCTGATTTTTCACTCTAGTTTCCTCTTCTTTCTTCTTTTCTAAATTATTCTCCCTTAATTAGGTTCAATCTCTTCTTGCCATTCTTTTCCCCATCAACATCGGCCATCGGATTTAGGGTAATTTCTAATTTCTTCCTTTCTTCTTGTTCACTTTTCAGAATTTATCTATTTTTTTGCAGCCCCAGAAGCTGAGCATGTTTGGGTTCGTAGCTCTCAAAAGAGGCTTTCTGCAGCACAAGTAGCTCTCCGCTGCAGCCGCTGCCCTGCCACTACCACGAAGAAGCTCCCAACTGTCCCGTCCACCACTTTCGCTACTCATTCCAAGTGAACCACTGCAGGACCAAAGTCAAAGCCAAAGCCGAAGCTGGAGATCCAATCCCAGGCACCTCCGACTCCTAACTCCAAATTTTCAAATTGACTCCTGTCTCCCCTACTCTCAATAACTACCTCGGCGTCTCCCAATCATCTCTCTCTGATGCTGTCAAGAATGTCCGGGACTACAGATCTCCAGTATCTTGAACTTACTTGGTTAGAAATCTTGACTCTTGCAAGCTATCTTTTGTGTTTCTTGGAAAATTTTGTTGGATTCTTGAATCTTGTTGAGAGTACCTGCTGTCTTGACTTGTTTTGAATGAAAATCTTAAAGTTGAGACTGATCTTTAAGTTCCTAAACTCATTGTTGGTCATTTTGTTGAAGAAACAAGAGGTTCTTGAACTTTGTTCTTGAGTTTCTAGAAAAACCTACCTGCTGGAATTTTTTTTCTTGCTTGAGATTGTGCTTCATTATTTGTTTTCCAGCTTGAATGAATTTGTGGGAGGAAAATGAGTCTTTCATATTGTGTTTAAAAGAGAAAAGAGCAAGTTTCCTAATCTTTAGGGAGAGGTAAAACCGTTTGGAAGAAGAAAACGAAACCAAGGGGGAAGTTGGTGTTCTTGTTAAACAAACTTGCTGGAATTTTTTCTTGATCTTGCTTAAACGTGTTTCTTGCATTGTTCCAGCTTGTTTTGATCTTCAAAAGGGGTGAAATAAGGCTGCTTTGGTATTAAATAGGAGAGGAATCCTAGTCCAAAAGGATTAGGACAGCCTTGTAAAAGGAAAAGGAAACCAAATCTTCTGTAAATTGCATTGGAGATTCTTAGCTAGTCACTTGTTTCCTAATTGGTTTAGCTGAATCTTATCTAGTAATTGCTTGGGTTTGCTTCCTTTTTGTCCATGTGCTTGTTTTCTTATGGCTAAAGGGATTAAATTGTGTGAGGGAGCTTGGTGTGAGGGAGATACCAAAACCAGAAAAGTAAGGCTTGAAAGATTGGGGCAAAAATATTGAGAGTTAAGTATAATTCTTGGTAGGACTTGGTACCTTTGTTGGTTGATGAGGCTAGAGTTGTTACACCAAGAGCTAACACACATTTTTTCTGGTGATAAAACAAGTTCCTTGTGGGAGAAAATCAGAAGATTAACAAGAAAAGTAATGCTGGATAGTTTGGAAGAAAGACTTGAAACTTGAAGCCCCTTTGTGGAAGGTAACATCTTTTGCTTGACTTTTGGTTAACTATATATGATGTTTAGCTAAGTAAATAACATGATTGGTGAAGATGTAACACTTGATGATTTGGAAAAGAAAATGGAGGAGAAATTAAGATGGCTAAGATTATACAAGATGGAACATAAGCAAATTCGTATGAACAGTCTTGCTGGACCAGCTTTAGTAAATTAGATATAACTTTGTATAGGAAGCTGTAAATTGGATGATTCTTGTTGTGTTAGAAACTAGACTCATCGGGTTTTTTAATGGTATAAGGCTCATACCCTAGTATGTTATGGATTAATCCCAGAATTTGTGCAAAATGGACTGAAAATCCAACACTGCACAAATAGGGTTAATGACAAGCTAATTTGGAGACTACTTTCGAACTTGTTATTGTTAAAATTTGAGCTAATGTTCTTCACACCTTATAGCTCTTGAAAGATCCAGGAAATAGTTTTATTACATAAGCTAATGGCCTGAAGCATTGAGATGTATTCGGGTTTCAGATTTGGAACTAAACTATTGGAGTGGCAGATTACTAGTTAACACTACTGATATAACTCCTTTTAATATTGCCCAAATTAGGGCCTTTTATGTGCACGCATATATTCTTTTTTAAAGCAAAACCATCAGCATCAAGTATTTTACTGCTAAGAATATATTAGCATTACATGATTTAAAAATAATTATCTCATATATCTTTCTTCATGGTTATAATGTGATCAAATTCCTAGTTTGAGTTATATTTGCTATCTCCTTGTTTTACGTTCATGTTTTATGGTTCTATTTATTAGATTTTGAGTTACGACTTTTGTCTTGAGGTTTTGAATTGTTTATGGTTGCTATCGTAAGCTAATGGACTGGTTTTCAGTGTCTTCATGTTTCTGTTCTTACCATTTTCATTTTTCTGCCTTTTTTTTTTTAGTTTTCCTTCTTTTTTTCTATTCCTTTTGTCTAAAAGTTGTAATTTTTCATGGTTAACATTGATAAGCCTCTCTAGCAATCGTGCTTAACTTGAAAATGCACTTGTTGATTGTGAAGGTGTCTTTGAGTAGGATAATTATGTACTTGTGGCTAAAATAAGCAATCTTGATAGTCCTTTGGATTGAGTGAGTGGTGATAGGTGATATGTTGGTGTCAGTTTGGGTTAGCATTTGTCCAATGGGATTCTTGAAAACCAATTGTTGGAAATGGAGTGTCATTTTTCGACAAGAGTTAGAATTTCTGGTTCGATGTAAATATTAGTGTTTTTTTTTTGTGTTTAGGTGATATACTTGTATGAATTATTACTAAAAAAAGTCAAGAATAGCATTTAAATTGTAAAAGCTTCCTCACATATGGAGTGAAAGTAGTCTTGACATCACAGCCAATGTGTGTCATGTCCAGTGTTCTTCTCGCAGGGTCTTAACAATTATTATTTTCTATTACTAGAGCTTGGAAAGGTCACAATTAAATTTTGGTCAGTGTGGGCAAGTTCGAAAAGGTTACTTTGGGCATGGGCAATGGGGATCTACTTCCCTGAAATGAGGATGTAGGTTTTAACTTTGTTGTGATAAGTTGGTTTTAATTATTATTAGCAGTACAAATTTAGGTAAACACAATAAACAATTCAGTGCTTGACTATATGTTTAAAACCAATCTTTATTTCTTGTGCTTATGTTATGGTTGGATTGATGTATTTTGGAGGCTTTGTTCTTATTTGTTCAATATAGTATTGATAGTATAATTGATTTTATTTTATTTTTTATCAGGTTGAAGAGGAGAGGCCAGATAATCAATTTTCTTAGTTGATTGCAAGTTTGTCCCTTTTGTTACATGGTTCTAAGCAAAATTCAGAAGATATTACTGATGAAAAATATAGCAATAGTATGTATTTTTGTTGATACTAGAGACTATTGTTACTAGACATATTAAGATTTGTTATTATTGTAGACATTTTAAAAGGTGATATGACATGATCTTTTTGTACAAGTTTTTAAGATTGTAATGAAAGTATATAGTTAATTTGGTTATATATATATAGCATAATTGGTATTATTATTTGAGGACCAAAATTTTAACAGCTAGGAACAATATGCGAAGCTTATGGGGTTTGTTTTAAACACTCGACAAATATTTTAATAACACAAAATATAAAAACGGTTTAAAACGCTACATTTTATAAGTAGGTATTTCAAAGTCCACAACAAATTTTAGGGGCGGTTAGCTTTCCCTTAGGTGCGTTTCTAAATGCCCGAAAGCTTTTTGGGTAAACTTCTCGTAGGGGCGATTGAAAACGCCCCTAGTCGGATTATTTTTCACCAAAAATAACCTAGTAAGGGCGGTTCAAACCGCCTCTAGTTTTGCCATTGTGTAAATAGGGGGCATTTCAAACTGTTCGTAGGGGCGGTTGCAAACGCCCCTAGTTGAATTATTTTTACAAAGAATAACTACGTAGGGGCGGTTTGAACCTGCCCCTATAGGAAAAACAAAAACCGCCTCTAGAATTTACATGTTACCCCGGCGCTTATAAAAACCACCTCTATTTTGTAGAGCTGGTCGCAACGGAGGCGGTTTAGAGGTGGTTTTAATAACCGCCTCAAACTTTGTAGAGGCGGTTAAAACCGACTCTATAAGGGCTAAAAAATGCCTCCATAGCCTCCGTTTTTTGTAGTGTAGGTTAGATAATAAAAAAAAAGCTAGTACTAGTACTCACACAGTTCCTGTGGGATCAACACTCGGTACTCTTATACACTGTACTACTAGAAACGATAGGTACACTTGCCTAAAATATCCATATTGTAGTTAAACGGATACCAAGACTCCTCATTATATAGCCGTAACCGTTGGAGTAAAAGTTGCATGTTTGCAATTGGAATTTCAATATGTCACTCAACTCCGCACTTGGAGTTGTTAAACGAGGTATTCCAATGGTTTGGATGCGGCGGGAATATTAAGTAAATTAAGAGATATTCAAAGTCAATTCAAATTGATAACTTGAGCTCGAGTCAACTCTAGATATTTCAATTTTTTTTAAGTTAATTTTTTTTGTTCCAAATTGACTGATGGGCATAATATTGATCTATTTTGATATTGATGGGCATAATATTGAACTATTTTGATATTTCAATATTTTACTAAATTCACACCATTCTGCCCCAGATTCACATAGTTCCATTCCACGCCTCAATAAATTATATCCTTCACGCCGAATATCAAGATACATATACATATACTAAACACACACATATATGTATGAATGTGTTTGTACGTATGTATAGTATACGTATGTGTATATGTATGTATATGTATATGTGCGTTGTGTGGAAAGGACTAAATCCACACTCCTCCACAATGATAAATTTATATATTTTTTTTCATTAACACAACAATACCCTTTATTTCAACATGAATTGATTAGTAACATATTCCATTCTAAAATTATATTGCCATAAAACTATAAAAAAAAATAAATAAACAAAATTGAAGGACCAAAATGAAAATCCAAAAATGAAATTTTAGTTACTTCGAATGTTAATTTAAAAAATTACAAAAGTTGGCAAAAAAATGTTGCTGAAAATGTCACAAACGGGACATTTAAAGAACCAAAATGATAAAAACAAATATAAAAAAAATAGTTGAAAATAATTAAACTGAGTGTGAATTTTATGCTGGATATTTAAATCTGGCATGCACCATGATTACGACTTGAGTATGAACCTTAGTAGCGTAGCATTTAGATTTAAGATTATCTATAAGCAATCATTGTGCTACCAAATCCTAATACGCGGGATAACATCGATTGACAATATCAAAGTCAACAACCATAAAAAAAATCTTTGCTGATGATGTAATCGCTGTTCCGGAAAAAATTCACACTCTTGAAATTCTTCTAGATAGAAAGCTGTGTCCCATCATTTACATGCTTGAATTGAACTCCTTCTAGTGAAATGGGAGTAAACGTACAGAATCCATTAAGAAATTCAAAGCATTCATGCAGAAGAGCTTTACGTCGATAAGATGACTGAAAGAAAATACTACAGATAACTTGCAAAACATCTACTCGTCCCAAAACTAAAAAAAAAAAAAATTTATTCTTTTATTTTATTTTTTTTCCCCTACAGTTGGACACATGCAAAGGTCAGAAGGCTTACTAACTGATTAGTAAATATCGTATGCTTTTGGGAGGTTCTGTGATAATAATGCAATCGACATGCGATCTACATTCCAACGTGCTTAAATATTTTGATCGAGATAGAATTATTTAGACGTTCTTTTGGCACAAATTAATACATACGAGTATTGTTTTAATAGAACTCATCCTCCACCCCGTCAATTTATTTGGTAGTTTTTCATTGTTAGTTATTCCTTGTATATTTACAACTATAGAAGGTTTATTTTTTGTTATAATAAACTAGAGAGTCTTATGAGAAAATTGTATATTCATATTTGTGTTTTACAATTGTTTATAATATGCCTAAATCTAACATATTCCAATTAAGATCACTATACAAGAACTTACAATTGGGATATCCACACACATAATAACAGGAAACTAATATATGTTCAGTTAGGAAATTAACATATGTTAACACCTCCCCTCCCAAAATTTAAGGTGGTTGCAAAGAAACCATTTGAAGTTCGAGAATAAGACCTCAAAGGCAACCAGGAGAAAGTGCTATAGTAAAAACGTCAGCTGTTTGGTCCATGAAAGATACAGACGAGAGACGAGAGACAGATAATGCCAAGAATAATGTACTGACGTAAAAAATAACAATCGGCGTCAATGATTTTGGTGCACTTATGAAAAACATGATTGTGTGCTATCTAGATAGCATTATTGTTGTCAAAACGGAGTGTAGTTTGAGAGGAATGAGGAACACCCAAGTCTTTTGGTAACCATCAAAGCCACATTAATACCTGAATTGAATCAATTAAGGCACGGTATCCAGCTTAGAATTGAATTGAGCAGTAATAGTATATATCTTGCTTTACAAGGATATTAAAGATGTGACCAAGAAGAAGCAAAGCTTAGTAGTAGAATGGCGATCAATAGGAATTTGTTTAAACATATTTCTTTTGAACATATTTTTTTAGCACAGTAAGTCTGTTATTTTATCATAATATGTACATCGATAACCAACAAAACAATCATTGGAGTTATGCAAAAACTTAGAGGATCTCAAGTTCTTGATCTCAACGAAAATCAAAAGAATTCTACCATATTGCACACCAAAGTAGTACTCTTATATATCCACATGCACATTTTTCCATATAATATCATATATGTGAGATAGAATTCAAAATTTAGTGTGCAATAAAAGAGTTTTTCTCGCATCAAATCAATGTTTTCATCCTAAGAATGTAATATAACCTTCCCATTATATAGCAGAAGAACATTATAAGGGCAAGTTACATATATGTGCCCCTTGGCTTATCGAGCTTATTCTTGTGTATCAAAGTATCTTTCTTCGCCAATTTTCTCTTCAGTCTTTATATTCTGTTAGCATCAGCACACCTTTTAAATATGAATGTAAAGAACAAAAATATGAAATGCACCTTCTATCTTTTCTATTCTCTTTCATATTAAATTGTAATATATATTCTTACGTGGAATTCTTGAGAACGAACTAACTAGACTAAATTAATTTAGGATTAATTACAAATACCTCCCCTGAGATTTGGCCAAATTACTAAATGAATCCTGTAGTTTGGCCAAATTACAAATTCCCCCTTTAGATAAACTTCTATTGACGGAGTCTATGAAAAGACTAAAAAAGCCTTAACAGAGCATCTAAAAAGACTAGAATACCCTTTCAGTTAAGAAAAGGCAAAAGTAGCCCTTTTGCCTCCCACCGACCACTTTTGCTCTCAAAAAAAAAAAACACTCACTCTCTCTCAAAAATTTATCTCAAAACTTTGAAGATGATTGTTGTTGGAAGATTTTAACTGTGAATGGTATTGAAGATCATAGGTAGTATTTTGTTGATTATCACCAAAAAACACTAGTATTTGTTGAAGGAACAGATTTTTTCCGGGCAAGAAGGGAAACAACAATGGTAATTCTTTTGCTTAATCGCCACTTGCATGTTTGTTTCTTCGAGCTAAATGAAGATAAAATTGCCGATCTATATGTTTTGTGTAAAACCCTAACATATTTAGAGTATGTAGGGTTGTTTCTAGGTCATCTCAATTCGGTTTTGGGCTTTTTTAATTCTCATGCATGCTGAGTATAATAGCCGCATAAAGTTATAATTTTTCATGAGTATTCTTTGTATATGAACTAGCAATGATAAATTTATCTCCTTTTGTTGCTAAATTTGTATGTGAACCCCAGATATTTAGGGGTTTTTTTTCGGTATTTTTGAAATACTAATGATTTTTGTGATATCAGCTGAATAGGTGTGGTTCGTGTTATTTTCAACTGAATATGAAGCTATATTTTAGAATCTATGCATGATAATTCAGGGTTTCATTTTTATAGTAGCACAATTTTTAGCATGTATTTCTTTAGTCGTATGCTTAATTAACATGTTTTTATTTTCATTTTGTGGTCTTAGACTGGCTATGCAAATGTATACAACTTTGTGGTACATCATGAAGATAAAAAATTTTCTATTAATTGATCCTGATCGATATTCTTATATTGATTTGTTGGCTGATGTCTATGAAAACGCCTTTAGCAATATGTCAGGGGTTCTTAATACACTGATCACACTTAGGGGTGATATTCCTAAGACAGGAAAAACTATGGAAGTTAGTAGTGATGATCAAGAGTTGGAGTTGTTCAGGTTACATAGAAGGGATGGCTTAGTTAATTTAGATGTTACAAAAATGAATGACAATACTGAAAATGTGAATTCTAGAGGGAAGGCCAGGGAAAGTAAAAATGGGAATAATGCTAGAGGTAAGAGTAGAACAAGTAAGAGGTTGGCTAAAGAAAAACAATCAACATTTGGTTATATCCCTGAAGTTGAGATCGATGATGATCAAATAGAAATTGAAGATTCTAAGGATGAATTGTATGCTTTTAGTGATGAGGATGACATGGGTGCAGAAGTTGATGATGAATTATATGATTCATTTGTGACTGAGGATATAGATAATAGCCCTGAAAATAGTGGAGATTTATCTGGTTATGAGTCAAATGATTTTGTTGAGGATATAAATGATTTGGACAGTGACATTGAGAATGATTTAATGGGGTCTTGTTTGAATGCCACTGAATTCACTTTTCCAGCAGGAGAGAAGTTTAGATTGTTACCAGGAATGATGTTTTCTGATGTTGATTCGTTTAGAAAAGTGTTATATGAATATGCAATTCAATGTGGCTTTCTTCTTATCAAGGATAAAAATGAGAAATGTAGGGTCACAGCACATTGTGGGAATGAAGGATGTGAGTGGAGGGTACATGCTTCTCCTATGCCAAATTGTGTGACTTTTAAAGTTAAGACATGCATTCCAGATCATACTTGTATAATGAGTGAAAATATTAAAGTATTAGCTAAGTGGATGGCAAATAAAATCCTTGGTTTGTTGAGGTCTGATCCAGCTGCTAGGCCACAAATATTAAGAGATGAATTACTGAAATATGGTGTTCATCCAACTAATATGAAGCTGTTTAGAGCAAGGAAGAAAGCCTTAGAAATTATTGATGGAAGTCATAGCAGATGTATATAAATTGTCTGCCTAAACTACTGTATAATGGTTATGAACACAAATCCAGGCAGCCTTGCTAAAATTCAGTTTGATATGTCTCCTGTAAATCACTAGTCCCATTAGTGAAGAGGATTCTTTCTTGGTCTTGATGCAGTTAAAATAGGTTTTCTTGCAGGCTGTCAACCTTTATTGGGTTTGATAGGTTGTCACTTGAAGGGTCCTTATGGGGGAGTTTTGTTGTCTGCGATTGGATTAGATGGAAATAGAGGTCTGTTCCCTATTGCATTTGCTGTGGTTGAGAGTGAGAACACAAAAAGTTGGTGTTTTTTCTTTGATTGGTTGAATCAGTTTCTTGATAGATTTTCAAGTGATAGGCCTTGGACTTTTATGACTAACAGATAGAAAATAACTTATACTTTGTTTTGTTATCTAAAATTAGTTTAATCTTCATATACTCTTACATGATGTTCGTATGTGAAGGGTCTAGTTGAGGCTATTTGTTGCAGGTGCCTCATGCAATTAGCTAAAAATGTTGCAGGTATATATTTAGTAACTTTAGGGCAAAATATCCGAGAATGATGCTTAGGAAATTATTTTGGATGGCTGCAAGATCATATACTATACAGTGCTTTTAGGAATCAATGGCAACAATGAAAAATCTCAAACCAAAAGCTTGTGAATGGCTAGAGAAGATTCCATTTCATTTGTGGGCTAGACATGCTTTTCCTACAAAATTAAAGAATGATCATATAACAAACAACATTGCTGAGTCCTTCAATAATTGGTTTGGAGAGCTTAGGAGCAAGAATATTCTATTCTTTGATGGACAATCTAAGCTCCAAATTAATGAGTAGAATGTGGAAGAAGTTTGAAGAATCATGTTCTTGGCAACATAGTGTTGTTTCCAATGTGGTTAAAACAGCTTAATGACATTTCACTAAGTTGCAAAACATGCACCAAGCTATTTGCTAGTGTTTATGAATTTCAGGTAAAAGATACCAAAGTTTCTTATATTATTGATATTAAAGAAAAAATGTGATTGCTGAGTATGGGGATCTTACTGGAATTCCATGCAAGGATGCTATCATTATTCTCATCAACAAGAGGGATAACTTGGAAAGCTATTGTCATTCAAGTTTAACAAGAGATTGCTATTCAAGAGCATACAATGAAGTCATTCATCCAGCTCCACATGTCAAATTTTGGCTTGATATTGATGTACAACCATCAAATGTATTACCAGCTCAACTTAGAAGGAGTGGTAGACCTAAGAAGGCAAGAAGAATAGAAAAAGGTGAAGCTCCTACTATAGGACAAGGCAAAAGATCATCAACTTTGAGGTGTGTAAGATGTAAGCAATTTAGGCACAACAAGAGAACATGTGAAGGAGGTCCTACGAGGGACAAAAAAGGAACTTGGAGGAGGAGACATGTAAGTAAAGTAGTCGATAGATTCTTATGTCATATTCATAATATACTATGTACTCATTATCTTCTTGTTTTAGCCAAGATGAATGCTGGAAAAAATGGACAATCATTTGCTGCAGTTAACAATCAAAGGCAATCACAAGTGATGCAGAACACTGGTGCTAGTACTACTGCTACTAAAGACAGATAGATGTAATTACAAGTTTAGTCTAGTCAAAGTGGAAAAAGAATACATCAGCTTAGTTCAACCACTACCGTAGCTACTTTTAACAAACTTCAAGGGATGTTTGGTAGTGGTACGGTTGCCTTACTACTTGGTGAAGAGATTGCTAGAAAGGCCATTAAACAAGCAATTAAATTGGATCCCCAAACAATAAAAGAGCAACCAAGACTATGAAGGGGCCTCCAACTGCAAGTCAGCTATCTAAATGTGATACTGGGGCTCTAGCAGCAAGTTAGCCATCTAAATGTGACATGTCTTCAACTGTTCATGATAAAGATAATACTTTGTATGACTCAAATGACAACGAAAGATTACCTGAATGTACAATGTCATAGTGATGATGATTGGTTAGTTGGAAGAAAATTTGATATGACTAGTGAAATATGGAATAATATTTTGGGGCGCTTGACACTACTTTTGTTGTTTTTAGAGATGAATAGGTTAGTACAGTACTTATACTAAGATGGTTGTGTGGTTTAATAGCAATTCATTTGACAGGGTTGATTTTTTGTTATCTGATTACGATGAACACCTAATTATGGCAACTATTATGTTAATATATTAATGATATCTATTTTTTGTTATAGTTTTTATTTGGTGTTGATTAGTAATCATTCATTTTGTATTCTTATATTGGGTTATTGTTTTTCACCCATACCAGCCACCTTCAACAACCTGCGGACTCTCTTTCTCAACTATCATCTTTGATTTATTTTTCTAGCAAAATTCGACGATTAACCACTCCAAACTCCAGTCAACTCCAATGCAAACTTCAAAAAGCAGCCAAGTTCTTTCTTCAGTACATAAGTAGTTTATAACACAAAGAAATTTATTATACATCCAATAAACACAACAACATCCAATAGACATAATAAATCATTACACAGCAGCTAAGAAAAATGTCCAGTAATTTTTTTCTTATCTTAAAAAGCTAATAAAGACATGTTTCAGCTCCTACATTCATGTATTTTCACTAAGCAACCAATCTACTATATGCGTGTTTCTTCAACTCCTGACGAGCTGTATCAATAGTCCAATTAAATATACAACTAGCAGCATCATATTAATAGCAATTACAGTCCTCAACAATCCCCTGCCATTCCCATTTTCAATGTCTCCTGTCAAGCTTGCAGTAGATGCACATGTCTTTACTACTAGAATTCTGCTAGTTCTACCCATAGCCTCAAAGTCCACTTCATCATCTACATTGATATCCAATTTAAACCATCCATGGAAAGAACAATCGTAGTACAAACTTTCAGGATTTTTTGCGAAGTTATAGACTGGCACATTTGCTTTTCTTCCACAGTTACATCTTAGGCTTTCAAACCTCAAATTCTTAGCCAACGCGCTATTGCTTGATGTAACCATCTACGATTGTGTGTAAGAAACCCTAAACAATCATTATGGAACACCAAATCAAAAAATCCCAAAACTCAAACGAGCCCTAGAAAATGTACAAATTTTATTTTCAATGTACCTACAAATATGTAGAAGAGAATCAACACTGAATTTACCTAAGCTATTGCGAGAATAAATTGTTAACTTCTACTGGTTTTCCAGTTGCCTTATTCTAGCAGTTGTATTTTGCAAAAAAGAGAAAGAGGTTTATTTCCTACACTATGAGGACGGTGATGGCTAATTTAGTCCATTAGCAAATTATTTATACACTAGTTATGAACATGGATATTTTTGGGTTTAAAGTATTTTTTTTTCCTAACTTTATTCAATTCTCTAATGGTTACTAATGGCAAGACAGAAATTGATAAACATTTGCTTGTTCATTTGGTTAGATTGTAATTTGGCCAAACTACAGAATTTATCGAGTCTTTGGGATGGCTAAATAAAGTTTATGAAATGGAATGAGAAGAAAGGGACAAATCAGCCCAAAATATGAAAATGGAATCAGGCCTCGTGTTGGCCTTACCTTGGCCCAAAAAGCCCAAAAAACAAAAAATTTGAGTCCGACAAATAACATAATATAAGGAGAATGAATCGTATGTGAAGTGCATTTCATGTAGTAGATATATATTTATTCATATCACCAATAAAATTTGATACTTGTACAAAAAATAATAATGAGTTTATAGAAGGGCCTTCTCTGACTTTTCAATACACTTATAGGACTAAACTTTCACTGATTGGTATTTAAGAACTTAAATGTAGTTATCCAAATAAAAATATGCTATTTTTTCTTTTTGCTTCTTGATCATAGCTTAACAAGTTATTATAGAACTTTAAACACTACATTTGCTCGATATTAAAAGATAATGGATTCAAATGAAAATATTGTGAATACACTACAAGAAAAACTAGTCAATTTAAGTTAGCAAATGGGTATATTCAAAAATGGAAAATCTTTCTTCCAAAATTGGTTTTAGTGCAATGCACAACTGGAGGAACTATATGCCAATGGAATCTTGGCACAGTATAAAGCAACTAAGGTTGAATTTTCGAGAATTAAAAGTCCTAGATTCAAATTTCACTTTATTAGAGTTTACCCTAGCTATGAGTTATCATTTATCTACTATTTGTAGATTAGCAGTACGCTATAATTTTAAAAAGTGTGGAAACTGGCAATATTGCAATTTGCAAGTTTCAACTTATGATTTGACCCAAAAAAATTAGACTTTTAGGCCAAGTATATCTTTTTTTTTTTGTTCGATAAGTTGCTCAAAATTGGATGATAGTTGGATTAGGATCAACTTGGTACATCTTCTAAAATTTGAGGATTAATCTTTTAAATTTAGCAATAGAAATTAGGACAAGATTTTTTTAATAATTTAAGGCTTGATTGCATTAACTAATAATTTGAACCTCATTTCTTATGAAGAACAGATCTAGATGGCCCAACCCTTTGTCTTGTTGAGTTTAAACCTAATTGGCCCCTAACTGTTTAAGCCTAATCTTATGACATTATCAGTCTAGATTTAGGCCCATGATCATTTGAGCCCTGAATTACTTTGGGCACAAAGCTTCTAAGTCCCATTTCTAAATCAGACCTCTTATTTTCTTACAAATACATTGGCCCTAGCCGAGATGGTTTGATCTTGACCTTATGATGAGTAAGGGCTCATTAAAAAGGCCACCTCGGCCGTTTTTTTCAACACCTCAGGGACTTCGTGTGAATAAAGTCAAGTATAAGGCCATTAAGCTAACAACTGTTGAGACTTCATCTTGAGGTTGACTTGACATGATTTGACATAACATGACATGACAAGCATTGCCTAAGCATTTGCAAATATCAAGCCTCCTGTAGGTGATAGTTTATGTCTGTAATAGCATTTATGGTCTTAGGGCAGGGATATCAATCCCAAGATATCAAACAAGAGTTATCAGCCCCAAGATTTTTTTTTTCACTCCACTAGGTATAAATACCCTCCATTTATTATTAAACAGGTACACTTCCTCTCAAGCACAAGAAAAAAGCCTCCAAAGCTCTTCGATTTGAGTACCTCAGGTAAATACTAACTTAAGCATCAAAGGCACTTTGCGATATCATCTCCCAGGTGTTTCTCACATTTTCATCATTTTATGTGACCTTTTGGACAAAGTTGGACTAGCAAGCCAAATCCTCAATTTTTGCATCCACAATTGGTGCTGTCTATTGGAACTCAAAAAATTGTCTCACTAGAGTATCTCAAAATGGCCTATTGCAAGTGCACAAGTATCACCATTTGAGACCTTCTTAAAAATCATTTTGGTAGCCAAGAAAGCAGCCTGGAGCAATAGGAGAGACAATCATTGTTTGAGAAATCCCTATAAAAAATGGCTGAATTCATGACCACGAACCTCAATCCCAGTCAAACCATTTGCAAGTTCACTTTCAAGTTTTAAAGTTTAAGGTCTAAAATTGAATTGATTAGAGCTAAAATACACCAAATTAAATCAAAATATATTACCAATAAATAAAAATGCACTAACATGTCAATTAAAAGAAAAATATAAAATTTTTGAGAAATTTTATGGAAAATGTGCTCACTATATTCACAATCGCATTTTCATGGAAAACAATGAACACAAATTACTAGTAAATAAATTAGACTAACTGGAACGATTGTAGAGAATTGCTAGAATTCTCTTAGTTCATAATAGAGATATTGTGAAATTGAGAGAAACTCTTGTTCAAAAACCCTTGTAGTCATTCTAGTGAAGGAAATATAAGTTCTTGAAGCTATTTTTCTATTTGAATTAGCTCTCTTCCACTTTGTATATTTCATTTATTTTGATTGCAATGGCTAGTTGTTTTCATTTCACGTGTTTTGATTTGGAAACAACCATGTCAAGCTAAATTCTTATTTCTAGGGTTTTGATGAAACTAATGAATCAAAATAACGGGCAAAAAATTCTATATTAGTTAAGAATCAATAAAGAATAAGGGAAAGAAGAATTTCGCAATCTAATTTCAAGAGAGGAGTTAATGACTCTGGTGGTGATTGCGGCAATAGTAACTTTTCTCTTCTCCATCTTGGTTTTTTTTCCTTTAATTCGTATATATGCCTCAGTGAATGCTTTTTGGTGTGTATTGTGTCTATATGCAGTGAGTCTGTCTATGGATGTGTGTGTTTAGAGTGTGATTGTGCGTGTTAACTATGAAGTGTGTGTGTTTCTTAAGTGTTCAAAGGGGCGTTTTTCTGTCTGCTAACTATGAAGTGCATGTGTTTCTTGAGTGTTCAAATAAGCATTTTTCTATTTGTGGATGTGTGATGTTTTGTGTCGATGAGATGAATTTGTGTTGTCTAGTAATGGAGGATGAAAATGGTTGTGTGTGATTCTGTGAGGATGAAGAGAGATGTGGGGTGTAATACAACTGTATGCATGAAGTGTGCAGATGGTTCAGTGTGATAGTTAGTTCAAATCCTGTAGGCCCTATATGCAACCTAAGAAGGGGTGAATTAGGTTCCTTTAAAACTTAACTTGGTTATGGCAAATTTTTACAAAATTAAAATTTACCAAGTTGTCTAAGTGATTAATAAAATTTATAGTGCAATAAATAATGTAATAATGATCACAATAAACTAAAAATTAAATAAGAGAGAAAGTAGATTATTAAAACTAAAATTGCTTCCAAGTTCTCAAACTTGAAACTTTGATGCACTTAAATTCCTTCTCATGTTTGTGGTTCATGACCAACTTGTACAAAAAAATGACTCACTTCTCACTCATCCTAAACACTCTCTGGTTGAGCTAATAAGTTTTATAGCTATCAAGATAATCTTTCAACTATACAATTGAATCGAACACTCATAAAAAAGAAATCACACTTGAATATACACAGTTCACTAAGGAGAGTATTTTTTTTGCAAAAATCACAATAATATCAATAGCCCAAAAGTCCTCAATCATTCTGCACATTTTTGCTTTTATAGAGGATGAAAAAATAGCCCAATTTGGGCTCTAATGGTCAAATACGAAATGAAGTAAAAACTAGCTGTTAGACACAAACGGCCTTGATCCAGATGTTCGCATAGACAGGTCCGAACACTTGGGTATTCGTCTAAATGCTCATTCGGATCAGCATCTAGAAGCCTTCTACCCAGATTCTATTCTGAACCTTTTCGTGGTCCGGATATCTACAAGTTCATTTGGACTGTCCAATTTTCATTTTGAGTAGTTTTGGTCATCTAGATGTTTGCATGGGCGTCCAGACCCTTATCCGTATACATTCTATCTAGTCTTCGTTTTAGGCATTTCTCGTCATCCCGACGTCCGCATGTGCGTTCGGACCCTCATCCGGATGACTGTTTGGTTGACTTTTTCAACCTTTTCTAATTCCACCTATAAAGATCACTTATTGAGCATATTAGTACACTTCATCATATGTTTGATAATCATTAAAATCAAGATGATTTATAATATAAGATCTTCAATCTCACTCTTTATGATACTGACAAATTTATGATGAAGTGTGCATAATAACACTCCCCTTCATGAAGGGGTGCATTTTCTTCCACAGCTTATGGGCTACCTTCCATATGTTGTCGCTCTCTGGTATCATCAAATATGAAGTCATCCATATAGGCATTGGGAGCAAAGATGGTTTGTAATTTACTTCTTTTAAACAACTACCTTCCACCAAAAAAAGCCAAATGTAATCTCTTAAAGCACTCTATATCAACTCTATCCCCTTCACTTAGCCTAGTACCCACTATTCTATCAAACGAAACTCTATTATTCCTAAAAAGAGGTGTTAAAATCTTTCCATATGCTAAGCCCTTATTGGAGTCTCCCTTACATAAGAACATATATTCAATCATGAATGCACCAAGTTGATAAGAATTGATCTCATTATCCCATAAAAGAAGTGTAAGCTCGTGAGTGACATCCATCTTATATCCACTAGTGACTACTAGAATGTTTACAGTGATATGATATAACACTCTATTTGATGAAGTAAACCAATGCATTTTGGGGTTAGACAAGCTAGTTCTAATGGGATTACCAAAAAATAATCTTCTTAAATAATCATAATCATTAATTGGGAATGGTTCTTTTGGGACACATAAATCACTATCCACATTTGGCATACCAAACAACTCATTCAATTCTCCGTCTAATGTAAAATAAGTGTTATTGACTATGGGTTCCACATTTCTATTAACTTTCTACAAATTGGCATAAAATTATTTCACTAAATCCATATAAACCACCTCATTCACTTCACATATCCTATCCCAATTAATGGCCCTTAACATTATAGTAATATCTTCTAACTGATCATTAAAATCCTCAAACTCAATAGTACTTTAGTCCAATGATATTCGTGCTATCTAAACTACGACATAATTCTAAAGAAGGAGCATCAAAGAATGTCATACCAAAATATTGTAAAAAGCATTCTTGATTAAAAGAATAATGGCACTACTACGACCTCTCCCATGTCCACTACGACCTCTCGCACGTCCTCCTTGAGAAGAACTTGCTATGCCCGTGTGCAATTTCTAAGGAAATTGAAGAAAAAATTGAGAAAGAAGATAAAACCCAAAAAACAAAAACTCTAAAGGAGAGAGAAATAGAGAACCAATGTGGGAGTAGAAAAGATGAAAGATGTGAAATTCGAATCAAATTTAGGAATAAGATTTAGATTTGAGAAGAATTCAGAAGAAATTTGTGTTTGAAGAAATTTAAGAACTGTTATGAGAAGAAGAGATTGAAAAAGCACGATTAAGAATGAAAAAAAAAACTATTTGTGACTATAAACTGTTAGATCCAGATGTCTGAATCGTGCTCCTTGCGTTCAGACTTTGCATTTGGATGGTCGTTAAAAATTACTGAAGGTTGACCATCAGACGCCATATCCGAATGTTCACATCCCATGGGGGTCCTCCAGATGATACAAAAAATGAAATTTTTTTAGAAATATTTGGAAAAATAATTTTCTACTACTCTTAACTTGTTTCTAAGAAAACCAAATCTCTCCTCGGGTAGTGCTTTGGTGAAAATATTGGCCAATTGATCACTTGTGTCCACATAATTAACATTAATCTCACCTTTTTGAACCAAGTCTCTAATGAAATGGTGCTTAATGTCAATATATTTGGTTCTGGAGTGTTGAATGGGATCTTTGATCAAGTTGAGAGCACTAATGTTGTCACACCTAATGGGCACGCTTTTGAAATGTAAATCAAAATCTGAAAGTATGTGCTTCATCCACAACAATTGTGCACAACATGCGCCCGCAGCTATATATTCAGCTTCCGCCGTGGATAATGATGTGGAATCTTGTTTCTTGCTAAATCATGATACTAGGCACTTTCCTAAAAAATGACAAGTTCCACTAGTACTCTTTCTATCTATTCTACAACCGACAAAGTCAACATTGGAACATCCTACAAGGCCAAAAACATGTGATCTAGGATACCACAGTCCATATTCCAATGTACCTCTTAGATACCTAAAAATACACTTAATGACTAACAAGTGAGACTCTTTAGGATGAAACCTAGCACAAAGACAAATGGCAAATATAATATTGGGTCTACAACAGTAAGATAAAGTAAACTATCTATCATATCTCTATATTCCTTTTCAACCACCTTATTACCTTTTTCATCCTTATCTAACTTAGTGAAAGTGCAAATTCGTGTACCTACTTGTCTTGAATCCTCCATACCAAATATTTTAAGTAACTCTCTTACTATTTGGTTTGACTTATGAAACTTTCATTTTTCAATTGATGAATCCAAGAAAAAAGTTTAATTCTCCCATCATACTTATTTCAAATTCATTTTGCATCATACAAGAAAATTCTTTATAAAGATTTTCATTTGTAGCACCAAAAATTATATCATTAACATATATTAGAATAATGAGAAGTTCATTTACATGATATTTTGTAAAGAGTGTAGTGTCAAAAATTCCTCTCTTACAATCATTTTCAATTAAGCAATTGCTCAATCTCTCATACCAAGCTCTAGGAGCTTGTTTTAATCCATATAAAACTTTAGAAAGCTTATAGACATGATTTGAAAACATTTTATATTCAAAGCTGGGAGGTTGTTCAACATAAACTTCTTGATGAATAAAACCATTGAAAAAACACTTTTCACATCCATTTGAAATAATTTAAAGTCTTTAAAACATGCATATGCAAGAAGCATCCTTATTGATTCAAGCCTAGAAACCAGAGCAAAGGTTTCATCAAAATCAATTCCTTCCTATTGAGTATAACACTCTGCAACTAATCTTGCCTTATTCCTCACAATCTCACCTTTGTCATTCAACTTATTTCTAAATGCCCATTTTCTGCCAATTACTGGATGATTTAATGGTCTTTCTACTACGATCCATACCTTACTCCTCTTAAATTGATTTAATTCCTCTTGCATGGCTATTACCCAAAAATTATCTCTCAAGGCATCTTTTACATTCTTAAGTTCAAATTGGGATGGTAAAGCAAAGTTGCCTACTAAAGGCCTAGTAGAGGATCTAGCCCTTTTGGAGGGATCACCTATAACTTGGTTAGGTCCAAACAAATCCAAATGTAAAAGCTCCAAAAGCCTTGAAGTAGAAACACAATTTTTTGGTTTAAAAGAGAACTTGGTTTGTTTTCAAAATTGACAAGCATCACAAATCCTGTCTTTTTCAAACTTAATTGTAGGAAACTCTTGGAAAAGTTCTTTCCTAGATAGCTCATTCAACAAGTCTATATTAAAGTGATAAAAGTCTTCTATGCCAAAGCCAAGGGTTAAACTAGTTGCCTTAAGACATCTAATCCTATTTATATCTATTCTATCTAGAAAGACAACATAAATGTGATTGTGCCTCTTACCTCTAAAAATTAGATTATAACTAGAATCAAGTACCAAACATTCATACTTTTTGAATAAAACAAAATGATCTTTATCATATAATTGACTCACACTCAACAAATTATAACCAAAATTATCAATTAATAAAACATTTTGAATAAAAGTTTTATTATTGTTACCGATGTCACCTACTCCAACAGTTTTAGCCTTTATGACATCTCCAAAGGTGATTTTTTCACTATTCTTTTGCTTAGACTTCACAAATAATAATGAATCTCCAGTCATGTGTCTTGAACATCCACTATCTATGAACCATTTTGCCTCTTTGGTGATGTCCTTGAAGCAATCCTACACATAATTAAAAAAATAATATTTGGTACCCTTTTTAATTTTTGGGTCCATAAGAATTAGCACAATCCTTAACTATCCACATAGTTTTCATGTCTTGTCTCATATTTCTTCTAACATAACAATTATTTTTCATGTGTCCTACTTGACAACAAAAATTGCACAGAATATGAGTGTTATTCACATACACAGGTCTAATAAATCTAACTCTATTCTTTCCATACAATGTGAATCTATTTGTACTAAGTATGCTTCTAGTTATATCCTTATCCAGAACTTCTTGTTTTTTCCTTCTAAAAAATTCACTAAGTTCACTCATTTTCTTTTTCAAGCCTTCTTGTTCACTCTTGATCTTATCATTGAAAATCGATCTCTCTTCTAATTTATTTTTCAAGTCCTCTAAATTTCATGCCATATCCATCCTACCTTTCTTTAGACCTTCATTCTCATCTCTCAAAACTTTGTTTTCTTGAACTAGTCTTGCATTGTCACATAACAAAGAATTTATCTTCAATTTCAATTCTTTATTCTTGGCATAAGACTCTTTTAAACTACTATGCAATTTGAAAACAAAGTTTTCCAGATCATCATCGTCACAATCATTTTTGTCAATAGATGAGTGAGTTGAAGTTACCTCCTTGTCACCAATAGCCACGAATGCCATTTGAGTAGTTTCTTCCTCTTCTTCAATCCCATGATCGGATTCTTTCACCTTTTCCTTTTTTCTTCTTCTTTGAAGGACACACATTCATGTAGTGTTCTAGTTGTCCACACTCGAAGCATTTGTCATTTCGCTTCTTTGAAACTTCTTGCTTTTCTCTATTTCTTGAGGAGCTTGATTGATTGATATTTCCTTGTCCTCCTTTTCTAAATCTTGTCTTGTGGTTGAAAAACTTTTTGAAGCTCTTTTTAAGTAAAGCCAATTTATTATCTTTTACATCCATAACCTCACCATCAATTGAGAAGTTGTCTTCATTATCTTGGGAAGACTTCAATGCCATGTTTTTCTTGACTTTGACCTCTTTCTTTCTTGTACCTTAGATTTCAATTTAAGTTCAAAAGAGATTAAAGAATTAACAAGAAATTCAATGGGCACAGTATTTAAATCTTTGGCTTCCTTTATAGTTGTGACTTTACTTTCCCATTCCTTGGGTAATGCATGCAAAATCTTACTCTTTTTCTCACCCAAGGTATAATCTTTTTGCAAAGCCTCAAGATCCTCAATTATGTCATTGAATCTATAATACATTTTGTCAATATTCTCATGAGGCTTCATCTTAAACGATTCATACTTAGAAACTAGCAAAGCCTTCTTTTGTTCTTTCACATTGTTACTCCCCCCATGAATGTCCTTCAACTTGTTCCAAATTCCTTTTGCCATCTTACATCCCTTCATTCTAGTGGACTCATTGGCATCTAAAGCGCTGTACAATACATTCATTGCCTTAACATTGAGAATGAGATTAGTTCTATCAATAGGAGTGAGTTCTTGTCTAGTCTTTGGTCTATGGGTATCAATAGTGGGATCAATAATATATGCCTCATAGGGTCCCTCATTTACAATATACCAAAGCTCAATATCAATAGATTGTAAGAATATTTCTATCTTAGCCTTCCAACTAATGTAATTCATTCCATTAAACATAGGAAGTCTAGTAATGGATTAGTCTTCTAAGAACAAAAAGCATTATTTGAGATTGCCATGGATCTCTCCTATCTTGTTAGGCTATCAAATATAGAGTCCAAACTCTGATACCAATTATAGACCCTATATGCAACCTAAGAGAGAGGAGTGAATTAGGTTCCTTTAAAACTTAACTTGGTTATGGTAAATTTTCACAAAATTGAAATTTACTAAGTTGTCTAAGTGATTAATTAAGTTTATAGTGCAATAAATAGTGTAACAATGATCACAATAAACTAAAAATCAAATAAGAGAGAAAGTAGATTAGTCAAACTCAAATTGTTTCTAAGTTCTCAAACTTGAAACTTTCATGCACTTGAATTCCTTCTCTTGTTTGTGGTTCAAGACCAACTTATACAAATAAATGGCTCACTTCTCACTCATCCTAGATACTCTGTAGTTGAGCTAAGAAATTTTACAGCTATCAAGCTAATATTTCAACTATACAATTGAATTGAACACTCACAAAAAAGAATTCACACTTGAATATACAAAGTTCACTAAGGAGAGTATTTTTCTAAAATCACAATACTATCACTAGCCCAAAAGTCCTGAGGATGAAAAAACTGCTCAATTTGGGCTCTAACAATCAAAACATGAAATGTAGTAAACTAGCAGTTAGACACAAATTGGCTTGACCCGAATGTTCGCATAGAGAGGTCCGAACATTAGGATATTTGTTCGGATGCTCGTCCATATTCCTTATGCCCAGATCCTGTTTTGAATCTTTTCATGGTTCAAACGTCTAAAAGTTCGTCTGGACCATCATCCACATATATTCCGTCCACTCATCCTTTTGAGTAGGTCTGGTCATCTAAATGTCTGCATGGGTGTCTAGACCGTTGTCCATATACATTCTGTTCAGTTTTCGTTTTAGGCATTTCTCATCATCCGAAAGTTCAAGTGTGCGACTGGACCCTCATCCGGATGACTGTTTTGCAGACTTTTTCAACCTTGTCTAATTCCACCTGTAAAGATCACTTATTGCACACATTAGTACACTTCATCATATGTTTGACAATCATCAAAATCAAGATGATTTAGGCCATAAGGTCTTCAAATCCTCAGTGCCAGTTTTTTCAGTGCCACCTCAATATCGTTCATTAGGGATTGCTACCTTGCATTTGCACTATGCTAGTTATCTGATTTATCTCAAGTGTAATGGATAATGAGATAACTATCATAGTATGAATGTAAGGTAACAGTCCCTGGTGAATGGCACTAGGAAAACTGACACTGAGGATCTAAACTGGGGGTAGCTATTATGGATGATGAGGTAATTCTAGTGCAACTTGTTAGTTGTATGCTACAAGGATTTAAATGGGACAGAATAACGATGGTGTAGCATATGCAACATAATGGTAACGTGATTTTTTTTGGATTACACACACAGAGAGAGACATACGTACATATATTACACATAAATACATGTGTGTGTGTGTGTAATGTATGTATATATGTGTGTGTGTATAACATATGCAGCATAATGGCAACGTTTATACACACACAGACATACATACATACACATATACATATGCATATTATAATTTTTTAATGTATGTGTGTAACATATGCAACATAATAGTAACGTGAAGTTTTTTTGGATTACACACATAGACATACACATAATGGTAACGTGAATTTTTTTTTTTTTTTTTTTAGATTATACACACAAACATACATACATAAACATATACATATACATATTATAATTTTTAAAAATATAGTAATTGAGTACGGTACACTAACACAAGTCTACCACTTGAAAACCACATTATAGCTTTTGAACAATAATTCTCACCGTCAAAATCGGAAGACACGTTGCAAGCTTCTTTAGTCAAATCAAATTTAGCTATATATGACTTCGGAGAATGCAATTCGTAAATATCACATTTTTTACCTGCTTCCCATTTTAAGTTTTCTTCTACAAATTTATTTCGGGAAACAATCTTGAGGTAATTTTTCTAAATTTTTAGCTCGTACTCTTATAGTATGATGAATGATTTCAAATTTTTGATAAATTTAAGATATTATTAGTATTTTGCAGATTTTATACTTTGATGTAGTTTTATTAGGACTATAAAATATCAAATTAAATCAAATTAACCTAATACTTCTTATATTGTAAGTGCACGGATCAATTGTGGTTGTAAGCATATTAGGATCGATCCCATGTGAAAACAATGTTGTCGCAATGACCTAAGTTTTTTTTATCGACTCTATTAGCTAGACAATCATTAAATGAGTAGAAAGATTAATCAAAACTGAGTAAATTCAAATTTTTGGATTAAAACCAAAGGAGTTAATCACAAAATACTAGCAGGGTATAGAATCAACTAATTGTCACATATATGGTTGAATGAATTAACATACTAGCTTTAACGACTTGTCTTACTTAGGATTGTAATTCCATATGAAATCAAAACTTGTTCTCACAATGAATAGACTTAACTTTCCTGTTCTCATGGTAAAGTTGTGTGAAATGCATAAATTGTTATATAAAACAACCTCAATCCACCTACATGCACCACTATTTTCATATGATCATAGATAGGCTTCATCTATCATTTTTTCCATGTTAAATGCATTTCTCATTGTCAAGTAACATCTAGATGGCTGGTAATTAGTGATCAAGTAACCACAAGTGTTAAACACTGATAGATGAACAAATAAATATAAGTACAATTTCATTCAACACATATAAATTAGCTTCATCTATCCTAAGACATTATTTAGTTCAACATGTTGTTTAAAACATGAAAGCACAAGAATACATAACACAAATCTATAACAAAGTAGGAAACTAAAGAGATAGGGATAGAAATTTTCATTTCAATGGCTCCAATATTCTATTTCCTTACGTGAATATGAAGTTATTACAAGTGAATACTCCAAGAATTTGGTTGCAAGTTATGAAAATTTTTTACAACTACGAAGAAAATTCTACTAAACGACAACTATTTGGGAATGCTCATCCTTTCTCTACATCTCACATTTGTCTTCCAAGAAACCTCATTTATAGAAGAACCCGAGTTCAAGTCATTTTCCAAGTCAAAAGACAAAATGATGAAATTTGATTTTAATGGATACAAAAGTCTTCCTTGAGCTTTGCACCAATTTCTTGAGCAGACCAAAATGTAGCTGGATATTGATAATGTCTAAAATAGAGATGTGAACAATTTGCAAGTAGAAACTAGTCCAAAAGTTGATGTCAGTGGCGATTCACAGACTGGATTTGCAAGCGGTGATTCAAGGTTCTTGCTTCGCGGATCACACCTAGGAATGTCCACGTGGTCTGATTTTTATGCTGAGCTGGATTTCCATGTGTATAGTGATATCCCAGGTGTTCTCCATGTATTTTTATCTAATTTTGATATAGAATTTCCTCTAAAAAATTGAGCCAAACAATCTTTCAAGGTTTTCTTCAAATGATTATTCAAAATCAACCATTTTGAACGATCTATAAATGTGATCTATTTTATGATTGATTATTAAGTACCCGCAAGATTGTACAAAAATAGTGCATTAATTTGCTCAAAATATTAGTTTAGCATCAAAACTCTAATTTTTGGAAGAAAACACTAATTTCTCAAAATTGTTATAATTGAGGCCAAATTCGTGCAAAAAAAAAAAAAACTTAAAAACACACAAAAAACATATAATAAAACATATCCTAAAATAGGTAAATTTACCTCTATCAAACTTCATTACAAAGCTATTTTAGCTTTTGCAGTATTTAGGCCAGTCAAAGTTATTAGGCTATCCTAATAATAACTTGTGTTAAATACTTTGGACTCGTTATTTTCACTCAAAAGTTATTAAGTCAATCCAAACTCACAGTTTTACATCCATACATACATACATATGTGCATACATACATACGTAAATATAAATATACCTATATATATGTATGCATGTATGTATGTATCTATACGTATGTATGTGTGTGTCTGTATATAGACACATGTACACGTACATGTGTGTGTATATATCTACACGTATGTATGTATATGTGTTTACATATACACACACACAAACGTAGATATATATATTAATTATATATATACATGTATATGTGTATGTGTGTGTGTATATATATGTATATATATGTATATATGTATTTATCTATAACTATATAAAAGCACAAATAACCTTAGGTGGTTTGATGGTTTGGTAATTTAGCAATTAATATATATATATTTTCTAAACACCCTTATTTTTTTAGTCATAGTCATAGTAGAAAAGAATAATAATGGAAATATATAAAAGCTAAAGTAATCAAAATCCTAATCAAATTCAACTTTCTTTTAATAATCTTTCAATCCTTTTACAATTGCATATTTTAATTGGATTATTCACAAAAAAATATTTATTGCTTATAATAAAATTAATTTACAATTACAAATATAAATTGGATCCTACAAAAAAATATTTATTGGTTAAAATAAACATTTATTCTTATATTTTTATTTTTAAAATATTTCTAATTGATCATTATATAAATTCAAATTTATGCTCTACACAAAATCACAAACAAAAAAAATTTAATTAGCAAAAAATAAATAAATAAAAAACCAAGACACTAAAAAGAAATCACAATAAGATTTTATATGTAATTTTAATTTCAAAAATATTTATTCAATACTTAAAATAGTTTTATTTTTTAAGTCGTAATCATATTAAGTATGCTCATTGTAAATATTTAGATTAATACGGTTATAGTAAAACTTAACATTCTTTCAAAAAACTTTTAGGTCTTTTATTTAACTTAAATGAATGCACAACTAAGATTGTAAAGGAAAAACTCCTCCTCATGAACACAATTTAAATGAAATATCAAGTCTTTTATAATAAAATTTAATTTAAATTAAAAATAATTAAAAAATAAAAATGCACAAATAAGATACAGAAGAAAAAACTCCTCCTCATGAATAAAATTCAAATGGAATTTCCAATGCAAATCTAAAAAATTATATACTTTGTTTTAGTTTTAATATCCATTACTATAATAATATAACTCTACATTTTCTAATAAACATTCTATTTGTACATAGCAATAACTGCACTGTAGCTAATTTAGAATTTTAAAATTTATAAGAGTAGAATCTAGCCAGGTATGTATTGGGTTATAACTTGAAAACTTTTCTCTCTCTTTGTGCAATCATTTTTATGCTTATCTCAATCTTCTTTACAGATAGATTATTAATATCCATTTTTAGCTTTAAAAATTACACATAGAAAGCTTGCCTTTAACACAAATAAAAACAAGAAACAAATTAGGTGCTTTAGAAACTAAATCCAATAATGATAAGAATATAAAATAAGAAAGAAGTAAACACACTTTGTAATTACACAAGCCTTTGTTTAAGTAACTAATTACAAAAAATAAATTATAAATAATTATTTAATTACAAAATTAATTAAGAACCAATTGTTTAACACTAATAGCTTTAAATGTTTTGGTATTTTAACATTTACTATTACATTTTTGAAATAGCCTTATTTTTCACGTTGCAATTACATTAAGAAAGGACATTAATGAAAAGGTAAAGAGTAAGAACAATTAAATCCTAATAAAACTCAATCTTTATTCAAAACTCTTTCGAATTTTATGATACAAATTTAATTTAAATTGAAATTAATAAAATATTTATTCAAAAATTTAATTTACAAGAATAACTTTAATTTCAAAAATATTTATTTAATACTTAAAATAGTTGTATTTTTTAAGTCGTAATCATATTAAGTATGGACTTTATAAAGAGTTAGATTAATAAGTTATAGTAAAACTTAACATTCCTTCAAAAATCTTTCAAGTCATTTATTTAACTTAAATGAATGCACATATAAGATTGTAAAAGAAAAAACTCCTCTTCACAGACACATTTTAAATGGAATTTCAAGTCTTTTATAATAAAATTTAATTTAAATTAAAATTAATGAAAAAATAAAAGTGCACAAATAAGATACAAAAAAAAAATCCTCCTCATAAATAAAATTTAAATGTAATTTACATTGCAAGATTGAAAAATTATATATTTTGTATATTATTATCAGCTAATATAATGATAAAACTTTACATTTTCAAAAAAAAATATTCTATTTGTACATAGTAATAATTACACTATAGCTAATTTAGAATTTTAAAAGTCATAGGAGTAGAATCTAGCTGAGTATGTAGCAGGTTAAAACTTGAAAAATTTTCTCTTTTTTGTTCTTTGTACAATCATTTTTACGTTTATCTCCATCATTCTTTACAAATAGGTCATTAAAATCCATTTTTAGCTTTAAGATTTACACATAGAAAGCTTGCCCTTCGCACACAAATTAAAATAAGAAACAAATTATGTGCTTTAGAAACTAAATCCAATAATGATAAGAATATAAAATTAAATAGAAGAAACCACATTTTGTAATTACACAAGCCTTTGTTTAAGTAACAAATTGAAAATAATAAATTACAAATAATTGTTTAGATACAAAATTGATCAAGAACAATTTCTTAGACCAATTTTTTAGCAATAATGACCTTAAATGTTTTAGTATTTTAACATTTACTACTATATCTTTCAAATATCCTTATTTCTTACCTTGCAATTAGCACGAATGTACATAAGCGTATTAAAATTTTAATATTTAATATTTTTATTTTTGAAAATGGCCTTATTTTTTTACGTTCAATTGCTTTAAGAAAGGACATTAATGAAAATATGAAGAGGTTGATTCATTAAATCCTAATAAAATTTAGCTTTCATTCAAACATCTTTCAAATCTTACAATAAAAAACCAATTTAAAAAGGAATTCATCTGCAATATTGAATTATAAAAAGCAAAAATTCATTTCTTTTTGGAGAAATATAAACGTCAATCCTATTTTCTAAATCTTAATTTAATTAATAAAGTTGACACTATTGTACTTTAATTTATTTAGAAGTATTACTTTGTTTCTTTTTTAGTATGGTTTCATTTATTGAATTTAATAACAACTTTAATAGATTAAATCCTATATGAAAACAAACTACTGCTACACTACCTTAAAAAATAATAAAGTAACATGTATTGTGGACCGAGACGCAATAAAGATTTATCAATTAATCTTGATTGAAGAAGACAAAATTGAAGATAGAAAATGTTATCAAGATGATTGGATTTGGAATTTGGATGGACTATTTGATTAAAAATTTATTATTCAAGAAATATCCTTATTTTTGTATTTTGATATCACATTAGGGAATTAAAATAAAAAAATAATCTTAAAAACCTAAACACAAAGAATCAAATGTAAATGTTACTAAAACTTATCCTAGGTAAATATTTTAAAATATAAAACCTCACCAAAAATTAACTAAGGCAAGGTTTTAAAAGACTCATAATCAAATTTCCAAAAAGCTACTCATGATATAAAGAGCCATCAAGAATTGAACTTTTAATAATGTTAACTCATTCTATCAAAAGAATCATTATGCACAGTAAGGTAGCATCTCAACTTTAATCATTAAAATTTTTTTATGTCAAGAAATTTTTATTTTCCTTTAATACAGATCGAGATTTTTGAATGTGGCATTTTGAATTCCAATCAATACTTGAACAACTCAACCAAGATAGTTGAACAATTATTTATGAATTTTTAATATGAAAGCTAATCAGTGTTCGAACTCTTATTATTATTAATATTATATTTTGATAATATACATAGTAATTAACTAATCATAAGGAGTTTCACTGAAGAAAACTATATGTTAGCTAATGAGTACTTTAGGGCACCAATTAAGTGAACTCTCAAGTGTTATTTATTCAAAAAATGAAGTTAATTTGAAAAATTGTCTAATTGCAAGGTAATATGAATGCATACATTATAAACAAAATAAGTATGTAGTATAAAATTTTATATAACACGAAATTGAGACATACTTTATTTCGTAGATTGCTATGATTGACAGAAGAAAAAAAAAAGCAAATGAAGGTGGAAGTGAGAAGCTCAACATATGCAAATGCATTAATTGTTACAATAAATACAAAAATATAAGAATTTTGTAAGTCTCATGTGGTTATAGTCATCAACAAATTTCAATACTCATCATTTTCATAATATATAATATTTTAATTGACAATGAAAAGTCATATACATTTATTACGTAAATTTGTGAGTTTGATGAATAACTCTAATTGATTTTATAGACTTGTCAATTAAATTAGTGTCCAAGAAAAGCCAAATATTCAATAATACTAACTTATAAAATAAAAATTTCATAAAATCTATGTATAAATTGCTTAAGATCATCAAAACGAGTCAAATTTAAGGAAATGTTATATTAAAGAGTACTTTATGATAAACATAATAAAAGTATATCATTGTGAGATATCATATAACAAAAATTTTATTTTTTGTGACAATATATATCTGAGCTCTATCATTTAAAAAAAAGATACTAAAGAAAAAACTAAACTATTAGATTTTAATATATATATGTAAGAATGCGACACAAAAAGATATTAACTTTCAAATACATGGTATATATAAAGTTTCAATTTTAGTGCATAAGTATCTTTTTATTTTATAGGATTATTCAAGGTAAAGAAAATAAATCATAACATATATTTTTGAATATTTAGATATATAATTTATTTTTTTATGGGTCAAAGGTCGAGGAAGGATAAAAATATCATTAACTATGTGGAAAGAAGGTAACAGCTATGATAAATATAAAATTAAAATAGTTAAAAAATGATATCACCTAACTGAATAAGAAATTCATTTCAAGATTGCAAATGATATGTAAAAAAAATTATAATTATACACTTTTATTACATAATCAATGCAAATGAATGATATAACTTAACTAATTTACCAATTTTGCACAATTGCAACAACATGTTTGTATGCAATAAGTAAATGTTACTTTTGAAATGATTCAGTACCCAAAAATTATAATCACTAGATTATAAGTACATTTCTATTTGGTATATTTAGACTAAAAGGTTATTATCATTTTTATATACATATCATATTCAATAAATATGGAAATTATATTTTTAAAAGATTTTTCAAAAATACTAATTGTGTTATAGTTACATTAAAGTCTCATTATAGACACCAAATTTTGACACACCATTTACTTGTCAAATATTAGGGAGGTGTTTATATTTTTGGGGTCAAATTTTAATATTTTTCGCAATAATCTTGGGGGCAAAATAGTAATTTTTATCTGTAAATACCTTTTCATTAGTTTTGGGGAGTTTAAATTCACATTTTTACTTTCATACATATTTTTTAATTTTTTTATGATTTTTCTAGATTTAATTGGTATTCTTTTATATTTTTACCAGCACAAGGGCAAAATGGTAATTTCACCTAGCAAACACCATTTTAGCTCATTTTAGGATCCAAATTCATTTTTCTAATTCTTTAAGCATGTTTCTAAATTTTCTTTTTTTTTGGGAGACGATTGCTATTTTTTCTGTAAATACTGCGTTCAAGAGCAAAATCGTCATTTTACAGTTTAAATTTATTTTTTGTCAATTTTGAGTCAAAAATGCATTTTCTAATGTTTTAAGCTTATTTTTAATTTTTTGTAATTTGTCAAGATCAATAGCTATTTTTCTGTGAATTTTTATTGTCCAAGGGCAAAATCATCATTTTATAAATTAAATTCATTTTTTTTGTCAATTTTTGAGTCATAAATGCATTTTCCAGTTTTTTAAGCTTATTTTTAATTTTTGGTAATTTTTTGAGGTCAATAGCTATTTTTCTGTAAATTTTCATCGTCCAAGGGCAAAATCATTATTTTACAAATTAAATTCATTTTTCATCAATTTTTGAGTCATAAATGCATTTTCTAGTGTTTTACACTTACTTGTAATTTTTGATAATTTTTTGAGGTAAATAGCTATTTTTCTGCAAATTTTTTTTGTCCAAGGGTAAAATCGTCATTTTACAGTTTAAATTCATTTTTGGTCAGATTTTGAGTCAAAAAGGCATTTTCTAATGTTTTAAACTTACTTTTAATTTTTGATAATTTTTTTGAGTCTAATATCTATTTTTTTTTTTGTGTATTTTTATTGTCTAGGGGCAAAATCATTTCACACCCCGAGCGCGTTTTTATCATCTTTAAACTCTTGCTTTTATTTTTGAAATCCACTATGAATTCTTTTTGAAAATTTAGAGATTGCTATCAGATTCTTTGTATTAATTTTTAATTTTGGAGTTAAAAAATATTTTTGTAATAAAATTAGTATTTTTAATACCGGTGACGTTTTCGTTATTTTATAGCATTCTTGGCCAACAAGACAAGTGGCCTATAAATACCCCTTTTAATCAGCAAAACAAGAAGAGAAAAAAAATTGAAAACCCTAAAAACATTTTGGTTTTTGTGCTTTAAGGATCAAATACACACACTTGACATCTAAAAACACACACTTGCCGTCATCTCCATTTTCCATCTACTGTTCATCATCTTCAACCCCAGATTTCTACTGTTCATCATCAGATTGGCCCTTAAGCTTTGAAAGGTAAGTTCTTCTCTTTATTTTATTGACTTTCTTTTTCATTTTGTAGACAAATCTGATTAGTCTTTTGTATGTTTGTTGAGAATTTTATTGTAGCCATTAAATTTTCTTTTGGTTTTGATTTTTTTTGAATAATTTTTTTTAGTTATGTTTCTAAGTTTTTATTTTGTTCTTTTGTGTTGTTCTTCATTGTCTTTTCCCTCTTCCACCACCTGAACCACCAGTCACCACCGTATAACCACCAAGACCACCGGAGCTCCGCCAACAACCACCCCTACTCTACCAGAACAATCCAAAGCCAGTCATGAAGAATAACCGAAAATCACCAAAACCTGCACATAAACAGTCTCAAACAAACCGGTACATAGACCACTCCCTAAATCTCCATACAACCACCAGGACCCCACTTTTACCACCACCATTTCTTTCTCAAGTCATCATCGGAGCTCTCTCATCAGATAAAGCCACCAAATCAACCCTCCATCAATTTTACAACCCACAGTCACGGCCTCCACTTCATCGTTTCACTCTCACCAACACAAAACCATTAACTCCAAATCATACCACCACCGTTGTTACACAACAATCAAACGGAACAGCCCCAATCCACCATCTTCCAACAATTGCTATTGCCATTAACAAACCTGCAAAGAAAAGCAACAAAACAATACATACAATCCAGAAAATGAAAACCCACCACAACAACCCCATTACTAAGATTGCAATCACACAATCTCAATTACCATCACCATAGCCCTGAAATCCCCAAGACAGACTCAATTAAACACCCCCAAATGACAAAGCTCCACCACCACTATAAATCTGCAAGAAAATTCACAGCCACAGAACATGTTCCAATCAATTTCCCAAACAACAACAAAATCATCGATTGTCATCAGCCCCATTTCCATCAAACATCAGGACTTCACTGTCCCCAATTCCTCCACCACAATTAGCTTCTCCACACGAGCAATCCCACCCATCATAGTCGCACCAACATCACCAGAACCACCTGTTTGAGCTACCTCGCACTGCCCTCTTTACCTGCAAAACCAACAACCTTAAATCCTCAACACACAGCAACCAAATCATCAGCAATCCATCCGAATACCATCCACCAAACACAAAACACAAGCACAATCACCCACTGGCCATAACACCAGGCCATAACAGCTTCTGTCCACCGTGCACACACACACCCAGAAAATCAACTAAGCCCAGTTAAGCCATCATAGTATACGCACGGCCAAATCTCCACAAGCCATACAGTAGCTTCCTCAACTGGTCGATGCCCATAGTTCCCTCTGCCGTACTTCTCCCCTGTGTCAAAAGGAAATCAATAGAGAGAAATTGATTCTATTAGTCTTAGAAGAGAACAAGAGAGACGATCGAAAAAAAAAATAGAGAGAACAATAGAAAAATCGAAGAGACGACAGAGAGAGAGATAGAGAAGAGAAAAAGAAGAGAGGCGAGAATGGAGAGGAGAGAGAGATAAAGTGTAAAGAGAAACAGAGAGAACCAAAGGGAGAGGGGGAACTAGAGAGCGAGAGATCAGAAGTGGGAGAGAGAATCGATGAAGGAGAAGATGATTCCGGTGAAGGCTGATTAGAAACAGGGGAAGAGACTGAATAGAGGAAGAGAAATAGCGAGATTGAGAGAAGGAGTGAGCGGAGATTGAAGAAGACAGAGATGGAGAGAAGAGAAATTGAAAGAAACATAGATGGAGTGAAAGAGAGAAGAAAGAAAAAGAAAGAAAATAGAGAAAAAGAATAAAAAGAAAACCAAGAAAAGAAAGAATGAGGGAGAGAAGAGACAATCCGAGTGGGGGGGTTTGAGGATCCGATTAAGATCTGCCTGGGTAGTAGGGTGTGGGTTTTTGTTTATTTAGGTTTTGTTTTGTTTTGATTTTTGATCAGCTAAAAATGGGAATTAGGATAATGGGTTTTTCTTTTATTTAATTTTTATGTTTTGATTTTATCTTTGGTTAATTTGTTAGTTTAATTTAGTTTTAGTTTAGTTAGTTAGATATTTAATTGAGTTACTCCAATTAATTTAGTAGTTTTTGTTTAATTTAGCATTTCATTTTTTAGTATTTTATTTTTATAAAAATAGAAATTGTGCACTTGAACCCTTTAGGTCTTATTTTCTTTCAATTGCGTCCTGATTGATTTGCAATTTTGCCAAGGATTGCTGTAATTTATAATTTAACCCCTTAAATTGATGAAAATTTAGTTTTTTCCTACCCCTTAGACTTATGTGAATTTTCAATTTTCTACCTCCTAACTTTTATAGAATTTTATTTTAGTCCTTTAATTGCTAGACTTTACATTTTACTCCGACTTTTGTTTATTTATATTGTGATACATTGACATGTGTGTTCATTTTTTTGAAGTATTTGTACCGGGTCTTCAAGAGGTATCCCTACTCTTCGTTAATTGCTTCTTTATGTGCTCCAACGTGTTCTAATGTGATATTTTATACATTTTTTATGCGTTTCTTATTTTATGCACTTTTTGCGTTATTTAATTTTAAATTTTATTATTTTAACAAAAAATTTAATATCCTTGTATTCAGCTAGCCAATGTAATAATTAGATTATTTTCTTTTTATATTGTTTACAAATATTTTTGTATATTAAGTAGAAAGTGTAATAGATAGGCATTTTTAATTTTCCCTCTAAAATTGTAATTAAACTCCCCGATGTAATAGATAGGGCTTATTTGTTTTTATGTAGGCACATGCTTATTTGTTTTACCACTTTCATTAGGATTTTGTATTTAGATATCATGTTTATGTGTTATGAGCTCCTATATGATCGTATATGTTTTATTTGCTTTTAATTCATGCTTTAATATTTAATTCATGACTTATGGTATTCCGTCACCACACTAGTCCAACGCTAGACCCTTAGGACATTTTAGCATTAGGTGCACTCGTGTGCATTTCACATTTCACACACTTTTAGTTTTCTTTCCATTTGGTGTGATTTTATTATTATTATTTATTATTATTATTACTACTATTATTTTGACACATTTTTAAAATGCATGACATCTAGGTTGCATCTCACTTAGAAATTAGGACATTTGTGTGATTCGACTAGAAATAGTTGTCTACTCACATGGGAAGTGGTGGTGTACAAGCCGTTCCCCCCTCCGTGAGTAGAAACATTCAGTCACGAGTTATTAGTTCCCCGTACCCGTCATGTTGCATACCCACCTTCTTTTTTCACTTACAATATATTATTATTTTTTGTTTCTTTCGCATCACATTTTGCATAAAACTCGTGACTCCCTCGAGGTCTCGACTCGGATTTTGCAATTAATGCGATAATTTTGACCAAGCCTCGATAGAACATTCCGACCCTCCCGATACCCACATTTAGATTTTAGGATTTGCATTCATTTAGAAACATCCAAAACGCGATAGAATGTAGGGTTAATTTAGGAAAATTTGATTAAACCTCACAACTAGCCTCGGCTAGGTAGAAAGGGTGCCTTAGACGCAAGCCTTTGCCTTACCTTTCTTCAAATGTGACTCCCGGACCTTTTTCTCATTTTTCGTAGGCCGGAGTCGAAAAAGGGTTATAAATTATTTTCAAAAAATTCATTTTTTGTTTTGTTAAAATGATTTTTTGGGTGACTTGGTACACCCTAACTCAATACCAAGTGGTGACTCCATTTGAAACTAAAACCCTTTTTCAAAATTAGTTGGCCAAAACTATCGTATTTTTTAGTCCCGGCCTTATTTTTATTGTTTTTGTTAAATAACAATTTTTCACTAAAACACGATTTTTTCTCACACACGCACAATTTTTTTAAAGATCTACCTTTTTCAAATGGGTCACCAGATCGGATCGTTTCTTTGGGACGTGACAGTCACCACCCCACTCGCACCCTTTGCTCACGATTTTTAGGACGCGACAATCATTTGAATTGTATAAATAGAATAGCGATATATACAATTAGCGGTCAACTTATCAAAAATTTAGGGATTTCAAGCATAATTACATATTTTTAAACAAAAGAAATATCGCTTTGATACAATAACAAATTCAAAATTTTAAAAGATTTCATAATTCTTTCGCTAAGATATTTTAGAGAAACCATCATCATGCCAATTGGAGATATTCTTTTGAATCATTCAATTTTTTTTTAAAAAAGAAAATAATATTTGAAATTATCATAAAATATATGTGAAATTATTAAAGTAAAAATAGTAGAATTTTGATACTTAAATATTTCTGAATGACAATTGTAATAATGAAATGTAGGTTTTAATAATAGTACTTATCATATATTTGCTTTTTAGGATAATTTTTTAGATAAGGCTTTTCAAAAAATAGAAAAACTAAAATTATTAACCTTTTTTCTCTGTTTTTTTCCTTATTGTTGTATGGTTTGTTAAATAAACTACTTAGCGTGCAACGCACGTGCACCATTCCTACTGTATATATACGTATGTATGTAAGTATGTATGTATGTATGTTGTATTATTGTATTTGAAATATCAACTTTGCATAGAATTTTTTGCCATCCAATACATAAAAATATTCGAATTGAGCAAAAGTAGGGAAGATATCGTAACAAAAAATCATCCACTTGACGATTAAATTTTGGCAAGCTCTTTCACCTGACAATCTAGATAAATCAAATATGCGCTCCAAGTAAATTACACGGGCTTATCTTTCCTCATTTTTTATACTGCTATTTTCTTAAGAACATGAGCTTCATACTCAAAAAGGAAAAAGGATAGATCTCTTTCGAACTTGGACAAGTACCAAATCATCATTGTTTATCTTTATACATTCTGATTAAACAGTTTCGACACTTGTAACACGCTAGAGGCTCCATCTTTTTACATTTTTTCAAGCTTGGAGATCGTGAACTTATGATCATTCCATTTTTTTCCGGGAGAATAAACATACATTCATCAAAAAAAGGAAATAAATTTACGACAGCCAATATGAGAGAATGAGTTAAACAAAGTAAAAATTTTGTACGAGCAAAAATGAAAAATAGAGGTGGGGCAAACTACTTTCCAACTTGTCCCTAGTTATTACCATTATTACCAATCGCGAACAATTTCGACTATATGTGTCTCGCACAAAGGTTAAATAAAGATGGAGGTTGAAGCAGTTGCACTTCTACGGGTTATACGACTTGATTCCCTACATCACATTTTTACCGCACTTCATCTTCAAACATATATTTCAGGAAACAAATATGGCGGCTGACGCCCTAGCAAACTCAGCTAGTGAAAAAATCATGTAAAGTTAGATTACAAATCGCATCTTATTTGTAGGTGATAATTTGGAGTGATGAGTCAACATTTGGTATTGCCATTTATTCATTATGCCTTCATTTTTTTGTGATAATTGGACATATTAAAGAATCGTATATGTTTCTATGATAAAGAGAACTTCCATTGCCAAGTGTTGTGTCATAGATTAACTAGTGTTTTTAAGTCTCTTTTTCTACAGGATTGTGGACCCAATTAAAAGTAAAACTCGAAAGTGAAATAGGTCTAAAAAAATTAGAGATCCTTAGAAGGATATGAAAATTAGTTATTGATTGATATAACTATTGGACAAGGATCTCCAATTTAGGAAAGCCTAAATTTTATTGAGCTAAGTTGAGACATTAAATAAGAACAAAAATTAAAAACAGCTTATAAATACCAAGACTTGTGGGCTAATGCCCAACACAAACACTGAAAATAGAGGATGTATTATTTATTTTAGTTGATACATGTATACATTCCCATTATTTATTTTGATAAGTATTTTGGTTGCTTCATATTTGAATGTGCTTGGAAATTGAGAAGAAAAGTATTACAGGCAAGAGCATCTTTATGATCCACCTCTTTTGACTTCTCAAGCACCACCACCTATGCCTCCACCAGCTCCAAATCCTCCACCGTGACCAGAGCCAGAGCCACCACCATTGCCTCCTCCGCCTCCTCCTCCTCCTCCACCGCCACCTCCTCCTCCTCCTCCAATTCCACCAGCACCCCCACCAATGCCACCACCAGCTCCAAATCCTCCACCGTGACCAGAGCCAGAGCCACCACCATTGCCTCCTCCGCCTCCTCCTCCTCCTCCACCGCCACCTCCTCCTCCTCCTCCAATTCCACCTGCACCCCCACCAATGCCACCACCCATTCCAAATCCTCCACCGTGACCAGAGCCAGAGCCGCCACCTTTGCCTCCTCCTCCTCCTCCTCCACCGCCACCACCTCCTCCACCCCCTCCTCCAATTCCACCTACTCCCCCACCTATGCCTCCACCAGCTCCATATCCGCTACCATAACCAGAGCCACCACCATTGCCTCCTCCTCCTCCTCCTCCCTCTCCGCCGCCACCACCTCCTCCTCCTACAATTCTACCACCAATGGTGGTCGCACTCAAGTCTAACACTATGCTCAAGAGAAGAAGTAACACACAAAACCATTTTTTCGAAGGACCCATGTTGATTAGTGATTAAAAGTTTGTTGTTCCACTTTCTTAGCTCGACTAAACTTCGAGACTCCTCATTATATAGTCGTAACCTTTGGAGCAAAAGTTGCTAGTTTGCTATGGAATTTCAATGTGCCACTGAATTCCGCACTTCGAATTGTTAAAACGATGTATTCCAACGGTTTGGATCTGGAGTTGATATTCAAAGTCAACTCAAATTGATAAGGTGGGCTCGAGTCAACTCTAGAGTACTAAATCATTTCGTTATAAGCTGACTGATGGGCTTAATGTCAAACTTAATATTTTACAAAGAAATTTTAGTAAGAAGGGGCCAAATCCTTACATATTTCCATTCCTTACATCAATAATATATATCCTTCACGTTGAATATAAAGTTTTTGCTGATATAGAAAAAAGGACCAAATTCACACTCCGCCATAAAGAAAGATCCATGCATTTTTTTCTCGCTTAAACACTGATAACCTTTATTTCAATACGAATTGATTAGTAACACTCTCCATTCAATATAATTATAAATGAAAAATAAATAAACAAATGTAGGCAGAACAATATTGAAAGTCACGAATCTAGGCAACAATTTAAATTAAAAATTAGAAATCTTAGTCGGCAAAGTAAATACAAAGATGTAACAAGCACATAGAGAGATAAATCTCTATGCCTCTCGAGTGAATAATTTAACATTGCAGCAGTTATTTAAAAATGGGAACAATCCCAGTAATTAGCTTGAATTCATGGTGCAACTCTCCATTTAATAATGTGTCGTTGTAACAGACCATCACAATAAAATCAATAGAATATGCGTAAAGATTATCTATAAAAAATAAGCTGCATAGCTGTTTTTACCAAACCAAAAAATATATAAATAAAATACAGTAGAAAATGAGCCTGGAAATTTGTGTGTATAGTTGTCTCTATCAAAAAGTATTTGATTCTCATATCTTCATTGTGTGAGAGTATAGACCGAAAAGTACAAAAAGATTTATTACACCATAGAAAGTACGGTTATTTATTCTAAGTACACTATATAGTGCGGATTTAAGAAGTAGGTGTGTGAATTTAACTCTTCCCTTGATTGAATAAGAACTTATGTGTACACGTTAGTAATATCGAGTGTAATAATTTAGATGGTCCTTCAAAATAACTTAAAATTTCAATTTGTTCCCTCAAATTGAAAAAAGCCTCAATTTTGTTGTCTTAATTTGGTCCCCTAAACAGAAAAGGTTTTATTTTCGCTCTTCGTAGTAGTAAATCTCAATTTACTCCTTTATATTGTAAAAAAACTCGTCTTGAATCTCCAAGCTGATAAAATTGTTCGGAATTGGTCCTTCAACCCAATTTTACTAGAGGCACCATCGATTGGCTAATTACAAAAAATTTAAATATATAAGAAAGAGACTAAACAAAGTTATTTTGGTTATTATACAAGAAACTTCCCCGTCTTAATTTTTTAATGATAAATAAAAGTGTTATCCTTTGCAAGATATTTGTGATTTTAAATATAGAGAACTTTAATGGTTTTCATCAATGACCAAAAAGTGCATTAATTTAATATAGCAAAAGAATGCATTTTTCACTAAAATCACAACAGAATTTTTTTTTTTTTTTGTAGAACGAAAAAATAAAGATACTTAGTTTGAGTTTTTTGGTGGTTTGATCATTTATAGCTAGTCCATAATTTTTATTTAATGAAATAAGGCTTGAACTGCTGGTACGTTTTTCTTAGTTTGTAGGAGCAAATTAAAAATTTTCAGTTTAAGGGACTACATTGAGATTGTGTGCTAGTTTCAATGAACAAATTGAGACCTCCTAAATTTAGGGGACCAAATTGAGTTATTTTGCTGCTGAAGATGACAAAATTGAGATAATTTGAGTTTAAAGGACCCAATTGAAATTACGAAAAACTTTAAAGAACTACAATTATTAGATTATTTCACATCTACAAGCATCTCTCTTATACGACATTTGATATCCAAAGAGGACGGGCATAAATAATATGTGCTGTGTTTAATGTTTCTTCTTGACTGATTTTGATTCCTATAAAGGCTTAGTTTTGAAAAGTTGAAAATTAGAATTCAAAATTATGTTCTAAATAACTTCTGATTTTAGTTTAAAATTTTCAAATAGTGGGCAAAAAAATATGGTTAAGAGCATCACAAAAGGGATATTTCGAAACCAAAAATAAAAATAGATTCAAAAAAAGTAGTTATGAGTGTTATTAAACTGAAATTTTTGCTGCATATGAGACTATCAAAATTTATGTTGGATATTTAAATGTGGAAAGCACCAAGATTTTGACCTGAGTATGAATCTTAATTAGTAGTCTAACCTTTAGATTTAACTTTATCTGTAAGAAAGCATTGTGCTACCAAATCCAAATACGCGGGATAAGGTCGGTTGACAATAACAAAATTCCTAATTTATAACTAACGATGCGTTGTTGGTGACCTCCAACTCAACAACCAAGGAAAAACTCTCTCCTGATAATGTAAATCGCCTTTCCGGACAGAAAGCTGTGTCCCATGGTTTGCATTTTGGTTTAAATCATACTAGTCTAGATCTTCCAGCAAAACTATGAGTGCTTATGAAATCCTGCATTTTGGTTCAAGGAACAAGCAAACGCAAAAAAATTATTGCTCCAAGATCCATCTTAATGAAACCAATTATGATCCGGGAACCAAGACAAATAAGAAGAGAAAAAACTGGGGGAGCATTTTAGAGCACCAGAATCTATTCAGAAATTCAAAGCATTCATGCAGAAGAGCTTTACATCAGTAAGATGACTGAGAAAATCCTACAGATAACTTGCAATACATCAAATTATCCAAAAAAAATCTGGAATGAACTAAAACATTTCAGAATATGCTGATAAAATATGCTAAAAAATAACACTAAAACCAAAGTTCAGATCACGTTCAAGATGCATTTCTTATGCGGGCAAAGTCAGAAGGCTGACTAACTAATTAGTAGATAAAATATGCTTTTGGAAATTAGTATAATGCCGGTTCTTAAGTGATCAAACCACAGTTAATAAAAGATTCTGTGTTAATACCGCAGTCGACAAGTTATCTATATTCCAACATGTTTAACTGTTTTGATTGAGATAGAATTATTTACACGTTATTTTTGGACAAATTCATACATATACCAGTATACTAAACCAGCAGTCCGTCAATCTATCTGCAGTTTTCCATTGTTAGTTATCCCTTTTATATCTGCAGCTATAGTTAGTACCCTCATCTTTTTCAATATTAGACATACCTCCTTTGATGACATAAATTGACTACAATGACTTTCAACCAAAAATAATTCCTTTATAGAAAAATGGTTAATTTTTTTTCAAAAAAAAAAAAAAACCTTGCCCATTGCTTTGACTAATGTTTTGTTGCCCTTCACATCTAACCATGGTTTTGTCTTTCATTGTGCGATAGGCCTGTGAATATTTGTTGCATCTTTTTTCATTTTCTTTGAAGCTTTATTTGTTTTACAGTACCAAGCAGATTTGTTCTTTGATTTCACTTATATATGTGTGTGTCTATATGTGTGTGTATATACATATATATATATATATATGTATGTATGAATGTATGTATATGTATATATGTGTGCATGTGCATATATATAAAATGCATGTATGTAGGTGTATATATGAGTGTTTGTGTGTGTGTGTATATCTATAGATATACACACACAAACACACACATATACACATACATACATACATACTTACACACATATACACACACACATATATACACATATATATATATGCATACATACATATATACACATACATACATACACACACATACATACATATATATATACGTACACACGTACACACACTTATATACACATAGATACATATATACACGCATGTATGTATGTATCTATGTGTATATATGTGTGTATGTATCTATATATATGTGTGTGTGGTGTGTGTGTCTATATATGTATGTATGTATGTGTGTGTGTGTATATATATATGTACGTATCTACTTACGTACGTATGTGTATGTCTATATATATATTGTATATATATAAATATATACATATACATATACACACACATATATACATGTGTGTGTTTGTGTCTATACATACATACATATATATATCTAGGGGTGTGTGTGTGTATATATATTTAAGTGTATATATACATTTATATATATATATATATATATATATATAAGATCAATTTCCTACTTCTGCAAAGAGTGGAAAAGTCTCATCCACTCTCTTTGGTTAAGCTGTCCACGATACCTCTTTCCTCTAAATCTCTATTTCCCTTTTCCCAGTCTTTTGTGATGTAACAACAGTCACATCTGGAATATCGAATCTAGCTCTTAGCTGGTCTAGTTCAACCTCTCTTCTGTCTGATGACAATCGAGAGTCTCTAATTTCAAAGGCAAAGACGACATCTTCAGCTCCTCATTCCCCACCATTGTAGGTACAAAATGTCCTAGAGAATTGAACTTATGGGAGTACTTGGTTAGTCTCGTGTCATTGGTTTGCTTGAGGTAATCAAATTAACCTACGCAGTTAGACTTAAGTCTAACCGTATCCAGTTAATAATTAGGAAAACTCTCCTAAAGTCACTCCAAGTAGTCGAACCTAGCAGATGCACTCATTGTTGATGCTAATGATTTATAACGTTGAAATAAATATACTATAGAAAACGACACCAAAAAAGTCAAATGCAAGAGAGGTTAGTAACTAGGTTATCGGGTCTTGACAAAGGATGGAAATCGGCTTTCCATAATCTCAATAAGGGCACGGGAGGAAAAGGGCCAGATCTATGGCACAAGTAGCTCCTTGGACAATAAGTGGTTATGAATTGACAAATTCAATGCACATATATATATACGTACATATATATATGTATATCTATATATGTATGTATATATGTATATATGTGTATACACATATACGTATATATGTATGTACATATGTACGTATATATGTATATATATACCAACATGTATATATATGTAGATACATATGTACGTAGATATGTACATATATATGTATATATGTACGTACATATATATATACATATGTATATACATATATATATGTATCTGTGTATGTAGGAACAGTTGAATTTGTTTCTATTCATATCCATATATTTTCTTTTCATTGTTCGCCTGGCTTCACTGAGAAGGCTCCCTTTCAAAGAATTGATTCCACTTCTAGATCTCAAATGTGGGGAAAGTTAAAGAGGCGGTTGACTACCTTTTACATTGCAGAATGGAAGAAAAGAGATTAGTTGAAAGCCTATTCGCTAACATCCTCATTGGAAGAATTGGTTCTGTGGCAAAGATCCTCCTTTGCGAAAAAGGATTGTGCTCCTAAAACCCCACCCGAGGCACTCAATCGAATAGCAAAATCATTCAAAGTTCTTTCCTTTTCACATATGCAAAAACTTATACAGGCCAAGTTGGTTAGTAAGGAAACGAGAGATTTTACCCACCTCCCCACCAATTCTTTAGAAAAGAAATTCATTTTTCCAAGCGTGATTCTTAAGAAGAATTCATTCATATGTGCGCCACTTCTCTGCTTCATTCCCTGAGTTTTTAACACAGCCAAAGAGGACACAAGGGGGTGAGGTGAGGGTATTACTGCTTTCAAGTCTAGTTGAATTAGAGGAAGAACTCTTCCTTATAAGCGGATGAGAACAACCTCTCTTCTGAATTAATGTTGTAATGTAAATAAATGAGTATGAAAAACCTCTCCTTTACCATACCAGAATGGGAAAAAAGGCTCTCAGGCTTTGCTTGTTTGCTTTTTCCTTATATATAGCACTATGGCAAGCTCTCCTTATATGCATATGTTCGCACATGTGTATATATGTATAGATATACATATACATATACATCTATATGTACACATATATACACATATACATTTTTATGTGTGTGTGTGTATGTAGGTGTGTATATATATATACACACCTACATACACACACACACACATGCAAATGTATATGTGTATATATGTGTACATATAGATGTATATGTATATGTATATAATAATATGGACCTTGAGGGGGCCTTTTAGTCAAAGGCTCCCCTGGAGTGTTTTGTGAATTGTGTAAGATAAGGGACTTATAAGTAATTTTGATAAATCTAAAATTTTTCCCCAAATTGCTAGGGCTCTCTTTCTCTTCTACTCTTGTCTTCTCTTCTTCCCTTCCACTTAGCTCTCTCCCATCTCTCTAAAGATTTTATCTTCTACTCTTGCTAGAAGGAAGTAGTGAAGGACTTGGTCTTCAAGGGGAGGCAAATAGGGGGTGCTATATTGAAGCTTATAACCAAGGTAATCTCTTCCCTAAAGCTAGCTTTGTTTCTTCTTCTTTTGGTTATGACAGAACTTAGTAGGCTAGTGGGTAATGGATGAAGTTGGGTTAATTGTGCCTTCTTATTTAGTATCTTATGCCTCTAGTGTGTGTGTGTGGTTGTTTCCTTGCTAATATGTTGTGGAAGAAATGTAAGATGGATTAAGGGGTACATTGATGTCTTATCTTTATGATAATGAAAGTCTTGAGTTAATTGCACTTTATTGTCGTTTTAGCTTGTATTTTGGGTGTCTTTGAGCTTGGGTTAAGATTGGAGAGAAATGGATTGAAAGATGGTTGAGGGAAGGTCATTTTTGTAGATAACCACAGGTGAGCCGTGGGTGAAATGAACCCAGCCGTGGCCACGGCTCAAGGAGCCTTCACCCACGTCAACTCTCTGGAATTGAGCCGTGGGTGAGTGGTTGCAGCTCGGAGAGGTTTGTTTGCATCAAGTCTCTGCCCACCGAGCCATGGCAGAGCTTGAGCCAGCTGCAGCCCACGGATCGACATCTGGCCAGTGATCCGCAGGTAGATGATTAGTGATCCGCGAGCGCGGATCAAGGGATCCCACCCGCAGATAAGCTAGGTTCTATGGGGAATGGTTTCTTCTGTATTTTAAGTGTAGAATTGAGTTTGATTATGTTTCTTTGATAGAATTAGAGTACGATTTGGGTGTTTATTTTGTATTATAGGCAACAAAGGTGATTATCCTTACTCGGACTACCTAAATTAGTCTTTGGATTGAGGTAGGTAGTATTTGATTCTCTTTACTTTTTGAAATACACTTTGATAATTATTAAGCTTTGAAATGTTAAATTCTATATAATTGGGCTTATGTTTGGTTTTACTATGAAATGAGTATTCGTAGTCTAAATAATCATTGAATGAATATGTGATTGAGCTCTTGTATGTGAGATGGATTGTGACGCGACTAGTTCCTTAATCTTGGTGTTTGGAGAAAAATATTTGAATCGTACTAACTGGGTGATAGTTATTTTTGAACCGGACCAATTGAGTGGTAGTTGGTTGTGGATCGTGTTAACCGGGTCGTAGTTAACAACTGGAATTCCAGGGTCATGTATCCACTAACTACTTGAGCTCTTTATTTGAATCACATTATGTGATGTTTTGAATTTGTATAGTTTATAAATTGACCACGTGTTATGAATGATGATGGCTTTGATTTTGAATTGAAAACTATATATGTATGTGTAACAAGCTAAAGCCCCAAAGAGAACTTTTGCTACTTACTGGGTGATTTCATTACTCACTTCAATTGTCTAACCTCACAGGTGATGATTTTGTAGAAGGAGATTGGGACGACTTTTGGGCGTCATAGAAATAGTTAGTATAGACATGAATGAGGTTATTTTTGAAAGCATTGATGTATAGCCATACTTTTGGTATAGATTAGGTTATACATGTTTTCCTAACTATTTTTGTTATTAGAGAAAAGAAATGTAATGGATAGTGTATATTTTTGGTTATGAATGAAATGAATTTCTTTGGGCATTTTTAGTATTCTTTGAGCTTTATATTGTGATTAGAGGATAATTTGTTTTGGTTTAGCCTTGAGTCTTAGCTTAACCTAGGGCATGGCGGGTGCTACGTCTCGGGCACAGGGCGTGACAGTCACAGGTTTTTTTTTCTGGCAAATTTGGCAGAAATGATCCCCCTCCTTTTTTATATATTTTCTTTGTGTTATGGGTGTTTATTTGTTAATCTAGTGTGTGTTTGTACTTGAGTTTGGTTTATGTCTGTTGTATGTGTGCTTCTATGTTTAGGTGTAGAGCGTGCAGTGAGGTTTGTATGCAATTGAGTAATAGTGAAGTTAGTGAGGGTTTCAAGGGTATCTAGGTAGTTGATGGTGTAGTGTGGTGGTGGATTGTTGGTGAAGTTGTTGAGTGTATGGGTGGATGTTATGATGGTGAAGCAGGTGACAATTTTAGCAACTAAGTCCTTGTGCAAAGCTGCTCCTTTACTTTAGTTCAAGGTTACTAATATTGTTGTTGGAGGAGAGAGAGAGAGAGGGAGAGAGAGAGAGAGAGAGAGAGAGAGAGAGAGAGGGGAGAGAGAGAAAGAGAGAGAGGTAGGTAGGTAGATAGATAGATAGATAGATAGATAGAGAGAGAGAGAGAGAGAGGTTTTTAGTGAATAAAGTGTGGTGAATAAGTAAAAAAATTGAGAGAGGCTGTGTATGGTTGTGTGCTTATAGTTTAGGTAAAAATGTGTGCATAAAGATGATAGTGCATCAACACTCTTTCTAGTTTTTGATTACTAAAATTAATGCAGGTTCTATGCAGAGTGTGCAAGTTGGTTGCTGTAGGTTTTTGATGGTGTAGGTTGTGTAGCAACAATTGTGAAATTGTGTGGTAGAAGGTGGCAGATTGTGGGGGGTTGAGGGTAATGAAACGAAAGGATATCACAAAAATATGTTTGAGATCCAATGATCACTTCTTTTTTTCTTTATTTTATTCCTTTTCTTTGAGAGAAAACAATAACAAAATAAATATATAAAAATAAAAATGAAATTCGTCTTTGTTTTTTTTTTTTTCTTTCTTTTTTCATTGCAATTCGAAGATAAAATACACCAATTTAATGTTGATGATGTTTAATATCAAGTTAATAAACCTAACTTGCAGAGTAAATTCTAAAATTGATTCAAACTAGCGTACTTGAAATTATATGATACGTACTCAATGTAGATTACAAAAACTGTCATAAAATTTCCCCCATTGAAGGTTAAAAATTAAATAAAAATTTGACCTAGTGAGGGTTACAAAATATACACATATAAACTAAATCAAAATTTGCGACAGTATAGGATTATGTGATTCAAAAGAACATATTCCAAAATTGATCCAGTGAGGATATTGAAATTGAACAAACAAAAAGTAAAATTGCCCCAGCATATAGTGTTGAAAAAATGAGATATTGATCCTCCTCCTTTTTTAGCCCCGGCGTAGGGTGTGATCATCAAGATGGATTCAACATAGAAAATTTCCTTTGAAGGCTCGAAAAGAGAAGTGGGGAATTTATTGTGTTTGCATAGTAGAAATGATATCATATTCATCTTCTCATCATCCTGCCAAAGCAATTGGATTAAGAAAACTTAATCCTAATATTGTGAAAATTTAGATGTGAAATTTGATGCATTCGTGAGATCAAAGTTTGCGAGTTTTTTCTTTCTATCAAACAAGATATGATTTCTCAAAATAAAGAGAACAATTCATTGACTTTGCGATTGATGAGATTTTATTTGTAGGCTTCATAAGAAAAGAAAAAATGGAATGGCTTGTTCTCCTCAACGGCCAACATTCTCATAGATTATCACACAAAGTCTCCTAATTTCTGTCAGATTTCATTATCAGAGTTAAACATTAGACTCAATGTGGACTTATTTTTTGTTTGTGGAAAAGGCATTTGTCAAAAAAAGTATTCAAATTGCCAAATTGAAAGTTGGCATATTCATCTAGCTTTGGAGAATAAAAAAATAAAAGATAAGTCAATAAAATAGTTTAAAATTTTTGGATCTATAGAATGTGATACTACCAAGTTGTTTGAGATAGGGATGGAAAAGTTATTCAACTAAAAGAGATGGTTCAAATTTTTTTATATTTTTTGGGAGAAAATTCCAACTAAAAAATCTCAATTTAATTTTTTTATACAAGAAATGAAAAGTAAAATATATGAAGTGTATGCAAGAGTTTTCATGCAGGCAACCTTAATTCAACGCATGAAAAGGAAAAGGCAAAAAAGCTGGAGTCAGTATTTACTTAATAAAATCGGATGCATGTTTGTGCGGTGCCAATTTTTGGGTCAAAGGATTAGCCTAGCACGATGTCATCCTATAGCCCCCTTTTTCAAATAGGTTGGTTTTGTGAGGGAAAACAGAGGTCCAAGAAATTGTTGAAATGAAGAGGGGAATTTGGTTTCACTCATTGTCTTGGATTGTTTAACCAATCCATGTCTCAATCAAGTTAATTAGGCAATGAACGCAATTTAGTTTTGATGTCCATGCATGTCAAATAATTACTAAATACCTAAAATATTAAAAAATGTGATTCAGAAAGGTTTATAACCTAATTTTGCTATTTTAAATCAAATTAAATAGAATTGGGATTTGTCTCTGATAGATTGGGCTGCTATCTTAGCTCGTACCATACTTTTTTAGATATTTGTTAAAATTTAAACCTAGTATTGTGGTATTCAATGGATATTCCCTTATGGTTTATGGATGATGATAATTTATAAAGTAATAAAAGGAATATGTAAATTAAACATGACTTGCAAAAAGCAAAAACAAAAATTTTGAACTAAGTTGACGTGTAATTTTGTAAAGTACAACTCAAAATAACTTATTCGGTACATTTTAAATATGGGGAACACATTCTAAGGGAAACAAAAATGCATTTAAAAGAAATAGTGACTCTAAAGTGGAATTTACATCCTATAAAAAATACAAGAAAAAATCCATATTTTAAATTAAAGCACATTTTTAAAAGAAAATAATCTAATAAGATATGCAAAACTAAAATGATATTAGAAAGCCACTTTAATATTAAAACATAAACTTCATAAAATGAGACAATTCCCGCTCCCAGATGCCTAATGTGTACTTAAGAAGGGTCATAAATATGTTTTGACCTTTGGGAATGTCATACTAAACTCACCAACGCATCTAGACTTGATAAAATTTTAGCTCCCGGACCTATAGACTTACTGACCAAAAAATCAACTCCAATGGTCATAGATTGGTAGTTCTAGTGATCTCTAATTTCTTATTCTTCCTCAGTAGCTTAGTGATAAAGCGATCGACTATTAACTAATTGGTCATAAGTTCGAATCTACTTGGAGATATTTGATTCATTCTGAATTAAAAAATTTAGAATAAAGGGGTTCGCTTTGACCGTTAAAAGTAGGTAACCCACTCCTTATCTTTGCATTCTATCTCATCTATCACATTCTGCAAGAATTTTAAATCACCATCAATACCTTGGTGTAAGTCCAGGATAATCCTTTATTCCATAGCCCTGGAGTTATTTACAACTAGATACACTTATGGGTCTCACGTGCACCACATTACATGTCTAATCCTCAAAGTGGTTGAAGATTGCACCTTCAGATAGGGATTTAATGCAAATGCATGCTATGTTATGAAGCAGTTCCTAAAAGTGGAGTATTTAAATAATACAAATTAAAAGTATATTTACTATTCATAGTTATACAATAAACAAAAATGAATTGAAGTATGAAAATGGTAAAATTAAACAAATAGATATGCAAATAGCACACAACATAGCTAAAACCAACTCATGAAGGAATTAAGAATAAAAGATTGAAATTAAAAAATATTCAAACTCTTTGCTATCCCAAGCTGAGTCGTCATGTTTTTTTGCCTCTATTTTTATTAAAAAATAGAATAAAACAAAATAAAATGAATCTTCAATTGACTTGAATTGAAATTAAGCTTTTAGAGAATACTACTACTGCAACAACAACTAAGGATGATGATGATGATAGACTTTTTTTGAGTTTTTCAACAAAATAACTAAAATAAGAAGTAAAGTGAGGACTAAAAAAATAACATGGTTTTTGGGTTCCAAAGTAAATCTTGAAAATCATTTTTTCTTAAATTAAGATTTACTACTCCATATTGGATTTTTGATGTATCAAGCAACTAAAAAAGAATCTTTTTATCAAAAAAATTATTTTTTTGTACAAGTAAAACCATATGCCCAAAAAACTTTAGGTCTTTCAAAAATTGAAATAGGAGTTTGAAAGCTCATATAAGAAGGGAATCACTTAGTTGTTTACTCAAGTATCCTCCACTCCTAGTAAAATTGATCACAAATCTACTTTGAATTGTTTAAAGTTTAAGGCCTAAAATTGAATTTATTTGAGCTAAACTATGCTAAATTAAATCAAATAAATTACTATTAAATAAAAATACGTTAAAATAGAATAATAGTAGCATCAAAGACGCTGTAATACTCAATGTTACAGACATTTAACATAACCTGTTATCTCTAATTAATACTAACTTAACTTAATTTCAAAAGAGTTCTATATTATTCCAACTTACTAAAAAAATATTCCTTTAAATTAATACTAATTTAACTTAATGTTTAAAGAGTCTTATATTATCCTCACTTACTAAAAAATAAAAATCTAAAATAGTTCTTAAGATATAAAAAGTTAATTTTATTTAACAAATAAAAAGCCATAGTTATTATTATTTTCTTAATCTAATTAAAATCTTAAATTCTAAAATCATAAACCCTACACCCTGAATCCTGAACCTTAAGTCCTAACACCTAAACCCTAATTCAAAGATAAATATAAAATCTAGTGATGAAAATGTCAGCAAAATTTTTTTCCCCAGGGTGCAATAAAAAATAAGCCAATAAACCAATAATAAACCAATAATGAACCAATAAACCCGTAATACAGGTAACAGGTTAGATAAGAATAAAAGTTTGTAATTGATAATAACTCTTATACGGTCAATATGTGTTTGTAATTAAAAATCTAGTTATAATCTTTGACAATACTATTTACCTTAAAAATATACGAATTTCAAATCCATCGGAAAGATCATCAAAAACGTGTTCATGATACTTAGAGTCATATTTTTTTCCGAAAATAATGGACTAAAAGCACCAATAAATAAATAAATGATAAGACAAAATTACAATGACCTAATCTCCCTATAATGGACTCGCATGCATTCTAAATAAGAATGCATTTTTCTTGAGAGTTCAAATAAGCATTTTTCTTTGTCCGGGTGTGTGTTGTTTTTAGTCGGTGAGATGAATGTTTTCTGTGCAATAATGGAGGGATGAAGATGGTGGAGTGTGATTCTGTGGGGATGAAGAGAGATGCGTGGTGTATTGCAGGTGGTGTGAAGTGTTTTTCAGCTTCTAGTTGCAAGTAGGCGCTGGTGTTTAGGTTGATGGAGAAAAATGCTGGTGCTGGTGTGGAAGCTTATGGAAAATAGTGCCGATGAAAGGGGGAAAAATGTCAGTGAAAATTGTTGATGATATTTTGGTGTACTGCTGGTATTCTCTGAAGCACGTTGCTGGATTGATTAGCTCGCTATCTTCTCGAATGATGTTCTGATAATGGTGAAAGAGTGAGGGAGAATGAAGATGATTGCTGAGATGATGTTTTGGTGATAGCTGGGGAAGGAAGTGAGAGCGTTTTTTTTTCTAATTTTTTCTCTTCCTCTGCCGAATGATGTTGCAGAAGCTGTGAGGATGGTGAGGAAATTCTAGTGCAGTTTGTATTCGGTTGTGTGTGGTGGACTGATGATTAAATTTTGCGTGTGATGAGAATTATTCATAGATGTATTGGTGGAAAACACAGGAATCAAGACGAAACAAAATATTATATTACTTTTTTTGGTGGATACATGAATACATTCCAGGAAAGTATTACATTATTTTGGTTGGTTACTTTATATTTGAATGTGCGTGGGAATTGGGAAGAAAAGTACTACAGGAAAGAGCATCTTTATGATCCACCTCCTCTGATTTCTCAAGCACCACCACCTATGCCTCCGCCTGCTCCAAATCCTCCACCGTGACCAGAGCCAGAGCCACCACCATTGCCTCCTCCGCCTCCTCCTCCTCCTCCACCGCCACCACCTCCTCCTCCTCCAATTCCACCTGCACCCCCACCAATGCCACCACCAGCTCCAAATCCTCCACCGTGACCCGAGCCAGAGCCACCACCATTGCCTCCTCCTCCTCCTCCTCCACCACCACCACCTCCTCCACCCCCTCCTCCAATTCCACCTACTCCCCCACCTATGCCTCCACCAGCTCCATATCCGCTACCATAACCAGAGCCACCACCATTGCCTCCTCCTCCTCCTCCTCCTTCTCCTCCGCCACCACCACCTCCTCCTACAACTCTACCGCCAAGGGTGGTTGCACTCAAGTCTAACATTATGCTCAAGAGAAGAAGCAACACACAAAACCATTTTTTCGAAGGACCCATGTTGATTAGCGATTAAAAGTTTTTTGTTCCACTTTCGTTGCTCTACTAAACTTCGAGGCTTCTCATTATATAGTCGTAACCTTTGGAGCAAACGTTGCTAGTTTGCTATGGAATTTCAATGCGCCACTGAACTCCGCACTTCGATTTGTAAAAACGATGTATTCCAACGGTTTGAATGTGGAGTAGATATTCAAAGTCAACTCAAATTGATAACTTGGGCTCGAGTCAACTCTAAAGTACTAAATCATTTCGTTATAGTTGACTGAAGGGCTTAATGTCAAACTTATTTAATATTTTACAATGAAATTTTAGTAAGAAGGGGGCCAAATCCACACCATTCCGCCCCAGATTCACATATTCCCATTCCATACATCAATAATATATTATATCCTTCACATTGAATATAAAGTTTTTGTTGATATAAAAAAATTTGTTATAAGAAAGGACCAAATCCACACTCCACCGTAAAGAAAGATCCATACATTTTTTTCTCACTTAAACAGTGAAACCTTTATTTCAATATGAATTGATTAGTAACACTCTCCATTCAATATAATAATAATAGAAAAATAAGTAAACAAATGTAGGCAGAACAATATTGAAAGTCACGAAACGAAGATGTAACAAGCACACAGAGAGATAAATCTCTATGCATCTCGAATGCATAGTTTAACATTGTAGCAGTTATTTTAAAATCGGAACAATCCCAGTAATTATCTAGAATCCATGGTGCAACTCTCGATTTAATAATGTGTCATTGCAATAGATCATAACAATAAAATGAATAGAATATGCGTAAAGATTATATATATAAAAAAAAGCTGCATAGATGTTTTTATCAAACCGAAAAATGGTTCCGAATTGGTACTATTATTTAGTCATTTATATTGTATAAAACTCATCTTGGACCTCCAACCTGATAAAATTGTTCCGAATTGGTCCTTCAACCCAATTTTACTAGAGGCACTATCGATTGGCTAATTACAAAAAAAACTAAATATACAAGAAAGAAACTAAACAAAAGTTATTATGGTTATTATACAAGAAACTTGCCCGTCTAAATTTTTTAATGATAAATAAAGGTGGTGTTCTTTTGCAAGATACTTTTGATTTTAAATATAGGGAAATCTAATGGTTTCATCAATGACCACAAATTACATCAATTTAATATAGCGAAAGAATGCTTTTTCACTAAAATCGCTACAGAAAAAAAAGTTTTTGAAGAGTAAGAAAATAAAAATACTTAGTTTGAGTTTTTTGGCGGCTTGATCATTTATAGCTAGTCAATAATTTTATTTAGTGAAATAAGGTTTGAAGGACTGGTACATTTTTCTTAGTTTGTGGGAGCAAATTAAAAATTTTCAGTTTAAGGGACTAAATTGAGATTATGTGCTACTTTGAATGACCAAAACGAGACCTTTTTAATTTAGGGGACCAAACTGAGATATTTTGCTGCTTAGGAAGGCAAAATTGAGATAATTTGAGTTTAAAGGACCAAATTGAAATTATGAAAAACTTTAAAGAACTAAAATGACTTATTAGGTTATTTCACATGTACAAACATCTCTCTCTTACGACATTAGATGTCCAAAAGAGGACGGGCATAAATAATATGTACTGTATTTAATGTTTTTTCTTGACTGATTTTGATTCTTATAGAGGCTTAGTTTTGAAAAAGTTGAAAATCAAAATTCAAAAATATGTTCTTAAAAATTTCTGATTTTAGTTTAAAATTTTCCAATAGCAAGCAAAATATATATATATATATATATATATATATATATGTATATGTAGTTGACAGCATCACAAAAGCGATATTTTGAAACCAAAAATAAAAACAGACACAAAAAAAAAAAAATGAGTTATTAAACTGAAGTTTTTTCTGGATATGAGAGTATCAAAATTTATGTGGGACATTTAAATGTGGCAAGCACCAAGATTACGACTTGAGTATGAATCTTAATCACTAAGCCTTTAAATTTAACTTTTTTCTGTAAGAGAGCATTGTGCTACCAAATCCAAATACGCGGGATAAGTTCGGTTGACAATATCAAAATTCCTAATTTATAATTAAGGATGCATTTTTGGTGACCTCCAAGTCAACAACCATGGAAAAACTCTATCCTGCTGATGTAATTCGCCGTTCTGGACAGAAAGCTGTGTCCCACAATTTGCATTTTGGTTGATCTAGATCTTCTACCAAAACTATGAGTGCTTACGAAATTCTGCATTTTGGTTCAAGGAACAAGCAAACGCAAAATAATATTACTCCAAGATCCATCTTAATCAAACCAATTATGATCCAGGAACCAATACAAATAGGAATAGAAAAATCAGGGGAGCATTTTAGCGCACCAGAATCTATTCATGAAATTCAAAGCGTTCATGCAGAAGAGCTTTACATCAGCAAGATGACTGAAAGAAAATCCTACAGATAACCTGCAATACATCAACTTATCCAAAAAAAATAAAAAAAAATATTCAGAAATGAACTAAAACATTTCGCAATATGCTGACAAAATATGTTAAAAAAGAGAAACTAACACCAAAGTTCAGATCACGTTGAAGATGCATTTCTTATGCTTTTGGGAGAAGTACATGAAATTTTAGTAGAATTCCGGTTCTTAAGCCATCTAACCGCAGTTAATAAGAGGTTATGTGTTAATATCGCAGTCGATGTGTGATCTATATTCCAACATTTAACTATTTTGATTGAGATAGAATTATTTACAGTTTATTTTTGTGCAAATTCATACATATACCAGAATAGTAAACCAGCACTCCGTCAATTTATCTGCAGTTTTAAATTGTTACTTTCCCCTTTTACATTTGCAACTATAGAATGTTTATTTTTTGGGATAATTTCAGAAACCTCTCTTGAGGAATCTGACAACTTCACTTAGTATCCCTAATCTTTTTCAATATTACACTTACATCCTTTGATGACATAAAATAACTACGATGACTTTCATCTAATAATAAGTGATAATTAGAGAAACCTCCCCTAAAGTTTCTGACTATTTCACCTAGCATCCCTGTGGTTTGAAAAATTACACAAACCTCCCTTCTATTGAGTATTTGGGTAAAAAATGGATGATGTCAGCAAAAATTTCCCATTAAAATCCTAAACTACCCTTGTTGTCAAACAAACAAAAAGACAATTCCAATGGTTTTGTGTACACCACCATAGCCACAGCGGTCGGCCCACCACCAAAGCCACATCAGCCGTTCCACCATATTGCCACCATTTTTCACTAGTCACAACAAAAAATAAATAAATAAAGTTTGAACCATTTTTATCAATTGAAAATCATTGAACGCCCCATACAATGGAAAATATTTACAGCCACCAAATTTGCCTCATCCCTCATCCAAGATCCAAATCTCTTTATCCTTTTCAACCCAGAAACAACTATGCATGTCATCCAAAAATAATATTCCTACCACAAAAATTTCACATCATCGAAGACCCAAAATTCTTTTTCAAATTTCCAACCCAGAATCATCATACGTGTCATCCAAAAATAATACTACTACTTCTAAAAAAATTTCACAATTCCATTACAATAAATAATACAAACATATTTACAATGGTTTGCTCTCTACCGTTGTCAGTGCCGACGGTAGGTGCCTACTGGTCAACAAAAACATAAGCAATCAAGCCCAAAAAAAAAAAAAAAAATTGTCTGCCATTTTTGTCAAATGACAAAAAAATCTTACCATTCTCTTTTTACCGCCACTGCTAGCACACACCACCACCACCACAATCACATGCCCCCTGGTCAACAACACTTGATCTACCTTCACCACCGCACCAACTCCATCCAGTTAGCCATCATCATCACCAAAGTAACTAGAAAAACAGAAAACCAAAAATCATACCACCTAAACCATCACCAGTAACACCACCATAACCAACTCCCATTCCATCAGTCATCACACCACAAACAACCATGGAGGAAAATAAAAATTTTTGGAGACCCTACACTACCATTACCACTGCCACCTGTCTCATTTCCAAATCAAAAGTGTATTTCGGAGTAGGATAGGAAGGAAAAGGGGGAAGAGAGCGTCAGAGAGGGGGATGGGGATAGGGATGGCTGGGGTAGGCTATGCGAGAGAGGGAAGAGAAAGAAAAAGGGAGAGAGATGGCGAAAGTCAAGTTACGGTACAAGGGGGAGGGGGAAGAAAGAGTCGGCGGAAGTGGGAAAGAGAATATGGATAGGTTTTATTTTATTTTTTGGGCTGGCATTTTCTTATTTGTTTAGGGACACTATAATCATTTGACACAATGAAGGGAGGTAAGTGTAATATTGAAAATTTTAGGGGTGCTAGGTGTAATTGTTAGAAACCTCAGGGGAGGTTTCTGTAATTATCCCTAATAACAATTCTTGTATAGAAAAATGGTTAAATTTTTTTTTCCAGAAAAAAAAGACCCTTGCCCATTGGTTTGACTAATGTTTTGTTGCCCTTCACATCCGACCATCATTTTGGCTTTCTTTATGCCATAGGGCAGTGATATTTGTTGCATCATTTTTCATTTGCTTGGCAGCTTTATATGTTTTATGGTACCAAGAAAATTTGTTCTTTGGTCTTGCTTATCGAAGCTAAGAAATTAGGTAAAGAGAGAGGAAAGAGCAAAGTGCTATCCATTTACTTGGTTGCTTGTAAAAAGAGAATTGAGAAAGTCGAGCATATGTTATAGGTAGAGTAATTTTTTATAATATGAGAGGTTTTAGGAATCAGAAAAGAAGAAAAACTAAAATAGATAGTGGAAGTGAAGTTGTAGATTAGTAGGGAACAGTTGAGGGTTAAAAAACTTTGCAAAGGATGTGAATAGTTTTAACATTTTTCATAAAACATTAGAGAATGTTTTTGTATTGAAAAATTACTCAAGGGCATATTTTAGGATATTCATAGGTGTTTTTTTTTTTTTTTTGGGCTTACATCAGCAAAATGAACCCAAACTAAATTTAAAGGGAGGTTTCTATAAGTTTCTAGACTTGAAGGGTGCTAAGTGAATTTGTCAAATACCTCAAGGGAGGTTTTTGACATTATCTCTTATTCTTTAAAGTACCATGTTCATATTTTGTTGTATTTATTGATATCACCATTATAATTTGATATTTGTATGGGAAAAATAATGAGTTTAATCAAGGCTTTTTTGACTTTTTAATAAACTTATAGGATTAAACTTTTACCTATTGGCATTTAAGAACTTTAATGTAATTTATCCAAATATAAATATGTTTTTTTTTTATTTTTCTCTTCTTGACCATATCTCCACAAGTTGTTATAGAACATAAAACACTACATATGCTCGATGCTAAAAGATAAAGGATTTTGATGAAAATATTGAGTGTTTGCACTACAAGAAAAACTTGTCAATTTGAGTTAGCAAATGTGTACATTCAAGATTGGAAATTTTTGCTTTAAAATGGGTTTAGGAGGAAACATATGCCAATGGAGCAATGGCCTTGTGTAAAGCAACTAAGGTTGAATTTTCAAGAATTAGAAAAGTCTTCAAGTCAAATTTCACTTTATAAGAGTTTCTCTTACTATGTGTTAGTATTATCTACTATTTGTGGATTAACTATTAATTATAATCTTAAAAGGTGTAGAAACAGGCAACGTTGCAATTTGCAACATTTAACTTATCATTTGAAAAAAAAAAAGACAAAAAAATATAAATTTTCCTGTTCTCCTCCCAGGCCAACATTCTCATAGATTATCACACAAAGTCTCCTAATTTGTGTGGGACTTCATTATGAGAGTCAAACATTAGACTCAATGTGGCCTTATTTTTTGTTTGAGGAAGAGGCATTTGTCAAAAAAAGTATTCAAATTGCCAAATCGAAAGTTGGCATATTCATTTAGTTTTGGAGAATAAAAACATAAAAGGCAAGTCAATAAAATTTTTTAAAATTTTTGGATCTAAAGAATATGATTCTACCAAGTTGTTTGAGAAAGGGATGGAAAAGTTATTCAACTAAAAGAGATGGTTCAAATTTTTTATCCTTTTTGGGAGAAAATTCCAATTGAAAAATCTGAATTTAATTTTTTTATAGAACAAATGAAAAGTAAAATATATGAAGTGTATGCAAGAGTTTTCATGCAGGCAACCTTAATTCCATGTATGAAAAGGAAAAGGCAAAATAGCTGGGTCAGTATATATTTGCTTAATAAAATAGATGCATGTTTGTGGGGTGCCAATTTTTGTGTCGAAGGATTAGCCTAGGATGATGCCATCCTTGTGCGTAGGGTACTGCACTATGTCTGTAGCCCGCTTTTGAAACTAGGCTGATTTTATGAGGGAAAACAGAGGTCAAAGAAATTGTTGAAATGAAGAGGGAAATTTGGTTTCACTCGTAGTCTTGGACTGTTTAACCGGCCATTTGAGGGTCTCAATCAAGTTAATTAGGTAATGAACCTAATTTACTTTTGATGTCTACGTGTCAAGATAATTACCAATTATTTAAAATGTTAAAAAATGTGATTCAGAAAGGTTTATAACCTAATTTTGCTATTCTGGATCACATTAATTAGAATTGGGTTTGTCTTTGATGGTCTCGCACCTTACTTTTTTAGATATTTGATAAAATATATACCTAATGTTGCGGTATTCAATGTGATATCCCCTAACGGTTTTTGCATGATGATAATTTATAAAGTAGTAAAAAGAATACGTAAATAAAACATGACTTGGAAAAAGCAATAACAAAAATTTTGAACTAAGTTGACTACAACTCAAAATAACCTATCCGGTACATTTAAATTTGGGGAACACTTTATAAGGGAAACAAAAATACGTTAAAAATAAATAGGGACTCTAAAGTGGAATTTACATCCTACTTTAAAAAATACAAGAAAAAATCCCTATTTTTAATTAAAACACTTTTTTAAAAGAACATAATTTAATAAGATATGCAAAACTAAAATGAGATTAGAAAACCACTTCTATTAAAATATAAACTATACAAAATGAGACAATTCCCGCTTCTAGGTGCCTAATGTGTACTTAAGAAGGGTCATAATTATGTTTTGACCTATTGGATTAAACTATGTGGAATGTCATACTGAACTCATTAATGCATCTAGACTCAATAAAATTTCAATTCTTGCACCTATAGAATTACGGACCCAAAAATCAACTCCAATGGTCCTAAATTGGTAGTTCTAGTGATCTCCTGGATACACTTACGAGTCTCATGCACGCCAAACTACATGTCTTGGCAGATTAATTATAATCCTAAAAGTTGTTGAAGATAGCACCTACAGATAGGGATTTAATGCAAATCCATGCTATGTTATGAAGTGGTTCCTAAAAGTGGAGTACTTAAATTATACAAATTAAAAGCATATTTACTATTACCAGCTATACAATAAACAAAAAATGAATTGAAGTATGAAAATGCTAAACTAAACAAATAGTTATGCAAATAGCATACATATTGCTAAAACCAACTCATGAAGGCATTAAGAATAAAAGATTGAAATTAAAAGATATTCAAACTCTTTGCTATTCCAAGTTGAGTCGTCATGTTTTTCTGCCTCTGTTTTTATTAAAAAATAGAATAAAACAAAATAAAATAAATCTTTAATTGACTTGAATTAAAGTTAAGTTTATAGAGAGCTATATAATTTTTTTTATGTACTTTTGTGGTTTGAAAAAGTAAATTAATAAGTAATAGTATTAGAATACTACTACTGCAACAACAACTAATGATGATGATGATGATAGACTTTTTTTCAGTTTTTCAAAAAAATAACTAAAATAAGAAGATAAAATTAAAAACAAGGGCAAAGTGAGGACTAAAAAAATGACATGGTTTTTGGGTCCCGGAGTAAATCTTGAAAATAATTTTTCCTTAAATTAAGATTCACTACCCCATGTTGGATTTTAGATGTTTCAAACAATAAAAAATAATCTTTTTATTAAAAAATTTTTTTTTTTTTTTGTACAAGTAAAACCATAGGCCTAAAAAACTTTCGTCTTTCAAAAATAGAAAATACGAGTTTGAAAGCTCAGATAAGAAGGAAAATCACTTATCTGTTTACTCAAGTATAAAATTGGTCACAAATCTACTTTGAATTGTTTAAAGTTTAAGGCTTAAAATTGAATTTATTTGAGCTAAACTATGCTAAATTAAATCAAATAAATTACTAATAAATAAAAATAAGTTAAAAATATAAGAATTTTGAATCCATTGGAAAGATTATCAAAAACGCGTTCATGATACAATCATATTTTGTCCGAAAATAATAATGAACTAAAAGCACCAATAAAGAAATAAATGATAAGATAAAATTAAAATGTCCTAATCTCCCTATAATGGACTCGCATGCATTCTTAATAAGAATGCATTTTTCTTGAGAGTTCAAATCAGCATTTTTCTATGTGGGGGTGCGTGTTGTTTTTTGTCGGTGAGATGAATGTGGGTTGTGCAGTAATGGAGGGATGAAGATGGTGGAGTGTGATTCTGTGGGGCTGAAGATAGATGCATGGTGTATTGCAGGTGAAGTATTTTTCTGCTTCTAGGTGCAAGTAGGCGCCGGTGTTTAGGTTGATGAAGAAAAATGCTGGTGCTGGTGTGGAAGCTTATGGAAAATAGTGTTGATGAAATGCTGGTGTGGAAGCTTCAGAAAATTGTTGATGATATTTTGGTGTACTGCTGGTAGCACGTTGCTGCATTGATTAGGTCGCTGTTTTCTCCGATGATGTTCTGATAATGGTGAAAGAGTGAGGGAGAAGGAAGATGATTGCTGAGATGATGTTTTGGTGATAGCTGGAGAAAAAAGTGAGAGCGTTTTTGTTTCTAATTTTTTCTCTTCCTCTGCTGAATGATGTTGTAGGAGCTGTGAGGATGGTGAGGAAATTCTAGTGCAGTTTGTATTCTGCTGTGTGTGGACTGATGATTAAATTTTGCGTGCGATGAAAATTATTCGTTGATGTATTGGTGGAAAACACAAGAGTCAAGATGAAACAAAATATTATATTACTTATTTTGATTGATACATGCATGCATTACAGGAAAATATTATATTATTTAGGTTGGTTACTTTATAGTTGAATGTGTCTGGGAATGGGAAGAAAAGTACTACAGGAAAGAGCATCTTTATAACCCCCTCCTCCAACTCCTCAAGCACCATCACCAATGCCTCTTCCAGCTCCATACCCCCCATCATGTCCAGAGCCACTACCATTACCTCCTCCTCCTCCTCCACCACCACCACCTCCTCCACCTCGGCCAATTCCTCCAACACCTCCACCTATGCCTCCACCAGCTCCAAATCCTCCACCGTGACCAGAGCCACTACCATTGCCTCCTCCTCCACCACCACAGCCTCCACCTCGACCGATTCCTCCAAATCCACCACCTATGCCTCCGCCAGCTCCAAATCCTTCACCGTGACCAGAGCCACCACCATTGCCTCCACCTCCTCCACCACCAGCACCCCCCCTCCTCCTCCTCCAATTCCACCTGCACCCCCACCTATGCCTCCTCCAGCTCCATATCGTTCCCCATAACCAAAGCCTCCACCATTGCCTCCTCCTCCTCCTCCTCCTTCCCCACCACCTCCTCCTCCTCCTCCTCCAATTCCACCTATGCAGCCTTTCCTTCCTACTCCGCATGCAACATCACCAACGGTGACTGCATGCTCAAGAGAAGAAGCAACACACAAAACCATTTTTTTGAATAACCCAGGTTGATTAGTGATTACAAATATTTTGCTCTACTGAACTTCGAGAGTCTTTATTATATGGCCATAACCGTTGGAGCAAAAGTTGCAAGTTGGCGACGCAATTTCAATGTGCCACTGAACTCCGCACTTTGAATTGTTAAACGATGCATTCCAGCTGTTTGGATGTGGCGCGAACACTAAGTAAATTAGGAGATATTCAAAGTCAATCAAAATTTATAACTTGGTGCTCGAGTCAACTCTAGAGTATTAAATCTTTTTATTCCAAGTTGACTGATGGGCTTAGTGTTGAACTATTTTAATATTCTGCAATGAAATTTTAGCAAAGAGGGGTAAAATCTACACAATTCTGCCCCAGATTCACATATATTCATTAAATGCATCAATAATTTATATGCTTCATGTTGAATAAGTACATTATATAGTGTGGATACAAGAATTAGAGGTGTGAATTTAACCCCTCCCTTAATTTAATAAGAATGAGTGCATGTTACTTGTCTCATACGAAGTAAATTAGATTAGGGTTAATTTTATTTTGGTCTTTCCAGGTAGTCCAAAATTTCAATTTGCTCCCTCAAATTGTAAAGGTCTCAGTTTCGTTGTCCAAACAATAAAACATCTCACTTTGGCCTTTTAAAATTCCACGGTAGCATAAAATTCCAAATTAGTCTTTTATATTGGAAAAACCTCATTTTGGACCTCTAACCAATACAATCGTTCCAAATTGGTCCTTTGAACCTATTTTACTAGAGGCTTTATCGATGGGTTTGTTACCAAAAACAAATACACACACACAAACAAAAGTAGGAAACTAAACAAAGTTATTTTGGTTATTATACAAGAAACTTTTCCGTCTTAATTTTTTAATGATAAATGAAGGTGTTATCTTTTGCAAGTTACCTGTGATTTCAAATATAGAGAAATTTGGTGGTTTTATTAATTAGAAAAAAGTGCATTAATTAATATAGCAAATAGATACATTTTTCAATAAAATTGCTGTGGCATAAAAATGTTGTGTAGAATGAGAAAATAAACATACTTAGTTTGATTTTTTTTGGTACCTTAATTATTCATAGCTAGTCAAAAAATTTTATTTCATGAAATAGGCTTGAAGGACCAATTCGGAACATCTTTCTGAATTTGGAGCACCAAAAATGAAAATTTTCAGTTTGATGACCTTGAAGGAACAAATTGAGACCTTTTGAATTTAAGGAACTTGATTGAGATATTTTACAACTTTGGAGGACCAAATTGAGATCATTTGAGTTTAAAGAACCAAATTGAGATTATGACAATGTTTATAGAACCAAAGTGAGATTTCAGATTACTTCACATGTATATAGAGCTCTCTTATACGACATCTGGGGTGCAGGGAGGATGTACGATATTAATTCGGTATCTTTATATTTAAGGCAAAATCATGTGTGCGGATATTTAAGACTTCTTCTCAATAGATTTTTATTTTTGTAAATGCTAATTTTAGAAAAACTGACAATCAAAATCTAGCGCTAAATTTTTAGTTGTCTTCTATTTTGGTATAAAAATTTCTAAAAGGAGGACAAAAAAGTAAATGATAACATCATAAGATAGATATTTCAATGCTAGAATATAAAAAGGGGTAATGCATGAAACAGTTTGAGTATAGTATAATAGAAATTTCACAATGTATGAAGGTATCAGAATTTATAGAGGATATTTAAGTCTGGCATGCACCAAATTGCAACTTGAGTATGAATCTTAGTGTGTAGCCTTTAGTTTTAACAATATTTTTAAGCAAGCAGTGTGCTACCAAACCTGAATAAGCGGGATAAGATTGTTTGACAATATCTCCTTCCCCAAAAATTTCTAATTTACAATTAAAGATCCATTTGTTTCTAACCTCCCGATCAACAACCATGGAAAAACACTATTACGATGATGTAATCGCAAGTCTGGACAGAAAGCTGTAATTCCACGTTCACATGGTTGCAAGGAGTTCAGGTGACTGCGCGAATGTTGCACTTTTATGACTAACATTTTATTAATAAGCCGATTCTACATATTTTCAGGGAAATGTGACAGTTTAACATGTTTAACTATTTTGATTGAGGTAGAATTACTTAGACGTTATTTGAGTGTAAATTTATACATATGCTAGTATCATTTTAGCAGCACTGAACCTACACTCTCTCAATTTATTGTAGTTTTTCATTGCTAATTATCCATTTTACATTTACAACTATAGAATGTTTATTTTTTGAAGTCTATGTTAATGTTTTGGTATATTTAGTGATGTCACCATAAATTTAATATCTGCTTAGAAAACATCAATGAGTTTATAAAAGGGTCTTTTTGACTTTTCAAGAAACTTATAGGACTAAACTTTAACTTGTTGGCATTTAAGAACCTATAAATGTTATTTAACTAAATAAAAGTTTGTTGCACAGGTTAATTTTTATTTTTATTTATCTTCTTGATCATATCTCCTCAAGTTATTATAGAACTTTGAACCTAAAAATTTGCTCAACATTGAAAGATAATGGATTCTGATTGAAAAAATGAGAGTTTACACTACAAGAAAAAAACAAATCAATGAAAGTTAGCTAATGCGTTTATTCAAGAGCGAAAAATCTTTCCGCCAAACCAGGCTTAAGTACAACGCACGACCTCCCATATAAGTATGGAAACATATGCCAATGGAGCCTTAGTCAAGTGGTAAAGCAACTAAATGGGTAAGCTTTCAGGAATTGAATTCTTGGATTCAAATTTCACTTTATGTAATTTACCCTAATTTTGTATTAGCGTTTATCTATTATTCAAGTGGTATTAGCATTTATTTATTATCTTATAAAAAAATGACATTATCAAAAACTGTAACTAGATTTTAGTTACACACAAATTTTGACTGTATAAGAGTTATTATCAATTACAAACTCTTATCCTTATCTAATATGTAACCTATATTACTGGATCCTTATGTAAGTATCTATCTGTTTGTACTTAATTTTTGTTATTGCAACATAGAATCTAGGGGAAAAAAAAACTTTTACTGACATTTTTATCACTAGATTTTATATTTTCTTTTGAATTAGGATTTAAGATTTAGGATTTAGAATTTTAATTAGATTAAGAAAATAGTGGCAACTTTAGCTTTTTGTATTTTGAATAAGCTATAATAATATGGGAATCCTTAAGCTAAATCAGTACTAATTTAGAGGGATATTTTTTTTAGTAAGTTAGGATAATATAGGATTCTTTTGAAATTAGGTTAAATTAGTATTAATCCAGAGGTAATAGATTACTTTCGGCGCTATAATATTAAGTATTATAGCGTCTTTGATGCTACTATTGTTCTATTTTATATTAACGTTTATCTATTATTAATGTAATTTGCAACCTTCAACCTTTGATTTGACCTAAAAAAAAATCAAAACTCTAGACAAAAGTGTATATGATTTTCCCTTTCAATCCCTAAAACATTCGGGGTAACAATTGTGAAAGTTGATCAAAACTGGACGACATACATTTTCTAATGTTTGAGGATTAGTCTTTTGTATTTAAAAGTCCGCAAATTCTTTGTGCGAAACTGGTTTAAATACAATGCATAACCTCCTATATAAGTGTTAAACAAATGCCAATGGAGCCCTAGTCAAGTGGTAAAGCAACTAATTAGGTTGAGTTTTCAGGAATTGAAAGCCTTAGATTCAAATTTCACATTATGTGAGTTTACCCTCATTATGTGTTAGCGTTTATCTACCATTCATAATCTTAAAAAATGTAGAAACAGGTAGTAATTTGCAACCTTTGACTTACGATTTGACCAAAAAATCAAAACTTTAGACAAAAGTATGTGTAATTTTCCCTTCAATCCCTTAATAAACACACAAGTAATTTATGATTGTAAATCCTAATTGCTTCATTAATACAATATACAAACTTTTTCTCAAAGAAAAAAAAAAAAAAACTATTGTGGAAGTTGCTCAAAACTGCACGACAGTTGAATTGGGTCGACCTTGATACATTTTCTAAAGTTTGAGAATGAATCTCATCTATATATATATATATATATATATATATATATATATATATATAAGTATGAATGACCTTATGTGATTTAACATTTAACATTTAATGTATTTCCTAAAATACCCTTATTTTTTAAGTTATAGTCACATTAAAAAAAGGATACTAATGGAACTACGAAAAGTAGATTGATTAAATCCTAATCAAACTCAATCTTCTTTTCAAAGTCTTAGAAACCTTTTACAAGTACAAATTTAAATTAGATTTTTCAAAAATATATATTTATTTTTTAGTATAAAAATTTATATTTTCCTCTTTTATAAAATATTTTTAATTAATCTGAATATAAATATAAATTTTATGATCTATAAAAAAATTAAAACAAATAGTAATTTAGGAAAAAATAAATAGGCAAAACACTGAAAGAGAAATCATTTTTTAAATATTTTGAAATAAAATTAATTTTATATTTTTTAAATTTAACATTATGGTTGATATTTTAGCACTTAATGTATTTCTTTAAATATCCTTATTTTTAAGTCAAATCAAATTAAGAATGGACATTTACGAAAACAAAAAGAGTTAGATTAATAAGGTTCTAATGACTCTCAACATTCACTCAACTATTTTTCAAGTCTTTTACAATAAATTCAATTTATAAAATAAATTAATAAAAATACAAAAAATGCACAAAATATACGGTAGAAGGAATAAAAGTCCTTCTCACGAATAAAATTGGAAAGGAATCAAATCCAAAATTGGAAAACTGCCTACAATGCATTAGTTTAAATATTATTACTATAAAAATAAAACTTTACATTGTTTAAAGTAATATTATATTTACATATAGTAATAATTATTCCATGGCTGATCCAAAATTTTTAAAAGGTATGAGAGTGGGAGCCAGCCTGATATGTAGTGGGTTAAAACAAGAAAATTTTTTTTTTGTTCTTTATTAAATTATTTTTATATTTATCTCAATCATTATTTCCATATAGATGATTAAACTTGACACCTTTTTTTGCTTTCAATTCAAAAACAGGGAATATTTAAAATTTTCCTATCTAATTTTTTATTTTCGATTTAATGGATACTTTCTTGATTAGGTGGGAGCATTTCTTTAATTTATCTTTAGTATTAAAATAAAAATAATATCTTAATTTTAAATTTTTTATTCAAAAATTATTCTCAGTTATTACATAATAAATCAATTAAATTATTAGTTAGAAACAATCGCTCAACTATTATTAAGAATGGAAGTTATGTTACCTTACTTTAAAATGCCATAAAAGTATATAGCATCGTGCCAGAAAAAATGAAAAATATTACAGTTAATTCACCCGCACAAACTTGAAAATCATAATGCAAAATTAGTTAATCAAAATTCTAAATTTTTGAATCTCATTAAAATTAAAATTTAAAAGATTTAGTAGTTAGTGTGTAGATTAAATTTAAAATCATAAATATAAAAATAAAATCATTCTATCATACATTGATGAACATGAATTTATAAAAAAAAAACTTTTTACAGAAATATAAAATGCCGATCCCATTTTTTTAACTCTAATTTGAACTAAAAGTCATTTTAAAAATTTCTACACTATTATACCTTAAATTTATTTAACACAATTACTTTGTTGCCTTTCTTTACTATGATTTCATTTATCAAAATTGAAAATAACAACTTTAGCATATCAAATCCAAAACAAAAACTGACTGTTGTTACACTACCTTACAAAAATATTGAAGTAACATCCCATGGATTGAGAGGCAAGAAACTTTTTTAATTAACCTTGATTGAAAAAAACCTGAACAATACCTAAACTGAATACAGAAAATGGTCCAGAATGGATGGATTTAGAATTTAGGTAAACTACTTGATTACAATATTTATTATTGGAGAAATTGCATATTTTTTGATTTTGTGATCACATTAGTACATTAGCAGAAAAAAATAATATTAGAAACCTAAATACAAAGTGTCCTAGCCAATTACTTTGAAACCAAAAAATATTATGAAAAATAAATAAGTCAATGTTTCAAGAGACTTTGAATTAAGTTTAAGAATATACTTCCACTATAAAGAGTCGTCAAAAATTGAAATTCTAAAAATGTAAAACCTCATTCTTGCAAAAGGGCCGTCATATATAACAAGGTTACATGTTTAATCATTAAAACTTCTTTATTTTAGAAATATATGATTTTTTTATTTAATACAACATGAAATTTTGAATGTGTCATTTTGAATTCGAATCAATTTTTTTAACAACTCAATCAAGGTAGTTGGACAAATATTTGTCAATTTTTAATGTGAAAGTTAATTAGTGTTTAAAGTCTATTTAGTATTAAAATGCTTGTGTTTTGATAACATACACAGTAACTAACTGATTATGAACGGGTTCGATCAAAGAAAAATATGTAATTTAGCTAACAAAGACATTAAGGCACTGGTTAAGTAAACTCTCAAGCACTAATTATTCAAAAAATGAAGTTAATTAAAAATAGTATCTAAATATAAGGGCGTCAAAAATATGAGTTTGTGCATTATAAACGAAAAATTTTGCAGTTTTAAATTTTCATATAACACAAAATCGACGCATATCTTATTTCTTGGACTTGGAGAGAAAAACAGAAAAATCAAATTGACAGAAAGTGGAGTTGAGAAGTTCAACACATGTAAATGCATTAATTTTTACAATAAATATTAAATACAAGATCTTGCAAGTCTCATGAGGATATAGTTAGGAACAAATTTCAAAACTCATCGTTCTCATAATATATGATATTTTAATTGATATTGAAAATTTATATATACTTATTACACAAGTTTATGAGTTTGGCGAATATCAATTAATAATTCTATTGAGTAATCAATTACGTCAATGTCTATGAAAAAGCCAAATAATCAATAATATTAATTCATAAAATAAGAATTTCATAAAATGTATCTATCAATTGCTTAAGATCATTAAAATTAGTCAAATTAAAGGAAATTTTATATTAAAGAGTACTTCATTATAAATACATTGAAAGTGTATCATTTAAATATTTGAAAGAAAGAATTGGATTATTAGTTTTTTAATATGTGTGTGTGTCTATAAAAAATACAACACAAAATGATATTAGTTTTTTAAGAACATGGTATACACAGAGATGTAGTTTTTTTTATATAGTTATCTTTATTTTGGAAAAAGAAAATAAAACATAACATATATTTTAAAATATGTAGGTGCACAATTTTTTTATGCTTAAAGCATAGAAGAAAGAGATGAATATTACCAATTATGTGGAAATAAGATAAAATTTATGATAAAGATAGAATAAAATAGTAACAAAAAATAACCTAATAATTGTACATTTTTATTGCATAATCAATCCAAACAAATGATATGACTTAGTTAACTTATTAATTTTACACATTAGTAGCAATATGTTTGTATACAACAAGCGAGGTGCTATTTTTAAAACAATTCATTATCCGAGAGTTAGAATCACTAGACTTATATGTGTCTTTACAAAGTATTTATATTACCAATTTAATATGTAAATTGTCCTTATTTGATATGCTTATATGATAAAGTTGTCATCATTCTTATATACATGTTAGATTTGTTAAAAAAAATCATAATTAACATATTTAAAATGAGTAAAGTATCAAAAAAGTTCATGCAGGACCTAAAGTGATTTAACAATTAATGTATTTCCTAAAATACCCTTATTTTTAAATTATAGTCACATTAAAAAAGGAAACTAATGGAATTACAAAAAGTAGATTGATTAAATCCTAATCAAACTCAGTCTTCTTTTAAAAGTGTTACAACTCTTTAGCAAGTACAAATTTAAATTACATTTTTCAAAAATATATATTTACTGTTTAGTATAAAAATTTATATTTTTCTCTTTTATAAAATATTTTTAATTAATTTGTATATAAGTCTAAATTTCATGATCTTAAAAAAAAATTATTTTAGCAAAAACTAAATAAATAAATAGGCAAAACACTGAAAAAGAGAAATCATTTTTTAAATATTTTGAAATAAATTAATTATATATTTTTAAATTTAACTTTATGTTTGATATTTTAGCACTTAATGTATTCTTATCTTTTAAGTCTAATCACATTAAGAATGGACATTTATGAAAACATAAAGAGTTAGATTAAAGTCTCATTTAAAAATATTAATTTTGATATAACCACGTTAAAGACTCATTTGATACTTTATAGATATAACAGAAATATGTATATTTATTAGTCAATTTATCAAAAGCTTAGGGATTTCAAGTACAAAATAATAACAAGTTACCTTTTATATGATAACAATTTAAAATTTTCAAAAGATTTCATAATTTCTTTTGCAAGAATATTTTAAAAAAAAACCATCATTATGCCAAAAATTTTCTTTTGCTATTAGAGAGACTCATCTTTTCTATTCAAATTCTTTTAGAAAAGAAATTAATATATGAAGCTAAGAAGAACCTGGGATTCTTGATCAAATATTACCTACGACATACACATCAAAGGTTTCAATTAATGAGAATTTGTAGCTTAGATCTATGTGTATTGTTCTGTCTACAAGTATGTTACTAAATATAAATATGCTGTCCAAAAAAAAGTTATTTCATACAAGAAAATTTACATAGAATTTTGAAGTTGGAAATAAAATAAAGGGAACGAGATATCCTGCATTAATAAAATTATTCAATTTGTTGACCTCTTTTTTCTTTAAAATTATGCACTTGCATTTTTGAGTTTTCACAAAAAATGAGTAACATTATTTGTTAACAGAACTTACAAACGTGCAGAGAACGTGTAACATTATTTGTTAACAAAACTCATAAACGTGCAGAGCACGTGCCCCATTCCTAGTTTATTTAAAAGTAGAAATTAGGATAAGGTCTTTTGATAAATTTAAGGGATCGTTATGTGCGTATGTATAACACATGGAAAATACTTAAATTGAGCGAAATAGGGAAAATATGGTAACAAAAATCATCAACTTGACCATTAAATTTTGGGCAAGCTTCTTCACATGACAAACTAATAAATCTAATGTGCACTCCAAGTAGATTATACGAACTTACTTTTCCTAATTTTTTTATACTGCTATTTTTTAACCTAAGCGTCATACTCAAAAGGAAAATGGATTAAAAAATCTCTTTCGACCTTGGAAAAGTCCCCAAGTTTCATTGTGTATCTTAATATATATATTTTAGTTCTAATTAGTGATTAAATAGCTTCAACACTTGTAATACGCTTGAGCTCGTGAACTTTTGATCATTCTATTTATTTCCAGGAGAATGGACATAAAATTGTCACAAAAAATAAAAAAGAAATACATTTATGGCAGCAAATATGAGAGAATCAGTTAAAGCAGCGTTAAAATTTCGTAAGAGTAACTCAATGAGGAGGATAGACGGTGAGGGGGAATTTACTTAGGATGCAGTGGGAGGACGCTGATTTCCCTAGAAAAAGGCGGCGGCAAATCACACCTAGCTACTTGCTAACTTTGTACCTAATATGTTGTTTAGTTCAATATTTACTACAAAATTATGATTACTCATTTTATCCGCTAAAATTTAAAATTTGCAAGGACACCAAAGAAACGAAGGCATTTGGTTGACAACATCAAATAATTCAAACTAACGAAGGCTAGATGTTGGACGAAAATTTTTAAATGGAATAGTTAGAAAGAGTCCACAATATTCTTTAGGGGATTTTTGGCACACAGAGTTAACATTTCAAGGTCTAATCGTGGAGGATCTTTTGCTTCTTCTTGCTAGCGAACTTGTCCACCGAGAAAATTTTATTGGACATAATAGGTATAGTGATTATCCAATTGATCACCGAAAACAACTATTAGACAAGAAACTCCAATTAGGAGAGCATAAATTTTAATGAGCTAAATTGAGGCATTAAATATGAACAAAAATATTTAAAACAGCTTACAAACACCAAGGCTTATGGGCCAATGCCAAAACACAGACACAGAAAGTAGAGGATGCATTACTGATTCTGGTTGATACATATATACATGGCCAGTATTTATTTTGATATGTACTTTGGATGCTTTATATCTGAACCACCACCTATGCCTGCACCAGTTCCAAATCCTCCACTGTGGCTAGAGCCACCACCATTTCCTCCTTCTCCATCCACCACCTCCACCTCCACCTCCACCTCCACCTCGAATGATTCCTCCAAAACCACCACCTACACCTCCACCAGCTCCTAATCCTTCAACATGATTAGAACCGCCACTATTGCCTCCACTTCCTCCTCAACCACCCACACCAATCCTCCTCCAACTCCATGTACCACAACCTTTGCCTCCACTAACTCCAAATTCTTGACCATAACCAAAGCCACCACTATTGCCTCCTCCTCCTTCAATTCCACCTACACACCCACCTATGTCTCCACCAGCTCCAAATCCTCCATCAGGACCAGAGACACCACTATTGCCTCCTACTCCTCCTCAACCACCACCACCCCCACCACTTCCTCCAATTCAAACTATTCACCCACCTATGCCTCCATCAGCTCCAAATCCTCCACCATGACGAGAGCCACTACCATTGACTCCTCCTCCTCCTCCTCCAATTCCATCTGCACCCCCAACTATGCCTCCACCAGTTCCAAATCCACCGCCATGATCATAGCCACAATCATTGCTTCCTCCTCCTCCTATTCCTCCTGCACCCCCACCTGCGCCTCCACCAGCTCCAAATCCTCCACCATCACCAGAGCCACCACCTTTGCCACCTCCTCCGCCACCACCAGCAGCACCACCTCCTCCTCCTCCAATTCCACCTACACCCACACCTATGCGGCCTTTCGTACCAACTCCTCATTTATAATCACTCCAATTATCTTTGATCTACTGAACTTCGAGACTCCTCATTATATAACCGTAACCGTTGGAGCAAAGTTTGCAAGTATGCGGTAGAATTTCAATGTGCTACTGAAATCCGCACATCGAATTCTTAAACAATGAATATTCCAACTGTTTGGATGTGGCGTGAACACTAAGTACATGACGAGATCTTCAAGGTCAATAGTTGGCGGATGGGCTTAATGTTAAACTATTTTAATATTTTACAATGAAATTTTAGTATGCAGAGGCTAAATTTACATATTTCCATTTCATGCATCAATAATGTCTATCCTCCACGTTGAATATAAAGTTTTTGTAGATAAAAAAATTATGTTAAAATGAAATACCCATACAATTTTTTTCTCACTTAAACACTAAAACTCTTTTGTTTCAATACGAATCGATTGCTAAAGTTTTCTCTTCTAAAATTATATTCCCATATAATCATAAAAGGAAAATAAATAAACAAATGTAGACAGAACAATATTGAAAGTTACAAATCTAGGTAAGTATTTCAATTAGAAATTAGAAATCATAGTCTGCAAACTAAGTATGCTGCAACAAGCACATAGAGAGATAAATCTCTTTGTACCTTAATAGGGGTGAGCATGTTCAGAAAATACTGAATTGCTGACTGAATTGAATTCAAATTGGAAAATTGAACTCGATAATTTGGTAATTCAAAAAATTCGAAAAAATGAATTCAAATTCGGTCATTATTTGGAAATGTCATTTCTCAATTCAGTATTATCAATTTCAATTTCAATTCGGTAATTTGAATTCGGTATTTGAATAACGAATTTGAATCACAAAATTTCGCAAAAAACTGTATATATTTGATATATTTTATATAACAATCCATGCTATTAAATTTATTAAAATCATTGTTATAATTTCGTTATTATTAGATTTACGCAATTAATGTACATAATTATGAAATTGATTTGTTTAAATGTGCATGGAGGCTTTTTTTAAAAAATTATTTTTTATTTTTTTTTTTTGGGATACTAGATTCAAATACCAAATTAAAATTTGAATTTGGAATCAAATTCCGATCGGTGCTATTTGAAATGAAAATCAAATTTGGTTAGAAAAATTCTAGAGGACAATAAAGAAATGACCGATTTTAAACTACCGAATTACAGAATTAATGACTGAATCTCTCCTCGACATCTCGAGTACATAATTTAACATTGTACCAAGTTATTTGAAAATCGGAACAATCCCAGTGATAAAATTCATGGGGCAACACTCCATTTAATAGTGTATCATTGTAATAGACCAAAACAGTAAGAACAATAGAATATACGTAGAGACGATATATAAAAGTAAGCTACCCTGATGTCTTTACCAAACAATTAAAAAAATCATAAACAATTAAAAAAAATCATAAAATACTATAGAAAATGAACCTGGAAATTTATGTCTATTTGTCTCTATCAAAATGTATTTGGTTCTCAAATTTTCATTGTGTATGAGGATAGTCGGAAAAGTACTAAAAAATTAATTACACCATACAAAATACGGTTCTTTATTTTTAGTACACTATATAGTGTCGATTTAAGAAGTAAAGCTGTGAATTTAACTCCTCCCATAATTTAATAGGTACTTATATGCACATGGTACTAGCTGCACACGTAATAATTATATTAGAATTAAATTCATTTTGGTCCTTTAAAGTAGTTTAGAATTTCAATTTGTTCCCTCAAATTAAAAAGGTCTCAATTTTGTTTTCGAAGCAATAAAACATCTCGATTTGGTCTCCTAAATAGAAAAGTTTTATTTTCACTCTTCATAGTAATACAATCAATTTAGTCCTTTATATTGTAAAAAAACTCATCTTGGACCTCCAAAGTAATAAAATTATTCCAAATTGGTCCTTCAACCCAATTTTGCCAAAGGCTTTATAGATTGGCTAACTACAGAAAAAATTAAATATACTCGAAGGAAACTTAACAAAGTTATTTTGGTTATTATACAAGAAACTTTTCCACCTTAATTTTTTTAATGATAAATAAAGGTGTTATCTTTTACAACATACTTATGATTTCAAATATAGAGAAATCTAATGGTTTCATCAATGACCAAAAAGTGCATTAATTTAATATAGCAGAAGGATGCATTTTTCATTAAAATCGCTACAGCAAAAAAAAAAAGTATTTGTAGAGGGACAAAATAGACATACTTAGTATGAGTTTTTTTTGGTAGCTTGATCATCCATAGCTAGTCATTAATTTTATTTAATGAAATAAGGCTTGAAGGACAACTTTGGTACATTATTCTCGATCTATAGGACCAAATGGAAAATTTTCTGTTTAAGGGGATAAATTGAGGTTTTGTGCTTATTTGAATGACCAAAATGAGACCTTTTAATTTTGAGGGACCGAATTGAGGTATTTTGCTACTCTAGAAGACAAAATTGAGATAATTTGAATTTAGAGGAGCAATTGAATTTATGAAAAACTTTAAAGAACTTATATGACATCTTAGATATTCTACACCTGCAAGTATATTTCTTATACGACATTTAATGTCCGTGGAGGAGGGGCATACAATATGAGTTCATACTTTTTTATATAAGAAAAAAGTAACATATGTTGTATTTAATATTTGTTCTCGACTGATTTTGATTCTTATAAAGACTTACTTTTTAAAAGTTGAAAATCAAAATCCAAAAATTAGTTCATAGTTACTTCTAGTTGTAGTTCAAAAAATTCCAAAAGCACATGAAAAAATGTAGTTAAGGGCATCACAAAAAGGATATTTCAAAACCAAAGAAAAAAAAAACAAAAAGTAGCTTAATTAAACTGAAAATATTGCTGTGTATGAGAATATGAAATTGATTCAGGATATTTAAATGTGGGAAGCACAAAGATTACAGCTTCAGTATGAGTCTTAGTAGCGTAGCCTTAAGATTTAACGTTATCTGTAACAAAGCATTGTGCTACCAAATCTGAATACGCGGGATGTAAGATCGGTTGACAATATCAAAATTCCTTCCTCAAAAATTTCTATTTCAAACCCTGATGATGTAATCGCCGTTGTGGACGGAAGTTGTTGTCCCGCCGTTAACATGCTTGAACTTCGGCTTGTGAAATGAGTTTAAATCTTCTGGCAAAACTACAATTGCTTCTGAAATCCTGCATTTTGGTTTATGGAACAAAGAAAACTAGCAAAACTTCGGAACATTCTACCCCAATGTACATCTTAATGAAACCAATTGTGATCCGGCAACCAATATTACCACCTCTAAGACAAAATAAGAAGAGGAGAGGACAGAGGGGGAGGGGGAGGCGGGGAGAGGGAGAGCATTTTAGAGCACCAGCATCCATTCAGAAATTTAAAGCATTCATGCAGCAGAGCTTTACATCAATAAGATGACTGAAGAAAAAATTACAGATAACTTGCAAAACATCAACTTGTACCAAAATTGAAAAATACAAAATTTCTGGAATGAACTCAGTGACATCAGTTTGCTGATAACATATGCTTAGAAATAGAAACGAAAACTAAGGTTCAGATCACGTTCAAGATGCATTTTGTTATTCTTAGAAATAGAAACGAAAACTTAGGTTCAGATCACGTTCAAGATGCATTTTGTTATTCTTCTAATTTTTTTTTTTTTTTTTAACTGGAAGCAGACAAAGGTCAAAAGGCTGACCAACTAATTAGTAAGTATAATACTGGACATTAAGCCTTCTGATCACAAGTAATAAGGGGTTCCGCGTTATAACGCAGTCGACATGTGATCTACTTTCCAACATGTTCAACTACTTTGATTGAGATAGAATTATTTAGCCGTTATTTTGGTACAAATTCATAAAGATACTAGTTTTATTTTCAGGTCCTAATTCACTTTTCACCCCAAACTTATACCATATTCCCACTTTACACCCTAAACTTCACTATCGGGCATATTGCACCATTAATTATCTAAAACAGTCCATTTAAATACAAACTGATGGCGTTAACTAAACTAACAAAAATGTGCATGCATGCAATGCATATTTCTAATGGTTTGCATGAAAAAAAGGCCCAAACCATACGTATAAGAGAAAAGGAAGAGAAACTAATTTGTATTTTCTATTAATACTAAAATTAATCATTTCTTCTACATCCTAAATCAAATTGGAAAAATTTGTATATTGACAATGCAATCAACGTGAAAGACTCAATTTGGTTGTGGAGGAAGACCATAGGTTTAAAATTTTGCAACAATGCCTCAACAAAAGAAGACTACCCAAAATGGGAAGGGAAAATTAGCAAACATCTATATTGGTAAAATTTGTCACTTTCAAATTGTTAATGCAGACAATCGTTGGAGAAGTTAAAGATATAATTGTGATGAGATCTGTAAAAGATGGGTATTATTTGTTTTTTTTTTTTTTTTTGCCTTTTTGCTAATCTCATTGTCCTGTCTTTATTTTTGTCTAAAAGCTATCCATGGCTATACTGCTAAGTGGGTAGCAGCAAGGGACAACATTTGTCTAAATGGTGGGTACAATGGCAAAAATGAATGTGTGTCCTTAACTACATGTGCCTAATTATCTGTTTAAATCAAGGATTAAGGGTCAATAACATAAAAAAAGCAAATAGTTGTTCTTATTTTTGTCATTTATTGTGATTGTTAGGAGATTATGATCACCATTTGACCATAGCAGGTCACCATGGGGGTGATTTAATAAGTGTACCCAAGAAAGTGTGTGTTGGTGGAAAGGTTGATTATTTTTATGATTGTAACCCCAATAAATAGTCATTAGAGGTATTAGATGGCCTTTCAAAGAAGCTAGGGTATCTTGACAGTGTTGGGTGGCACCTTTTAATCCCAGGAGTGCCACTTAATAAGGCGTTTGTTTTATATATTACAGATAGAGATTGTATAATGATTGTTAATATCGTCTAACAAAGTAGCAAAGGTTTATATAACATATCCTATTGGCTTTAAGACATTAGAGTATAATGGTAGAAGCAATGAAGAAGTGGGTAGGGTAGGACTGATAACAATCATAAGAAAGCAAATATTGGTACAAGTAGACATAATGGATGTGCTGATGAAGTAAATGTTAGTGAGTGTAGGCTTGATAACAATGATGATATTATTAAGGGTAGATGGTGGTGAAAGACTTCATAATGTAAATGTAGACTATAATTCTTATAGTGAATCAGGCCCAACATGTTGTGTTGAGTTTATAGATTTAGATTGTGAAATAAATGAGGATAATGATAAGTTGTTTGAAGAGTGTGTAGTTCGGAAAAGTCAACATAATAAAAGTGATAAAAATGTTGCTAGACCAATCACAGAGGGTAGTTAGGAGCTTGATGAAATAAATTCAAAGAGAAGACAAGAATGCTTGAATGATCCAAAGTTCATTAACATTGATGATATGCATTCTAAATACGAGGAATCCGTTTCAGATGAATTAAGGAGCCTTAGTGATTTAGTAGTTGATGTAAGGTATGGTAAAAACGAGAGTTCAAGATATCCAATTTTTAATGAAAACATAGAAATGAAACATCCAAAATTTATAATTCGATTGAGGTTTAAATTAGCAAAAAATTTTAGAAAAGCAATCAGAATGCATTCAATTGTTGATGGCAAAGGGATTAGGTTTGCAAAGAATGAAACAGGATGAATTAGAGCTAAATGCAATGAAGGGTATGCATGGAGAATTTTCGCATCTATAATGCATGATTCGAAAACAATCCAAGTGAAGAGACTCAATGTAGTACATATGTGTGGAAGAGTTTGGACAAATAAGAAAATGACTTCAAGACTCGCTGGAAGACCCTTTCAATGACAGTGGATGAACTTCAAATAAGGATAAATGAAGAGTTGGATGTTGATTTTTCCATGAAGCAAACATACACAACTTAACAAAAAATTGTGCAAAATATTGAAGGCAATTATATTGGAAGTATGCAAAACTAGAGGACTGCTATGGTGAATTAAGAAAGGTCAATCTTGGTTATACTATTATGTTGGAGACAGGACTAAATTAGGATAAAAACAGTAGGTTTAGTAGGTTGTCTGTTTGCTTAGAGCCACTAAAAAGAGGTTTCTTGGCTTGCTGTAGGAAGGTAATTGGACTGGATGGTTGGCATCTAAAAGGTACTTATAGGGGTCAACTTCTAACAACAGTTGGTATGGATGCGAGCAACTCAATGTATCCTGTTGTATATGCAATGGTTAAGGTGGAAAATTATGACAATTAGGACTTGTTTATGGAACTGTTACTCCAAGGTTTGGTTGTCATATTATCCAATGAATGGTGCATAATCAGTGATAAACAAAAGGTAATTACTTGTAATGTGAACTTTATAATTGTTTTTTTCAATATTAATTATTTGTTAGTTCATGTTGGACAACAGGGGTGTATTCAGGCTATCAGCTACAAGCATTCAGAGATAGAGCATAGCCCTTGTGCAATGCACCTATACAACAACTTCAAACTCCATCATAGAGATTTGGCATTGAAGGACAACATGTGAAAATGTGCAAGAGTAACAAATGCAACATATTCAAGGCTAAAATGAAGAAATAGTAGAAGGAAGATAATGAAGCTTATTTGTGATTATCTTATATGGACCCCATCATTGGTTCAAATTACACTTTGAAACTCAATTCAGAAGTAATGTGCTTCTCAACAACATGTGTGAGCCTTTTAATGGAACCATCTTGAAAACTAAAAACATGCCAATTTCAAGCATGTTGCAGACTACATACCTTTACTTGTTGAAATGGGTTGCGAGTCAATAGAGACAAAGTCTAAGTATAATCGTAACAATTTATTGTATATTGTTGCTGTTTTAGTTTATTTGTCACGATTTATTGTTTTTCTTTCATTTGGAGGTAATTTATGTCCAAAGATAATGTAGCTTTTGGAAAAGTGCAAGGACCAACAAAATGACTGCATTCTTGTATATTCAGGCCAACATAGATTCTCAGTATCTGCAATTTGTGATGATGATACCGCAGTTAACCTTAGGTCAATGACCTATACATGTAGAAGATAGGAGTTGAGAGAATCCCATGCAGCCATGTTTTTGCTTGTATTTTTAGGTCCCAACACAAGCTTGAGCGTTATATTAATAACTAGTACAAGAAGACTATATATATATGAAAAGTTATGAGCCTATTTTGATTTCAGTAAGTGGTCTAGCATTGTGGGACAACTATGGTATGCTTGATGTTCTACTACCTAATAATGGGAGAGCTCTTGGAAGACAAAAAAAAAAAAAAGCAAGAAAGAGGTAGGTAGATGAAGTCACCAAAAAGAGACATTCTGCAAATCCTCAAAAGACAAACATGATAAGCAAAACGAGTGAAGAAAATAAGTTGTAGCTACTGCAAGTAATATGCTGGACACAATAAGATAATATGTCAAAGAAAATTAAGAGATAAGGGAATTGAAGACAATGAAAATCAGTCAACAAATTGAGTTGAAAAAGCAGTAAATGAACAGCCAGCAACTTTTGAAAGGATAAAGAGAGCTCCAAACAAAAGAAGAAGACTGCAGACGGTCAAATAGAAAGAGTAGACAACAAAAGCAGACAACTTCATATGCAATGCCAATAATGAGTAGATAGCTGCTGATAAGCTTCCAAGTACAAGAGTAGCTGCATATTAGCCAGCAGTTGATGAATACCTAGTAGCTAATAAGCTTTCAAGTGATGTTGAAATGATAGAGAGAACTCCAAACAAAAAAAAGAAGACTCCAAAGGGTCAGCCACCTAACTAAGAAAGAAGTATACAAAGGCAGAAAGCAAATAGCAGTAGCTAATAAGCAGACAATAGTTGAAGAGCATGAGCCAGCTAATGTTGGAGTTGGTATAGTTGGACAACCAATTGATGTTGGAGAACCTAAGGTTCAGAATTTTAGAGTTTGTATAGAGGCTAGTCCAAACAAAACAAGACAATCCAAAGAGTCAGGCACATGGATAATAAAAGAGTGACCTCAACAACCAATATCAACATTTACACATCTTCACAAGTAAAGATACATGCAACATAAGGGTATACTTTTGGACCATGAGTCACTGTAAGAGCACCTGCACCACACATACCTTACTACCACAAGCTAATTAGCCCCTAGCAACATTCAAACTTGACAGAAATAAGCTTGCGCCTACTTTGTACTTGTACAAAGGCTAGAGATGTGTTAATCTTTCCACACTTCAAGTAGTTGCTCGAGAACAATCCCATTATATAGGTATTGAAAACATAAAAATTGTTGATAATGTTACTAAAGTTGTAAAGAAGGGCAAAGGGATTGTAGCTAGCAAGAAACAATAGTTTATGACTGTAACTAATTTGTTGTACATGTTGTATTCTAATGGCAACAAACACTAGTTCGCTTTTGTTAATTTTGTTGTTGCAAGACTCATTATCGTATTCAATAAAATATTCTCTTTTGGTGATGTTTCAATTCATTGATTTAGTGTATTTTATTTTGTGGTAATGCTTATTTTCATTCAATTAGTATTCACTTTTGGTAATGTTTCATTGTAATTAATTGGGCTTGCATGTTATTGGAATATTTGATTTGTGTTGTCCGTTGATGGCGAAATTAGTCCGAAATACTTTTTTGAAATACTTTTTTTAAAGTGACAATGTATTTACTAGGTCTAAGTTAAGGCCTAAGGCATGTCTAATGTTTCATGACGTATGGGGGCAAAGTGAACAGTTTTATGTAAGTAAAAGGTGCAACGTGGAATTATTCTTGGCTTGGTTAGTTAAGTTTTTATTATTTATTCTACTAGAAGCAAGCTTAGCAATCCAAAAAAAAAAAAAAAAAATTCCAACTTCAACTCAATATCAACATACTAAAAATGGAATGTGCTTAAAATAAAAACAAAAAACAAAAAACACTACTTCCATTACAAATCCATTTTACCATAGAACATAAACTTGACATATATTTTCACCAATCTAAAATAACAGTAACTTCAAATTTGATCTAACTATTAGAGTTCTCCATATTCCTTAGTCCTTTTTTTATCATAAAATACCAAGTAAAAGAGCAAAACCAATAGAATATCAACAACATCGACACTATCTTGTTCTTTGTTCTTAGCTTAGCAATCTCATGATCCTTCTTCCCATGGAGTTTCATAGTCCGCTGATCAAATCCCTATAATTACTGCATAGTTCAAGGCCGTACTAATAAAAAAAACTTGCAATCCCCAGCTCTTTGCATAAATAAAAAAAAATGTTCTTAAATAAATGCATATTATTATATAAATGCAAGTTATATAGCTCCAACTAGCTTGATATTTGGCACATCTCATGAATCTTCTTCCAGGATTTATTTTGGTCCATGAGGTTTTAATCACAACTTCCTACTCAGACTCTCAATATACTTTTGTTGAGTATTTATGCTTGAAGTTTTCAAATTCAAATGCAACTATTTTGTTTTAGTCTCTCATTGTCTTATACTCTCTCTCTCTCTCCCTCTCCCTCTCTCTCTCTCTCACAAATTCATGAAAATTTGGTTCGATTTTTGGAAGATCCTTGCAGTAAGGTAAAAAGAGGGAAAGATTCCTCCATACATTTTTCCTCGAATGGGCTGCACTAGTTAACCTTTGTTATCAATGTGGCGCTGCACAAATGTAGCCAATTTTCATTTGTTTTGTTGGCAACATCAATAATTCCCTTAAATAGATTGTTTTAGACGGCTAAAGGTGTAAAATGCCCAAATTAAAGTTTAAGTGTAAAGTGAAAATATAGTATAAGTTAGGGGGCGAAAATGGATTTAAGCGTTATTTTAGGATTACTAAACCTAACACTGTCAATTTATTTTGTAGGTTTTCATTGTTAGTTATCTCTTTTCTATCTACAACTATAGAATGTTTATTTTTTAAAGTTCTATGTTCAAATTTTAGTATATTTATTGATATCACCATTAAAATTTAATATTTGTATGGGAAATAATAATAAGTTTACAAAAATGCCTTTTTGAATTTTCATTAAACTTGTAGGACTAAAATTTTTACCTGTTGGTATTTAAGAACTTTAAATGTAATTTATCCAAATAAAAATCTGTTATTTTTATTTTTCACTTGCTGATCATATCTTCATAAGTTATTATAGAAATTTAAACTATAATTTAACTATAATTTGAACCTTGTCTCTCGGTACCTTTATATTATTTTATCATTACTTTATTCCTTAGTAATTAAGGGTCATGCCAAATAAAATTAGTGCTACCAAATGACTAAAATAAAATTAAACATTTAGTTGATAGACCATTTCACCATTTTAATGCCAAAAAAAGAACTATTATTACTTCTCTATTGGAGGGAAAGGTGACACGCCTATGGCATGCGACTTTAAAAAAAAGGCCATAAGAAAAGTTTGCTTTATAAAAAGGGAAAAGTTAGTGCTTGACTATTATTAATTCGTGCTCCAAAATATGACAAAACAAAATTGCATATGTATATGGAATTTTTGCCTTGGAAGCAAAATATAATAGCAAGTACTTAATCAAGATGTCACATAGAAGTGAGTATTATGGCAATTTTGAGTATACTTTTTAATGTTTTGAAAATGCTTTAAAAGCCTTGGATTGATGCAGCACAATATAATAAGCAATATCTTAGAATTGAGATTCTACACTGTATTATGACGATTTTGGCCATGTTTTGAAAATAGTTTAAAGATTATTAAGATCTGCTTAAGGCCTCAAAAATGCTAATTGGCACACTTTGGTGGTTCAGATCTGAAGGGCCAAAATTGAATGGATGAGATTGAACCAGCAAAGCCAAATTTGTAATGAAAAGATGATGTTATTTTGAGTAGTAAATAGTTACACCACGCTTCAGCAGAGTTACACTATTACTTTAGCATGGTTACACATTTTAATTATGTTGCGCACTTCTCAAATTGTGCAAAATAATAATAATAAAAAAAAACAAAGCGTGGCCTTGTTCCCGTTAGGATCATCCTGATTCAGACTTGTTAAGATACCCAATCACACATGTCGCATAAACTTTTTTCTAAATATTTCATCCTAACAGTTTTATGCCCTCACCATATAGTGCTCTCTTACTCATTAATGACAACTAATCTTTGCTATTCTATTCCTCCCTTCCCCTTCCTTTTCTTTTCATCTAAAGTAATTTGTCCAACATTTACCTTGATTGCTTTTTTATGTTTTTCATTTTCATTATTTGAAAGTAATTTACCCTAACAATAGGGCATCATTCACTTTTTTTCTCCACTTTCAAGTTTTTATATTCATTAAAATATTTGCACGGTACATGCTTTTTTTTTCTTAGCTTAATTCTTCAGGTTTTCTATGTCTACTTTTCTTTGTAAATTTCTACTCAAAGCTAGTTAGTGATTTACATTCTAGACAATGTTGGACAGGTCAAGAGACTTTGTTATACCACATACACACAATTAACAAACAGATACTAGACAATCAAGTTGAGAAATTCACAAATTCAACATGAACACTATAAATTATTTCATCAAACACTTGGTGCGTATAAATAAAAATTACCTTTTATTATGAAAAACTTGAACAAATTTTAATTAACAAAGGTTAAAAAAAAACTTACCAATGCTTTTCTAATGAAGATATTGATGGTGGTGGTGATTTTTGGCAAATTTGACAGAAATAATCCCCCTCCACTTCTTTGCTATTTTCTTTATGTTTTGTTTTCTGTTTATTAGTCTCGTGCATGCATTTGTGCCTGTTTTGGTGTATATATGTTGTATGTGTGCTTTTATTTTTAAGTGCAGGGTGTGTAGTAATGTTTGCGTAGTGTGTGCAATTGAGTAATAATGAAGTTGTTAAGGGCTCAAGTAGATGTTGTGATGGTAAAGTAGGTGACTGTTTCAGCTGCTAAGTTTTCATGTGAAGTTGACTTTTGCTTTAGTGAATAGATTACCGATACTGCTTCTTGGGGGAGGGGTGTCGGTAGGTGGGTGGGTGTGTGTGTGTGAGAGAGAGAGAGAGAGAGAGAGAGAGAGAGAGAGGTGATGGATAGATAGATAGATAGATTTTAATGAATAAAGTGTAGTAAGTGAATGAAAAAAGTGAGAAAGTTTGTGCATGGTTACTGATATTTATGCAAGTTAGTGCTTGAAGATAGTTAATGCAGCTGTGGAAGTTGATTGTTTCTGGTCACTAATACTTATGTAGATTCTATGGAGAGTGTGCACATTGGTTGCTGAAGGTTTTTGATGGTGCAAGTTGTGCAGTAGCAGTTGTGGAAGATGGTAAGCTGTGGAGGCAACAATAACAAAGGAAGTATACAAAAAAGAAAATTGAAATTCCTCTTGCTCTTCCTTCTTTTTTTTTTTTTTTACTTTTCTTTTGCAATTGGAAGACAAAATACCCCAATTTAATATAGGTGGTGCTTAATATCAAGTTAATAAATCTAACTTGCAAAATAGATTTTATAATTGATTCAAACTAATGTACTTGAAATTATGTGATACTTGCTTAGTGTAGATTGCAAAACTCTCATAAAATTTCCTCCATTACAGGTTAAAAAAATAAACAAGATTGTGGGTTACAAAATATATACATAAACTAAATAAAAATTTGCTACAATGTGGGGGTATGAGATCAAAAGGACATACTCAAAGATTGACCTAGTGAGGGTATTGAAAATGAACAAACAAAAAGTAAATTGTCTTAGTATATAGTATTAAAAAATGAAATACTAATCCTCCTCATTTTTTTCGCCCTAAGGTAGGGTGTGATCATCAAGATTTGTTCGCAAACAAAATTTCATTTTAAGGCTCAAAAAAGTTAGTTGGGAATTCATTGTGTTTGATAGCAAAAATTATATCATAATCATCTTCCCATCATCTCATGGAAATAATTGGATTAAGAAAACTTTATCTTAATATTGCGAAATTTTAAATGTTGAATTTGATGCATTCATGAGGTAAAAGTTTCTGAATTTTTCTTTCTTGTCAAACAAAATAATCAATTTATTGACATCGCAATTAATGATATCTTATTTGTAGCCTTCATACGAAAAGAGGATTAGCTGCTTGTCCCAGAAGGCCAACATTCACATAGATTATCCCACAATGTCTCTTTATTTGTGCTGGATGTGTCATTATGAAGGGCAAACATTAAGTCAATGTGGACTTATTTTTGTTTGATGTAAAAGTTTTTATCAACAAAATTATTTAAATTGCCAAATTGAAAGTTGGCATATTCATCCTATTTTGGAGAATAAAAAATGAAAGATAAGTTAATAATATTTTCTAAAATTTTTGGATCAAGAAAACTTGATGCTACCAAGCTGCTTGAGACAAAGATGGAAAGGTTACGTTTTCGACTAAAAGAGATGGTTCAAATTTTTTATCTTTCTTTTGGAAGAAAATTCCACTTGAAACATCTCCATTTAATTTTTTTTACAAAAAAAAAATGAAATATAAAAAATATGAAGTGCCAAGGATTACTCTTGTATGATGCTATCCTTGCGCATGGAGTACTACACTATACTTGTAGCCCCTATTTGAAAATAGGTGGGTTTTATGTAGGAAATAGATGTCCAAGAAATTGCTAAAATGAAGAGGGAAATTTGGTTTCACTCCTTGTCCTGAACTATTTAACCTACCCATTTGAAGGTCTCAATTAGGTTAATTAGGTTATGAACCTTACAAGATTACATTCTAGTCATTTTTTCATCAGTTCAACATGTTTTTATTCACATAACCTAATTTAGTTTTAAATTATAATTTTCTTGTGCCATGGTAATTATCAATTATTTAAAATGCTAAAAAATGTGATTCTTAAAGGTTTATAACCTAGTTTCGTTATTTTTTATCAAATTGGTTGAAATTGGGATTTGTCTTGAATGCATGAGGCTGATATCTTAGCTCATACCCTACCTGTTTAAGTACTTGATAAAATTTAAACCTAGTATTGTAGTATTCAATGTGATATCCCCATACCGTTTATGCGCGATGATAATTTATAAACTAATAAAAAAATACGTGAATTAAACATTACTTTCAAAAAGTAAAAACAAAAATTTGAACTAAGTTGACATGTAATTTTGTAAAGTACAACTCAAAATCCCTATTTTTAATGAAAGCACATTTTTAAATAGAAAATAATTTATAAAATATGTAAAAACTAAAATGAGATTACAAAACAACTTGAATATTAAAATATATTCCCTCAATGTGCCTAATTGTTGGGATTAAACTATATGGAATATCATATTGAGCTCACTCATAACTAGACTCGATAAAGTTTTAGTTCCCAAACCTTCATATTTAAGGGCCCAAGAATCAATCCCAACGGTTCTAGATTGGTAATTAGAGTGATTTCCTAGGTAGACTCATGAGTTTCATGTGTGTTGTACTTTACGTCTAAACAGATTAGTTCTAATCCTAAAAGTCATTGAGGATGCCACCTATAAATGGGGATTTAATGCAAATGCATGTTATGAAGTGTTTCCTGAAAGTGGAGTAATTAAATTATAAAAATTAAAAATATTTATGTTAATGTTTATACAAGAAATAGATAAGAAAATAAAATATGAAAATGCTAAAATTAAACAAATTGACATACAAATAACATACAAAATATCAAACACCAAATCATGAAGGGATTAAGCACTACAGGAAATTTAGTTTTTACCCACACATAAAATTACTACACATAATATGTGTGGGTATTTAGGCTATACAGTTTATTCTATATGTGTGGGTAAATATAATATGATTAATTACTATATAGTTTGGCATTTATTAAGTGTAGGTAAAAGTATATAGTGATATCTGAAATTGATGGGAGAATTTTCTTGACAAATATTGAGAAATGGAAGCCATTTTCAATTTTTGATTGCTGATGTGGTATTTTTTTATTCACATTAAGTATAGGTAAAGGTCAATCGTTACATATGAATTGGGTGGAAAAATTTTCCTCCAAATATTGAGAATTAGGCGACATTTTCCAAATTTCGAAATGCTGATGTAGCCTCTTTTTTTATTTACATTAAGTGTAGGTAAATGTTAATAGCTACACATGAATTGGGTGGGAAAATTTCCCTCCATATATTGAAAATTGGTGGCATTATTAATTTTTTTGGGAATGCTGATGGAGGCCTTTTTATTGTTTATATTATCCACACATAAGTATAAATGTCAACTATGTATGGGTAAAGGTGGTTGCACCATTCCTATCAAGTTTGATTATGTGAAAAAAAGTCACATCATTTATACGCACACATATAGTAAATATTACATATGAAATTATAATTTTATCCATTTTTATTAAAAAATTACCACTTTAATAAGTTTGAATTTTAAATAGTTAAAGATCAATTTTGTAAATTTAAGGATAAGAAAATAAGATGAAAGAAAAAAAAAATTTGTGCCCTAATTACTTCCTACAATCAGCAGCCTCTCATCCCTAAACAAGAAGTCTGACACCTGCCCCTCTCATCCCAAAAACAAAGCTCTTCCTCCCAACCCCAAAACACCACCTCCGCAATTATGCACACCACCACCGGCTTCTCCTTTGCCATGCTGCTCATCGTCGCCCGCTCCTTCTCCTTGTGTTACCTCCTTTGCCTTCTCTTCCAGATCGAAGCAAACCTTGTCCGATTTTAATCTTCTGAGCAAGGTAATTTTGTGCAATTTTGTGTGGTTCATTAAGTGGAAAATTCCACCAATGTATACGATGCTAGTGCCCAATAAAACTGCAAAAAGCAGCACCTTTTCTTGGTGAAGTTAATTTTCTCATATCTGAGTAGTGCAGTATTCTTAAATTTCTGGTGTCCGACTTAACTTTTTTGCACTTCTTAAGCATCTCTCTCTCTCTCACTCTCTCTCACTCTCATGGAGGAAACCACAAGAATTAGAAATTCAAGTGTAATTCATTAAACTGTCGTACAGTTCGTGGGCATGAATTTATTTGGAAATTCACGAAGCACAATGACTCTTTGCGTTGTAGACTAGCTTTGAGGTTTGAATTTGCTAGGCACTGTGAGTAATTGACAGGAGAATCTTAGCTGCAATTTCCCATTTTACTACTACTGGTCTTAGGATTCTCTCTTCTTTTTCTAGGGTTGTTGGATCCAAAAAGTTTTTGTCAGTATTTAACTTCCTTACTTTACTGAGTATTTTCAGCTGCAATTGCCCGCCTTTTTCTTGCTGAACTAGCAAGTTTTGTGTCAATGGATTGTTGGAATCTAAACCTTTTAGACAAGTAATTTGACTACTTGCTGGTCAGACATACGAAAAGGTTCAATGTGAGAATCCACAAAATGGGCTTTTGACAAAATTATTGCTAATCTTACACTTTCTAGGAGAAAAATGCATTCATTATTTCAAAAGGTAGAATATCACACTTAAAATGTGTTTGAGAAATAAGCGTATGATGTAGGCACTTGGTGTGAACGTTGGCTAGCAAAATTGTTAAATATAAGTCTAGGTGTATTGTATTCTACTTGGTAGTATTAAGTGCCATATGATGTTTTTTTGTCATAAACTTTCAGTCATAATGGATAATGCAGCCGTATGAATTTTCTGTCATAAACCATGGTCTATGTACTAATCTCTCATAGACATATGAGTTCTACATGACCTCCACATATTTTTGTGAGAGGCCGTCCATAACAGACATTCCCATCGCTTGAATACCTAAAAGAATAAATAAGAAAAAGAAACAAAAAAGGTTATTTGTATTGCAAAGCCATATATGAATTTTCTGTCATGTAAATTCAAACCGTTAGATAAGTTAATTAACAAAAGAAACCTTGGATTTTCATCAAGATCTTTATACTATACAATTCTATAAAAGACTCTATTGCATTCTGAACCACCATATAATATGTTGTTACTGTTTGCATTATTCCACAGGGCTGCTCCATTTTGATAGCCACAGTTATCAGAACTCTTGCTGTAGATGAGAGAAACATTTATGCAGCTAATGATGAAGAGTATGGTGATCCAAGGATTCCACTTGTGAACGAAACTGCTATTGCACAAATGCATTTTCCAACATACGTTATTGGTGAACCACAATTCTTTTACTCTAACAATGACTGGAAGGTATGAACTCAAACTGTACTCGAATCTATAAATACATCGTGAAAAATACTTACATAGATTCGGTCTATTTCGATATAATTACCATGTCGGCATGATTTATATAATCCACATATTAGAAGCCATAATTAAGTTAAACTTGGTAGTATTAAATGCCACATGATGTTTTTAATTGATAGATATGTCTGCATTTAATCTTGGTGAACCCAATAAGATCTTTAGAGGATTGAATTTCATTAAAAATTGCTCAATTCAAGTTGTAGTAGACAGGTGGTTTTCTTGAATTTGCTATACTTACATGAGAGAGAGAGAGAGAGAGAGAGAGAGAGAGAGAGAGATCTAATTTGAATATTCCCTGAAAAGAAAAGAAGCTAATTTCAATTGCTCCAAACACGTGCCTTTTTCAATGCCAGTCACAAGAATTCATTGTTTGTTCAAGGTAAACTAGCTACGTATTACCTTAAATTTGATTCGTGCAATTTAATAAGTTAAGCATGTTACGTTGGATTAGAGATTCAAGATTTTAGATGATGCTTAAGATTTTGAACTATACCTGATAGACATGCAAAGAGTAGCTGGACACCTTGAAGTGCCATCATCAGTTTTAATTTGCTGCGATCGAATAGAAGTTAAGTGGAGATATTTCCTTTGAACAACAATACCTATTAGTAAGAGAATTTGTCTATGAACTTAATAGTTAAAATCATTCATTCCAAGTCATTTCTTCTTTCCCTCTATTTAGTATATTGATCTATTCACACTTGTTAATAACATGAGATTGTATTAGTCCCTTGTAGCATTAGGTTCATGAGTATGCGGAGTACTCATGGTTATGTATGTTTGTTAGATTCATGAAAAAAGGGGACAAAAATGGCTAAACATTAAAGAAACACCAGAAATTTTTTGAACAAAAGATTGGTTAATGTCAACCACATTTAGCATCTTAATTTGGCTAAGTTTCCAATTCTTTCATCAATACATGCACCAAAAGTAATATGTTATTGTTCCAATAAATATTATAGGAAGTTCAATGCCCTTAGGAAAGTTTAATTTTCGGGATTCATTACCGCTAAATCTTTATATTTGTTTTCTGATTTCACTTTTCATTTGTTATTTATTTGTTTTATTTTTTTGGTTTTTATTTATCTCTGCCTTATTATGAGCACTGAGCAATCCTTTTAAGAAATGTGATTAAAAAATGACAATTTTTTTAAGGAAAGTTAGTAAATTGTTAATCAATCTTGACCAGAAAACTTACGTGTCTCACCCACCTGACTTGCGCCTTCGAACATTTTCCTTTGATTTGTCTAGATTTGCCTAATTTTTTAAGGTGGCTAAGAGTGTCTAATATAAAAATAATATAAAAATAGGTTGTATCAATGCAAAATTATATAAAACTACATCATTTAGTGTTAAGGAGTAATTTTGTATTACATACAATTAAACACGAAAAAAAAATTTGAAAAGAGGACGTACTCCGTTTGAAAATGGATAATGGGTTTGGCAAAGAGTTTGGTCCACTACTAGTCTACTACCCAATCAGAAAGCCACTCTGAAGTGCAAATTAATTGATGAACTTTGTGGGAAACTATTGTCCGACCTCCAATGCTTTAATTTTTTGCAATCTTTTTAGTAGTGTATCTTGCATATTAGGCTCGAGCCAATAACCTCCATTGCTTTAATTGCAATCCTTTTAGTGGTGTACCTAACATAATTAGCCTCGAGCCAATAACCTATTAGAACTGCAAATTACAATCCATTTATTAATTGGGTAATTTAGTATTTACAGTACTTTTCATGTCTTATCTTATGAGACATAGCTACATATTTATCCATGAGTTTTGTTGAGATACACCAGAAGTAATACTAGTTTTTTTCGTCATTGGAAGAGGTGTTTTTGTTGAGATATTGAACATAGCAAAAAAGATTATAATGAGACTAGTTTTCTTTTTTCATATATTTAATATCTTGCTACTCAATCTTGTGTTATTATTAGTTATTGCTAAGACTTCAATAGAACTGTATTTTCCCATTGTTTATCTTCAGAAGAAGGAAGAGAAAAGGACGTGCAAGACAGCATGAGAAAAATGATAGTACTTACCTTTTTTATGTTTTCTAAAACAATAGTAGTATGTTACACTATCTAAGGGGCAATTGATCAAAGGATGTGTTAATTTATTTGTTGTTGTACTGCATTTCTTGCTTGTTCGTGGCTAAGACCTAGCTGGTAGAGTCCTGGAGATGATGGATAGAGTCAAGAAAGACGGGTGAGAATGGGAAGAGAGAGGAAGGTTGTATTGTATGTAGCTGTATACTACTGTTATACTCCTACACCATTGAATAGCAAATATGAAATTTCAAAGGATTTATAGAAATAGAATGGACTGCAAGTATTAATTTTTTACTATAGCTGCTTGGTATAAAGAGGTATGGACCCATTATTATTAATTTGCATCCAAATCTAGGTGATTGGCTTTATTTTCTTCTTGGTTTGGATATTGGAAAAATATTGTAGTGTCGTTTAGCCGCTAAAATTTGTGGTAATTTTTATAAGAAAAATAGTAAGTTTGTTTATGAAATAAAAAATTTTCTTAGAAAAATAGTAAATTTCATAAAATAGTATGCTAACTCCATGTTACCCAATTCTGTTTGGTTGGATGTACAATATTTTTTTTAGGAATATTATATTTACTAGAAGATCATTTTACGTGAAAAAAAGGTCATTTTTCCCTACAATCTTTTGGTGTTTGGATGAAAATGTGAACATATAAACAGTTTATGTATGTTCAAATCCTAATGATGACATACTACAGTTTAAGAGTGGCAAAAATATGGTCTAATTTTTAATATTTTGTGTCTGTTTATTGTTCATGTACTTTTTAATTTGATTTTTTGTTATTAAACTTACCAGAGTTAATATATCATAATTGGTAGATGTAACTTATTGAGCACAACCCCAAACTTGTTGGGATTCATCAGATCGTATAGAGTTGCTCTCACATATAAGACTAGTGATTTCAAAAGTATATTCCAAGGTACAGTTACAGATAGCTATATTTTTTCTTTTTTTCACTAGGATTTTTTTTTTTTTTGTGTTTACATTTATTGTGGATTGTTCATAAGCCATGTACTGTTGCATTCGGTCCCTCTTAGGAAACAAATGGTAAAAATTAATTTGGTATTTGGCATTTATTCTGATTAGGACAAGCATTCTTGTACATGGACTGTGTTGGACATACATGCAATTTTGATTCAACAAAGACTAGAAGTTCACTTTTGATGCTGTTGGATTTTTGCTCAAAAGGTTTGGCAATAATAACTAGAAAGATAATATGACAACATGAAATTGAAAGTGAGAAAATCAGAGAAAGAACTCATTTCTTTTTGTTCTTCAATGGCTTGTTAGTTTCCATTAATTTCTCAGGAAACAAAGAATGGCTACTGCTGGCTGCTCTGCTATTTTCCCATATATTTAATTGTTTGATGATCACTATTATTCTACTAGTGTTTTTTAAGGAATGGTCAGAGAGGAACACCGAAGCTCACGGCAAACAGAAATAGGAATCTAGAAACGGCTCCAAGAGTATAGTGCGCCATCATGTTGCCCGAGAAATTGATTTGGATGCTCCTACTGGCCAATTGAGATTTGGCAAATATGACATTGGCATTCCGAGCTGAGTTGGACTTCTCCACAAGCAGTAGCTACATATGTAAGTTAATTTTTTTTCAATCAATTGCCTTTTATTTGTAGTTTTAAAGCATTGTTTATACAATTCAATGTTTGTTATTTACTTCAACCGGAAGAAATGATGAAGTTGAGGAAGGATAAACCCCCCTGAGCAGATGAGTGACAAAGAGATATTGGAGAGGATCATTGGATGACATTCAATCCGTTTGTTTAGTTAGGGAGTGTCACCTAGCACATTTAGGACTACAAGTAGCAGTGGAGATTTGGGGCATCCTACGTACACTCAATTGCTGAATTCCTTGAATAAGAGCAAGTCTCAAGTTGCTGAACTTGAGGGCACAGTTCAAAATATGCAGTACGTGTTGGCTGCAAAGAACATTATCCCTCCTCCACCTATATCCCGTGTGCCATCAGATCACAGTTCAAGACCATCTCATCCCGTCATAGGAGATATTGACCCAAGCTCTCGCCATTCTTATTACTCTCGTTCTCACAATAGTAGTGTTGACTTTGTTGATTCTAATTCCAATTATGATGTTATTGGTTGACTTTTTTATGTACTTGTGATACTAATACTGTGGCTTAGCAAGCCATGCTTTGTGATACTTTTGGATATTTGGTTTCAACGTTTGGATGTTATTATAGGCATTGTTTTGATGTTTGGATGTTTGATATTGGTGTTTGGAAGATGCTATTGGCATTATTTGTTTGTTTAGTTATTGTGTTTTATTATATATGATGTGTCAAATTAAATTTCAATTGTATACAGGTATTGTTTACCAACACATACAAGTTTCTTTACCCACACATATAAATGTGTTACCTAAAATACAACAAATTTTATCTACACATATAAGATACTTTTACCTACGCATACGAATTGTCCACTAATATAAGTATAAAATTTACCCACACATTATGAAGTTTTTATCCACACATTCCTATACTTTTTACCCACACATTTTAAAGCTTTCACTCACACATTCTATACCTTTTGCCTACACATTGCACACTTTTAACCCACACATTGTAGTCTTTTTACCCACACATATGACCAATTATATACACACAAAAATTGGCACGCCACCTCACATGCCACGTCTATGCCACATCATATGCCACGTAGTCATAAACATCATACAAAAATTGCCAATGTGGAAGCTTCATCAGCATCCACGTCATCATCCATGTCATCGTCCATGTCATCATCACACAATTGACAACCAAATTATCTACACATACTATATATATTTACCAACGTTTATATATGTGTAGGTATAGGTTTTATTTTTACCCACACATAAATGTATGTGTAGGTAAAAACATTTCTCCGCAGAACAATAGTGACATTTGCTAACATTTATTTTATGTGTAGGTAAAGACATTTGTATACACATAAGGTTTATTTATCCACACATCATGTGTGTGGGTAAAAGCTTAATTTCTTGTAGTGAAGAATATAAAATTAAAATGAAAAAAGTATTCAAACTTTAATATCCCGAGTCGAGTTGCCATGTTGTTGTGCCTCTATTTTCATTAAAAAGGTAAAATATAAATTTTAACTGATTTGAGTTAAAATTAACACTTCATTTGAATAGTTATTTTTGGGGGTATTTCTTTAAAGTATTACTCTAGTATTTTTAAAGACTATTCTAGGCAAATCTGTACATGAGGTAAAAAGGTAATTGAAATTTTTTTTGAAATTTTTCAAAAATATGTTTTTAAAAAATAATATCTACCAACAAATTAGTTTTCAAGAAGCAAATACATTTTTATGTACTTTTGTGAAATTTTTGAGAAAATAAATTAAGATATGGTTTTTGGGGACTCCATAGTAAATTTTGGAAATAGGAGTCACTACTCCATTTTATATTTTAGATGCGTCGAGACACTATAAAAGAATTTTTATCAGTAAATTATTATTATTTTTTTTACAAGTAAGACCATGAACTAGAAGACTTCATGTCTTTCCAAAAATAAAAAAATATGAGTTTGGAAGCTTAGCTAACAAAGAAGGAAATTATCAAGTTATTTACTGAAGTATCCTCTACTGTTGATAAAACTGATTGCAAATTTACTTTGAATTCATTTAAGTTTAAGGCCTAAAATTGAATTCATTTGAGCTAAACTATGCTAAATTAAATCAGATAAATTGCTAAAAAATAAAAATACACTAAAAATATCAATTAAAGAAAAATATAGGAATTTCGAACCTCCATTGGGAAGATTATGAAAAAACTCGGCCGCGATACTCACGATCACATATTTACCAAAAATAACGAATTAAAAGTACCAATAAATAAATAATTGATAAAATGAAATTACAATGCCCTAATGTCTGAAGCATGCATTTTATACAAAACAACCCAACTAATTAACATCTAGTTTGATTAAAATTAAAATTAGATAAATACACCTAATCTAAGGTTAAATGAACTAAACTACACTAGCTAACAGCTAAATGATCTTTAAGTGAACTTTATTTTGACTACCTTCAAATTTACTAATCCAGGGGCTTAACTAAAAAATTTGAAGTTTTGGTAGTTAAACAGAGAAGCGGAAAACTTAAGGGACTATATGTAATTTTTCGAAAGATCTTCTCCTCCGCTAATGCTATTTATTTCTCTTTGCAGTCGTGGGGTGAAAGCCTCAATTCTAACCAGTATTGGACTTCCCGGATCTCACTATACAATCACGTACATCACATGTTCACAAATTATAGGCATGAAGATTTTAAGTAATATTTCGTCAAGTCTGATAAGCCAAAACCGAACAATTTTCAATTCAGAAAATACGTACCGGATGATGGTCTGATAATAGTGAAAGAGTGAGGGAGAAGGAAGATGATGGGGTTGCTAGAAATGTTGTTTTGGCGATAGCTGGTGAAGAAAGTGAGAGCATGGTGAAGTGTTTGTTTCTAGTTTTGTCTCTTCCTCTGTCGAATGATGTCGCACAAGCTGTGAGGACGGTGATGAGATAATTCTAGTGCAGTTTGTAAGGTGTACGTTATGAACGGTGCTAAGGGAGAGTTTGTTTTCTATTCTGCTGTATGTGGACTGATGATTAAATTTTGTGTGCAATGAGAATGAATGCTTGAAGGGTCAAATTATTCACTGATATATTGGTAGAAGACACAACAAGAGTTAAGAGGTAGCAAAATATTATTAAACATAATAGGTACAGTGATTATTAAACTGATCATCGAGAACAACTATTGGACAAGGATCTCCAATAAGGAAAACATAAACTTTAATGAGCTGAGGCATTAAATAAGAACAAAAATTTTAATACATCTTATAAAGACCAAGGCTTTGGGCTCGTGCCCCATCACAAACACTGAAATTAGAGAATGCATTACTTATTTTGATTAGCACATGTATACAAGCCCATTATTTATTTTGATAAACACTTTGGTTGCTTTATACTTGAATGTGCCTGGAAATTGGGACGAAAAGTGTTACAACCAAGAGCATTTTTATAATCCACCTGCTCCAACTTCTCAAGCACCACTACCAAAGCCTCCACCAGCTCCAAATCCTTCACCATGTCCAAAGCCACCACCATTGCTTCCTCCACCTCCACCACCACCACCACCGCCACCACCACCTCCACCACCACCAATACCTCCAGCACCACCACCTACACCTCCACCAGCTCCAAATCCTCCACCGTGGCCGAAGCCACCACTATTGCCTCCGCCTCCTCCTCCTCCTCCACCACCACCTCCACCTCCACCTCCACCGACACCGACACCTCCAAAACCACCACCTATGCCTCCACCAGCTCCAAATCCTTCACCGTGACCAGAGCCACTACCATTGCCTCCTCCTTCTCCTCCTCCACCTCCACCACCACCACCACCACCTCCTCCTCCAAGTCCACCTGCACCCCCACCTATGCCTCCACCAGCTCCAAATCCTCCTCCATGACCAGAGCCACCACCATTGCCTCCACCTCCTCCTCTACCACCACCAACTGCTCCTCCTCCTCCTATTCCACCTGCACCCCCACCTATGCCTCCACCAGCTCCAAATCCTCCGCCATGACCAGAGCCACCACCATTGCCTCCACCACCTCCTCCACCACCACCACCACCACCTCCTCCTCCTCCTCCTCCAATTCCACCTGCACCCCCACCTATTCCTCCCCCAGCTCCAAATCCTCCACCATGACCAGAGCCACCACCATTGCCTCCACCTCCTCCTTCACCACCACCACCTCCTCCTCCTCCTCCAATTCCACCTGCAACCCCACCTATGCCTCCCCCAGCTCCAAATCCTCTGCCATGACCAGAGCCACCACCATTGCCTCCACCTCCTCCTCCACCACTGCCACCACCACCTCCTCCTCCTCTTCCTCCAATTCCACCTACACCCCCACCTATGCCTCCACCAGCTCCAAATCCACCACCATGACCAGAGCCACCACCATTGCCTCCTCCTCCTCCTCCTCCTCCACCGCATCCTCCTCCTCCAACTCCACCTGCACCCACACCTATGCAGCCTTTCCTACCAACTCCACATTTATCATCACTCCAAATATCTTTCTCAATCTTGCCATCACCAAGGGTCACTGCACTCAAGTCTAACACTATGCTCAAGAGAAGAAGCAACACACAAAACCATTTTTGCGAAGAACCCATTTTGATTAGTGATTAAAAGTTTTTTGCTTCACTTTATTTTGCTCTAATGAACTTCGAGACTCCTCATTATATAACCGCAATCGTTGGAACAAAAGTTGTAAGTTTGCGATGGAATTTCAATGTGCTACTGAACTCGGAGCTTTGAATTGTTAAAACGATGTATTCCAACGGTTTACATGCGTGTGGCGGGAAAAGTAAGCAAACTACGTTTTTCCATTCCAGTTGGCTGATGGGTTTAGTGTTAATTTATTTTGAAAATTTTGCAATGAACTTTTACTAAGGAGGGGCTAAATCCACACCATCTGCCCCAGACTCACGTACTTCCATTCCATGCATCAATAATTTATTTCCTCCACGTTAAATTAGTACACTATACAGTGTAGATGTAAAATTAGAGATGGGAATTTAACCCCTCCATTAATTTTATTTTGGTCTTTCAAAGTGGTCTAAAATTTAAATTTGCTACATAAAATTGTAAAGATCTAAAATTTGTTGTCCAAAAGAATGGAACATCTCAGTTGGTTCTGAATTAAGAAGGTTTTATTTTCGTCCTTCATAGCAGTATAAAATCTCAAATTAGACCTTTATATTGGAAAGAAACTCATTGACCTCCAAAACTGATACAATTGTTCCAAATTGGTTCTTTAGCCCAGTTTTACAAAGACTGTACCTATAGGCTAATTATAAAACATAACTACTAGACGGAAACTGACGAAATTATTTTGGTTATTATACAAGAAACTTTTCGTCTTAATCTTTTAGTAATAAGCAAAGGTGTTATCTTTGCAAGTTACTCGTAATTTGAAAAATAGAGAAATTCAGTGGTTGAATTAATTACAAAAAAGTGCATTAATTAAATATTGCAAAAGAATACATTTTTTAGCAAAATTGCTAGGCAGAATAAAAATTTAGTATAATTACAAAATAAACATACTTAGTTTATTAATTTATGTATTTTTGGTAGCTTGATCATAGTTTTTATTTAACGGAATAGGCTTAAAAGACGAATTTGAAATATTTTTCTCAATTTGGAGGACCAATTTGGTACAGCTAATGTACGAGCAGTTTGAGAATAGTGAAAGGGAAAATTTCACTATATACAATGTTATCATAATTTGTGCAGGATATTTTTTTTAAGTGAAAGATAGGATATTTAAATCTAGCATGAACCAAGATTACGACTTGAGTATGAATCTTAGTGTGTAGCCTTTAGCTTTAACAAATATTTTTAAGCAAGCATTGTGCTACCAAATCCTCAATAAGCAGGATAAAATCGTTTGACAGTATCAAAGTTCCTTTCCCAAAAATTGCTAATTTATAATGAAGGATCTATTTGTCTCTGTCCTCACAGTCAACAACCTTGGAAAAACTCTGTTCTAATGATGTAATCGCCAGTCTGGACAGAGCTGTAGTTCCACCTGTCGCATGCTTGAACGGAATTCGGGTGACTATGCGATGATGCTTTATGACTAACGTTTTATTAGTAAGCTGATTCTGCATATTTTCTAGGAAGTGTGACAGATTAACATGTTTTACTGTTTTGATTAAGGTAGGATTATTTAGATGTTATTCTGGTGCAAATTCATACGTCTACTAGTATTATTTTAGCAGCATTGAACGTACAGTCTGTCAATTTATTGTAGTTTTTCATTTTTAATTATCCCTGTTATATCTAGAACTATAGAATTTTTATTTTTTGAGGTGCTATGTTATTGTTTTGGTGGATTTATTGATATCACCGTCAAAATTAAATATTCGTATGGGAATAGTAATGAGTTTATAGAATGGCCTTTTGACTTTTCAAGAAACTTATAAGACTAAACTTGTACCTGTTGGCATTTAAGAACTTATAAATGTAATTTAACAAAACAAAAATTTGTCGCGCAAATATTTTTTTATTAAATTTTTATTTCTCTTCTTGATCATATATCCAAAAGTTATTATAGAGCTTTCAAGTCTAAATTGGCTCAACACTGAAAGACAAACGATTCGGATTAAAAAAGTGAGAGTTTACACTGCAAGAAACACTAGTTAATGAAGTTAGTTAATGTGTAACTAAGAAAAAAAAAGAGGAAGAAGTTAGCTAATGTGATATTCAAGAGCGGAAATCTTTCCGCCAACTGGTTTAAATACAACTCATAACCTGCTGTATAAGTGTCGAAACATATGCCAATGGAATTTCTCTTATTGTTGTTATTTAAAAAACAGTCCCCATTTTGGGGTCACTTTTTTTTATCATTCCGGCTTTAACGTCGCCGCACACAGAGTGTGCGGCGACTGCTCTTTTTTTTTTTTTTTCCACGTGTGCAGGTGTGCAGGTGTATGTCAGGAGGGCTTTTGTGGTTTGAAAAAAAAGTAGTAGTCACCGCACAAATCGCGTGCGGTGACTGTCACATGATTTTTTTTTTTTTTTACGTTTGCGGGCCTTGTGTGCAATTGAAAATTTTGTGTGATAGTCGCCACACTTTGCTTGTGCAGCGACACACACAAATTTTTTTTTTTTTTTTTTATGCTTGGGGGGCCGATTGTGCAATTTAGTTTTAATGTGAGAGTCACCGCACGTGCTGCGTGCGGTGACTATCACACAAAATCCGAATTGCATAGCCCCCTTTTATAATTCTCATATTAAATCTCAAATTGCATCTCAGCCCCTTTATTTATTTATATATTTTTAAGTTTGGGGGGCCTTTTTGACAATTTTTGGGGGGCCGCAACTGTTAAAAAAAAAAGGTTAAAAAAATCATTATCTTAATTAGGTTATGAATTAGTTAATGTATATAAAAAAATAAATTAATGTTAAAAAAATCATTGTCCTAATTAGGATTTAATTGCCATAATTTTTGTCCTAATTATATGAATTAGTAATTTAATCTTGTAAAGAACAAGAAAAAAATTAATTCACAACTAGGGAATGTATGTATTTATCCTAATTCTTTGCTTGAATTACTTGTTAATCCTTTAAAAAATATCTTAAAAATATTTATTTATTTATTTATGCAAATAAATTGTTATTGTATGCTAATTCACAAGTTGGGAATGGTGAATGGTTTAGGTAATTCACAACTAGGGAATGGTATGTATTTTTTAAGTTAATCCTAAAGGAATACATTATTTATAAATAATGGTACGTATTTGTCTTAATTCTGTCCGCGAATAAGTTTATAGGGTAAAAATAAAATTGTTATGTTGACTAATTACTTGAATAATAAATTTTTTGACCTAAAAAAGTAAAAAAAAAATTAATTACATTTGGGAGCTATATGTAATTGTAATTTTTTCACCTACAAACGTAAAAAAAAAAAAAAAAAAAAAAAGTAGGAGGTATAAAACAAAGATATCCTAATTACTTTCATTGGATGATAATTACATGCAACAGTTTTGCCCCCCTAATGTTAATGGAAAAAAAGTTTAAAAAAAAATTGAATGTTATTGCTAGGTTATCAATTGGTTAATCTATATAAAAAATAAATTATTTTTGAAAAATATAATTCTCTTAATTAATTACGTGAATAATTCTTGTCCTAATTATATCAATTAGTATTTTTATCTTGCAAAGAATAAGAAAATAATTAATTCACAACTAGGGAATGTATGTATTTATCCCAATTCTTTGCTTGAATTACTTGTTAATCGTTTAAAAAATATCTTAAAAATAATTATTTATTTATTTATGCAAATAAAATATTATTGTCTGCTAATTCACAAGTTGGGAATGGTGAATGGTTTAGGGAATTCACAACTAGGGAATGATATGTATTTTTTAAGTTAATCCGTAAAGGAATACATTATTTATAAATAATGGTACGTATTTGTCTTAATTATGTCCGCAAATAAGTTTATAGGGTAAAAATAAAATTGTTATGTTGACTAATTACTTGAATAATAATTTTTTTGACCTAAAAAAGTAAAAAAAAAAAATTACATGCAATTGTGGCTGACACGCACATGCAAAGCTCCAATTCAATTTTGGACAATTGTGCAATTTGAATTTCGTGTGAGAGTAACCGCATTCCGCTTGTGCGGTTACTCTCACACCAATATCAAATTGCACAAACACCCCCAAACGTAAAAAAAAAAAAAAGGAGAGGCCTTAAATGCAATAAGGATGGTATGTGAGAGTCACCGCACAAGCTTTCTGCGGTGACTCTCCCATCAATTAAAAAAAAAAAAACCGTCAACTAAAAAAAATTTGGGTAAGAGAGTCACCGCACAAAGCTTGTGCGGTGACTCTCACATTACCCACAAAATTGCACAAAGACCCCCAGCAATTAAAAAAAAAATTTCGGACCCCAGCAATTAAAAAAAAAAATTTCGGATGAACAATTGTGACAGTCACCGCACAAAGCTTGTACGGTGACTGTCACAATTGCTTGAAAATTGCACAAAAGCCCTCCTGACACACACTGCACACCTGCACACATGGAAAAAAAAATAAAAAATTAAGCAGTCGCCACACACAGCTTGTGCGGCGATGTTAAAACCGGAATGAAAAAAAAAAGTGACCCCAAAATGGGGACTTTTTTTTAAATTAACAATAATTAGAGAAAATTGCCTGGAACCTTAGCCAAGTGGTACAGAAACTAATGTTGAGTTTTCAGGAATTAAAAATCTTAGATTAAATTCTTACTTTACGTGAGTTTACCCTAATTATATATTAGTGTTTATCTATTGTTTCTGGGTTAGATGGAAGCTATAATCTTAAAAAAAAAAAAAAAAAAGTGTCGGAAAACAGGCAGTATTGTATTTTGCAACCTTCAACTTATGATTTGACCAAAAAAACCAGGATTTTAGACAAAAGTATATCTGATTTTCCGTTTTTATCTCTTAATAAACACATATTTGACGTAACTGTTGTGGAACTTGCTCAAGAGTGGATGACAGTTGGGATCAACTCGATACATTTTATAAGGATTGAGGATTAGTCTTTTTCATTCGACGATAGCAATGAGGATAAGATGCTTTGATAAACCTAAGGGATCATTACAGATAATCTCTCATATGAACCTTGTCTCTAATAATGGTCGTGAGTAATTTTGCCTATTTGTCGCAAATGAACAAAATAAATTTGAATTTTTAGTTGATGGATAATTTCACCATTTTAGCGTGAAAAAAAAAATTAATGTTTCAATATAACTCCTCCATATCTGCGAAATCTGCGACTGTGGTGGTGATTTTTTTTTCTGACAGTTTTGGCGAATTCAGCAAAAATGCTCCCCCTACTTTTGGTATTTTATTTCTGTTTTGTGTGCTTGTTTGTTAATCATGTGTGTGTGTTTGTGCCTAATCTAGTGTGTGTGTGTGTCCTGTGTATGCTTCGGTGAATAGGTCTGGAGTGTGAAGTGAGGTTTGTGTGATGTGTACAGGTTATTTATAATGGAGTCAGTGAGGATAACAATGCCGTGGGTGGTTGACGTTGCCGTATGTTGATGGATTGTTGGTGAAGTAGTTGAGGGTAGGCCTGTCAATAGGGCTTTATGAGTCGAGTTTTAACAAGATCAAGCTTATCTCACTTAATTAATCGGGTTATGAGTTTTGAGTTATGAGTTTCGGGTCTATAAATGTGAAGTTTAGGTTCGGCTCACAAAATATTCAGGCTTTAAGTTTAAATTCACGAGTCTTAACTTATTGAAATATTCCTACAATTTAACAACTATACAGAAATGATGAGGCATACTTTAAGTACTATAAGTAAGCTTAATATAAGTGATTTCACATGTTGTACAAATCCATTGCAAGATGTAAAGTCTACATTCATCATTAAGAGAAAGGTTCAACTCCATGTCCACATGGAGTACTAACTTAACGAGAAAATTTTACACTATTCTTTAGTTATAGTTAATAACCATGTTGTCATTTATATTATACAACGTTTTGTTCAAAAGGTAATGAAATAGCTTTATATTTTATGTATAAATTGCATACTAAGATTTTTTTTAATATCATACATACTAAGATTTAATGATATCATTTAATATATTATATATAATTTTTTATTATATGTGTGTGTGTGTGTGGGCAATTATAAATTTGGTTTGGGTTACGTGCAGCGCACACACACACATATATGCTTTATGAGTCGGGCTTTTAAACGGGCTGAGTCTATTGAGGCCCGAGCTCGACTCAAAAATATTTCAATCCTGATATTTAGGCTCAAACTTAGATCGACCTAATTAAAAATTAGGCTCACAGGACTTTTTTTGTTGGCTGAACAGACCGGGTTCGAATTGACCCGACCCCATTGACAATCCTAGTTGAGGGTGCAAGTGCATGTTGTGATGATGAAGCAAGCGGCTATTCCAACAACCAAGTTTTTTCGTGAAATTGCTGCCTATGTTTGCCTTTTTCTTTTTCTTTTTTGTTTTGTTTTGTTTTGTTTTGTTTTTTTTTGGCCAAGATTCAATTGTATTCTAACTTATTTCAAACCTACTCTATAGGGGAGTTCCAACTAGACATCAAAGAGCTGATGGGAACTGAACGAGAAACTAATAAGGACTGAACTATTATTGTAGGTCGAACTAGATCTGGAAATTGATGGGAACTGAACAAAAAATTGATGGCAACTAAACCATTATTAGATTACAGAAAGCACTATGATGTCCTTCTGAATTTTTTTCTTAACTGCCCGGGGGAATTTGATCCCCTAATGAGACCTTCAAGTTCTCCCCTCACCGCTGCGCTGATGGCCAGTGGCTTGCTTGCTGATGTTTGCTATTTGGATTACTGCTGCCGATTCAAGAAAGAAAGAGAGAGTTTATTGAATAAAGTGCGGTGAGAATCAACAACGTCAGGGAGGCTGTGCTGAGTTATGTGTTGGTAATTTTGGTAGAAATATGTGCAGAAAGCAAATATAAATTTCAAAATAAATTGTTAAAATTGATTCAAACTAACACGAAATTATGTGGTACTTGCTTAGTGTAAATTACTAAAATTCTCATAAAAATTTACCACAATTTAGGTCAACAGCGAAATAAAAATTGACCCAATGTGGGTTAAAAAAATTACATAAACTGCATAAAATTTGCTATAGTATGGGGATATGAGATTCAAAAGAACATACTCTAAAATTGATCCCCTGACTCAAATTGAACAAACAAAAAATAAAATTGCCCCAGTATGTGGTATTAAAGAATAAAATATTGATCCCCTTCATTTTTTTTTTGGTGGTGTTTCGCTCTAATGTCGGGTGTGATCATCAGAATAGATTAAACAAATGAAATTTCTTTTGAAGGGTTGAAAGGAGATGCAGGGAATTCATTGTGTTAGGTGGTAGAAATAATGTCCTACTCATCTTCTCGTCATCATTCGGAAACAATTGGATTAAGAAAACTCTTATCCTAATATTGTGAAAATTAAATGGTGAATTTGATGCGTTCATGAGATCAAATTTATAATTTTTTTTTTCCTTTCAAACAAAACATGATTTCTGAAAATAAAAATAATCAACTGATTGACATCGCAATTGGCGAGGCTTAATCTGTAGCCTTTACATGAAAAGGATAAAAAAAAAAATGGAATAGCTTGTTCGCCTAGAAGTTCAATGAACATTCTCATGGATTATGATTCAGTATCTCCTTATTTGTGTTGAATGTCTTTTCAAGAATCAAACATCAGACTCAACAAGGTCTTGGCTTTTGTTTGAGGTAAAGACATTTGTCAACAAATTGTTCAAATTGTCAAATTGAAAGTTGCCATATTTACCCTATTTTGGAGAATAATAAATGAAAGATAATTTGAAGAGAACGTGACACGACCAAGCTGTTTGAGACGGAGATGAAAAAATTGGACTTTCAACCAAAATAGATGGATCAAATTTTTTCTTTTTTTTTTATAAAAAAAATAAATGTTACATATATAAAATGTATGCAACTGTTTACATGCAGACAAACTTAATGCCATGCACTGAAAAAGAAAAAGGAAAAATAATTGGAGTGAATATATGCTTAATAAAAACGGATGCATATCCTCTGTGGTGCCTTTTTACGCCTTAGCCTGGTATGATGAGATCCTCGTGGATAGAGTATTGTACTATAATTGTTGACTCTATTTGAAAATAGGTGGGTTTTATGAAGGAAAATCGAAGTCCAAGAAATTGTTGAAATGAAGAGGAAAATTTGATTTCACGCCTTGTCTTGGGCTGTTTTGTCGACCCATTTGAGAGTCTTAATGAGGTCAATAAGGTCATGAACCTTATAAGATCACATTCTGGTCATTTTTATCAATTCGGCATTTTCCGTATTCACTTGACTTAATTTAGTTTTGAATTTTAATGACCATGTATCAAAATAATTTCGAGTTATTCAGAATGTCAAAAAATGTGATCTGAAAAAATTTTTAACCTAATTTTGCTGTTTTGCATTGATTTTTTAAAAGGGATAATTTCATATACCTCTCCTTAGGTTTGCCATAATTTGTCCCACCTCCCCTTAGGTTTTGAAAATTATACATACACCCCCTATGTTTATATTTTTTAATAATATAACCTAAAAACAACAACCAAATATCCTAAAGTACCTTTAATTACTTTAAAAAACAACAAGTAATTATTTAAAAAGCCCCTAAACTTAAAACTTTTTGACCCTCTAATTGGGTCTCCTATATTATTTACGCATGTTTTTGTTATTAAATTGGCCGTCTCTTTATTATTAATATATTTATTTATAAGATTTTGATAGATAAAATGATTTATTTAGATTAATTAGATAACTGAATTTTGGAGAATAAAATTTGGTGGAGATTGAAAATTTGGTGTAGTAGTACGAATACTTTGACATTTTTCTGGACTAAATAATTCATTTTTAAGGTTTATTTTTTCTTTTTTTAAAAGCAATTAAGGGTATTTTTCAGGTTTTTTCTTTTTTAGGGTATTTTTAAGGTTTATCAAAATAAATTTTTGGTCATCAACAATATAAACACAAAAGGTGTAAATGCAATTTTCAAGACCTAAGGAGAGATAGGTGAAACCGTGAAAAACCTCAAGAGAAGTTTGTGAAATTATCCCTTGTTAAAATTGGGATTTATCTTAGATGAATTCGGGCGCTACCTTACCTTGTACCTTACAAATTCTGATATTTGATAGAATATAAATGTGCATGCTTTTGAGGGTGGTGTACCCAAGATGGGAAATGGAAGACTCGCTTTTAGTATTGGTTCAATAATAAATCTAGAAAATAGGTTTTTTTAACCAAGATAATATATTCTTTTGTACAAATAAGGGCTTGCCCTTGATGAACCTCGATTATTCCAAAAATAAAAATACGGGTTTGGAAGCTTAGCTGATAGGGAATCACCAATTTATTTACTCAGGTATCCTCATTCTCGGTTAAAACGGATTGCAAGTTTACTTTCAAGTCTTTTAAGTTCAGTGTCCAAAATTGAATTGATTGAGCTAAAATACACTAAACTAAGTCCAATATATTACAAATGAATAAAAGTACACTAAAATATCAATTACAAGAGAAATATAAGAATTTCAAGTATCCTTTGAAAATATTATGGAAAACGAGCTCAGGATACTGACAATCACACTTTTATTGAAAATAACGAACAAAAAAACCTGTAAATAAGTATATGATAAAATAATTTTAAATGCCTTCATGCCATGGCTCACATAAATTCTAAATAAGAATACAAAACAATTAAACAAAATTAACATCCAGTTTGATTAAAACTAAAATTAGCTAAAACAATTAAACTAATTAAAACTCAATAATGAGCATAAAATTTTATAATAGTTGAGAATCAATAAAGAGTAAGAGGAAGAAAAATTTTGCAGTGCAATTCCAACGGATGAGTTGATGACTGTAGTGGTGGTTGTGGCAACAGTAACCTTTCCCTCCTCTGCCTTGGTTTTTATTCCTCATTTTATTAGCTAAAATTTAAAATTCCCCTCCTCCTCATTGGTGCTTTTCCAAATAATAACATAGATCCTACCATTATTAACAATCGTGAACAATTTCTTCTATATGTGTCTCGCACAAATTAGAGCCACATTTTTCCCAAATAATATGTTAGATCTCATGTCAACTGACTGCATCTCAGATCCTTGCTTTTCTGGAGTTAAAATAAACATGGGTGTTGAGGCATTTGCATTCTACGGAGCATACATTTGATTCACGGCATCAAATTTATCACGTTCAAGTCGGCATGAAAATGGTGCCTCACAAGTTCATTTTTTATAAGTCGATGGTCTAGATTTAATGAGCTAAAAAAGAACAGACAAGATTAAACTAGGAATGTGAAATTGAAAATAAAAAAATGACGTCGTTTTGAAGTGATAAATGGTTTCTTTATGTTTCAACAAAGTTTCACCGTCATTTTAGTTTTATTACACTCTTCAACTAAAATATTACGCACACTTTAAATTGTGAAAAATGAAACTAGGCTCAACTTGCGAGGCGCCACGTCCTGTTGATATCGATTCCAAGGCTCTTTTGATATGTTGAACAATCGATGTCACATTCCGTGAAAACTAGATCATATCACACGCAAGAAGCTCTAGTAGATTCCAAGGCTTTATTTCTGGGAAGCAAATATGGCGGCTGACTCCCTATCCCTAGCAGTGATAAAGTCATGTACGCTCAATACATTGCCAGAGCAAAGAATGAAGGATGGAAAAAGGGGGAGATACACGGGAAACTTGCAGAAGTATAATCAACAAACTTAGCAGCCAAGATGTCAATGATTCAGTGCCGGCTTATATGTGCTTTAAGCTCATGGTTTCAGTCATGCTCCTTTCAACTTGTTAACGTGGAAAGTAACAAAAATAGTCATAGGTTATCTAGTTTTGCTGTGGACCTCATATGTGAAGTTGAACGGAAAGATTCATTTCCAACATGGATAGAACAAAATCCCTGAATATTGTTGGGTAGTTACCCAATTTGTCATATATATATATATATATATATATATATATATATATATATATATATATATACACACACACACTAGGAATTGAGCACATGCTTTGCACGTTTAGTTTAATAAATAATATATAAAACAGAAAAAAGAGAAAAATAAATAGTAATTTGGGTTTCCATATTTTTTAAAATCATATTTAAAAAAGTATGTGAGCTTAAGTTAACTACATCCTTAAAAAGCAAATAGAGGATGAGCATTATTATTAAGAACCTACATTTCATTATTACAATTGTCATTTAGAAATATTCAAATACGTAAGTAGTACTATCTTTACTTTATTTGTTTCACATCTATTTTTCATAGCATAACATATTCTTTTCTTTTTTTTTTTAAAGAATTTGAATAGAATAGAAAAATATCTCTAATGGCCAACAAAATTAATGAATCAAAATTCTGAACTTTTGAATCTTATTAAAATTTAATTTTAAATGATGTAATAGTTAGTTTACAGTGTAAATTTAGAATCATAAAGATGTAAAAAAAATTATTAGTTGTGCAGTGATCAACACAATATTCATCTATAATATTGAATTTATGAAAAAAAAAAAGTCTAGGTGATTGTATCTTAAATTCATTTACACTGTTACTTTGTTTCTTTTTTTACTATAATTTCATTTATTATATTTAGAAAAAATAATTTTAACTTATTAAATCCTATATGTAAACTAACTACTATTTTACTACCTTACCGTGGATTGAGAGGTAAGAAAGTCTTATTAATTAATCTTGATTAGAATGAATTGGACAATACATATACTAAAGACAAAAGATATGAGTTGAATAATTGGATTTAGAATTTAGATGAACTATTGGGTTATAATAATTCTTATTCAAGAAATTTCCTTATTTTTCTATTTTGTAATCACCTCAGGACAGTAACATAGAAAAACCTAAAAAACTTAACACAAAGAGTCAAATGTAAATCTTACTAAAATTTATCTCTGAGAATTACTTTAAAAATGTACCAAAAAATTAACTAGGAGAAGATTTCAAGAGACTTAAATTAAATTCCAAGAACCTATTCCCAATATAAAGAGTTACTAAGAATTTAAATTTTAATAATGTCAAAATGCATTCTAGCAAATGGGTCATCATGCATAGCAATATTGCCTAAAATCTTTAATCATTAAAACTTCTTTAGATAAAAAAATATAATTTTTTCTTTAATTAAACTCAAGATTTTCAATGTTGCATTTTTAATTCAAATAAATGTTCTTAACAATTCAATCGAGATAGTTCGATAAATATCTACGACCTTTTAATATGAAGTTAATTAGCATCAGAACCCTAATTAATGTTAAAATATTTATATTTTGATGATATATAAAGTAATTAATTGAATGCAAAAGGTCTGGACAAAAGAAAAATAGATGTGTTTATATAACAAGTGCATTAAGGTACTGGTTAACTCTCAAATGTTATTTACTCAATAAGTAAGGTTAATTAAACTGTCTAAATGTAAAACTATAATAAGTGTGAGTATGTGCATTATAAACAAAAAGAAACGTGTGGTTTAAAAATTCATATATGTTATGTATATTTTATTTATAGGACTCCTATAATAGGCAGAATATTAATTGTTACAATACTTATAAAATATGATAATTTTGCAAGCCTGATTAACAAACTTCAAAACTCATCATTCTCATAATATATGATATTTTAATTGATATTGAAAAGTTAAATATACTTATTATAAATTTGTGAGTTTGACAAATAACTCTAATTGATTTTACCAAGTCATCAACTATTTTAGTATCTAAAAAAGGCCAACTATTTAATAATACTAACTCATAAAATAAGAATTTTATAAACTCTACTTATAAATTTTTTAAGATCATTAAAATGAGCCAAATTTTAAAAAATCACACACTAAAAAGTACTTCATTATAAACAAATAAAAATGTGCCTTTTAGAGGTATCATACCATATAAATTTTACTTTTTATAATAATACATGTCTAAGCTCTGTCGTTAAAAAAATATATGTTGAAAAAAGAATTTAACTTATAACTTTTTGATATATGTGTAAAAAAGTAATACAAAAGGTACCAATTTTTAAGTTCATAATATAAATATAGAATTGTACTTTATCGTATAATTATCATTTTATTTTGTAGGATTAGTTAAGGCAAATAAATAAAGCATAACATATATTTAAGAGTGTTAAGGTGTATAAATTACTTTTTTATGGCTATAGGATAGAAGAAGGAGAAAAGTATTATCAATTAATAATTTTGCACAATGGCATCAATATGTTTATATGCAATAAGCAAGTACTACTTTTGGAATGATTCACTACTCAAAAATTGGAATTGTTAAACTTATAATTGCCTAAACTAAGTACTTATATTATCAATTTAGATTGTAAAATATCTCTATTTGGTAAGCTCATGTAATACAGTTATCATCACTTTTATATATATGGTAGATTAGATAAAAATAGAAAATAATATAGGTCAATTTAAAACAAATAAGAGATCAAAAATTTTTAAAATAAGTAATTCACAAATCGTATTATATATATTAATTTTTTTTAACACTTTTAGGTTTTGTAGTAATTCCTTGGAATAAGTTTGCTTGATGTGAATACAAAATAGAAATAAGGATATTTCTCAAACGCTAGATAATATAATTAAATAGTTTATCTAGATTCCAAATACAAGCAATATGGCTACGTATTTTATCTCTAGTTTAAATATTATCCTGGTTCTTTCAATCAAGATTAATTGACAAAGCTCTGTTGCCCCTCAAATCATAGTAAAAAAGAGAACAAAGTGATATTGTTCAATGAATTGAAAGGTATAATAGTGATAGACATTTTTTTACATTATATTTAGCTTAAATTAGGATAAAAAATAGGATTGACATCTTATATCTTTTGAAAAGGCATTTTTTAAAAAAATTCAGAATTATAGCTGAATGTTTTGTTGATTAATGCATAATAAATTAATTTTCTTTATAACTTTATGATTTTAAATTTACTCTCTAAACTAACTACTACATCTTTTGAATTCAATCTTTAATAATTTTTCATCTTTCTTGGCACTACGCTACATATGCTTGTGGCGTTTTAAAGTAGAAAAATATTGCATTTCATTCTTAATAATATGTAAACTCTTGATTTACAAAGATAATCAAATTAATTTATTCCGTAATGTCAAAGAATAATATATTAATTTTTATTTAGTTTGAAGGATAAATTAAAGAAATGGTCCCACCTAATTGCAAAACGTGATTTATGTGCATCATCATTAAAGTGAAAAAGAAAATATAAATAGAAAAATATTAAATGGTTTCCTTCTAATGTTTTTTATTAATTCGATTGGAATTAAAATTTTTATTGTAAGATTTAAAAGACTTTTGAACAAATGTTAAGTTTCAATAGGATTTAATTATTCTAGCTCCTTATATTTCTATTAATGTCTCTTTTCCAATGCAATTGCGATATAAAAAAAAAGATTATTTTTGAAAAGGAAAAAAAAATAAATGTTAAAATACTAAAGCACAAAGGTCATTCGTGCTAAACAATTGGTCTAAATACTTATTCTTAGTTTATTTTATAACTAAATGTATAATTTGTTGTTTACATGCATAATAGCAAGAGTGTGGTTGCCTCCATTTAATTTTATACTCCTATTATTAATGGTTTTTGTTACTAATAACGTAATTTGTTTCTTCTTATTTGTTTTCTTTTTTTTTTTAATTTCTAACGAAGAGCAAGCATTCTATATGTCAGCTTTAAATCTAAAAATGGGTCAAGTTTAGTCATATATGTGTAAACAAATAATTGATATAAACATAAAAAATGATTTTTCAAAAAATAAAAAGGAGAAAAGCTCCCTAATTCTATCCCACTACATACCCAACTGGCTCTTTCTTTTATGACTTTTAATTTTGAATTTCCCATTGTATTGTTAATACCATATACAAATAGAATATTTCTTTAGGCAATATAAAGTTTCATTATTACAGTAATTAAATATTAAAATTCATGTGAAGTAGGTAGTTTTTCAATCTTGCATTAGATATTTCTTCCAATTTCATTTGTGAGGAAAAATTTTGTCCACTTTTATGCTATCCGTACATTTTTTGTATTTTCTAATAATTTAAATTTAATTTAAATTATATTATAAAAGACTTGAGCAACTTTTGAAGTACTTAGAACTTTATTAATCTTATTCTTTATGTTTTTGTTAATATCTAGTCTTAATGTGATTATGACTAAAATAATGCTATTTTAGAAAATACATTAAATGCTAAAACTCTAAAATACATAAGAATTGAATATTAAAATTAATTAATATTATTGCAAAATATTGAAAAAATTTATTTCTCTTTCAATTTTTTGGTTATTATTTTTTTCCTTTTTTTCTTTTTTTATTCAACTTCTTTTTGTAGAGTATGAAATAAAAAGAGAAAAGTAATTTTTATATTAACCTATTACATTTTCATAAACTATCCAATTTAAATTTTAAATTGTAAAAGGCTTATAACAACTTTAAAAGGCATTTAATTTGATTAAAATTTAATTAATTTAACATTTTTTTGTTTTCATTAATATAATGTGACTACGATTTGAAAAATAAAGATGCTTTAAGAAAGTTATTAAATGTGGGTTTTCTTCATCTATTTATTTTAAAAATATAAATATAAATATTTATTCTAACCAAAAATATATACTTTTAAACTATTAAATTTAAATTTGTAACTGTAAAAGGTTTAAAAGACTTTGAGGGGATGGTTGAATTTGATTAGGATTTGATTAGTGTAACTTTTTATGTTTCCAATAATATCCTTTTTTGAATGTAGCTACGACTTGATAAATAAGGGTATGTTAGGAAATACATTAAATGTTAAATGTTAAATCACTTAAAGTCATTCATGCTTTTATATATATATATAGATATATATACACACACTGTTTGTTAAAACAAGGATATATTGCCAAAGTAAGAACACCTTAATCAAATTTCAAAAATACCAGCACAAATCAACAGAAATATCACCATCAATCCTAGTGGACTCCATCTTCCATCATTTTTTTTCACCATCCTATTTCCTTCCTCTCTCTCCTTTGTTACAGTTGACTTTAATATTTTGTCATTACTCACGTATTAATTATCTTTGTGATTTTTTTTCTTTTTTAGAAGAAAATATCTATTTTCTTCTAATTTCTTTATTAATAGAAACAAATACCTTTTTAATGGCAACAATTCTATATCAAGTGTAGGTGACTTTCGCTTCTTCTTTTTTTTTTTTTTTTTTTGGTTTTAAAGGAAAGCCTATGCCGAGAGTTGATAATACCTTTCTTGAGATTGATCTCTTTTTTCCCTCTTTACTTTTGCCGCAGAGTGGTAACAGTGAAGGAGATTTTTGTCTTTGATGGGTACATTATAGTATTCTGGTACTAAGACGATTGCTACATACTAAGTTTTCACAATAAATTGTTTCAATTATTGGGTAGGTGATAACTTGGATTGTTTTTTCAGTAGACTATATTTTTTTCTCCGAACTTATAAACATTTAATGCTAATAATTATAAAACTCCATTTTTAATTTTCTTGAACTAATGGATGTTTGTGCCAAGCCCAAGACTATCTCAATTTGGTCGTACGTTTTTTAAGGAGAAAAAGAATTTATGAATCAACAGTTGATATTGTCATTTGTAGGGATCCATTATGCCTTTATTTATTTATTTGTTTTTGACACAAGTGGACATATTAAAGAAACATTTATGTATCTATCATAAAGAAAACATCCACTTCCCAGTGTTGTGTCATAGATTAATTAGTGTTTTTTAAGTCTCGTTTTCACAGGATTGTACACCCAGTTAAAATTAAAACTTGAAAGTGAAATAGGCCTAAAAAAATTGGGGATCCTAACTAGAAGCACATGAAAATTAATAAGTATCCAAATTATCACCAAGAATAACTATTAGACAAGGATCTCCTATTACGAAAGTATAAATTTTAATGAACTAAGTTGAGGCATTATATAAGAACAAAAGAAATTAAAAACAACTTACAAAGAAGAACGCTTATGGACTAATACCCTATCAGAAACACTGAAAGTAGAGGATGCATTACTTATTTTGGTTGATAGATGTGTCATGCCCATTTTTTTTTTTTATAAGTTCTTTGGTTGCTTTATATTTGAATTGGGAAGAAAAGTGTTACAGGAAGGAGCGTCTTTGTAATTCATCTTCTTCAACTCTTCAAGCACCACCACCAATGCCTCCACCAGCTCCAAATCCTCCACCATGACCAGAGCCACCACCATTGCCTCCTCCTCCTCCTCCTCCACCACCACCACCACCTCCCCCTCCAATTCCACCTGCACCCCCACCTATGCCTCCACCAGCTCCAAATCCTCCACCATGACCAGAACCACTACCATTGCCTCCTCCTCCTCCTCCCCCTCCACCACCGCCGCCACCACCACCTCCTCCAACTCCACCGGCACCCCCACCAATACCTCCACCAGCTCCAAATCCCCCACCATGACCAGAGCCACCACCATTGCCTCCTCCTCCCCCTCCTCCTCCTCCACCACCACCTCCTCCAATTCCACCTGCACCCCCACCTATGCCTCCACCAGCTCCAAATCCTCCACCACGACCAGAACCACTACCATTGCCTCCTCCTCCTCCCCCTCCACCACTACCACCACCGCCACCTCCTCCAACTCCACCGGCACCCCCACTAATGCCTCCACCAGCTCCAAATCCTCCACCATGACCAGACCCACCACCATTTCCTTTTCCTCCTCCTCCTCCTCCTCCACCACCACCACCACCTCCTCCTCCTCCTCCAATTCCACCTGTACTCCCACCTATGCCTCCACCAGCTCCAAATCCTCCACCATGACCAGAGCCACCACCGTTGCCTCCTCCACCTCCACCACCACCACCACCACCTCCACCTCCACCTCCTCCTCGTCCAATTCGACCTACACCCCCACCTATGCCTCCTCCAGCTCCAAATCCTCCACCATGACCGGAGCCACCACCGTTGCCTCCTCCTCCTCCTCCGCCTCCTCCACCACCTCCTCCTCCTCCAATTCCACCTACACCCCCACCTATGCCTCCACCCGCTCCAAATCCTCCACCATGACCAGAGCCACCACCATTGCCTCCTCCTCCTCCACCGCCACCACCACCACCTCCTCCTCCTCCAATTCCACCTGAACCCACACCTATGCAGCCTTTCCTACCAACTCCACAGTTATCTTTCTTAGTCTTGCCATCACCAAGGGTGATTGCACTCAAGTCTAGCACTATGCTCAAAAGAAGAAGCAACACACAAAACCATTTTTGCGAAGAACCCATACTGATTAGTGATCAAAAGTTTTTTGCTTCACTTTCTTTTGCTGTACTGAACTTCGAGTGTCCTCATTATATAGGCGCAACAGCTGGAGCAAAAGTTGCAAGTTTACAATGGAATTTCAATGTACCACTCCGCACTTCGAATTAGTAAACGATGTATTCTAACTGTTTGGATGTGGCGGGAACATTAACTTAATGAGAAGATATTCAAAGTCAAAGCAAATTGATAACATGTGCTCGAGTCAACTCTATAGTACTAAATCTTTTATTCCAAGTTGACAGATAGGCTTATTGTTAAATTATTTCAATATTTTGCGTTGAAATTTTAGTAAGGAGGGGCTTGGTGTTCAAAGTCAATTTAAATTGATAACTTGGGCTCGAGTCAACTCTAGAGTAATAAGGAGTCGTTTGGTTCAAATATTTCAAACACTATCACTATGAATTTTATTAACCAACTATGAATATGGATTTTGACGATTCTTCCTAACGTGTTTGGTTTAAAATGCAATGGATATCATTCCTCCAAAAGAGTTAATGAATTTGATAGACTAGTAATTTGAGGAAATTCATAGAGATTCCAGTTAATCACTTTTATTTCGATTCGACAATAGTAATATTTATTTTTTTAATATTAACAATGAGTGTTATTACTACTTATACCCATACCTCCCCTTAATTCTCCCAAACCGAACACCCCATAAATCTTTTCATTCCTGGTTGACGGGTGGGCTTAAAATTAAAACTATTTCGGTATTTTGCAATGAAATTTAGTGAAGGGCAAAATCCACACCATTCTCTCCCAGATTCACATAATTCCATTCCACGCATCAGTAATTTAGATCCTTCACATTGAATAAGGGGTCTTTTCAACTTATAAGGTTAAAAAGGAAAAAATTTTATTTTTGTTAATTCAACTATTATTTTTTCTTTTGGGATATATAAACGTATGTTATAAGAAAGGACCAAATCCATACTACTCCATATTGAAAGATCATTACCTTTGTTCTCACTTAAACACTAACCAAATCCATACTACTCCATATTGAAAGATCCATACCTTTGTTCTCACTTAAACACTAATACACTTTATCTCAATATGAATAAATTAGTAACATTTTCCATTCTAAGGTTATTTTCCCATATATTTATAAAAGAAAAGATAACTAAAAAAATGTTGACAGAACAATATTGAAAGTTACAAGTCTAGGTAAGTATTTCAATTATAAATTACAAACCTCAGTCCGCAAAGCAAATATGAAGATGTAACGAGCACATAGAGAGAAAATCTCTATGAATCTCGAGCACATAATTTAACATTGTAGCAGCTATTTGAAATAGTCTAGATGGTACAAAAATATTAATTACGCCATCCAAAGTTTACAGTTCTTTGCTCCAACTATACTATATAGAGTGGATATAAGAATTAGAGGTGTGAATTTAAACCCTCCCTTAATTTAATACGATCTTTTATGTACATGTTACCTGTATCATATGTAGTAATTTAGGTTAGGGTTAATTTTGTTTTCGTCCTTCAAATGGTCAAAATTTTCAACTTGACCTTCAAATTGAAAAGGTCTCAATTTTGTTGTCCAAAGCAGTGAAAAATCTGGATTTGATCTTCTAAATTAAAAAGTTTTTATTTTCATTCTTCATAGTAGTATAAAATCTTAAATTGGTCCTTCATATTGGAAAAAACTCATTTTGGAGCTCCAAACTGATACAATTGTTCCAAATTGGTCCTTCAACCCTAATTTACTAAAGGTTTTATGGATTGACTAATTACCGAAAGAAAAAATTAACTATACAAGAAGGAAAGTATAAAAAGCTATTCTGTTCGTCAAGTAGTTGAGCTAGTTGATCGAGGAACTACCTGCCACGTGATCAGTTTGCTCTTGAGGGGGAACTAGACTCGTGGCTTAACTTAGGTGGAGTAATCCGAACTCTAGATATAATATAAAAGAGAAGGAAAACAGCCGGTGTAGACACCTCAAAGAACTCAATTCCATCGAGCTTCAGCACGAGAACAATCTCTCAAATACACATAAAGATGTTGTGACCCGTTTTTTCTTATACAAGAAACTTTTTTCCGTTTTAATCTTTTAATGAAGAATAAAGGCACTATCTTTTGCAAGTTACATGTGATTCAAATATAGAGTAATTTTGTGGTTTGATTAATAACAAAAAAGTGAATTACATTAATATAACGAAAGGATACATTTTTCACTAAAATCACAATGGCCGAAAACAAGTTTTTGTAGAATGACCAAATAAACATACTTTGTTTTTTTTTTTTTAATATAGTTTCATCCATAGATAGTGTATAATTTTTATTTAATGAAATAGACTTGAATGACCAATTTGGAACATTTTTCTCAGTTTGGTGGACCAAATTGAAAATTTTCAGTTTAAGGACTTTGAAGGACCAAAATGAGACCTTTTAAATTTAAGGGACTGCATTGAGATATTTTGCTAGTTTGGCGGGCCAAATTGAGATCATTTGAGATTAAAGGACCAAATTGAGATTATGAAAACTTTGAACAACTGAAATGAGTTTTTAGATTTTTCTTATGTGACATTTTAGGTACATGGAGGATGCACGTAAAGTATGAGTTCGATAGTTTTAGATCTAACGCTTAATAATATGTGTGGTATTTAGAACTTGTTCTCGACTAGTTTTGATTCTTATAAATGCTGGTTTTCAAAATGGTGAAAATCAGGATCCAAGAGTCGGTTTTTAATTGTGTATGATTTGAATATAAAAAAATTCAAAGATAGTAGAAAAAAGTAGTTGTGAATAGATATTACAAAACCAGAAGATAAAAATAGATAATGTACGAGCAATTTGAGAATAGTTAAACAGAAAATTTCACTACATACGATGGTGTCAGAATTTATGCAGGATATTTAAATCTGTCATACACCAACTTGAGTATGAATCTTAGAGTGCAGCCTTTTAGGTTTGACAAGTATTTTTAAGCAAGCATTGTGGTACCAAATCCTGAACAAGCGGGATAAGATCCTTTGACAGTATCAAAGTTCCTTTCCCAAAAAGTTCTAAGTTATAATTAAGGATCCATTTGTTTCTGCCCTCCCAGTCAACAACCTCGGAAAAACTCTGTCCTGATGATGCAATCGCCAGTCTGGACAGAAAGCTGTAATACACCATTCACATGCTTGAACGGAATTCGGGTGAAGACTCGATGTTGCATTTTTTTTTTTTTTTTTGACTAACGTGTTTGTAATAAGCTGATTCTACACATTTTCCAGGAATGTGTGTTGTTCAGTAGGGATGAAGATGGTGGTGTGTGATTATGTAAGGATGAAGAGAGATGGGTGGTGTATTATGTTAGAATATGTATTTTTTTATTTGAGTTGCCATTAATAAATTTTGTTTTATGAAAATCGGTAAAACTTATTGTTGTATGATCCATTTAAGTCTGGGCCGCCAAAGTCTATCTCAGTTACTTATTTGGTTTGATATGTAAAGTATAGGGTATGTTTTAAATTAAAGGTAGACAAAATGGAAGGTGCCAATACAACTACTTAGAGGTAAGTTCCTCGTTCCTATCTATAATATTCGTATACGTTGTAAGGGTGGGTTGTCCCATTCACTGCTGCCAATACAACTACTTAGAGGTGAATCTCAACACATCGTTGTAGATTAAGATTTTAGCATCGATGTATTGCTATAGATGAGAGTCTCAATATCAAGTTTTGATTCATTAAAGAGTTAAAATTCATAATTAGTCCACCTAGTTTTGTCTTGTTTTGATTTGGCGGAGGCTACTTTTTGTTTACCGCAATTTTTCGGTTTAATGGGAAATGTTACTGGAATCCATCTTCTCTTGTAAGAAACGGTGTTGACCAAATTATTTACAATTAATGCTTGGCTTGAAAACCGGATTTGTTTTGCTAGTTTTCGTGTTGACTTTGTACTGGCTTTCCAGAATTAGATGATCGCCAAATTATTTGTTAATAAATTTGCCAGCTTTCATGCATAGGAAACCGGATTTGTTTTACTAGTTCAATTTTGGTAGTAAATTTTTATTTTCTCCATGCACTTGCTCAAAGATTGAGACGTCTTTTTTTTTTTTTTTTTTTTTGTCAAACAAAAATTGAGATTGCTTACATTATTGTTTTGTTGTTTGTCGTGCATGAATTCAAAAGCAACTCCATTTGTTATGCTGTCAACGCGTAGCTATCTTGTCGCAACGTGTTCCTTGTTGAGCACGGTCGCTGTGATCAAGTGGGGCATTAGGATGGTTGAATAATGGGCTCTACAGCCGAATCCAAAAAATTATTACATTTTTTTATCAATAATTCATAATGTAATTTATAATGCCTTACCAAAGCGAGGTAAAGCTCCCAATGATATATTGGGTGTAAATCAGTGGCAGATCTAAAGTGGGGGCCCTGGGGGCAAAAGCCCCCACTGCCTCGTCTTAAATTACTTTGGTATTTATAAGTTTTAAACATATTTTTTAAGGTGCTTGCACTCCCCTTAAACTCTTTTTGATGTCCGACAGGTTACTTTCCTGATTTTCTCTTTGGTCCCCCCAATTTCCCTCCGGTCCCCCTAATTTCCCTCCTAAAAGAACCCTCTCTCCTTGGTCTCCCCAATTTCCCTCCCAGCTTGCAAAATGAAAAAGTTGTAAACTGTTATCAAAAGATAAAAACTCATCGTGAACAATTATAAATAGATTTGGTTTACTTTTTGAAATAAAATTACTGTTCATTAGTAATTTTGAATATGAATTTGATTATGTTTTATGTGAAATATATGCATTATTTTTACTTGTTATGTGACTATTGATTTTTTTGTTTTTAAAAAAAGTAAAATAGTAAATAAGAAATTGTAATGTTGCTTTTACCCTACTAACAATTTTTTTTTGGCTTCGCCATTGGTGTAATTCAGACTTTTTTGCTGCACACAATTAAGGGTGTGGTTCTCTGATCTTACATTTACCCAATTATCTCCCTCCCCCTCCTAAATGCCATGGTCGGGGGTTTTGGCACGAAAAAGGCCTTAAGGGCCTTCCCAATCTTATCTGACCCAATCTTACCTGCAAAACTTGTGATATAAAGCCTTCTCAATCTTACCTGACCCAATCTTACCAACAAAACTTGTGATATAAAATAAAGTTGCATAAAAATTTGTCTCATTTTCTTATAATAGTGTGTATTATTATACTTATATAATACTCTTTTAGACTATAAGATTTATAGGTGAGATTGTGAATTAAATCCATGTAAGAACTTCCTGCCGAATCCCAGGCCTGCAATAGATGAGATAAAAAAAAATTATAAAAATCAAAACCTGGATTTGTGTTTCTTAAAATTTGCATGCTATGAAAATGAAAAGAGTCGTGGGCAAAAGTCGTGAATTTTTATTTTTCCAATGACCTACCCATAGTTATGGGTTTTTTTTTTTTTTTTTTCCTTTGGCCTGTAAGTCTTGATTCTTGAACAGACAATCATAATAGTTGTTGAGTTCTCTTGGACATAAGCCACAAATTAAAGAAATTTATCTAAGTCTGTTTTCATTAAGTTGAAGAAGGGAAAGGCATGTTTATATCACTGTGTTTATGAGTCATGTCCATTGGTGCATGTTGAATTGACGACAAGAGGGTTACCCATAACGCCAAATATAAGCGGTTAATTTGCCAATTTATTCTTTCACATTTTCAAAGCTTTTTTAGTCCCTAACACACGCACGCCTGCACACACACATATATTAGCTTTGGCTTTTTTTAGTCCCTAACAACCAGCTATAATTCTGGCTTTTTTTTTTTTTTTCTGCAAACCTAAAATGGGTACATATTTTTAATGCAGTTTGTGCATGTGCCTACTTTTGTAACGCAAAAGAAGGAAAAGGGTTGGACATATTTTTGTTAGCATGCAACAGCATGGAGATACATAGAAAGAGTTCATAAGTTTCCTTCTTCACTCAATCATGCATAGACACTACAAGAAAATTCCCCTATTGTGGCACACTTAAGAGGGCACTATTTGGTAAATGCCTCAATAAACACTTGTTAAGGCATTAGATAGATTGTTCCACAATAGCACTTGTTAAGTAAAAAAGAAACAACAATTTATATGGCTAAAACTGATAGGGAAAATTGAAAATAAAAAAAATATATAGAGTAAAACATTTGTAGAGGCATTTTGAAGTGCCTCAACAACCATATAAAGGGGGAAATTTTGTTTAGTGTAAAAAATTTAAAAAAAAAACACAAAATTGGCGCTTGAGTAACGCGGCAAATGAAAAAGGCCCCAAATTCCCAAATTTAGAAAGATTTCTCATTTACCATGTCTTTCTCCCTTTCCCTCTTCCTCTCCCTCTCTCTCTCTCTCATATTTCCCCCAGTTCCGAAATACCTATTACAGCATACATATTGGTTTAAACTTGGAAGAAGCTACGAGATTCACTCCAATGACATCTTATTGGATAGCTTAGAGAGGCTTCGTTGGGTATTGCACACAGACAAGGTCAGTCATCCTTTTCTTTTTTCACCCCAAACCTATTTCTATGTATGACTTGCGATTAGGAGAGGTTATGTAAAATAAATGGAGTAGGAATGTCTTGTGAACTTAATGAGATTGAAGATTTTTATACAAAATCTTCAATTTGAAAAGAGTTTTGGAGAGGGAGGATGGAGGGTTTCTACTTTCTATTGATACTATTTTATTTTAATTGATTTTTGTAAAGAAAATATATTAGATGATTATTCTAGAACTTATTACAAAAAAATAAAAAAAGAAGAATAAATTAATGGGGTGTGAAAACTTAAAATCATTGAGGGGAATTAAGGCTGGGAGGAACAATGATAATGATTGGGCTAATTAGAGGGAAAAAAAATGAGGGAAGATTCAAGGATACCAACTATTTCGCTCGCTGGGATTGAATCTCGAGCTCTATAATCTCTGAAAATCTTCACATCCTTCTGAAGCAGAAAAAAATCAAGAAAAAGCATTAATTGGTTCAAATATTTCGTTTGAAAAACCGGGATGCATAGCATTGGTGGGCTATGATTGAAAAGAGAGAGGGCTTGAGTGGGGGACTTTTCTCTTCAACGGGAGAGAAAAGCTGGAATTGATAAAGGAGAATATAGTTCTAGAGAAGATGAGAAAAACATTAATGACTAGTGGATTGGGTGAAGTTGATGCCTAGTGACTTTTTGGCAGCTTAAAATCACTCTTATCTTCTGTTTATAATGTCTTTTGAGTTATTCTCTATTACTATATCTCCATTCAATTTGAGTATGTTCCGTCACAAAGACAGACGTGCTTAAATTTACACATGATATGAGCCCAAAAGGAAAATAAAAATAAAGAATACCAGTGATTCGGGTGTCATGTGTGAGGCCTTTCCAAAAGTGAATCAAAATAATCTTAGGATTCAACGCTAAAACCTGGAAAAGATAATGTGACCCCAATAGAAACCAGCAAGTACAACTTCCAATGACCAAATATAGTTAGATGACTAGATAGAGATTAACAGATGTTGGGGAATGCTCCAGAATGTAGATGGTAGCTGTATATACACCTAAGGAATTAAAAAATTCAGTGGTAAGCTAGTGATTCACGCATCACTATGTAGTCTAAGGTCGGCATTGTTTATTTGGAAATGGTTAGCTGGTTGTGTAAATAAAAGATTTTCTTTTCATGCAATTAATTTCATGAGAAAGGCATAAATAAATGTTATGTCAAAAAGAATAGAGAATGAGACCTAATGAGAAAATGCACACTGCATAATGTGATATTGGGATTGATTTCAATTGCCTCATGAGAAAATATAAGGTTTTTTTTTTATTTAATTGTTAAGTTTTTTTGTTGCATAAATCATCTTTTTATTTGAGAACAAAATACATAGTACAACTATACCTTTGTATACACACCGTGAGTCAATAACAAAGTTAGCAAATATCTGGTACAAAGTATGGAAAAGTACAGATTCCACACTGGTTATCTTACTGAAATATATGGAATTTTTTTATTAAAAATGACTTAAGACTAAGAGGGATTTACATGCTATTAAAAATTATTTTTTGTTTCTTTTCTCCTCATTTATTCCAAATACCATTTCATGCATACTTTTATCTACTGCAGCTATTGTTCATAAATAATGAACATAATTGGTTATTTTAGATGAAGATTAAAGAAATATTTGAGTTGCCTCTGGACACAAATTTAAAAATGTCCTAGTTTTCATGTAAGTGACTCTTTCTTATCTATATCTATTACTATTTACTTGTCATGAAAAGTTTCAATTAAAGTTTTATATGACTTAAGTTGTACACTGCTAGTCTTTGACATGAGTTTTTGTTAGGCACTTGTACCTTGAAAATGACTTGGCAAGACTATCAACTTAAGATTATATACTTCTCAACGTAATTGATTTGTAATTGTTTGATAATACTTAGCTTGACATGTTTGACAGTTATTATTTTAAAAAAATTAATTAATTAACACTTGAGAAACATTAAAAATTGACTAAACATGTACTACTTTAACAATGACCCATTTATACTTGTACAAGTATATTTTCCTTTCTCTAGAAACATTAGAAAATGACTGAACATGTCTTCTAATGAAATATTGATACCTGTATGTTAACCATACTTCTTAACAACCAAATTGGCCTAGATTAGGCTAATGTCAATCTTTTTAGTTTGGTTTTAGAATTTTTGACTAAAAAATTGCATTAAGTCCTGTTTTAAAATTTACTCAAGATAATTGCTTTTGCTTTATTTTGGACAGGTTTATATTTGCTAGAAAATATTTGATTGAGAGAAATTGTTAGAGTTTGTTATTCTTGAGTAGGTACATTATTTTATTGGTCTTATTTTATACTTTCAAGTGTCTAATTTGTTCTGTTTTAGTTTGCATTTGAATATGGAATTGGTAATTTATGATTTGAATTTCAGTATTGAAAGTATTCATACATTAAAAAGGTTATGCAAATGAAATTTAGTAGTTTAGTCTAATTTATTTCTGTCTTGCAATAAATTACATGACTGTTAGTTATTTTAGCTTTTATCTCATGTAAAATGTATTATTTCAGGTACTCAATCGATAACACTCCTTTAATTAGTTTTTCTTAATTGCTGAAGTTTTATTTTTACATTATGTGAACTGAATTTTAGTTGTGGTTTATTCACTTCATTAAATTTTTTATATGTTAAGCAAATTGAGTTTGTTGTTCAGGGATGGCTAGGACTGAGAGAGGGAGAAATTCCAGTCAACTTATTCATGAACCAATGGACGAACGTGCAGAAAATCAGTCTATAAGAGTGGAAGAGCTTCATAACACAGGTATAAGTAACTATATTTAATACTTTTCAGTATATTGCTGCCTATAAACTACTATATGTTTTTTATTGATTTAGATGATGAGATTGAAGATGATGCAGAAGCAAAAAAAATGCAAGGGCCAACACATATGGCTAGTGTTTGGGGTCAGCCTATTTCTCGTCGTTGTAAAGTTAGATTCAACAAACTTGGCAAACCAGTGGGTAAAAATAAATCAAGATTGACTGAGTTCTTCGGTACAATATCAAGAAACGGTTTATATGCCCCAATTGATGTCCAAGATTGGCGAAAAATTGACATGTCTTTGAAGAAAGACATGTTAAAAATTGTGAAGGTAATAAAGCTTAAGTCATTTTACACATGTATCAATATTTGTTAGTGATATCTGATATTATGGTTGGAATCTAAGTACTGGAAATATGTTTCAAGAAAAGTTTGATGTCCCTGCTAGTGCAAAAATTTGGATTCTCCGTGCTTTGGGCAAGTATTGGAGGAATTGGAAGGCCTGGATTAAGGCAACATACTACAAGCCAGATATACCACTCGGAACTCAAATGCTGAATTTAGATGTGCGAGTGGTAAAAGATCAATACAAAGCAATTGCAAGTTTCTGGGAGTTAGAAGATACAAAGGCATATGCATATTTCCTTTACATGGTAGCATATCAGATTATTTTGGAATCTAAAATATTTGTATGTGATATAGAAAACTAGTGAAAAAAATAAAAATGCAAGGGCAATGAAGACGATGAATCATAATACCGGGAAGAAATCATTTGCCCAAATTTGAGCAGACTTGGTAAACATTTCTAACTATTTTAGTATATTTTACTGAATATTATTTCAATTTGTTTAAACTAACCATCTCTTTGATACCGAAAAAAAAATTAGGACACAATCCTTCACGAGTTGAGATGTTCAATTATTGTTACACTGACAATAACGGTAACCCATCTAGTAGTGAAGCAGCTAGTCTTATGGTAAGTAAAATCTTTTATTATGCTGTCTACTTGCTTTGAAATATGTTAAAAAAATGTATCCGTTATTTTTTAATCTATACTAGTATTGAACAAATATAATATATGATATACATTTTATTCTTTATACTTGTGCAGCATGCAATGAATGAAAAAGTTAGTCAATTGCTTCCCGACACTGAAGATTCTATTGGAAAAAAATAATATATTTGCACAAGTAGTTAGGCAAGATAAGTACGGCCATGTGCGGAAGTATGGTTTTGGTATATGTCCAACTGATGTGTGGGGTGATAAACCTAGTCGAAGTGGATCTCAGCGATTAGTGTTGGATCAAAAACATGAACTATTGGATATGAAGGCAAAATTTGCACGGCAAGAGGAACAAATTAAAGATCAAGCAAGAGAACTTGCTAACATGAAAGCTTATTTGGAGCGAGAAAATGGTCATAACTTTATGAATCAATCAAGAATTACTTCAACATCATCTAATCATATGTCAACCTTCAATTCGAGTCTTAGACCTCTTAAGGTAAGATTTTCTTTTAATGCATTTGCGGTAATGGTAGTCCTCTTTGGTTAGTAATGATTTGATAGTTAAATATGTGTTGCAATATGGATACCTTTTTGGTTTAGTAGTTTTTATATTTGTTACTGGACTTTTTTAAGAGTATAAATTCATAACTTCCTTGCTACAATGTTTTTCATTGCACAACATGGGATGAAAATTTGATGTGATTGTTTTGCTTATGGCTGCTTTTTTGATGTTTTGAATTTTGCATTTTCATTTTAGGAAGGAGACTATGTTTCTCTTTTTAGCTTAGATGAGCCAACAAAAATTGTGGCGGTTGGACGGCTTCAATCTCTTGATCCTTCTATAGTATTTGGGGGCCAACCATTAGGCATGAATTGGTGTGAAGTCCTAGTACAAGTTATGGTTGAACGTGATGAGCATTTGATTAGGCCTTATTCATATTTACAGACAGTTGCTGATTCAATTGGTGCTCCTATAGCTTGGCCAACTAAACTAGTATATTTTCTTTTCTCCAGCTTTCAAATCATGTTGATGGTCAATATTTTACAAGTTTTTCTCATTTGATAATTTTGACTGATTTTAATGCGCTTATACTGTAGGTAAAAATTTGTGAAGATCACTGATGTGTTGTAACTCAAAAATAGACAAGGTGTTCCCTCATATGGAGGATGCCTATCCATTTTTATGGAAGTGTTCCAATTAAAAATGGACAAAGTGTTGTTGCATATATTAGAACAAGTTGGTCTGCTAGTATTTTGATTGATTTTAGTTTCTCTATTGCTACTTAGTATTTTGCTACTCAATGTCTCACAAGTTGATTAGTAGGAAATTTCAGTAGTAGCTTTTTGATGAATGTTAAGTCAAATAGTGTTCTTTTTTTTTTGGCAATGATGATAGGCTAATTAGTTGTTTAGATTGCTACTAGTAGTTATGAGTACTTTATAGTAAATTAATGATTATGGTGATAATTTGCAAGTGATATCTCAACCAAATATTGCTGATTTTTGTCATTAAATGTGAGAATCTCCATTATGAATGTATGATTATATTCCTATAACAGCTTTCCTATATATTCGTAGTGGTCTTGTGGCTGGGCATAAAAAATTATGTTGTTATAACAGGTTTTTATATATTTCTAGTAGTCCCTATGGCTGGACATAAAAAAGAAAAAAAAATTTAGTTTATTGAGGCACTTGTAAGTTTCACGATAAGGGCTTCTGCAACAGAATTTTTGTTTTACATTGTAAGTTTTTGAGGCATTTTAGAATGCCTTTAAATGTGATTATAAAGGCATTTGCAAGTATCTCTATCTAGATATATAGTGGCACATACTCATGTCCTCAAAAACAACCATTTTCTCACAGATAACACTGCCTCAAGAAATTACCTGTGAAGGCATTTTTAAGTGCCAACTTAAAGATTTGATGGCATTGTTTAGTGCCTCTAAAAAGTTGGACTTCAGAACATTGGATCTCAATTAAGGCATTTTTTTGTGTAAGTATTACAATCTTATTATGGCACTTTTAGATGTCTAAATTGTATTTTGTGTTGTGACACTTTATTGTGCCTTTAAAACTTTTTGTGACATAGGTTTTATATGGCACAATAGGAAAGTGCCTCAAAAATTTAAGTGCCTTAAAAAGGTGTGAGTTGTGGCATTTTTATGTGCCTCTATAAGCTATTTTTGTTGTAGTGAGATGAGGGAATTGGAACTCTGTTTGAGTTTATTTGTAGACTGGATATAAAGCACGATAAACAATAAGTAGTATATGTACCCATTAAATATTACTTTGTACTAATTGGTTTTATTGAATTCTTGGTCTACGGTGAGTTTTTACATCATGTGAATTGTACCCGATTTATTATTAAGATGAGCTCACAAAGTTAAATTATTTATTGAATTATTGTAATCGGTATAGTGAAGTGTCACGAATCATAAATTTATTTATTAAATATTTTGAGATGTTTGTCTTTTTAAATTACTGTATGTAATTACTTGAACAAATCAGGGAATTATTTATATTAATTATGGAAAAGATTGAGTAAACACTGAGGGTACTTTTTTGGCTTTTGAAGGGCTTTATCTGTCTAAAGGTAGGCCTGTCAATCGGGCCGTATGAGCCGGGCTTTAACAAGCTCAGGCTCAGCTCACATAATAAATCGGGTTGTGAGCTTCGGGCTATGAGTTTCGGGTTTGTAAATGTAAAGCTCAGGCTCAGCTCACAAAATATTTGGGTTATGAGCTTAAGCTCATGAGCCTAAACCTATTGAGATACTTCTACAATTCAACAGCTCCAACACAATACAAAACTACAAGTTTTCCTTTAATTTTGTTCCCAATAATAAAAAATAATATGTCATTAATTGTACAAATTTCAGTTACTTAGCACATAATCAGTAACTACTCATTTGATTGAAACTCTTGAGAGACGATTACTTATAATGAGATCATAATAATTCCATTGTAAGCATTAGAATTATATTAGAATTATAGTTCCTTACTTTTGTTAAGCATCTACTTTTAGTACACAACAACCACATAATAGATGTATGAAAAATCTTAAAAGCAAGAACTTCTCATACTCTAACCGGCTGCACAAGCCCCAAGTAGACTAGTTGCAACACTCAACGCAAATCTAGTTAATTGAAGTGTGTACTTGGCGAATTATGTTGAGCAATCCTCAAATTTAGGGAGGAAGAAGTTGATGAAGTTGTTTGAGAGGGGAGGAAAATTTAGGAATTTGAGTGGTGACGGGGTTGTTTGAGGAGGGAGAGAGGAAAATTAGAAATTTGGCCAGCGATAGAGTTGTTTGAGGAGAGAGAAAATATTAGGGATTTAGTTAATATATTATATATAATTTTATATTATATATGTGTGTGTCTAATTTTATATTTGAGTTATTATATATATACATGTGTGTGTATATATATATATATATATTAGGAGATATATTAAGGATTTAGTTAATATATTATACATAATTTCATATTATATATATGTGTGTGTATGTAATTTATATTTGGGTTTTATATATATATATATATATATATATATGTTTTATGAGCCGGGCCTTATACGGGCTGAGCCTATTGAGGCCCAAGCTTGGCTCAAAAATATTTCGGGCCTAATATTTAGGCTCAAGCTCAGCTCGGCCCGATCAAAAGTTAGGCTCATGGGCTTTTTTTGCGGGCCGAACGGGCCGGGCTCGGGCTGGCCCGGCCCCATTGACTGTCCTATCTAAAGGGCATAAATTCTTAAAAGGTGTTTCATTATTTACTTGTGTGGAAGGTTTAAATCATATACTATGTATTCCACCCAAAAGGAAATAATTAGTAATACACTTGAAACTCTCGCATAAATATTGTTGTTAATTGTTCATTGCTGTTTTATTGTACCGTTTAGTACATTACATGTTTTGTATATAATTGGTTTAAAGCCTGCAGTATACTTGTGAAGAAATTGTTCTTCTTTTAAGTTTAATGAGTGGCAATAATTTGAGATAGAAAGTAATGTCAATGTTTGCACTTGGCATTAGTTGATCTTAATTAGTCCTAGTTGAACTTAATTGAGTACAGAAAACCCACTGATTGCAGTTTAATAAAGCAAATCTCACTATGAAATAAATTAGAATTAAAAGTTAAGTATTAAAAATATATACAGAGTCTTATTTCTTTGGGTCTGGAAATGTCGTGTTAGGTTAAATAACTGTAGAGATGAATTTGTTTCCATAGAATAATCATCTCATATATTTGAGAAATGTTAATCTAGGGTTTTTAAAGTAAACAAGCATTATTGTTTGTTGGAGTCATTGGTGACTAGAGAATTCGTTATATAAATGCTTGATTCAGCTCAATCTCCTTGAACTTCCACAGTACTTTTTATTATAAAATTTCATTGTTCACTATGTATTGAATGCCATGATTTTTTGCTGGAGTCATTGGCAATTAGAGCATTTATAAATGTTTAATTCAGCTCAATCTCCTTAAACTTCCGACGTACCTTTTGTTATAAAATTTCTTTTTTCACTTTGTATTAAATGTTTTCCCCTCCTTTTTCAGTGCAAATTATTTACAGTATCCAAAAGGAAATTTGAGATGTCAACAACTTGTTGATGCTTGTATTTTAGAGGAGGTGAAAATAAACACAAATAAAGAAGAGTCTGAGTATGATGCTTCAATCATATGTGAACAAAGAGGAAGATAACAAGTCTAATTATAACAATCATAAATGAAACTTTTGGTCATGTCTATAATGTTGAAAGCTGTAGACTTGACATTAAGAAGGCTAATGATTGATGGATCTTAGTTATAAAAATAAAGATAACTAAAGGTCATTGTAAAAAAGAAAATAAAGTTATGTTTAAATCCGATTTAATTACTTGATATTGAAATTCAATTAAGGTCCAAATATTACAGCTGCATGTGAAAAGTATGCAGGTGGTGTGAAGTGTGTTTTTGTTTTTAGTTCCAGATAAGTGCCGGTGTCCGGGTTGATGGTGCCGGTGTTGTACCTAATATGGAAACTAGAGTTGATGAAATGGAGAAAGATGATGGTGTGAAGATGTTTTTGTCTACTATTGGTATTTTCTGTGCACGTTGCTGCAGCGATAAGACTGCTATTTTCTCAAAAGATGTTCTAATAAAAAGCGAGGGAGAAAAGATTGATGGTTAAAGAGTGAGGGATACAATAATTATTGCAGGAATTTATATAACAATCACGAATACAATAATTATTGCAGTCCTCTTATATTGCAAAAGTGGAGGATAACGGATGGAACGTAATGGTAAGGACAAATTTGACGTGAACTTTTTTGGAAGCAACGTACATACATATACATATACGTATGTATGTGTGTATCAACATATATTATCACTTCAGATGATAAGTCTATTTTATATGCTAAATAATAAAAATATATGGCTCCGTTTGGATATTATTTTTTCAAGTTTTTGGATTTTTTTTTTTTGATTTTGTGTTTGGATTGGTGAAAAATTTTTTGACTTAAATTCAAAAAGTTTTTCACCTGTCAATTAGTCAAATTTTTTGTTCAAATTTTCTCGCCAAGTGTTTTCATCTTAAATTTTAAATGATTTATCAAAATTTAATACTTTCTATTTTTTTACTGCTACCGGGTGCTTGCTGCAACCATCGTCCAATATTCTACATCCATTACTACCTTATAAGATGCTCATGTTGTAATAAGCGTCCGCTGTTAGTACTTGTTACTGCTACCGTATATGGAGCAAAAAATGTTTGTGGCGATTTTTTTCATTTTTCTAATTAGAATTTGAAGCAAAAAATGTTATGTTTTTTTGAATAATTGTGTAAAAAAGGTAGAACAAATTGTTAGGAAATTTTTTAACAATTCAATACATTTTCAAAATAATTATTCACTATCCAAACAAGTTTTCTAAAAAAATTTCAAAATTTAAATACTTTCCTACCTTTTCAAAAAGTCAACAAAAATCATTCAAATAATTATTTTAAATAATTCTCCAAAAAAATCATATCCAAACAGAATATTTCACTATTCAAATTTCTTCTAATTTCACAAAAAAATATAATTTAAAGCATATAAAATGAATACAGGTACAATAACACAAACCTGCCACTTGAAACCGCATTATAGCCTTTGAACAAGAATTCTCACCATCAAATTAGGAAGACACGTTTACTGGTTTATTTGGTCGAATCAAATTTAGCCATATGTGACTTCGGAGGATGCAATTCACGGACTTCACATTTATTAACTATTTCCTCTTTAAGCTTTCTTCTACGAATTTATTCCAGGGAACAATCTTGTGGTAATTTTTTTTTTCTAATTTTATACCTTGCATCTTATATTACAACGAATGATTTTATGGTTTTGATAAATTTATGATATTATTAATATTTTACAGACATAGAATTCATTACAAAGCTATTTTAGCTTTGGAGTTCAGAAATTTTGAGCTCAAAATGTCTTATTCCACAAACACACACACACACACACATATAATGATGTCCATTGCTTTATTTCAAGACAATGTAATTTTATTTCGTATACTAGTTTTAGTTTAATTTATTCTAATGAGTATTTTGCAATGTAATTCAGCATTACCTTGGTTTTTGTTTAGTTAAAATGTTTTATAATTGAAATGGAATGGAAAAAAAAATCTAACAAGCCACTAGATATTCATATTAAGTGACAAATTAATTTACTCATTGCTTTAGGCCCCAATTTTAGTTAGTTCATTTGGTTAGGAAAAATATGACCTTAAAAAAATTACTTTATTTTTTTGTTAAGCCCGATGAAACAAAATGAAAATTAATTTTTGGCAATAATTTACTCAGTTAAGCTATGTTAGGCCCAATTAAACTAGTCCATTTGGTGAGGCAAAGTATTGTTATCTTTAAATGGATTTCTTTTTGTTAGGCCCGATTAAGAAAATGTGTATTGTTTGGCAATAATTAATCATTGAACTAGTCCAATTATGCTCTATCAGGCCCAACAAGATGATGAGCAAATATATTTTTATTTATAACTTTCTCTAATTCCAGAACTTGCTCGTCTTTTCATCTCTGTCAACCAATCTTAAAAACTTTAACAAGGGGTTCTTGAATTTTCGAAATCTCATTTGGCTTTCTCCAAAAATCAGTCCCCGTAGTTATAGTAAATGCATTATGTGTATTCCCATATGGTGTTCTAGAACCAATAATTTATCGCCACATGACGACGGTGAGCTACACTACCAATAATTTATCGCCACATGGCGACGGTGAGCTACACCTTATGTTATTTGGTGATGTATAATTAATTTTATTACAACACATGACATACTACGTGATGCGCGTGGTGCACACAATATTTACTCGAGCTTTAGCTCTTGGTCCAATTTCACCAGCAACATGAAGCATCAGTTGGGTCCATGGACATTCTACAATACAAAAGGGTAAGTAATTATAAAAGGAAAAATGGAGATTGTCTCACCGAATCTCTTTTTCAGCGTCTCCATTTTTCAGCAACTAATTTAAGTTTGCTTTGGTCCTTTACTTTTTTTTCAACTTTATATTTGTGTTCGTCAGTCTACCTTCATGATAGTTGGGTTTGATCGGTCTTCGAGCCCAAGTCGAGGACCAGGAGTGGATCGCAACGAGGTAACTTGAACTACTACCTCCAGCTCCTGAATAATTGCTACCAAACTCAAAATTGTCCACTATCAATTGGTGAGGTTGGAGAAAAACATTTGCAGTGAATAATTGCATGAATTTATCAAATTTTGATTTTTTTTTTTTTGAAATCCTATTCTATTACAACGAGGGATCTTAGGGGAAAGAGATAACTAAATTGGGTTGCATGGATTGATCAAATTTTGATTGTTTTAATCCTATTCTATTACAAGGAGGGGTCTTATGGGAAAGGGATGAAGAGTTAAAGGTTTGAGAGTGAAAATTGATAATTTGATTATGATGTTGGCTATTCTTTTATAGCCATAACTTACATGATGAGATATATAACAATAACTACAATTTGACTTAATTTAAGATGAGGAATTTGTTACAGCAAATCAAAGAAGATGAATCAGTTACAACTACTATTGACTTGGTTTAAGATCATATCTCTAAGACTTCTCCTTAACACGCCCCTGCAAGATGGAGGATCCGTCGGAGACTCCAATCTTCGAACGAAATTTGAGAAACAAACTTTGACCCAATGGTTTGGTTAGAATGTCAGCAATTTGATCCTTAGAGCTAATGTGCAGTACATGAAGAGACCCATCAAATAATTTTCACGGACAAAGTGATAATCAAGGGCCAAATGTTTCATGCAAGAATGATAAATTAGATTTGCACATAAGCATGTGGCACCAGTATTATCATATAATAGACTAGGCGTCTGAGTTGGAGATATATGTAGTTCAAGTAACAAGTTATGAACCCATAGTGTGATATTAAGACCCTCATGGACCTTTATGTAAATTAAACTTCTTGGGCCATTGAGTGTTTTGTAGAAAGTGATGGCCTTAGTTGTAATTCTTGATAATTATTTTCTACCCTAAAGACTAAAACTTCCTTCTTCATTTTCTCTTCATTCTTTTTCTTCTCTTTGAAAGACTTCCTCTAAAATTCTCCCCATTTTCTAAATTCATTGAAGGAGGAGTTGAAGAGCATCCTTCTCCAAGGGAAGCTAGTAGAAGACATTTTGAAGCCCTCACCCAAAATCTCACTCAAGGTAACTCTTTTCCAAGTTCATTTTAGTTGTTCCAAACCTTAATTATTTTGTTTGGGTAGTTGAAGCTATGGCTTGGTTAGCTATCCTTAGACTTTTGCTCCTTGTTTTAGATGATTAATTGTTGTAGTGCTAGTGTATGGAGATTATGATAAGTGTGTGATGTGGTTAAGTTGGGGATTTGAGGGGGTTTTAGGTGATAATTGCTAATGTCTTGATTCTTGAGCAATTGGAGATTTGTATGCATTATTCTTGCTATTTTTGTGCCATTGTTAGCATTGTTTTGAGTTGGATGTTTTGAGTTGGATTGTGTTGGAGTTGAGAAATAGGTGAGTGAAGGTCGTTTTTTTAGAAAATCGCAGGTGAGCTGTGGGTGGGGTGAACCCAGCCGTGGCCACGGCTCAAGAAGCCTTCACCTACGTCAACTCTCTGGAATTTGAGCTGTGGGTGAGGGCTACCGAGCCGCGAAGGTTTTGGTCGCGTCAAGTTTCTGCCCACCACGCCATGGGTAGAGCTTGAGCCAGCCGTAGCCCGTGGATCGGCCTTTGGCCAATGATTCGCGGGTAGTTGTTCATCAATCTGCGGACTCGAATCAGGGAATCCCACCGGCAGATCATTTTGTTCTAAAGGAGCTAGTTTCTTTTGTACCTTGAGTTAAGAATTGAGTTTGATTATACTTCTTTGATGGAATTAGAGTATGATTGGTGTTATGTTGTGTATTATAGGTAACGAAGGTGATTATCCCTACTCGGACTACCTAAACTAGTTTTTGGATTGAGATAAATAGCATTTGATTCTCTTTGCTTTTTGAAATACACTTTGATAATGATTAAACTTTGAAATGTTAATTTCTATATAACTGGGTTTAAGTTTGGTTGTGTTTAGTTTTACTATAAAATGAGTATTCGTGGTCTAAATAATCATTAAATGAGTATGTGATTGAGTTCTTGTATGTGAATTGGATTGTGACGGGACTAGTTCCTTAACTTTGGTGTTTGTAGAAAAATCTTTGAACCGTACTAATCGGGTGATAGTTAGTTTTGAACCGGACCAGCCGGGTGGTAGTTGGTTTTAAACCGCGCTAACTGGGTTATAAGTTAACAATTAGAATTCCAGGGTCATATGTCCACTAACTACTTGAGCTCTCTTTCTTTGAATTGCATTATATTATATTTTGGAATTGTATAGTTTATAAATTGATCACGTGTGACTTTGATTTTTGAATGAGAAACTATCTATGTACGTGTAACAAGCTAAAGCCCCAAAGAGAACTTTTACTACTCATTGGGTGATTATATCACTTACCCCAATTGTTTAACCTCACAAGTGATGACTTTGTAGAAGGTGATTGGAACGACTTTTTGGCCTCATAGTCATAGTTAGTATAGATGTGAATGAGGTTATTTTTGAATACCTTGATGTATAGCCATAGTTTTGGTATAGATTAGGTTATACGTGTATTTTCCAACTATTTTTGTTTTTGGAAAAAAAAAATGTAATAGATAGTGTATATTTTTTGTTATGAACGAAATGAACTTCTTTGGGTATTTTGAGTAGTCTTTGAGCTTTATATTGTATTAGATGATATTTTTGTCTCGATTTAGCCTTATGTCCTAACTTAGTTTAGGGCATGGTGGATGCCACGTCTTAGGCACGGGTCGTGACACATAGAACCTCTACTACAGCATTTGCCAATGCTTTGTATTCTGCTTTAGTTGAAGATCGGGATACCGAATTTTGACGAGTTGACTGCCATGAAATAACATTTGAACCCAGGTATAACCTGTATGTTGTAGTGGATCGACCACATCATGTATGCCACCCCAATCAGAATTTGTAAAGGCTGTGAGAGTAAGCGATGAACTGCATTAAGAAACAACACGCGATGAATGGAAACTTTTAAGTAGCGAAGAACAGTTTGAGAGATTGCCAGTGCAATTGAGTCAGAGCGTGCATAAACCGTGATAACTTATTCACTGCAAAGGACACATCTGGTTGAGTTATTGCCAAATATTGGAGTGAGCCGACAAGACGACAGTAAGATGTTGGATCAACTAGCGGGGACCCATCAACAAGATCTTTAATCGAAAACGACTTGATAAGCTGCGAACAAACTGATCCAAAAAGTCATTATTGCTACCAGTAAGAACTATGTCGTCAACATAGACCATGAAGTAAGCTGTGATACCATGGTGATGATAGACAAACAAAGAAGCATCGGCAAGAGATTTTTGAAAGCCATAAGCAAGTAAAAATTTTTTTAACTCCATATACTAAGCACGAGGAGCCTGTTTTAGTCCATACAATGCCTTCCGAAGTTTGCAAACATGACTGGAATACTATTGGTGAATATAATCGGGGGGTTGCATCATGTAAACATCCTCATGTAAAGTGCCATGGAGGAATCCATTGCTGACATCTAATTGTTGTAGAGTCCAATTTTGGGACAATGCAAGACATAGAACAATGTGTATAGTTGCCAGGTTAGTGACGAGGCTAAAGGTTTCAAAATAATATTTACCAGATCGTTGTAAAAATCATTTGGCCACAAGACGAGCCTTGTATTTGTCTATCGATCTATCTGGTTTGCGCTTAATGCGAAAAATCCACTTGCAACCAATAGGAACACGAGTAGATTTTGGGACTAGCTCCCAAGTTCCATTCTATAAAAGTGCATTAAATTCAGCATCCATAGCCTTCCGCCAAAGGGAGATCTTTTAGAGCTTGGGTGAGGGTTGAAGGTTCCAGGCTAGTGGGTATCGGATGAGTTGTGGCTAAGTTAATAAATTTGTTGTTAAGTATTTTTGGTTAGGCTTTCGGGCTCGAATTGGACGACCAGGTTGTCGATCAATAGGTGGTGAAGGAGTAATTTGGGGTGAAGTTTGAGGAGAATGAGAGTTAGAAGGTAAGTGTAATGGTGAGGGAATAGTTACTATGGGTGGTAAAGTTGAAATAGGGGTAGAAAGGTCTAGAAACCGTAGAGTTGGAGAGTTTGTGAGGGAATGAGAGCCAATGTGGTTTGGTTCCAGACTCGTGGAAGGTTGGGTAGGTAATGTGGCGGAGATGGGCGATGAAGGTGTATAATAGATAGGTAAGGTAGATGAAGGTTTCACATGAATTTGATGCACAAAATTTTCTTGTGTAGGGGCTACATGGCAAGCTTCTCAAACTAAGGTAGTGAACTCATAATTTTTATTGCGCACTCCAAGAGAAAAAAAAATTTCAACAAATTTGACATGTTTTGACACATAAACACGATTGGTGGTAGGATCTAGACATTTATATGCAAGTTGTGAAGTAGAGTAACCAAGGAAAATGCAATGTGTAGATTTTGGCCGAAGTTTGGATGTTGAGTATGGGCGAAGGCATGGATAACACAGGTAACCAAAAGGTTTAAGTTTAGTGCAGTTAGGAGGTTTATTGAAAAGCATTTGAAATGGAGTTTGAGAATTTAATACAAGTGTGGGAAGACGATTTATTAAATATACTGCAGTTTGAAAATCATAAGACCAATATTTCAATGAAAGTCCAACAAAGTGGAGTAAAGTAAGCCCAGTTTCTACAACGTGTCTATGACGTCTTTCGGCAGTGCCATTATGTTCAGGGTGTGTGGAGGTGTTGTGAAATGGGAAACTCCGCAAGAATTGAACAGTGGAATTAGTTTTTGATACTCTCCCTCATTATTTGAGAATAAAGAAATAAGAGAAGTTTGAAAATATTTTTCCACCAAATTTTTGAATTGAGGAAAGAGAATTGAAACATCCGATTTCTTTTTCATAGGATAGTATAATACCCTATATTTTTTTATATATTTATTTTTACGATAATTGTGAAATTTAACTATTTTATCTTATTTATTTATTTGTAACATTTCCTATCGTTATGATTTTAGTAGAACTCCATAATAGAATATTCTAGATAACTTTTATATGTACAAGATAACTTTTTATGATATACGATTATCATAATAGTAGTTGTTGTTGAGAAGGAAGTGAGAACTTTATCCTCGTCAGAATTATCTAAGTGTTATCATTATATTTACCTTAGAAATAAACGTACGACTAAAATTTTCTTGCAAATTCAGAGTAAAGTGAGAGAGAATATAGAGTAGAGAGAACTTTGCGTTCAGAGACAGAGTTGTGTAATGCCAAGATAAGCAAGCAACAATAGAAGGAGAAACTGTGAGTTAAAGGTATTCTTCTAGACTTCATTAGTAAATTAAGAGTTTGATGATTGGGATTATAAACCGGAAATTTTGACTTGTAGCACTATGGCCATGTCTAGAAAAACTGATTTATATATCCAAAGTATTAAAAATATGAAACATGGTGGGTTTATATGCTAAAAGTTTGAAAACCACCATGATTGTGTGACTCATTGAGCAGTAGTTCAAAAATTCATAACTATTTTTTACCTTTATTTTACATGAAAACTTTCAGTTTGGTACCTCTATGTGTTGATGATATCTGTACAAAATTTCAGTTTAAAGTGCATTGTGTAAGTTGAGTTATGATTTTTTTATTGTAACTGGTCCAGTTTGACAGAATATCATGTTAAAATGAGACTTTAATCAAGAAAGGAATTTAATTAATTTTAATTACTAAGAAATATTTTTGTTAATGTTTTAAAAGTGTTTTGAAGCTAGACAAAAATATTTTTAAGTTTTTTTGGACGTGATGAACTTGTTTCCATTGAATTAAAAAGTTGTTTCCAAATCTGTCAAAAACACAGAGATTTAGTTAAGGAGCAAAACTCATGATTTTCCGTAGATAACATTTTCAAAATAAAATCATGACTTTTAAAATGGTGTGAATTTATTATGATTCTGGAGATTTTGAAGAATTTTCAATGTGTTTTAATAGGTGTTCTCTTAAAAGATTTTCGTTTTACAAATCTGAAAATTCGACTTTACAGGCTGGTTTAACACTGATGTTTAGAAAATCATAATTTTCAATAGAGACCTCTGTTTTACATGAAATTAATTCTTCTCGGATTTCAAACCATTTAGTTTATGTACTAAAACTTTCAAAGGCATTTGAATTTTGTAGAAATAGTCAAATTTTTTAAAGTTGAGTTGAAAATCAAACTGTTACAGATCACTATCTGAGGTTCAAGTTAGATTTTGAGAACCAAGATTACAGATTTTCGAAATCTTGTCACATGAAAGATTTTAGGTTCTGAATATAGTTTCTAAAAGTATTTTTAGATTTTAAATCTGATATTTATATAGTAAGATAAATATATTTTTATGAGACAGTCACATTCTGAAAATTTACTTCAAAGTTTTAAGTTCATACAAAAAAATAAAGGACATGGTCATTAGGGTACAAGGGTAGATTATTAATGGGCCTTTTAGTTGATTTAACTTTATTTATTGTGTGTTTTCTAGGTTAGAAATCTTAACAGCTCGAGAAGGAATTTTTGTGAAATTTAAGATGAGTGACTCTTCTTGTTCTTGTGTTTTAAAACAAATTGCAATTTTTACAAAGTCAATTGTTATTTTATGCATCTGAAAATTTGGATTACATATGATATGTTCAAGAATTTTGAAAGAATCAATGCTATGTATGTTTATGTTATGTAACCCAAGCCACTCAAACATGATCATGACTAAACTCAGCAGGACAATGTCTCTATTAGTTCAACCTTTGTCTAGTGGGGGTTAAATATTAGGCCATCTGTTTGACCCTTGTCTAGTTAGGGGTTAAACACTAAGCCATATCCGTTAGACCTTCCCTAGTGGGGGTTAAACACTAGGCTGTGTACACAGAGATCAATGAATGCATGATTCTCTATTTGAGTAAATGAGCTAAACCTATGCATGAAATGTGGTTATCATGTTTTAAATATGAGTTTAAGAAAGTATGACTGCAAGTCATATTTGTTTATGTGAATGTTTTGAAAAGTTATACTTTTTATATAAGTTGAGTTTTGCGAAAATGTATGTGTATATATATAACATATGTGATCCGACAAGGACAGGTGGGGCTACTTGTTGAGCATATCCATGTTCAACCTATGTTCTTAACGTTTTTTGCAGATGGTCTTGATAAGTACGAACTAGTTTTTATGGAGGGGTGAATGTGATACCCTGTCCCACATTGAAAAAGTGAAGTAACATAGACCAATGTATAGGTTGAACCTAAGCATTCAAGTCCAACTTGGGATATCTATTTTGGGCTAGCTAGGACGGAGCCCAAAAGTTGGACTTTGGTTGCTCAGACTCTGATCGCACATTGGGCCTACGGGCTCGAGGCGTCACAGATAAAGCCAAATATATTTGGTGAAGAAATCAACAAAAATGATGTAATACTCAAAGCCATCAATTGATTTTTGAGTTGGCCCCCAAACATTAGCATAGACAAGTTGCAACGGTTTGGTACTCAAAAGTGAATTATGATAAAATGGCAATTTGTGACTTTTATTAATACTACATGAATCACAATTGAGATAAGAAGTTGACGTGAAATTTGAATCTAAATCTATACTTTTGAGAATAGAATGAAGAACTTTATTTGAAGGATGACCAAGTTTGTGATGCCAATCGTATAAAGAAGCTTTGGTAGTGATATTGACTTGAGGAAGAGATGCTAAGGCTGCTCAATAAACATCATTGTCATTTTTCCCCCCGCATTAGAGGCGCTCCCGTGCGAAGATCCTTCATAAGAAAATGAGATGGAAAAAATTCAACAAAAACATGGTTAGATTTGCAAAGTTTTGCAACTGAAATTAAATTTTTGCATAAAGTAGGAACACAAAGAATATTGGGTAGATATAGGGAATGATGTGGTGTAGCAAATTTGGTGTGACCAGTGTGGGACATAGGAAGGCTTTTACCATCTCCCAGGAAGATCTTATTTTGACCCCTATAGTTGGAGTAAGCTTACAAGGCCGTTAGATGTAATGTTGCATGATGCGATACCCTATTGTCAAATAACCATGGTTGTTGAGCAGTGGTATGTGTGTTCGACATGGTCACATTGGCCATTGGACTTTCCTTGCATTAGAACTTGGAGAATTTATCACAATGATATAGTTCTCTTTGAGAAATTGAGCAAGCTTGCGACTAGTCCCTTGTGTCATGTCCATTGAACTCACAAAATCGACAATAGGAATCTGCATCGATAGGACCGATTTTGCCACTGAGGACGATTGTTGTTTCCACTATATTCACCATGGAATTTTCGAGAATTTGAGAAATTTCCCTGCACATGACTTTGATTACCTTGAAATGACTTATATTGTGATTGGATCTTGCCATTTGATTTTTGTGTAACATTAGCTGTTGCAAGAACTGGTAGTTGTGACAATTCGTTGTCTTTCAACATTCTTTCGAAGTCGATCAATTTATCAAACTAATTTTGAGTACGAGATTGGTGAACTCACGAACATTGATTGCTGCAACAATATTGTTGAATTCATCTCCCAACTGAACTGAGGATATGAACAATCAAATCTTCTTCATGAATTGGACTTTGAGCAAGAGCCAATTCATCTGCAATGGACCTCATCTCGTGGAGAAACTCTGCAATGGACTTGGTGCCCTTTGGATTTTTGGTTAATTTAGATTTGAGAGAGATAATTCTTGAGTGTGAAGAGCTTGCATAGCTAACATTCAGACGTTCCCTGGCTTGTCGTGAAGTTTCAGTCGAGGAGATGATTAGTTGAATGGTCTCTTAGCAACTGCTAAGAATTGCACTGATGAGAATATGGTCCTGCCTGTACTAGATAGAATGAATAGGATTGAGTTTCATTTTTTCGGTGTCAAGAAACTGAGAAGGTAGAGAAAGAGTACCGTTGACGTACTTAATGAGATCAAGGCCAATTAAAGTTGAGGGGATTTGTTTACGCCAAACTGGAAAATTAGAGCCCATTGGTTTTATAGGAAAAATGAGTTGGAGCATTTAGTTGAATGATAGGAGTTTTAGCAGTGATCGTCATGACTAGATGACTTTGAGAAAGAAACCAAGAGAACGAAGGATCGTGGCTCGTTGGAACGTTAATGATCTGATACTAGGAAGAGTTGAAGGTCTGGGAGTGAAAATTGATAATTTGATTCTCACGTTGGCTATTCTTTTATAGCCATAACTTACATGATGAGATATACAGCAATAAATACAATTTGACTTAATCTAAGATGAGGAATTTGTTACAACAAATCAAAGAAGATGAATAAGTTACAACTATTATTGACTTGGTCTAAGATCATATCTCTAAGATTTCTCCTTAACAAGGGATAACTGAACTGGGAGGCCTCCTATTGCTCCTATATTGTGCCTGTATATTGTCCTGTCAAGATGCAATAATATTTGCAATCTCAATAGTGGTAAGATTTGCAAATTCGACAGTGGTAGGAATTGAACCCCAACCACTAGGGAGAAGTCGTAAAGCTCTTGACCCACTTTTCGTTCTTAATTTTAATTCTTTTGAAACTCGAAGAAATATTTTTTCATATTATAATCAAAATAAAGGATTTCTTATTGCTTACAAATAGTAAACTATTTAGGAAAATTTTGCTCTGATTTCACATAGCTAATTATTGAATATTTCGTAAAACAAATACCCTTTGATGTATGGTAAATACAATATAAAAATAAAGATTTCCGCATCTAATATGTGGATTTGTTTAGAAAGATAAAATGAATAATATTGACAATATTCAAGTGGTGTCAAATTCACAAACACAAGCAATGCAAGAAACCAAATATCAATTCCTCGATTGACCTCAACTCATAGTTATGAGTAGTCACCCATGCCAAAAATCACCAAGTGAAAGATCTCATTACATAAAAAGCTATCATATAGGAATTTGTTGGACATATCAAGCCCAGTAGCCATCTTTCTCCATGAAGAATTATGATCAAGAGTCAGAACATGGACTTCCAATTCAAAAATTGAATTGCATCGTATATTTCATTATCAACATGGCACCCAAAGAATTAATCTTCTTATATAGAACTAAAACCCCACAATTTGGAAGCCACAAAGATTTCACAAGTATAGAAATTGCAAACAGTTATACCAATAATTCCATAAGCATGAAGCAGCCAATTTACCACTTTAATAACTCAAAGAAATCAAAAGTGGGCACTTTTATTGCGCTAAGAAATGGTTCACGATTTTGACCTTGATCCTAGGCCTAAAAGAGAAGCGAGAAGACCTAATGGAGTTTCAAGCAACAATAAATTACCTTTAAAATCTCTAGCACCAGTGATAGACATGAGAGGGCAACCTTAGTGTTGTTGTCTTATGTGAGCCCTAAAGAACAGTTGATCTTGAATGATGTCGCAATAAGCCTTTGAGATTGTAATACCAAGGACCTTAAGGGGCATTAATATAATTTGGCATGATTTGGGTGAAAATGTAAATTTGAAAATCAAGAGGGACTTGATTGCAATTCAGGCAAACTTGATTTTTCTACAAGACTAAGGCTTTCTTTCTTTCTTCTTTCATTTTCTTTCTATAAGACTAAGACAAAACTCTCTCTCTCTAAATATCTCTTCATTTTTTCATGATGAGAAAGTTGGAAAACCTCACTTTCAAGGGGGAGTAAGTAGAGGGAACCTTGAGGCTTCAACCCCATCTCCCAAGCAAGGTGAATTTCCCAAACCTTCCCTCACATTTCATAGGTTTTGGTTATAATAGGGAGTAGTGTGATTAGTAGATGATTAATGGAAGTTTTAGAACCTTTTGTGCTTTAATAACTATGTGCTAAGTGTTTGTAGTGTGTATATGTTAGTTGGGTGGTTAATTTAAGATGATTATTGATGTGGTGCTTTTAGGGATTGAGGGTGATTGTGGATTGTGCTTATAATTAGTGGTATTTTGAGCTTTATATGAGTTGATATTGCCTTAATTTGTCACTTTGATGTTGGTTTGAAGTTGAAAGTGTATGAGATGAGAGTTGGGTTTGTGTATAGTTGAATTACAGGGGTTTAGCAGTGAGCCGTGAGACCGTAGGGCTTAGCCGTAGCCGCGACTGGAACCGCAGCTGGCTCTCTGACCCGAGTCGCGGCACTAGCCATGCTGCGGATGGCCCCACGGCTGGAGCTCTGGCGGGAGCGGCGGCACTAGCAGCGGGTCACGTCAATTTCGTCGTTTTGCTCCGTTTAGCATTTTTAGTCTAGATTTAAGCTTTGATTATGATTATTTGACAGAATTAGTATATAATCGAGTGTTTGATTGAGTGTACTAGGCGAAGACCCCGATCAACCCTCCGTGGAGTATTGAGATAGCTCGGATCAAGATAAGTGGAACATATATCTCTTGGATTTTGGAAATGAGTTATTACTAAGTATAATTCCTTGAAATCCTATTTGCTATAGTAAATGGCTTGATTATAATTATAATCCCATCTCACTATGAGTTGATAATATACGTGACACCAATGAATTATTGAATAACGAATTGTTAAATGAATTATTTGAACAATAAAACAAATGTGTGTATGATGTTGTATATTTGACCGAACTGATCGGGTGATAGCCAGTAAGACTGAACTGGCCGAGTGAAAGTCAGTATGACCAAACTAATCAGATTAAAGTCAGTCTGACCGGACTGACCGGGTAAAAATCAGTTTGACCGGGCAACCGAGTTACAGTGAATGACTGGATATCCAGGGCCTTGTTTGAATGAATTGAGCCTTGTTTGAATGTGATGATGCTTTGTTTGAGTACATTGTTTGGTTTTGATTCTTGATATTGGAATTTTGATTAATTGTGCATTGTCTACCTCTTATCGTACTGATATGAATTATTAACTGTGTTTTGAACATACTTATATGTATGACACCTTTGAGCCACAAGATGATGCTTTTGCCACTTACAAAGTGATTTTGTCACTCATCGCTTTGATTTTGTTGTGCAGTGACAAGTGAATTGTAGAGAAGGGGTGTACTAGCATTTGGAGTATTCAAGGTGATTTCATAATGGTATGCTAGTAAGGTTTTGTAGTTTTGTTATTTAGGCTATATTTTGTACTATGTTAAGTAAGGTTAAGACTCTAGTGATTGTGCTATGCGTCTAGAATTGTGTACCTGAAATATTAAATACTATGGTGCTGGATGATATGGTACTTGTAGCTAATGTTATTATTCAACTTGGGATATGGTTAATGGCTTTGTATGAGTAATATTTGGAATGTTCATGTTAGACGCTTTGACCTTTTGAGTCTCGTGACTTAACTCTGGTCACAGTGGTGTTATGTCCTGGGCACAGGGCGTGACATTTTTATTGGTATCAGAGCTTAAGTTACAATGACTTGAACTTGGGTTGCAATCGTGTATTGTTTAGAGTTTAAGAAATGATCATTAGAGCTTAAGTTTTCTCTCACCTACGTTTATGAGTCTAAGATATGATCACCAAATATTAATGTTTTGTTAGCCAAAGCTTCAGTTTACGATTGTTAGTGTTTTAAGGTGCGACCCCTAAAATTAGGTTTATGATTCTCTAGTTTGAAGTTATGATCATCTATGATAAGAGTTTAGACAGTGATTATGAGATATTAAGTTATGATTACTAAAGTCGAGGTCATGACCACAAGAGATTTAAGTGATAATCATCTTAGCTAAGTTATGATCTTTAGATAATAGGTTTATGATTATATATGTATAAAGGCTTAAGTTTGAACTTTCTTAGAGTTTAAGCTTTAATTTCATCGAAACTTAAGTTTGAATCTTACGAAATTTATGGATTGATCCTTATTATAAGCAAGTGAAAATTTTTAGAGCTAAGATTGAACTCTATCGAAATCTAAGTTTAAGTTTTACTAATGTCTAAGTTTGAATCTTCTTATAGCTTAGGTTTGGATATTAATAGAGCTCAAGTTTGAATTTTATTAAAGCTTATGTTTAAATCTTATGAAGGTCCAAGTTTGATCCTTATTTGAAGGTTAAGTTTGGATCTTCTTTGATGTTAGTTGGTTAAGATTTGAAACTATTAGTTTGCTTGTATTAAGTGTACCTTAAGTAGTAATTGGGATTGACAATTTTTTTTTGTGATTGATTTTGATAATTGTGGCTATCGACCTATTATATTAGGCGCACTATATTGTATTTGGGGTGTATTAAATATTTAAAGTGCTATTGGTGGTTAAGGTTATTGAATAGGATGGATCGATATTTACGGTAGATGCTTATTGTCTATGTTTATGTAATTAGAAATAGCTAATGTTTGTAGGATATCTTAAGTTTGAATGTTTTGTGTGCCCTCTTAAGTATGAATATCTGTTGAATGTTGGGATAATTTAGTGTGTACCTTGGACAAGATGTTGAAGCTAGTTTATTTACACTTTGGATGGCCAACTTTTAGTATGGGTCAGACTTAGTTATCAGCGTTTGTGTTCGAGTACATAGTTGTTGCTAGTGATAGTTGCTATTTGGATCTTTGATAGATTGCTATTAGGAAGTATAGTTCTAATATCCCTCGTATCATAGAATGCCACCAAGAAGTGGACCAAGAATGGAAAGCTTTCGAGGACAGGAACGGTAAGAGCGTAGTGGGAGACACTGATATACCCATGAGAAGATATAGGACCGAACAGAGAAGAAGATGACGAAGAGATGAACGTGCCACTTGGGAGTTTCATGGCCAATACTTGATGAACCGCTCGTAGAACTAGAGAAGAGAGAACTTTCCTAAGTGACTCCTCCTATTCGACCAGAGAACGTGACCCTATATCGCTCCTCAATTGGACCCAACTACTCTTGCCATTGCCTACCAAGTCATGCAAAGATGGCAGCACCACCAACAACAGTACGAGGGAAATCGAAAGGAACATGAAGAAGATAAAAGTAACATCCGATATCACTTCAAAGAATTTAGCAAGGTTAATGTCTCTACTTTCGATGAGAGTTCAAATCCAGATAAAGTAGAAAGGTGGTTGGTGCAAGTAGAGAAGAAATTTCATACAATGCAAGTATCGGATAACATACGACATCAAGTAGTGACATCTTTCTTAGTAGGCGAGGCCGAAAAATGATGAGACGGTGTGGCACTAAATTTGGCCTCTTCAGGGCATAATTTGATATAGAATGACTTCAAGAAGATCTTTCTTCAACACTACTTTTCCCCGGCAATCCGTATCTAAAAGATTCAACAATTTAATCAACTTAAGCAAGGCTCTATGACCGTTGGGGAATATTATAGCGCTTTTCTTTCGTTAGGTCGTTTTGTTCCCTCTACGATGGTGGACGAGACAATGAAGATGGTGGCTTTTAAAGGTAGCTTGAATGGTCATCTTCAATCCAAAATTTCGGGCAACTTCTACATATCATTTGATCGAATGTACGAAGCGAGTTTGGATGTAGAGCAGGACATAAAAAAGAGCGACAGGGAGACAAGACAACCATAGAGCGAGCCATTTACTGGCCAAGACCAATCTTCATGTGATTTGGAATCCTTCCAATCGATGAGATCACCTCAATCGAGGCTAGTCTATAGATATAGTAAGAAGTTGCACAAGGGGGAATGCAAGTTTAAGGCATGTGTTTTTTTTGGATGTGGTCAAGTAGGACACAAAACGAGCCATTGTCCGAATGTTAGACCAGATACAGGTACGTAAGTTTCGGAGTTGAAATTTTTATAAGAGGGGAAGAATGTAATATCAAGGACCTTCAGGGGCATTAATGTAATTTGGCATGATTTGGGTGAACATGTAAATTTGAAAACCAAGAGGGACTTGATTGCAATTTGGGCAAACTTAATTTTTCTACAAGACTAAGGCTTTCTTTCTTTCTTTATCACCCTTTGAAAACTCTCTCTCTCTCTAAATATCTCTTCATTCTTTCTTGAAGAGAAAGGTGGACAACCTCATTTTCAAGGGGGAGTAAGTAGAGGGAACCTTAAGGCTTCAACTCCATCTCCCAACCAAGGTAAATTTCTCAAACCTTCCCTCATATTTCATAGGTTTTGGTTATAATAGGGAGTAGTGTGATTAGTGGATGATTAATGGAAGTTTTAGAACTTTTTGTGCTTTAATGACTATGTGCTAAGTGTTTGTTGTGTGTATGTGTTAGTTGGGTGATTGATTTATGATGATTATTGACATGGTGCTTTTGGGGGTTGAGGGTGATTGTGGATTGTGCTTATGATTTGTGGTATTTTGAGCTTTATATGAGTTGATATTACCTTAATTTGTCACTTGATGTTGGTTTAAAGTTGGAAGTGTGTGAGATGAGAGTTGGGTGTGTATATAGTTGAATTGCAAGGGCTTCGCAGTGAGCCGCGAGCCCGTAGGGCTTAGCTGCGGCCGGGACTGTAATTGTGGCTGGGTCTCTGACCCAAGCCGCGACACCACCGTGCCGCAGATGGCCCCGCGGCTGGAGCTCTGGCAGGAGCCGCCGCACCAGTAGCTGGTCACGCTAGTTTTGTTGTTTTGCTCCGTTTAGCGTTTTTAGTCTAGATTTAAGCTTTGATTATGATTATTTGATAGAATTAGTGTATAATCGAGTGTTTGATTGTATGTACTAGGTGAAGAACGTGATCAACTCTTCGTGGAGTATTGAAATAGCTCGGATCGAGGTAAGTGAAACTTGTATTCCTTGGATTTTGGAAATGAGTTATTGCTAAGTATAATTCCTTGAAATCCTATTTGCTATAGTAAATGGTTTGATTGTGATTATGTTTCTATCTCACTATGAGTTGATAATATATGTGACACCAATGAATTATCGAATAACAAATTGTTAAATGAATTCTTTCAACAATGAAACGAATGTATGTATGATGTTGTATGTTTGACCGAATTGACCGGGTGATAGTCAGTAGGACCGAACTGGTCGGGTGAAAGTTAGTATAACCAAGTTGACCGGGTTAAAGTCAATCTGACCGGACTGATCAGGTAAAAGTGAGTATGACCGGGCAACCAGGTTATAGTGAATGACTGGATATCCAGGGCTTTGTTTGTATGAATTGAGCCTTGTTTGAATGCAATGATGCTTTGTTTGAGTGCATTGTCTGGTTTTGATACTTGATGTTGGAATTTTGATTAATTGTGCATTGTCTACCTCTGATCGTACTGATATGAATTATTAACTATGTGTTTTGAACATACCTATATGTATGACACCTTCAAGTCACAAGAGGATGCTTTTGTTACTTACTGAGTGATTTTGTCACTCATCCATTTCATTTTGTTGTGCAGTGACAGGTGAATTGTAGAGAAGGGTGTACTAGCATTTGGAGTATTCAAGGTGATTAGATAATAGTATGCTAGTGAGGTTTTGTAGTTGTGTTATTTATGTTATTTAGACTATGTTTTGTACTATGTTAAATAAGGTTAAGACTCTAATAATTGTGATATGCGTCTAGAATTGTGTACCTGAAGTATTAAATACTATGGTGCTGGATGACAAGGTACTTGTACCTAATGTTATTATTCGACTTGGGATATGGTTAATATTTGGAATGTTCATGTTAGACGTTTTGACCTTTTGAGTCTTGTGACTCAGTTTAGCCTAGTCACGGCGGTGTTATGTCTCGGGCACGGGGCGTGACAAAGATGCGCATGCATTGTCGATCGTTTGCCGGAAGCCTCGTGAGAATTTTGGATACTAGATTAATGAGTAGCGGATTTATTGGAATTCTCGATCAAATTCCAAGTTAGCGTTTCCTGTTGTTTCTACGAAAGTCTTGTGATTTCATGTGTGCATTTAAATTAGTAAAGAAACAATGATAATAAAAATTGATCAAATTTTGATTCCAAGTATTTTTGAGTTAATATCTTGTGAGAATCAGCATTGCCTTTAGAGTTCCTCAGAAGAATGCTCTTTGTGTTTTGAATAGAAATTGATTACAGGGAAATTTTGTTCGGATATTACATGGCTAGTTGTTACATTTACTGCAAAACAAACCATTTTGGATTTAGTGGCAGTAAAAACAAACCAAAAAAAGAACTATACCTAGCAATTAAATATGTTTAGATAGCTAAAATAAATAATCCTGATATTACTCAAGAGAAGACAAATATATTAAACACAAATTTCGCACGCACATCTTCACTTGATGATCTTTACCTCATAGCTACGAATGATAAAATTATAAAATTCCTAAACATTTAAATGATATTTTGAAAGTTGATCTTTATTTCCACGACATCTAGAATAAAATCTATCAATTAAAATTTTTATGAATACGATAAAAATTTAAAATCAAGAAACAGAAATAAAAATCATTACAATCACATGCATTAATAATCAATAATGACGCTTGGTAACAAAAGATATAATATATCTAACAAAAATTTTAAACTAGGTAATGTCATACAATCATCTAGGTTTTATTTGCAATAGACAAAAACATGTCTCAATTTCATTAAACTTCAATTTATAACTAACTTTAAAACATCAACAAATTGACAAAAATCTAAAATTCAAATTTTTAATGAATGCTAAACGAGCCAAAGATATTCAAACTGTCCAATAAAATCCGGTGCCCCACTTTGTATGGTTCTAGAATCCTGAACAAGGCAAGTAAAACTACAGCAACTACGATCCAATATTTGTGCAACTACACATTGTTTGCAGTTAGCATTAAGTTCAAAATTCTTTATCTTGGATAGTTCAAAATCCTAATTTTTATTATGCTTTCCATCATCAAATAAAGATATTCGTAGGTTTGCTAGTTGAACAATAATGAAAGGGAAGAGATACGATGAAAGCACTCATCCATTAGAACTATTTCCTTTCAAGGCATGTTAATTTAGTTCTTGGGAACTTGTTTTGAATTTTAGGACAGAATTGTTACTAAGTGTAATGGATAGGTGTAATGATTTCTATATCTAAATCTATGAACGACAAAAAGGAAAACCATAATTAACAAGTGTCCCTGCCCCTTAAGACCTGGTCTTGGTTTATCCGATCTCGTTACTTATTTGATAAACATACTCAGACAATACAAATCACCTGGTTTGAAGTCAAAATAAGATTTACTGGAAAATGGTCTCATGACTTTGTGTATTTTAGCTATATTTTAGCTTTTGAGCCACAGAAGATACTGCTTTGATATTGGGAAAAAAAACTTTTATATGTACAGATTGATCATATTTTGATTCTTTGGAAACTTGAGTAAATATCATTTGAGAATCAGTATTATGATCAGATTATTTTTGAGAATTTCTCATCACTTCTAATCATAAACTATTTAGTAAAATTTTGTTCTGATCTCACACAAGTAATCATTGCATATTTTAGTAAAGCAATACAACTTTGATGTGTGGTAAATACAAAATAAAAATAAGAATTTCGTATCAAATATGTGAATTTGTTGCAATAAAAAGAATAATCATGTTTATATCAAGTGATATCAATATGCATATTGGCAACATTTGTTTCTCGATTGACCACAACTCAGAATTATAGCACTATCCCTAAACTCAAAACAAGTTCCGAAGAACCGTGCCAATGTACTTAATAGGATATATATCAATTGAACTAAAGTTTTCATCCAATCTCTTCTTTTTCATTATTATTCAGCAAACCTGCGAATATCTTTATTTAATAAATGTAAACCTACATACTTATTAGGTTATTGAAATATCCCAAATATTGTCTTTTGAATTTAATGTTAATTGCATAGCTACACTAAAGGGAGAACGTTCCTGTTACAAGTTTAGCTTGCTTTGTTCAAGATTCAAGAATCATACTGAATAGAGTACCCAATTTTGTTGGCAAATTTTAGAATCTTTAACTTGTTTAACATTTGTTAAAACCTGTGCTTTAAATTTATGTCAATTTGAGGACGTATAAAGTTAACTATGGCTCAAATTCAATGATCATGAGATATGTTTCCCATCTATAGTAAACAAAATAGATATGATTGTATGATAGTCAGATTTATAAATTTGTTATATATAATACGTCTTTTCATAGCAAGCATAATTACAGAATACTAAATGCATGTGAATGTGCTGAATTTCATTTATTTTTTGAGATTTCATGTATGCATAAAAATTTGTAATTTGTAGTTTTCATAGTAGACATCTTGATAATAAAGATCAAGATGTCAATTATCATTTGTATATTCAGTTAAGTTTACTATTTATAATTACAAGTTATTGGCCTTCAAGTGAAGATGTACGTGCAAAATTTGTGTTAATTGTAGTTGTGGAGCAACATCAAGATTATTTATTTTAGCTATTTAAGCATATTTAAATTTTAGACGTGTTCTTTTTATTTTTATTTTTGGTTCTTTATTGATCTTACAACATAAATGGTTCATTTTTCAATGGATGCTGCTAATTTTCTATAAACAATTCATACTTAAAATATGAAGACAAATTCTTTGGGAAACTCTAATGATAATGCTAATTCTCGCAACCTATTAATTTGAAATCATGAAGAATCGAATTCTGATCAATTTGTATTTTCACTGTTTCTTTACTAATTTGCAAGCTGATATGAAGTCTTGAAAGTTCCTAAGATAGAAGCCAATAGATAATGGTAATGTTGGCTTTGGATCAAGAACTCAACCAAATCAGCTACCAAATATATAAAAGTGTCTGAAATTCTCACTAGGCTTCAAGTGTCAAACCTTCACAAGCCTAGTGCTCCGTGATTCTCAGCTCTTTACGGCAAACTAATTAAGACATCAACAGCATGGCTACCATCTCATCTATATTACTAATGCTAGAGATTTTAAAGATGATTTATGGTTTTTGAATCTCCATTAGGTTTAGGTGCCTATTACTTGCCTCTCATTCGATTTCAAGATTAAGCTCAAAATCTGAACCATTTCTTACCAAAAACAGTGCATGCTTTTATTTCATTAGAAGAGTTATTAAAGTGATCAATGGGCTGGTTCGTACTTATGGAATCAATAGTCTACTTATGAATATTGCTGCTTTGGAGTGCCATACTGATAATCAAGCATACAAGTTTTGAAGATAAATGTAATTCTGAGTAGGAAGCCTATGTTTTGACACTCAGACACAATTCTTCCTGAAGAAAGCTGGCTATTGGGCTTTCTGAGTTCGACATATTCTCAGGTAATAGCATTTTATGTAATTTGATCTTTTACTGGTTGATTTATAGCCTGTGTGATTATTTATAACTATGAGAGTGGTCAATTGAAGAATTGATGTTCCCTACGTGCAAAACCCGTGTTTAATATATTTGACATCACTTAGTTATAGACATGATTATTCTTTTCATCTTTCTAGATTGACTTTTTATTTTTATTTCATCATAAACTTATCTAAGGTTGTTTGTTTTACAAAAAGTGCTATAATTAGTCACGTGAGATCATAACAAAATTTTACTATATAGTTCAATTTAGAAGTGATGAGCAATCTTTTGAATTCGTTACTTATAATACTGATTCTCAAAAGAGATTTATTCAAGTTTCTAAAGAGACCAAATTTGATCAATCTATACAATTACAGTTTCTCTACACACATTTTTTCTCCAACTTCAACCCAAACTAAGAAGCTAATGCACAACAATTACATACCGAGTCATGAGACTTTTTTCCAGCAGATCTTATTCTAGCATCGAACCAGATACGTGATTTCTCCTATTTGAATATGTCTTATTAAAATAATTAACGAGATTATGTAAATGTAGAATAGGTTCTAAGAGGTTGGAACAATTGTCTATAATGGGATATATTTCAAATGGAGGAGTGCTTTCATCCATTCTATTCCTTTTCAGCATCATTCGGCAAGCCTATGAGTATACTTATTTGATAAAATCAAACACACAAGCTAATTAGTGATTTTAATTATCTTATATATATTATTTTGAAGTGTTGCACTAATAGTGAGTATGTTTCAGTTGATGGCTTTTCTTGTTTTCCTCAAGAGTATAGTATTAGACTAAACTGAATACCCATGTTGTTTGATAATTTTAAAATTTTTGACTCGTTTAACATTTAATAAAAATTGTGCTTTAGATTTGTGATCAATCTGCGGTTGTTTGAATGTTAGCAATAAAAGATATGTGACTATTTATAGGACAAGTTGTGTTCAATTGTAGTTTTCATACAAGACATGTTGGTAATAAAGATTAAACTGCCAATTATTCATTTGTAGGTTAAGGAATTTTTAGTTTGATTATTTATAACTATGAGTTATGGACCATCAAGTGAAGAAGTACGTGCAAATTTTGTGTTTATTGTATTTGTCAGCACTTGAGCAACACCAAAGTTATTTATTTTAGCTATTAAGTATGTTCATATTTTCGACTTTTTGGTTGACCTTGCAATGTGAATTGTTTTTTTGGCAATGGATGCCACAACTTTTCATGTGACACCGAACAAAATTTTGCTGTAAATAATTCATACTTAAAACATGAAGACAAATTCTATGGGAAACTCTAATGTTAATGCTAACACTCACAGCATATTAATTTGAAATTATAAAGAATCAAATTCTGATCAATTTGTATTTTCACTGTTTCTTTACCAATTTGCAAGCACATATGATGTCTTGAGATTTCCTAAGATAGAAGCCAATAGATAATGGTAATATTGGCTTTGGATCAAGAACTCAACCAAATCAACTACCAAATATATACAAGTATCTGAAATTCTCACAAGGCTTCAAGTGCCAAACCTTCACAAGCCTAGTGCTCCGTGATCCTCTGCTCTTTACGACAAACTTAATTAAGACAACAACACCTTGGTTGCCAACTGATCTATATTTAATAAATACAAATATACGTACTAATGAGGGTATTGAAATAGCCCAAATATAGTCTTTTGCATTTAATGCAAACTGCAAAGTTACACTAATAGTGATAATGTTCCTGTTACAGGTTTTGCTTGCTTTGTTCAAGATTCAAGAATCATACTAAATAGACTACCCAATTTTGTTGGCCAATTTTAAAATCTTTGACTTGTTTAACATTTGCAAAAAGTTGTGCTTTAAATTTATGTAAATTTGAGGACATATAAAGTTAACTGTGGTTCAAATTCAATGATCTTGAGATATGTTTTCTATCCATAGCAAACAAAATAGATGTGATTGCATGATATTTGGATTTATAAATTTGTTTTATGTACAACTTCTTTTGATAGCAAGCATAATTATAGAATACTAAATGCATGTGAATGTGTCGAATTTCATTTATATTTTTAGATTTCGTATATGCATAAAAATTTGTAATTTGTAGTCTTCACACAAGACATTTTGGTAATAAAGATTAAATTGCCATTATTCATTTGTAGGTTAAGGAATTTTCAGTTTGATTATTTATAACTATGAGTCATGGACCATCAAGTGAAGAAGTACGTGCAAAATTTGTGTTTATTGTATTTGTCAGCAGTTGGGCAACACCAAAGTTATTTATTTTAGCTATTTAAATATGTTCATACTTTTAGACTTTTTGGTTGACCTTGCAATGTGAATTTTTTTTTTTGGCAATGGATGCCACAAATTTTCATGTGATACCGAACAAAATTTTGCTGTAAACAATTCATACTAAAAATATGAAGACCAATTCTATGGAAAACTCTAATGATAATGCCATCACTCACATCCATATTAATTTGAAATTATGAAGAATCAAATTCTGATCAATTTGTATGTTCACTGTTTCTTTACTAATTTGCAAGCACATATGAAGTCTTGAGATTTCCTAAGATAGAAGCCAGTATATAATGGTAATATTGGCTTTGGATCAAGAACTCCACCAAATCAGCTACCAAATATATATAAGTATCTAAAATTCTCACAGGCTTCAAGTGCCAAACCTTCACAAGCCTAGTGCTCCGTGATCCTCTGCTCTTTACAGCAAACTTAATTAAAACAACAACACCATGGCTACCACCTCATCTATATTACTGATGCTAGAGATTTTGAAGAAAGTTATGGTTTTTTGAAACTCCATTAGGTCTAGGTGTCCATTACTCGCCTCTCATTCACGTTAAAGATTAAGCTCAAAATCTGAACCATTTATTAACCAAAAAAAGGTGCATGCTTTTATTTCATTACAAGAGTTAGTTAAGTGGTAAATAGGCTAGTTTGTACTTATGGAATCAATATTCTACTTATGAATATTATGAATAAATAGGCTAGTCTGTACTTATGGAATCTTTATTACCATATGGTAATAAAGAGTACAAGTTCTGAAGATTAGTGTAATTATTAGTAGGAAGCCTTTGTTTTGACACTCAGACGCAATTTTATGTAATTTGGTCTCTTACTGGTTGATTTGTAGCCTGTGTGATTATTTATAACTATGAATTGTGGTCAATCAAAGAACTAATAGTCCGTACGTGCATGGCTCGTGTTTAATGCATTTTACATCACTTCACAACAGATATGAATATTCTTTTCATCTTTCTACACAGAATTTTCATTTTTATTTTGTGATATTGATGAATTTAAAGTTTGTGTGACGATTTATAACTATGAGTTGTGGTCAATCGAAGAAATTATGTTCCTTGTGTAAATAGCTCGTGTTAATGTATTTGACGTCTCTTAATTATAATCATGATTATTCTTTTCATCTTTATAGATTGGTTTTTTATTTTTATTTGGTAATAAACTTAAATCTAAGGATGCTTGTTTCACAAAAAATGCAATAATTAGTCATATGAGATCATAACAAATTTCTCCTAAATAGTTTAAATTGCCAGTAATGAGCAATCCTTTGAAATGCTTTAATGATAATGCTGACCTTCGAAGGGGATTTATTCAAGTTTCGTAAGAAACCAAATTTGATATATCTATACAACTATTCTTTCTCCACAAACATGTTTTTGTCCAAATATGCAATACTTTCCCTAACTAAAAACCAAACGTATAACAGTTACATACTCAGTCATGAGACTTTTTCTGACAGATCTTACTCTAGCATCAAACCAATAGGTGAATTGTCCTGTTTGAATATGTCTTATTAAAATAAGTTCCTAAGAACTCCACCAATATGCTTAATAGGATATACTTCAAGTGGATGAGTGCTTTCATCCAATCTCTTCTTTTTCATTATTGTTCAGCAAACCTATAAATATCTTTAGTTAAATAAAAGCAAACATACATACTAATCAGGGTTTTGAAATATCCAAAATATGGTCTTCTGAATTTAAAGTTAGTTGCAAACAATTTGTAGTGGCATTAATAATAAAAATGTTTCTATTGCAGGTTTCAAGGTTCTTCAATCATACTAATCGGAATAATCAATTTTGTTGGACAATCTTAAAATCTTCTATTTGTTTAACATTTATTAAAAATTTTGCTTTATATTCTTGTCCATTTGAGGATTTTTTGTGTTAGCTATAATTCAAAGTATAATGATCTTGAGACATATCTTTTATGTTATAGCAAACAAAAAAGAGTTGATTATATGGCATTCTTTTTAAATTCTTTTAGATACATTGCAGATTTTGATAGCAAGCATGATTATGGAATGTGACTATGCTGAATTTCATTTCTATTTTATTTTTCATGCGTTCGCCACATCCATAGAAATTTATAATTTATAGTTTTCATAACAGATGTCTTGGTGATAAAGATCAAAATGCCAGTAATCATTCATTCATTCGTATGTTTAGGAACTTTTAATTTTACTATTTTTTTAACTATGACTTACCAACCGACCAACATTGATATACGTGCAAAACACGTGTTTAATGTACTTGTCATCATTTGAGAAGGATTATTTATTTTAGCTATTTAAGCATATTCGATTGTCACGCATTTTTTTTCTTATTATTATTGACCAATATTGAAAAGGTTTGCTTTGCACTTGAAGGAACAAGTAGCCATCTGATATCCGAGCAAAATTTTCCAGTAAACAGTTTATATTAAAATGTCAAGAACAATCCAATGGGGTACTCTAATAGAAAGTCCTGAGATTTCTTGAAATGGACGTCAATACAAAATGTTGATGTGGGCTTTGGAATAGGAACTCTGCTAAATCAACCACCTCATGAATAGGTGGGTATCTGAAAGTCACATAAGGCTTGTAGTGTCAAATCTTCACAAGCGCATGTGCATAATCTATTCTTTAGAACTAACTTAAGACAACAAGGTTATGGCTGCCACCTCATCTCTATCACTGATGCTGTAGATTTTAAAGGTGATTTATGGTTTTCTGAAGCCCCATTATGTCTAGTATCTATTCATCGCTATCCATTCAGGTTCAGGGCAAAGCTCAAAATCTTGAACCATTTTTTAGGTTGATAAAATTGCCTACGTCGGGAGTTATTAAAGTGGTAAATGAGCTGGTTTGCGCTTTTAGAATCAATCTTTTAAAAGTTTGTAATTTCTATACTCAAGAAATTACGTGGATTCTTGAAATTAGGATTTTGTAATTCTAATAATGAATTTTATTGCTTTGAGCACCATCTTGACAATAACGAATTCAAGTTGCAGAAAATAATTAAGGCAAATCCTAAGTAGAAAGCCCACGTTACGACTCTAGACAGCATCCTAACTAAAGAAACCAGACTATTACGCTAGATCAGACCAACAAATTCTTGGATGGCAGGTTTATGTAATTTTTTTCTTTGTTGGTTGATTCATTGCTTGAGAGACAATTTATAACCATGAGCTATGGTCAATAGAGAACTCATATTGCTTACGTGCATTGCTCGTCTTTAATAGATTTGACTTCACTTGTGTATAGACATGATTATTCCTTCGTTTTTCTAAAAATTATTGGATAAAAAATTTTATTTTATTTTATTTTTTGTATTTAGCTTACATCAAAGGTTGCATGTTTTACAAAAAAATAAAAAATTAAAAATACAATAACTAGTCATGTGGGATCGGAACGAAATTATCCTAAATAGTTTATAATTTTGAAGTGATGAGGAATCCTCTAAAATACATTGATAATAATATTTATTCTCAAATATTTGTTCAAGTTCTTAAAGAAACAGAATTTGATGAATCTTTATAGTTATTGTTTCTGTACAAAAGTCTTCAATGTCAAAGCCATACTTTCCCCAGTGAGAAACCAACATATATTTAACAAATGCATATAGAACCACGAGTAAATCTTATTCCAGTGTCGTACCAGATAGATGATTTGTCTTGTATAAACATGTTTTAACAAAATAAGTAACAATATCATATAATCAGAACCAGGTGTTAAAAGGCAAGAATAGTTGCTGATAATGGTTTTCTTTTTGTCGTTCAGAGATTTGGCGTAGAAATCATCAGTGCAGTCCTAAGAACTCCACCAATATGCTTAATTGGATGTCCTTCAAATGAGTGAGTGGTTTCATCCAGTCACTATTGTTTCATCCGGTCATTATTGTTCTGCTAACCTATGAATATCATTTAATGACCGAGGGCAAATATATATACTAATTAGGTTCTTGAAATATCCGAGATGTAGTCTTTTGAATTTAATGCTAAATGCAACAATTTATAGTTGCACTAGTAGTGGATGTTTCTGTTTTAGATTTCGCTTGGTCTGTTAATGATTCTAGAATCATCGTAAATGAAGTACCCAATTTGTTTTAGCAATTTTAAAATCTTTGACTTGTTTACCATTTGTTAAATATTGTGCTTTAGATTTATGCCCATTTGAGGATGTTTTAATGTTAGCTATGATTTGATATTTAATTTTCTTGAGACATGTTTTATAGTCTATCGCAAACCAAATGGAGAGGAGTATGTTTATATTATTTGTTAGATATAAAGCATGGTTTGATGCAAACAATATTAAAGATTATCAAATGCATGTCATTGTGATAAATTTCCTTTCTAAATTTAGATTTCTTGTGTTCGGGCATTCTTAAAATTTTGTAATTTTTAGATTTCATTCCAGATGTCTTGCTAATTATAAAAATTATATTCCTGATTATCATTTGTTTGTTGAGGAATTTATAAGTTGAATAGTATTAGTGTCAAAAACGCTGTGATACTTTGTATAACAGATGTGTAATACAACCAATTTTCTTCTAGATTAATACTAACTTAACCTAATTTCAAAATAGTCGTATATTATCAACTTACCAAGAAGTTTTCTTTTGGATAACTACTAACTTAACTTATTTTCAAAAGAGTTCCTTATTATTTTGACTCACTAAAAAATAATAAATTATAAGAAACGGTGTTCATTCTTAACAAACAAAAAGCCAGAGAACCAACCTAGTTTTCCTAATCTAATTTAAAACCATAAACCTTATACCCTTAACCTTGACCCTTAAATCCCTAAACCCTAAACTCTAATTCAAAATGAAGTATAAAATCTAGTATAGAAATGTTAGCAAAAAATTTTTTTTATTCTTTTCCTAAGGGGTAAAGGGGAGATAGAAGAGAAAGGTATTAAGATGTAAGAATTGGGTGTATAGTGCAAAGTCTGTAGTTCATAATAACTCTTATATTGTCAATATTTTCTCTAACTAAAAATGAAGTTACAGTCTCTGATAGTGTTATTTTTGTTTATAATTTTACTATTTATAACTGCAAGTTATGGACTAGCAAATGAAGTAAATGCAAAACTTGTGTTTAATGTCTTACTGGTCACTTGAGCAATATCGAGAATAATTATTTTAATTATATAAGCATAATCCAATGTTAGATACATTCATTTTTTGATTTATTTTCATTGACCATACATAAAAAATGGTTTGTTTTGCAATATAAGCAACATCTAACCATTGTGTTAAGAATTTATACTTAAAATGTGAAAAAGCAATCCTAGGGGATGTTCTAGTGACAATGCTGTTCCAGCGTATATCTATATATATATATATATATTTATATATATTAATTCAAAATTATGAAGAAACAAAATCGAATCAATTTTGTATTATCATTGTTTCTTTACTAATTTGCAGGCACATACGAAGTCTGAGACTTCCTAATATAGAAGTAATCTTAATGTTGGCTTTGGATAAAGAACTCCGCTAAATCAGCTACCTGGCTTCCTGCAAAGAATCGTCACCACTGCATGTGATACACAAAGGCCAAATGCTCAACTGTACAAGATCCTCTATTCTTTAAAGCTTGCTTAAGACAACAATACCTTGGTTGCTTCCTCAGCTCTGTGACTAGTGCCAAAGATTTTAGAGGTAATTTACGTTTATTGAAGCCCCATTATATCTAGATTTTTGTTACTTGCCTCTCTTTTAGATTCAAGATTAAGCTTAAAATACTTATCAATTTCATAGCCCGATATATGTGACTACTTTTAATTTCTTTAAGGGAGTAAGTAAAAGGGTGAATTGTCTGGTTTGTGCTTACGGAATCAATAATGTAGTGGCTTGCAGTGTTTGCACTCAAAAAATTATATGGCTTTCTGAAATTAGCGGTTTTGTAATTCTAATTATGAAGATTATTGCTTTGGGTACTATCTTGATAATCTGGAGTACAAGTTGCTGAAGATAAGTAAATCAAATTTTGGAGTACTAAGCCCATGTTCTGAGCCGCTATTCTTCTAGGAGAAAGCTGGCCATTGACTTGATGAGTTTGACATATTCCTAGCTGACAGTTTTTGGTATAATTTTTCCCTTTATTGGGTGATTTATGTTCTAGTTGGTGTTCAAAACTATGAATTGTGAAAAATTGCGGGACTAATGTTGTCCAAGTGCATAATTCGTGTTTAATGTATTTGATGTATAGACATGATTGTTCTCTTTATCTGTGTGTGCAAAATCGCATGTTGGATATAGCATTATTTTATTCATTTTGTATTTAACATGTATCAATGTTTGTTATGCAAAAATTGCACAATTAGTCATGTGAGATTGGAACAAAATTTTCCTAAAATAGCTTACAATTTAGAAGTAATGAGCACTCCACTCAACTACTCTAAGGCTAATACCAATTCTCAAAATGTATTCATTCAATTTTTTAGGGAATCAAAATTTGATCAGTTTGTAGAATTATTTGTTCCTCCAAGAAGAGTCATGAAATTTTTTTTTTCAATAGATCTTATGCTAGCATCATACCAAATGTATGATTTATCCTGTCTAAACATGTTTAATCAAAATGTGTAACTAGATCACATAAATCAAGACCAAGTGTTAAGAGGCATGAGCAGTTGTTCAAAATGGTTTTCTTTTTCGTCTATCGAATATTTTAATATGGAAAACATTACTTTGTCGCCTCTCCAATGTGCATGGTTATAAATCTGTCCTTAATGCTTAAACTCACAAGAAGTTTCCAAGAACACTACTTATATGCTTAATATGATATACCTCAAGTGGATGAATTCTTTCATCCAGTATCTTGCTATTCATTATTTTCTGGCAAACCTATGAATATCTCAATTTGATAAAGACAAGCATACATACACAGGAATTAGTGTATCAGAATATCACAGATATAAACTTTTGAATTTAATGCTTATTGCAAACAATTTGTAGTTGCTAGTGAGATTGTTTTTATTGCATTTTTTGCTTGCTTTGTGCAAGATTCTAGTATCATACTGAATGGAGTATCCAATTTGTTGGACAATTTAAAAATCTTCATCTTACTTAACATTTGCAGAGTTTCTACCAAGTACACCTTTCAATTAATTTGTTTCATAAATTGCATTGTGAATGTGGCAAAGTTATTGTTCATTCTTCAAATTATGTTGCTCTTTAACGATGTAGAAACATGTTCATTTCTTAATTTGTTCACAGATTCTTGATATTCATTAGTTCGATCAAATATTGAACATTTATTAATATTTGTGCTTTAAATTTATGTCAATTTGAGGAACATCTAATGTTAGCTTTAATTCAAAGTTTAATGATCCTGACACATATTTTTTATTTCATAGCAAACAAAATAGAGATGATTATATGATATTATTTGGTTTTAAAATTTTGTTAGGTATTATTATAAATTTTTATAGCAAACATCATCATATAATATTATATGCACGTGATGGTGCAGAATTTGAATTCTATTTTATATTTTATGTGTTCGCAACAATCATTAAAAATATATGATTTATAGTTTTCATACAAGACGTCATGGTAATAATGATCAAAAAGCCAATTATCATTTTTATGTTTAGAAATTTTTAATTTTACTATTTTTAACTACGAGGGTCGACAATCTGTGCGTGCAAAACTTGTGTTTAATGTTTTTATCGTTACTTGAGTAACATCAAGATTATTTGTTTTAGCTATCTAAGCATATTCAAATGTTATACATTTTTTTTTTTTGTTCTATGTTTGTTGACCTTAAGTCCTATGGTGTACTATAATAGCAAAAATTCTCCACATATATAAATTCACAATTAGGATGAGACAAAATCTAATCCATTTGTATTATCATTGTTTGTATACTAATTTATAAGCAGATAGAAAGTCTTGAGACTTCCTGAGATGGAAGCAAAGCAACGACGTTAATGTTTGCTTTGGATTGGGGACTCAATTAAATGAACAGCCTAACGAATTTGTATCCAAAATTCACACAAGGCTTATAGTGCCAACCTTCACCAGTTCATGTGCATCTCAAAGGTCAGGCTCTCAATCATTTAGGATCCTCTATTCCCTAAAATTAATCTAAGACGGCAACATTGCATTTGCCTTCTCATTTCTATCACCAATGTCATATATTTTAAAGGTGATTAATGGTTTCCTAAAGCTCCATTGGGTCTGGGTATCTATTCATCGGCATTCTTTTAGGTTTAGGATCAAGTTAAAAATCCTAAACAATTTCTTAGCCTCATAAAAGTGCCTACTTCTGGTTTTCTTGAGGGAGTGAGTAAAGTGGTTAATGGGCTGGTTTGTGTTCAAGGAATCAGTCGTTTAAGGATTTACAATATTGGTACTCAAGAATTTATGTGGCTTTCAAATATTAGTGATTTTTAATTCTAATAACGAATATTATTGCTTTGAGTACCATCTTGACGATGAGGTATACAATTTGCGGAAGATAAGCAAGTCAAATTCTATGTAGGAAGCCCGTGTTCCACCTCTAGTCACTAATTCCAACTGAAGAAACCAAGCTATTGGGGTACATGAGTCTAAAAAATTCTCGGATGATAGCATTTTATGTAATTTTTTCCTTTGTTAGTTGATTATGCCCCGAATGACTCTTTTTAACTACAAGTTTTGATCAATAGAGAAATTCGTGTTGCTTATGTACATAGCTCGTGCTTAATATATTTAACAACATCAGTTGAATATGGAGACAATTATTTTTCTCATCCTTCCAAAGGAAAAAAAACTTATTGGATACAAAATTTTTACTTTTATTTTGTATTTCGCTTAGATAAATGGTTGTTTGTGTTACAATAATTGCATAATTAGTCATGTGAGATCGTGTACCAAATTTATCCTAAATAGTTTATGATTAGAAGTGATGAGCAATCCTATGAAAAACAATAATGATAATGCTGATTCTCAAAAGTATTTAATAAAGTTTCTAGAGAAATAGAATTTGATGAATATGTACAATTATAGTTACTCTACAAAATTTTATCTCCAACATCAAAGCAGTAGCTTCCCAAACTAAGAAACTAACAGATATTTATCAAATGCATATAGAGTTACAATAGATCTTACTCTGGCATCATGCCAGATAGATGATTTGTCTTGTCTAAATATGTTTCACCAAAATAAATAATGAGTTCTCACAAATCAAGACCAGGTGTTAAGCGACAAGAATAGTTGTCAACAATTGTTTTTCTTTTTGGGGCACGTGACTTCTGTGGTTACTGCGAAAAAGTATAAAATGCGCCACATGCATTGCCATGTGGTACATTAGAATCAAAATTTATTGTCATGTAGTGGTGGTGCATTATATTTTATATTATTTGATGATGTGTAATTAATTCTAATGCACTATGTAACATACTACGTGACGCATGTAGTGCACACGATACCTACTTGTGGTTAAGCACCGAAACTGTCGTGGTCTACTCCTAGCAAGCTCCCCATGTCTCTGAACAAGTTAGTCCTCCAGTGTCGAGACCTGTGGTCAACGCTTTTAGGTTACGGTCGATGGGATTTATATATAATCAAACATTTAATATTGCCTATTCTTTGGTTATTATTTGTTCGCATGGAACCTTATGTCCTAGATTGCTGCCTGTAATTTTTGAAATTATATGATACCATGACCTATCACTTTCTCAAAGTTGGTCTCGCAATTATATTCTTTAATTTATTTAAGCGGATATTAATAATTTGATAATGCTGAGCACACACTATTTTCTACAGTATAACTTTTGTAGTAAATTAGATTAAATTAATTTTAATCTTATATCTTTAAAGGAGAGGTTTGCATATATGAGAAATTGTCCGAGAGTTACCAGCTTTGCATAATACCATCCTGGGCCCTATTTCTCGTAATATTTTATGAACAAGGCCATTTTGTTGTAAAGAATGACAACATCAAAAATGCATTAGGGATTGTGGGTGCTTTGAAGTCAATTTTACGTCATTTTGTTGTCAATTTGTGGGTGCTTTAAAGTCAGCTATAGTTGGCATTAATAATTGTTAGATGTATTTATACCTATAGGGGAAAATATAAAGATTGATTATATGATATTAAATTGATTTGAAAACTTATTGAATACATTACATATTTTTGTTGCCAAAATGCAATATAAAATATTAATTGCATGTGATTTCAAGGAATTCCAGTTTGAAATTTAGATTGCAAAAGCTTGCCAGCTGCTTCAGTAAGAATGTATATTTTACAATAAAGATGCTAGATATTATGGTAATAATGATTAACTCGCCAAATATTGGTTGCATCATCTTCGTTTTTCAAAATTTACTATTTGTAACAACAAGTTATGTTAAAATCCGACAGTGAATTTGCCTACGTGCAAAGTTCGTGTTTAGTGTATTTGATATCACTTGAAAAATATCAGAGTTAATAGTTGGGCTTCTTAAACGTATTCAAATATCATACATACTCTTTGTTATTTATATTTAAAATAAAACCCTAAGTCAAAGGTAGGTTGTTTTACAACAAATATAATAACTATTTATGTAAGATCCAAATAAATTTTTCCATCAAGCAGTATATAAATTAGGTGCAAAGAGCAATCCTATGTAGCAATCAAATGGTCATTGTGATTCTCACAAAGTACTGATTCAAGTTTCTAAACAGCCAAATTTGGATGATTTTGTACTGTCATTATTTATTTTGTATATCTTTCTCCAAAATATTAGCAAGCATCAAAAAAAATATTTGAAGCGCATAATCACAAATAAATTAAAAACCGACACCCTATAAAAGAATGTGAAATGAATGATAAAATTTCAAGTCGAATCTCATCTTATATGTTTCTATCGCTAGGGTTTCCAATACATTCTTTCGGACATTTTATTGTTTTACCGGATCAGTTCTGAGTGCAAACTCGCGGCCAAAGAACGAATAAATATTTTAGTATTTTAATCTTTAATAACTGGAAGCTAAAAACAGTAGGATGGGCGGTGACCACGATGACATTTACATATACAGATTCTCCCGGCAGTTTTATAAATACTGATATTGTAATCATTAGCTTTTCAAAGTTGTTTTTATAATAATATACTCTATTTGATATCGATAAATCTAGCATCCCAACAAATCACAACGTTTCTAGCATCAAACTCTGGTATTAAATTAGGTTGAATTAACTGTCATGTAGAAATTTTAAAGGAGATGTTTGTTTTTATGTCAAAACTAGGTAGAGCTTTGTGTAATTAATTCAAAGTTTTATAGTCGGCTTTGCATAATGCCATTCATGGCCCCATTTATAACATAGAGATGCCGGCTCAGTTTGTTTTACATATGCACAAAAAATACATTTTTAGACTCAGTTTGCGTGCAAAGCTAGTGCCTAATTATAATTATTCATTTTACCATAATAAACACGTTAAAATACTTGATATATTATTATTTTTGGTTTTCTGTTTTTATTTTTGTATTGCTCTTATGTCAAAGAAGGTTTGTTTTGAAATAAATGCGCCAACTCGCCATGCGACATCATAACGAAATTTTCCTAACGATGGTTCGTAGTTTAAAAGTGAACAAAGTTCCTCCAAGTTAACGTTAACTTGTCAATTTGCAAAACTAGTATTTAGTATATTTGACATCAATTAACCAATACAAAGATTATTTATTTTAGCCTATTAAACATAGTCATATGTTGTATATATTCCTTTTTTTTTTTTTTGAAATCTCATTCGTATAAAACCTCATGTCAAAAGTAAATTGTTTTACAACATATTCAACAACTAGCTATGTAAGTTTGGAAAATTTTCATTCAACAGTTTATAGTTCAGAAGTGAGATCCAGCATCTGTTGTAATCAAACAGTAATGTGATTCTCACAAGGTGTTTATTCAAGTTTCTAAACAATTAAAATACGTACATGCATACACGCTGTGTGTAACTATTTAGCATGCAAAACCATCAAGTTAACTATGCTTGAAAAACATATGTATACATTGTGATGGCTCATAATTAGTATTTACTCGATTATATGATTTTTGGCGTTGGATCGTGTGGTGGTGGTAGTAATAAGTTAATAAAGCCCAAATATTGAAAGTGATCATCTTTAAAACCTTTAAACTTAGTTGCGGTGCTTCGTTTGGGTTACTTATGAATTAGGTGCCCATGACAATACTATGACAAATAAGCTAGCAAGATAATGTGGGGGCTTGCATTAAACATTGTCAAAATTTTGCTTGTTTATCTACTTTACTATTTGTTAATGCAATTATTAATGGTTAGATTAATTGGATAATGTTGGTGATCAAACTAGATAAATCTGGTCGTTAAATTTGTTACACTTGAGAACTCTAGGATTAAATAGTGATAACACAATTAAGTTACCAAATTTTAGTTGTTCATGTTAACACCTAATACTTTGAACTATATGTTAGCACCTAATACTAATACAATTTTTATTGTCCAATAACTTATTTACTTATGAGGGAATACATTTATTAGGTCAAGATGAATAGGAAAAAAATTAATAATCGCATTGGTTAACTCAAGTCAATAAACTTGTTGTATTTGGAAATCCTAAACTAGGTGGTGGTATTATATTTTATTAGTTATAAGACACACATATGCATGGTAACTGAAATAATAAAATTTAACACTTGCAAAGCATCTTAATTGATATATTATACATTAACAAAGCAAGAAAATAAAATGAAAGAAAGAAATGGCATGACAGATGGCTGGAGTTAGAAATGGACTAAGCAAGTAGGAGAATTCCAAGTAGGAGGTGGCAAGAGTTTGGAAGTTGTGGGATGAAGTTGAGAGGTGAAGCTGGTTGCTCAAACAAGTATTGGAATCTGTCAAGCCAAGGAAACCGTGAGAGCAAACAAATGAAAAAAAAAGGGGTTAAGAAAGCTGGAGATGAGGCCGAGAGAAAGAATGAACAACAGGGTTAGAATCAAAGCTAAAACTCTAGGCTAAAATTTTGGGCTTGAAGAATTAATTCATGGGAAGGATTTAGAGCTTCAACTCGGCAGATTAGGCTGGCCATTTGGCATCCAAAAAATCAACAAAGAAAAAGATCTCAGTAGACAAAGACTAGAAGATTAAAAGGAAAACAAGTGAAGATAAGCTGGAAGTTGGGAAACAAGTTGAGAACTTGAAGCTTGGACTCCACCCCGGTTGAAGGTAACATCTTTCTTTAGACTTCCCGGTTGATTATATATGTTATTTACTTAAGTAAAGAACATTATTAATAATTAAAGGGATATACTTTCTGATATGGAAAAGAAAACGTTAAAGAAATACATAGTATTATAGTTAGGAAACTTGAACACATGCAAACCTGCATGTGTGCAGTCGGTATTGCGTAGTGTTACAAAAACAGCTGTAACTTGGCATAGGAAATTTCAAATTAAGTGATTCTTATTGATTTAGAAACTAGATTCATATAATTTTAATACGGTCTAAAGATTGAACTCTGATTCTTTGTAGATTAATCGCAGAAATTGAGCAAATCTCACTGGGCAGACAACTCTGCTTAAACAGGATTGGTAAATGGACAAATTTAGCCATAATTCTGAACTTGTTATAGTAGGAATTTGGGCTGGTGATCTTCACAAAAGTTATAGTCCTTCCAATTTAGTTTTCAAATGTTTAAGCCACAGGTATTTATTCTTGATAGATTGCCACCAGAATTCAGGGCAAGTGGACTGGAAAACCAGCCCTGCATGAACAGGGTTGTGATGAACCAGATTTGGAGTCGATTTTGGAATTGTTCTTGTTATAATTTGACCTAGTGGCCTTCATGAAACTAGTATTCATTGGAATCTAGTTTCTAGCCATGCAATGCTTTTCCTCATACGACTTATAAATTGAGAGTTATGACCTATTGAATATGGGTACTCAATGAAACTGAAAACATGTTTTAAAGGAGAAGGAATAGATTTGTGATGGCAATTTGATCGGCTTATGAATTAGAATCAAAATTTGGTTTCTCTAAAGAAAAATGTAATAAAATGAGTCTAGTTTTTAAGGGTATAAAGATTGTAGGGAATTGGTTGTGTAGGGATTGAAGTAAGGCATGTTTGAACAAACTCAGGCCAGGTGGTATTGAGGTCACGGTTAGGTTTGTGGCTTCCCATTTGAAGGGAAATATATATAGGTGATAGAAATAATATAAATAAATAAATTAAAACAAAACAAAACTTTTAAGTACCAATGGTTATTCATTTGCTTCGGACTTAGCTTTAATCAATGCACTTCTTATTTATAGGTGCTTCAGAACCTCAAGGAACAGACTGTGAGAAGAACTTGAGGAAACCTAAAGATTACCTATGAGTATCTATTAAATTATTTTGTTTACCAGTTTTAGTTTTACAAAAACTACGTGAATTCTTGTAGAAATTTAATAGACCTTTTCTAATATAAACACTTTGATCTCCCGACGAGTTTGTTCATGTGATATATGATTAGCATGCATTTACGTGAAAGGTATGACCGTCGGTGAGTATTTTATATATGTGTTGACTAGTCAACGTTATAATCTGTCATTATATAACTTGATATTATATTTGCTACTTGTACCTGGTTTTTAAATATTGGTAGTACTTGATATAAGTCCGGTTGTGTACTTTATCTCTCCAGCAGTATTTGTACTTGTTAAATTCAAAGTGTGCTTGTGCATGCTATACTTGTGCATGATTTGGGGCCCGACCTTGGTAGTTGGTCTTGGCTGAGTCGACAGCGGGCTTGGTCACCAAGTTCTAACTACCTTAGTCTCTCGGCACCTTCCGGCCTACAAGGAAGTTTTGTAGGTTAAGGGGGTGTACAAGAAAACTACTTGGGTAGAACTCAAGCTACCAAAACGGTGTAGTGCTGGAGGCAATAAAATTGGTGTAGGGCCGGAGGCCAACGTACTTGATTCGCCCATGGGCAGTACTTGATATGACAATCTTGTATCCTTTTGTGGTTCTTGAGTACATGTTATTTGATTTAGTTATATTCTTTTATGCTATTAATGCGAATGAATTTCTATCCAACTAAGCAATTTTAAAAGATGTTTCCAACGTGGTTTTAAAATGGACCTCATAGAGCTATAAGCTCACCCTTCGTTAAATCTGTTTTCCTTACCGATGCTAACCCACGGGAAATAGGGCAAGAAGTGAAAAGAGAGGATTTTCCTTTGTTTAGGATTAGCCGTCAAATAAATATAATTCGATATTGAAGTAGCTCAAATGTTGTAATTCTTTTTGAAGATATATGTAACTTTTAGCGTTTGATTATATTTCTAGTATATAACTGTTTGTACTTGAGTCCTGACGCGAGTCAAGCAGGTGTCCCGATTAGGGTTCTGGCGTAGGAGCTGGTTGGGGGCGTCACATAGATGAAGATTGATAACAACCTATGGTGGAATTGACACTATTCGAAAAGTACCGATATTTCATGAATTTGTTAGTATTTGAATGTTAGCAAGTTAATCGCATTTGTTTTTGGGAAAAATGAGCTACGGATCTTAGCTTTTATTATTATTAATAGTATGTCGAAGTGTAAAGGAGTAATCATTTGGAACCAGAGACGACACAAGAACTTGAGTAAGAATGAGTAGGAGGTATCATCAACTCGTCGAAAATGCAAGTACGAGAAACACTTTTTTTTTTTTTTTTGAGGGGTGGAGGATGTAATACTTAGTAATAGATAACATCAATAATAAGTCATTGTAATAAAAATGTTATTGAGTTTATTTGACAGTTAATTCCTTATCCTCTGCAAATTATTTGTTGGATCATTACGATTATTTGACCTGAAAATACCAAAAAGTAAGATCAATGTCCTTACATTTCTCTCTACTGCTTTGGTCCTTACGTATTGTGGTATGCTTAGCAAAATTTATTTTTATAATTCAAGTATGATTCAATATTTTTGAAAAATTTTGAATAATTTTTACTACTTTATTTAGTAACTGATCATGTAATTTTTTAATTGCAAACAATAATAGTTATATCTAACATCATCTTTTTTGCTGTAAACAAATTTAAGTACCTTTTCGAACATTTTTGCAGACATAATTGTTATTTGAATTACTAATTCTTTTATATTTCTAATCTTATTGTAAGTTGATACAAAATTTAGAACAAATATTCATACTGTATAATTGATTCAATTATGTAATTAAAATTCCATAAATATCAATTTAATATGCAATTCTGTTATTTTTATGTTCTTAAAGCAATATTGATTTGATTTTCTCATACATATAGAAATGGTAAATAGCATAAAATATATGCTATATTTTTATAACAAGTCATGAGAATTTAAATCAAATTAACATTAATTTATTCCATTTTGATAGTTAAAAGGAATTTGCATCAAGCACTAAAAAAGGATTCATATTTCATTGTGGATTCTTTTTTTTTTTAAGCAAAAATTGATTTTTGTATTGATGATGGAGTGTGTAGATAATGAAGGATGGCAGTGTTGCTGCCATGTTCAACTAGGCTACAGTCACTTCATGCACAACAATGTACATCAGGTGCCTATGTTTTACAAGTTCAGGAGCAAACATTTATGCTAGTCTTCAAAAATTCTGTGTATAGCCCCAATTCCATAGCAAGTTTACAGTTTTGAGGCGTAGCTGGAACTTTTCTCCATGATGTTGTTCCTTCATTAATTGTCTTTCTAATGGCAGCAACTCTATTGATGAGAATTGAGTTTTTCTTCTGGTACAGTGCTTGATTTCCTGGCTCTCCAAATCATGCACGCTGTTGTAGCTAACACTAAACCTTTTTAGTTTATATGCAAAAGAGTTGAAGTTCCAGTGACAACTCATCCAGTGCAACTCAGTTTGCCAAGTATGATGTCCACGAAACGTACAGCAAAAAGCTTGCACTTTTCTCCATATTGCAGTTGTTATTGCACAATCAAAGAAGAGATGTCCTAGTGTTTCTTCAGACTGGTTACACAATTCACTCCTCTGATGCTTCATCTGCATAACTTATGCCTTCATCATGTCTTCTATGGTCAATCTATTTTTGCACGCAAGCCATAAGATGAAAGAGAATTTAGGTACAGTTCCCTTGTCCCCATACTTGTTTGTGCCATTCAACCATGTCCTTTGGTGTCCTTAGGAATTTCGTAGCTAACTGGATAGTGAACTCACCTGAATTATTCCCAAGCCATTGTGTTCTGTATGGAGTATCTCTTTTGGGAACTAAGTTGGTTAGTGTGTTTAGCTTCACAACTAAAAAAAAAACAATAAAATAAAAAATTCTTTGTCGGTTTTCCACCTTGGGGCCATTTCTTGTTGTAGTCTTGTATGCATCTTGGCACTTTGTCTACTTTGCTTATACCAAAACAAGAAAGCATATCGGCACTGAAGTGTTGGTATAGGGGGCCAATTGTGTGCCAAAAGTCATACCAGAAGTTGGTATCAGCTCCATTGCCAATGGTGTGCTTGATCATGGGTTGGGCTGAGTGTCTGCACCTGAGGATCTTCCTTCAACTCCATCAGCAGTCTTATGGAATTTTGCATCCCAGAGTGAGATATTCTTTAAGTTGACCGTGTGGACCCATCTCACCCAGGTTGATTCTTTTTTGCAACAAATATTCCATAACAACTTCATTACGAGGCATTTATTCCCGGTTTCTAGGTCATAAAAACCCAATCCATAACAATATTTATTCCTAATCACTTTTAAGTTAAAAAGAATTTTAGTTGAAAAATATTTTTAAAAGTGGGGTAGTTAGTTACACCTAAAGGCAGCATATTTAGAAAATTCTGCGTTAGCGACCGAATTCAAATTCTAATTATAAGATCAAATTCAGTAATTCAGTGTGTCGGTCAATAATTTGAAAATTTTCAAAAAAGAAAAAGAAGTTGAATTCGGTTGGTATTTAGAATGCCATTTTTTAGATCAGTATCATTGATTTTCAATTCAGTAATTTGAATTCAATTTTCGAATATCAAATTTGAATTACCGAATCCAACAAAAAAATATGCACATCTTGTATATTTCATATAAAAATCCTTCTTCTTAAATTCGTTAAATTCATTGTTATAAATTCATTGATATTAAATTCATTGTTTGTCAAACATATGCAAATACATGTAAAATATATCTACTATTATGTTATTGTTATGTATAAAATTAACATACATAATTAAGAAATTGATTTGATTATATATGCATGGTATACTGACAGGTGTCGAATCTACGTAATAATAATAAAAATCTAATTTTATATATATGATCTTTCTTTATTTTCAGGATATAGATAATGAAGCTTTTGAATGAGAGCAGAAGAATTTTGTTGTTGGTAATAGATATTAATTGTTTTATCTTGTGGTGAAAGATAGTATTAGGCGATGATTGTCTTATAATTTTAATAATGTATATATTATCACGAAAATACAGTTCCATTGCATTATGCTTTTCATTATTGAGATGTTATCGCTATTTGTTTAAGATATTGTTATTTAAGAGACAATTGGATGAATTATGGCAATAAATGATTTTCTAATTATTGAGACATTGAAATGTCTATTAGAAGTACATAGAATTTGATATCTAAATTATTGACATGGAACATTTGTTTATGATTATAGAATGATGAGATAATGAATTATTACTTTTATATAATTAAATGAAAATCTTAAATATACTAATAAATTTTGGTCATGATTGCAATAAATATTTAAGTGAACTTATCAATAAAACATTTTTGTTATTATCATATAATGCGTAACAAAATTCATTTTTATATAATATTATTATATAGTTAAAGCTATTGTGATGGTAATTACAAAGCGATAATACCATTGCAAGAAAAAAAAATTTACAACTGATCAAAAAGTGTTAATTGCAATGGATTTATTACCGTGATTATAAATTTTTTTTTGTAAATTGCCTTGAGCATGACCAATTTGTGGTAAAAAGTCAAAGTGTATAATACACACTTTTTTTTTGTCACTACCAAAATTGTGACAAATCTATGACAAAAAATTTCTGTCACAGTCAAAGGCTCGTCACAATATTATTTGTAATGCCTACATTGCCCACGCCTCTAAAATCATGGTTATTTTGTGTCAAATATTTATTGTCACGATTTTTTAGCCATTTTGTCACTGTTTTGGATACATTACGAAAAAATTATTTTTTTAGTAGTGGCTTATGCTATTGGTTTTTCTAACCTACAGCTTGCATTGCAGGTTTTGTTTGATTTTTTTTTTTTTGGGATACTAAATTGAAATATCAAATTATCGATTTAAATTCAGATTGGTATGTAATAAATTCAAAATTGAATTGGGTCAAAAAATATTAGTACCAAAATAATTAATTTTAGCGACTGAATTAGTAATTTACCAACCAAATCTCACCTCTAGTTACCTAGGGAAGGTATCTAAAATTATCCCTAATTTCAAATTGCGCCACTCATCTATTCTTCATTTCTTTCTTATCTTCTTCCCCCCTTCTCCAACACCTTTTGGGAGTTTGACCCTTGTAACATCTTTTAAGCAAAAGAATGAGACTTCATGCAACGGGTATAACAAATGATCACCAAACCTAAATTGATGAGTTCTTTACTTAAAAAAAAAAAAAAAAATCAGCCGCCATGAGGTGGCATGTCACCTTAGAAAATTAGTTAACCGACCATAAATTAAATACTGATAATAATTTCTCACGTTTGATTTATATTTATTCCAATAATTTTTGATAAAGAAGTAACAAATTTAGAGCTGCTACTCTAATTGATCTGTTTACTGGAGGGAGGCACAACGCAGCAGCACCGACTAGTACTTGGCTCGAGACCAGGGACACATAAAACGTTATTAGTTGGGAAACCTGCGGAGGCGCATTGTTTGATGCAATCATTTCTGTCTTTGCATCGGCCAACAAACTTGCAGTCGTTGAATTCTGCTTTGATTCCTATCATTAAACAACCAAAAATTTAGCATTCATCAACGTTGTTACTAAATAATACATGCCTAATAAGAAATATGCATGTGTAAGGGGACACTTAACCAACCCCAAATTTTTATAAAGTTTTGTTAAATGAAATTTTAGCCTCCTTCTCTTAAGAAATTAACAACTACTTCTTCTACCCTAGCAAGAAATGTAAAGTTTTGCCCTTGTTATTACATCTGCATATATCATAGCTCCGGACTCAAATATCTTGAATCCGTCATTGCATATATGCATTAATTCACAGTGAGAGAGAGGTTACCATGGAAACATGCAGAGATAACAAGCAGACTGAGCAGAGCAACAAATAGAAGCTTTAGTGATGCCATTTGGGAATTCTGAATAAACTAGAGAAAATGGAATTATTTATAGAGTTTTTCTGAGCACAATCTGTAGTGTGCAAGCTTCTATACCAAAAGTACACGCACTACCATTAAAAAAAAAAATATAGCTGTGGGACCCGCCAAAGATTACATTATACACACTGAAATAAGCAAGAATGGAAAGAAGCATATAATGTGTGTTTGTATATTTTCATTAAATTCATTGTTATTAAAATTCATGGTTCATCATTCATATACAACTGTATGCATGATGTATCTACTATTATGTTATTTTTATTTACATAATTAATATAGATAATTAAGAAATTGATTTGGCTATATGTGCATGGTGTACTTTACTATATTGTTTGTTCATATACAATTAGAAATTCATTAATTCACTAATGATTTGATTATACGTGCATGGTATACTTTCATGTATTGTGTGTTTGTGTACATGCATTAAGTTCATTATTATAAATCTTTGTTATTAAATTCATTGTTCATTGTTCATTGTTCATAATTCATATATAGATGTATGTATGGTGTATCTACTATTATGTTATTGTTATTTAAAAAATTAATATACTTAATTAAGAAATCGATTTGATTATATGTGCATGATATACTTTCATATATCGTGTGTTTGTATATACTCATTAAATTCATTTTTATAAATTTTTGTTTTGTTGTTGTTCGTTTGTTGTTATCGCTCATTGTGTTGTTTTTTGTTGAAATAATTTTGTATGTTGTCTGTTTTTTCCCCATTTGCATTGCAGGCTTTATTTGATTTTTTTATACCGAATTGAAACTTTGAATTATCTTTAAATTTGGAATCAAATTCGGATTTGTATTTAATAAAATTGAAATTGAATTCGATCAAAAAACTCTTGAAAAAAAATCGAAATGACAGATTTCAAATAACTAAATTAGTGATTCACTTATAACTATTCATCTATTCTTCTTTCTTTCTTATCCTCATCCTCTCCCTCCCCCTCCCTCAGGATTTGATCCTCATCCCCATTAATTCAATCCCTACCAAACCCCTTTATGTGGTACTGTCACGCGTATCAAAATATTTATCAACATCCATCATAAACAAAATGTTTTAATAATTGGATAAACTTTTGACACATGTGACAGCACCACATGAATGGGGCTTGATAGGGGCTCCGTTAATGGGGCTAAGGATCAACTCCCCTCCCTCCCCTCATCTCTCTTCGATACCTTTTTAGAGTTTGACCCGCAAAACATCTTTAAAGCAAAAGATTGGGACTTCGTACAACTAGTAGAACAAATGATCTAAACCTAACTTGATGAGTTTTTTACTCTATAAAAAAAAAAAAAATCAGTCTCCAGTGCTTGAGTTTTTTGCTTGAGTTTTGAAGTGTCATGTCACCTTAAACAATTATTTAACTGACAAAAAACTAAATACTGGTAATAATCTCTTAGGTTTGATTTATTTTCATGCCATTAATTTCTGATCATCAAGAAGTAATAAATCTAGAGCTGCTTCACTAATTCATTTGTTTATTGGGGGGATTTCCATACACAATGCAGCAGCACCGACGACTATTTGGCTCCAGATCAGGGACGCATAAAACGTTGTTAGTTGGGAAACCTTCGTAGCCGCATTGTTTGATACAATCAATTCTGTCTTTGCATTGACCTACAAACTTGCAATCGCTGAAATCTGCTTTAATTTCTGTCATTGAACAACCAAAAATTTAGCATTCATCAATTTTGTTACTAAATAATGCATGCCTAACTAAAATTTAGGGCGTGAGGGGATACTTACCTACCTACCACAAGATTTTTTACAAAGTTCTGTGAAATAAAAAATTTTAGCTTCATTCTATTAAGAAATTAACTACTAATTTTTCTGCCCTAACAAAAAATACGAGGTTTGGTCCTTGTTATTACATCTCCATATATCTTAGCTGCGGACTCAATTATCTATAATCCGTCATTGCGTATATGCATAAATTTATAGAGAGAGAGAGAGAGAGAGAGAGAGAGAGAGAGAGAGAGAGAGAGGGAAATGGTACCATGGAAACATGCAGAGATAACAAGAAGACAGAGCTGAGCAACAAATAGACGCTGTATTGATGCCATTTGGGATTTCTGAATAAACTAGAGAAATTAGAATTATTTATAGAGTTTTTCTGAGCACATCATATGGTGTACTTCTATACCAAAATTACACGCACTTCCATAAAAAAATAGCTGCGAGGCGCACAAAAGAGCCGATTGCACTCCATATGATATTAGCATGAACGGAAAGAAGCAGGGTCCCAAACGCTTCTGATCAGGGCTTCGAAAGTTACGTATCTAAAGCAGTAAAGAAGATTCATAAATCAAGTGATTAACAATTTTAACGCGCAAATCAACATCCAGAAATAAACCAAGATATGATGCCTTAAGAAACAGATCTATCAAAAAATCTAGTTTTGTTACTTGGGGGATTAGTTCACTTCCAAAAAAATGCTAATATGAATATTTGCACAAGTGATTTAAGGAAGACGGAAATTATGAAACTGGAACTTAAGAAGTCGTGCGCATTTGTAGCAACAAATGTACTTCGTTTAAAAACTAAGGCGGATGATATGATCATGGGAAATCAACGTCAATCTCCCCTTCAAGAAAAAAATTCCACCTTTTGGTGTAACTATATAATTTCCGAAAATCCATTAGTTCAGGTTCAGATTTAATATGATTTCAGATAAACTTTCCTAAATGCAAATGTGAGTCAATGTGCATGCATAATTCTGAAGTTTCCTTCAATGAGATGGAAGCCACCTTTTGAAATCTAAATATAGTGGTGGACAGTGAAAAATTGCACCGAGGCCTATTTGAGTTGTAGGGACTTTGCCCGGTAAAATAGAGAAGTTGACTGGTTAAGGGTTGAGTTATTATGGGAGCTTCAGATTCGATATGTGGGTAATAAAAATCGCACTTATGTATCCCTAAGTTTACTGATTTTTCTTTTTTCTTTTTCCCCCAAACATCTGACATTCATTATATATAATTGTGTAATGTTATTTCAACTGGCTTCGGAATTTGCACAGAGAGAGAGAGAGAGTAGACACAGATAATTAGAATTGAGAAAGAGAAATGAGGATATTATTGAAGAGAATTGGAAAGGAAATATATTACAATTATTCCATCAGATGTCCTTCACTCTAGATCCTCACATTATTTATACAATACAAAGAATGAAACGGTTATGAGTATTACAACTATCTGGTTAGTAACTAGCTTCCCAACTAACGCAAACAGCTTAGCCTAGTCAACTACCAATCAGACTCAAAGTTGAAGACAGTTGTCTCCTCATTAAGCTTCTTGGTCAGCCATTCTGCTTCCAGATCTCATTAGTTACTTCTTCCAACTGTAATAACACTTCCAGGTCATAACAATGCCTTCCCCTTAAACAATCCTAGTCTCTAGGATTGAAGTGGGAAATTGAGCTTTGATGACTGATCAATCCTCCCGGGTTTCATCATCCTCGCTCAGATTCTGCCAACTGATTAGGACCTGCTCCACTTCTTGATTGCCTCTTAATATTATTCTTCTGTCAATGATAGCATTAGGGGCTACTGTAAGAAAATCAACATGCCAATATCTAATTGACATAGCGAAATTTTAAAAAAAAATTGATTTTCATCCAAGATCAATGATTATCCGTATAGTAATAAGACGTACCTCTTGGTGGAGTAATTTGCAATCAAATTGGTGAGGAAATTTAACGATGAAGCAATGTCAACTACAGCCGCACACGTGTCCGGCCTCTAAGGTATCCACACGAACGCCTTCTTGGGATCTTCGGTAGGATTGAGCAACACCAAGGCAATATGCTAGATCCCCTCGATACACCACGAACATAGAGAATATAGAAAAACTATTTTAGCTATTTTTCTCTCTCTAACTTTTAGGAACGTTTTCTTGTGTCTCAAGTCTTAGTGTCTAGGGACTTATTTATAGAGCAACAAATAAGATATCTTGTCCTACAAGAATTCGGTAATTTTCTAATATGATAAGAATAACTTATCAAATAAGATATTTAGTAGATTTTAATTTCCTTCAAAAGGAAATTATACCACTACTAAAATTGCTCTATTTATTAACAAGCCCTTTAGGATTAATTATTTCACAAATTAATCCCTTAATCAATTTAACCCAAGAATTAGTTCTTTTTGTGTATGACCCTTTAGATTCCTAATCACTCGGCAATAAATATAAATATTAATCTTAGAATTGGCTTTAGTACATTACTAACAGCTACATCAAAAACTCCATCTTCATCCAATTCTGGGAGTTCTACAGTTGAGCTTGCTCCCTATGTTGACTTTTTTAACATAGAAACATGAAAAATAGGGTGTACAGATGATCCTTCAGACAGCTTAAGTCTGTAAGGTACTGACCTATCTTCTGCTCAGTTTGGAAGGGCCCGTAGTTCTTAGCAGTCAGCTTTAAATTCTTTCTTAGAGCTATGGAGGATTATCTAGTCCAGTGGTATCGAACCAGATCTAAACCAGCTACATTGACGGCCGAAAGTGAGAGATTGGTCAACTAGTTTACGTGGAAGAAGTTGATTGGTTTGGTCTTGGAAACCCAGTGTACCCCCTCACAAGCTTGATAGCTATTGTGATTATCAGCGAACTCCAGTCAGAAATCGGAGCCAGATCTGTGGGAAGGCAAGTTGGCCCACACGCAAATAAATTTGGAAAGCGCAACTTCTTCTTCGAGGCAGAAATGGGGTATGGACTATCGGAGGAGCGATCCAGAGTTGATTAAAATTTTGATTTTATGGTCTCATGGAAGACCCGTGTGGTCCTTTCGATCAGTCGAAAGTCCACATAATTTTATCAATAATCTTATCTTTCTTTTTCTTTTTTTTTTATGACAATGGCTCAACTGGGCACAAGAGGAACGATGGGAACTAAATCACCATCGGACCCAGTGTATGCATTATGTACTCATTTAGATTTTTTATAAGAGACAGAATTCGAATTCTTGACCTCCCACCACACTTAACATTTAAAAGCTTTATGATAAGCAACCTAACCAAGTTGGGTTAGTTTTTCTTCTTCTGTTAAGATATTAAGATGAAGTAATACTTGATGCTCAGACCAAAAAAAAAAAAAAGAGTGATGCTTACATGGTGGATATGGTATAAACATTATGGAATTTTTTATATCGTGTAGGGCCTAAAGCATCTAGAAGTTGAATATGTCTTGTGAGGTTGGAGAGCATAGAAATTTATAGTCGTGCTTAGGAATTAGGATATGTTTAGATCCAGCTGATAAATTATTATTCATGTACGTATAATGAGATTTTTATTTGTCTTGTCTACTTCAGATATTGTTAATTCCTCCATATACTTACGTACATTGCTTCTTTCTTGGTGTTAAAGGCTAGCCTAGATATACTTTTTCTCTTCCAAAATTAGGCACCTCAAAATACAATTCATGAATCATTTTTGTTTTTTAAGCTAAAATATTCATCCGGGGCCATTAGTCTTCGCTTTAACAATGCTAGGAGTCCAAGAAACAAAAAGTATACAAGTCTCTTTACTAAACCATTGTGTCATTAGCTTTTGTGTGCTATCTATCAATTTACAAAATGAAATACTATGTCACATTTATTGAACTATAAAAACTTGTCATAAGAGAGTAAACGAAGATAATTAAGTTCACCAAACATAGAATTAAAAGGAAAGCGAGGACTAATATGAATTGTTATATCTTGTAAGGGTTCTTTTGATTCACGGAAAGGATGCAATGGGATAACTCATCCTTGGACTATAAATCATGGGAATTGTCATCCTCGGATTCATAATCCCACCGATCCGTGTTTACCTGGGAAGGGATTTAGTGGGTTGAATCATGGGATAAATCATCCAATGTTTGGTTGAAAAGTGAACTATTATTTTATTGACTAAATTACCCCTACATTTGTGTAATTAATTTTATTTGTTAATTCAACATGTATTTAAATAATATTCTAAAAATTATAATATGCTAAATATAAAAATGGGAAGTAGATAATTTACTATTTTTACTTGGTAATTCAACAAATAATATTCAAGTAGTATTATAAGAATTATCATATCAACAGAATAAATGTTGTAACTATACAAAATAAGAATAAAAGTTTGTATTCAAGATTTGTTAGGCCATTTTTTTTATTTTGAGTAAAATATAGTTTCAGAAAGCAAGCATAAATAAAAATATAAAAAAATTAGAATAATATAACATTACAAAATCAACATTTTCTTCAAAAATTACACAGTTTTTTTTTTATTCTTGAGTAATTCCAAAAAAAATACTTGATCAAAATAAGATGACATCTCTTTCATTATTATATGCAACATTTGATTACGGTTGATTGTAGGATGTTTAAACATTCCCCTTCAAATATGGCTAGCCCAAGATCTTTCTTGACCCAATTTACCTTAAAAGAAAAATGTGTTATTTTTATAGTTTAATTTGTTATTAATTAGTGATGTTGATTTTGACTACTTTCAAAAAAAATTAGAATAATATAACAGCGTTAATATCTTACTAATGCAAAATAGAAGCCCAACAATCATAAGCAAAAAAATAATTAAATATTATTTAACACCATACATAATAATCAACAGCAAATAATACGCATATTAAAATCCGTAATCATCTAAAAACAACTTCTTGTCATGGCATGAAGTTAATTATTAACATGTGAATACTTGAAATAAACAAAAAAAAATGCTCAAAAATACTTTTTGTTCATCAATAACTAAACAAACTAAGTCATATGTTTCCATTGAGTACCATTTGTACCACATCAGGCTTGTCTTGATCAGGATATCTGAAAAATATATCAAGACTTTGATGATCACTGATTATAGGTGAAGTAACTCTCAATGTCTCTTACTTTGATAGCCCTCGTTGGAGCCAAAGTAACATAAACCTCTCCACAGCTGATGACATATTATGTTCATGTCCAATTCTTTCAAGTATCGTTCCCAATCTAGTCTCTATTTTCTCTGTAAATTTTTCTAAAATTTCAACTACTACAGCTAACCCGCCGTTTCCTCCTCAGATTGCGATTATCTTTTTCTGGCTCTGTCCTTGTTCCCATCTTTAACATGCTTACCAGAACTTGGAGTGATTTGATCTTGTGTATCAAAATATCGTTACTATCTTCAAACCCTTCGGCATAATTACCTTTTGAACCATCTTTTTCTTTCTCCATTGCATTAACAACATCATTTATGTCTGCGTGTTGTCTGATAGCTCTATCTTTACCAAAAATTTCTACCCAATCCTCATAACAAGAATAGGATTTAAATCTCATGGATCTTGCATATGGATTCGAGCGAATATAAAAATTACCACTAACTAATAAAATGCATAACTACAAATAATTAACTTGAATAATGTAATAAAGTGAATATTAAATTATAAATGTTACCTTGACATAGTTTTCCCAAACATCATCTGAGTCAAAGGTGATCATGTGATCAATAAAGTTCTAGCCAAAACCACTCTTCCCTAGCATAGATGCTAAAGAACTATAAATTTTTTTTTCAACATTTTAATTATTGATTTTATGTGTGGAGTAGTTTTTAAGTCTATTGATGGAAATACTTTAAGCATGCCTTTTTCAAGTATGACAGTGTAGCCGGACCGAAATGTGCCATTATCACACTTCCAACTTGTTGCGCAAAGTTTTTTTAAGTGCATATTAATACATCTTCTCTCTAGTTGTCCATACTCGCCTTCTTTTATCAGTTTTCTTACCCTTGCCTTTAGTTTGGCCAACTGAAGGGAGTTCCATATCTATAAAGAACAATCAACATCGTAAGTTAAACGATACAAAGTAAACAAATAATATTTTATTATAAAAGTAACAAATCATAAAAAATTAATAATACATGCATAATTTATTAAACTAAACAATGATCTAAGAAAATGGTCTAAAATCTGAAGAACAAATAGTATACAATCACCATAATAATAAATTTAAGAAATAATATCTCCTATGAAATTTCAAAATACACTTCTCCATTCTTTATATGTAAAGGTTGCAAGATTTTCTCTCCATTCATTCCACTCATTAGATGTTTCGACTGTATTAATAATTTCTTCATTAGTTTCTTTATTGTCATCTTCCTAATTCTCCAAACTGTCCTAAAGTTGATCTTCTATAGCATCAACTGGCATCTCTTTATGAATAAAATTATGGAAAAGACAACAAGCCATGATAATGCAATTTAGGGTCTTAATAGGATACAAGGTTAGACCATGTTTTAGGACATTTCACCGCATTTTCAAGATTCCAAAACATCTTTCTATAACATTACGTGCAGAAGCATGCTTCATGTTGAAAAATTTGTGATTATTTTAGGGAGCTAGAGAACCTTGTCCCACTTCTTTCAAGTGATATCGTTGTCTTCTGTATGATGCTAAAAATCATGACCCATTCGTATAACTCGTATCACACGAATAGTAATTACCTTAAAATCATTTTTTTAAAACATCATTATATGTTCCTTTTTATGTCAAACATACCAATAGGGATTTTCAAGCCATCCGCTCTTTTGATTGTATCTCTAAGAACTCTTCCATCTGCTGCAGATCCTTCCCACCTCGGTAAAACATATATAAATTTTATATTTCTATCACAAACTTCAAGGACATTTGGTGCTACCTCTCCTTTTCTTGTCCCATACCTTGGCTTATCAATTTTTGGTACATTTACTTTAATATATGTTTAGTCTAAAGCACCTAAGCATCCCTTGTTTAAATAAAAGGTCATACAATGTTAGATGTAAATAAGACATGTTTTTCACCAAAATGTGAATAAATATTTTTGATACCTTAAATTGAATCCATTTGGACTATTGTAATCTTGAGGAACTGGTTGTGGCTTAACAAGGAGTTGGGAATGCAACCTCAAAAGTGTTTATAACACAACATGAAAATATCCACTAACTATTTGTCCAAATCTCATAAAACTAAATTTGACAGTACAATTTTTGCGATGAGGTGCCAAAATGTTTACAAATATTGCTACTTTTTCTTCAACTCTAACATATCTAGAGTCATCTAACCTTGCATTCACTCATAGCAAATAACAAAGTCTAGCAAATGCATTCCTATTCATTCTCAAGTGATTAACACACCATGTATCACTAAAATGGATAAGCCTATCAAGATGTTTAATTTGGTCCTCTATTCTTTCACTCATGCTATGACTTGCTATTCTTCTTTTACGTGAATGGTTTAGATGATGATGACATGCGACTAATATCATAGTTATAGCATATATAGATTGCATTATAATTTTTTCCAACTCCACACGCACATTAGTCTTTGTTCTCATAGAATTCATTAGGTGATACGATCACTGAAATAAAATAGAAAAGTAATTAAAGAACACACACATATATATTATATTGAATAAAATATAATTACAACTCTTCTAACTATTTTAATCAATTAATTAATTAGTTATCAAAAATGATACCCGTTGTCCTAAGAATAGTTCCAAGTTTGTTGTTTCAAGTGAAGGATTGCCTTCTTGTCTAAATTCTTTTTGACTTTAAAATGAAATGTTATATTTTATGCAATATTTTTGTCCCTCTTTTGAAGTTTAATTGTGCTCTCCATAGAGCAATTAGTTTCCCTTTTTTGAAGCTTAACTTGTTCTCCATAGAGAATAGATCTTATCTCACAAAAAGAAAAGATTTTTTTTAAGTGACGAAATCAAGACTGCAAGCAAAATATGATTTCCTACTCAATCATGAGATGGTGATAAATAATACTACATGCAGCCAAAACATGGCCACCGTGGTCATTTCAACTGTTGGCTCCCCGTAGTCATTGCGATTGGCCCCTCATTTTCCCTAGTAACGGCAAGCGAACCGGGAACAGCCCAAGCTTAGAATCGGGCGGTCTACCATGGTGGTGACGAGTAATGCACCATCGAGTGACCTTTGACTACTCGCCGGCACCGCGAATGGGGCATCGGGGGGTTTGGCAGTCCTATTGAGTTTTCCTTGGTGCGTTTCGCGCCGGGTTTGAGTTACGTTTTCCGCGCGATGAGCGCTGACATCAAAAATCGAGCTAAGGGTGTATAAAAATTATGGGATTTTACATCTGTCATATAGACCCCGGCCCTATCAATCAAGATTGAAAGAAATATGTAGCTATGTTGATCACTGATGGCGCTAGGACCTGTGGCTATGCTAAAGCACTCTCAGCATGGACAAAAGCCTGGGCTGTGTCGTCCTTCTTTGTTCACTGGTGACACAACGTCACCAAAAGAAGTCAAAAGAGTAGTTAGCATCCAAAAACTATTAAATAATTGTTGCTTATGGCTATATTCTTCCTGCAGTTTTTACCTATGTAGCTAAGGGTGTAAAGCTTGCACTTTAAAGCATTTTTCTTCTCAAGTATGCATACTTTATGGATTTTCCGTTGTTATGGTTAGCAGGTTAATTCATGGGTAAATTACTATTTACCCTCCTGTGGTATCGTTTTTAACCACATAATCCTCATATGGTTTCAATATGATTATATAACTCTCTTATAATTTTATGAAAAGTGAAAAATAGACGAAATTTTTCGCACTAGGCATTTAATTCACTTATCGTTACGGAATATTCTGCACTGGCAAAAGGAAATTTGGAATATTTTGGGAATATTTCGGGATGGTTTAAGGGTTCCGTCCATTTTTTACTTTTCATAAAATCACAGGGAGTTATGTGGTCAAAGGCGATACCAGTAAGGGGAGAATTGTAATTTACCCTTAATTCATTTATTTTGTTCCATGGATCATGTCCAAGCCAAAATTTTGATCAAAAGTCACTCTAATCTTTTCAAAGCTTGGACTACAAATTCTTGGTTTACATTGGTTAACGAGCGAGATCGACCCAATTTTGAATTTTAATCGGTCATTGTTGGTTTCTTCTTTCTAGTATGTTTCTTCAATTTAGATATGCATGTTCAAGCTTTGTTTTTGCACTTTTTCATGTCAATTTTCCATTAGGAATGATTCTTGTGATTTTGTTAACAGAATGAGCTTGTGTAATCTTACACTGTCATGGAAATACTTATCTGTGACTTAAGTTTAGATTTGTTCAGCAACAATATCTATTGATTTATTATTTGATATAAATGAAAATGGCTTCTTCTACAACAGCTTTTTGGGCAATTGTTTTTTAGGCCAATTTCGGTTGTCTTATTGTCATTACTAGCATGAGGTGATTAAGTGACTATACAGCAAATCTGAAATTATTCAAACATGGCATTCACATTGTCATTTCCATTTGCCAATCAGTTTATTTCCTTTGTAGAACAATAATTTGTCATTTAAGTAATTCATCATGAGTAGTACTTTTCTGCATTTATACTCGAACATTATTTTATTTAAAAATAATTTTCATTCCCTTTTCTCTTTTTAGTCTATTCAGGTATCCTGAGAAAGTGGTACAAAGGGAAAAATTAAATGCTTACATCTAGCCTAAAATCAAATAAATGCTTATATATGCTAATTAAGCTGCCATATCTACTTTCGAGTTCAAAAGATCCAATGAAGCGTGCGTCAATATTAGGCAAGATATCATTCATCTATATACCGGTGAATTTCTTTTGAGAGTTACAAAACGCACCAAAAAGTATATTTTTTATTAAGGGAGAAACAAAAAAGAAACGAAATAGAAAGCTAAACCAATCTCCCATGCTTCTAGATGAAAGTTCGTTGGAAAAGAAATTTTATAAACTAACAAAAACTCAGTCACTTCCTTTAATGCAAATTTTACCTTTAATGCAAAGCACTTATGGCTAATATAAAAAATATATAACTACAGCCCCCTCAAAATTACAAACAAAACTAGGAAAAAAAAACCAGAAAACCTGTGGATCTATTCAACCTTACCAAACTCACATGTACACGACATTCTGCTAGTAGGTTCATCAATCATCCTATTGGTCATTGCTATTGTAAAGACAGCAATTTATTCAATCATCAGTGGATACTCAATGCTCTACTAAGTAAATAATCACCACCGACACTTCCAAGCTAAAATTCGATCAATTAAAGCCAACCACTAACCTGTAACCACTAATCAACCATAGGTAAACAGCATGACCAAGCCAATGACGAGAAAACAACTGATGGTGAATGTCTCCTACTCCAAGTAGTATACGTAATGCAACTGCAGTACCATTTGAATGTCTCCTACTCCAAGTAGCATGTGTAACACAACTACAGTACCATTTGACCAATTTTGCATTCCAGAGTATTTACTCACAAAATAGTCTGCAGTTCAATTATAGAAGGAATAGCAAGAAGCGATTGAGAAAGAAGGGATTGCAGATGAATTATGGTGAAAAAGATGAGTGTAGAGAGAGAATAGACAAGTCTGAAACTTGATTTTGTACTTTCATGCCTTGGTTCAATTACAATTCTCCCTTATAACTCCAATTCAGTTGCTAACTACCTCAATCGCCTTAACTGTCAATTGGCGGGAATCACTATTTTTCTTACTTTACAATCTGGTCCTTCTGGACAATTACCACTAAGCCCTCTATTTATTTATTTATTTTTACAATTAGACCCCTTTTCTTCCACTACATAACATCACTCTCCCCATTGGAATCCCTTGTCCACAAGGGAAAATCTGGAAATCTTGTCTGAATCTCATGTGCATACTCCCAAGTGGCGTCTGCATGTGATGAATTAGTCCAGTGGATGAGCCATTGAGTGGTTACTACATTCCCTCTCTTCATAGTGCGTCTATCTAGTATGGCCATTGGTTTGAGTAGTGCAGTAGGCAAGGCAGATGGTGGCTAGGGCTGATGCTGTCTGATCTCTGGTCAATGCTGGTTTGAGTTGAGATACATGGAATACTAGGTGCATGGTGGTTGATGAAGGCAGGTCCAATTTGTATGCAATGTTACCAATTCTGTCAAGCACTTTGTACAGTCCAAAGTATTTTGCTAATAATTTGGGAATCTCTCTTGCAACCAATGAACTCTGACGATATGGTTGAAGTTTAAGGTAAGCCATATCCCCAGTGTTGAATGAGCATTTTGTTATGTGTCTGTTAGCTTGTACTGTCATTCTTTGTTGTGTCTTAGTTAAACAGTGTTTCAATAGTTGAATGGCTACCTCTCTGTCCTCGAGCATTGTGTCTACTGCCTCAACTTGTGAATCCGTTGGAAGGCAGTTCAGATGAATTGGTGGAGAGACGCCATATAGGGCTTGAAATAGAGTTATGTTGATGGCCGTGTGGAAGGATGTGTTGTACCAAAATTCTACCAGTGAAATCCAGTTACACCAACTCCTGGGCAAGTCTCCAGTCATACATCTTAAGTATGATTCCAAACACTTGTTTACCACCTATGATTGGCTGTTAGTTTGAGTTTGGTATGAGGATGAATGCTTGAGCTCCACCCCTTGGATCTTGAAGAACTCTTGTCAGAAGCCACTCATGAACGTTGGATCTTTGTCACTTACTATTGTAGCTGGCAGTCCATGGAGCTAGTAGACATTATCCAAGAATAGTTGAGCTACTGTTGCAGCTGTCTAAGGATGGGACAGTGGAATGAAGTGAGTATATTTAGTAAGTCTATTGACGACAACCAGTATCACATCCTTGCCTTTACACTTAGGGAGTCTTTCAATGAAGTCCATTGTTATATCCGTAAAGATGGACTGGGGAATGGGTAAGGGTTGCAGTAGACTAGGAGAAGCTACATTCTCAAGCTTATACCTTTTGACATGTGTCACATTGCCTCACAAATTCTCTTACTATTTTCCGTATCCACTTCCAATGACAGAATGTTGCCACCTGTGATAGGTGGCACGAACACCAGAATGGCCTCCAGCACGTTGTTGTGGAAATACTGCAACAACTTATTTCTTAATTTTGTATCTAGTCCTATCACCATCCTTTCTTTCCATAGCAAGGTGTCATTCGACCAAGTGTAATTGGGTACTTTTTTGCCTTGCTGTAGTGTCTGGATGATAGTCCTAAGACGCTGATCCTTATGCCATGACTCCTCACCCCTTACTTCTGTTGAAATGGTTGACAAGGCCTGTAGTCTGACTTCTAAAGAAGATACTCTGGAGAGTGTATTAGCTGCTGTATTGTTCTTCCCCAACTTATATTGTATTTCGTAATCATAAGCCATCAGTTTGACCAACCATGTGTACTGACTTGGGGTGGTATGTTTCTGTTCAAACAGAAATTTCAAGGGTTGGTGATCCATCTTTATGATAAAATGTCTACCTATTAAGTATTGTTCCCACTTCTTTACAGCAAATAATATGGCAAACATCTCCCTGTCATAAGCAGGTAATGCCTGATGACGTGAGGATAACATTTTGCTAATGTATACCACTGGATGTCCACTTTGTGTGAGGACTGTGCCAATTCCTTTACTGGAAGCATCAGTTTCAACAACAAAATCTTACAGGAAGTTGGGGAGTGCCAAAATTGGAGATGATGTTAAAGCCTTCTTCAAAGCCTCAAATGCTTCCTGAGTTACATTGCTCCATGTGAAAGGGGTGTTACTCTTGAGCAGAATGTTTAAGAGGTGAGTTAACTGCGCAAAGTTCCTGATGAATCTCCTATAATAGCCAACCAAATCCAAGAATCCCCTGAGTTGTTTGACTGATGAGGGAATGGGCCAGTTCTGTATAGCCATAATTTTCTTTGAATCAATTGCAACTCCTTCTTTCGATATGTAATGTCCCAAATATTCCACTCGACTTATTGCAAAGCTGTATTTACTCTTCTTCATGTATAGTAAGTGTTATACCAATACTTGAAACCTTATAGTTAAGTGCTTAGTATACTCCTCTACATTTGTGTTGTAAATTAGTATGTTATCAAAGAAGACCAACACGAATCTTCTCAAGTAAATTCTGACAATGTCATTTATGAGGCTTTGAAAGCCCCATAAATCCGAACCTGGTAGGTATCCAGATCTTAGGTCCAGTTTAGAGAACACGAAAGCCCCATGAAACTCCTCTAGTAGCTCCTCAATAACAAGGATAGGGAATTTATCCTTAATAGTTAGTTTGTTTAAGCTCTTATAATTAATACACATCCTCCACGTGTTGTCTTTTTTCTTCACCAAAATGACAGGAGATGAAAAGGAGAATTACTTGCCTTAATCACGCCTGTTTCCAACAATTATTGAGTTATTTTCTCAATGGCATCCTTCTGCAGTGGACCATTCTTGCAGGGTTTGATGCAAACTGGTCTTGCCCCTTCCACAAGGGGTATCCTGTGGTCATGTTCTCTAGATAGGGGCAGGCCTTTTTTCTCCTGAAACACAGCCTTATACCTATTCAGAACCTCCACTATTTCTGCAAGGGTATCTGTCATTTCCTTCTTTGTCTCAATTAGTCTCTGTAAGATCACAAACTACAGGTGCCTTGCTCTGTAATTTGAAGGCATAACATTGTGCTAGTGCTAATTGAGAGTCCTTAGTAAGCAGCTGCTACATTTTTTTGTCTAAGATTCACTTAACTATGTTCCATCTTCCCCTTTCAACACATACTCTGTTCCTCCTAATCAAAATTTCATTTGTAGTTGTTTGAAATTCTAAAGAATATTCCCTAGTTCAAACAACCATTGAATGCCCAGCACCATAGTATAATTGTCTAGTGAAAGTGTGAGGAAGTTTGCCTGAATTGGTATCCTTGCATTCCCCATTGAAATGCTCTGCACACATTTTTGCAGCTCAACTTGTTCCCATTAGCTGTTGTGACCCTTAGCTCCGCAATAGGTTCCAATGTACATCCCAATTGCTTTGTTGCCCTAAAGTCTAGGAAGGTATGTGTGCTTCCTGAGTCCGCCTAGAGATACAAGGTCATTGTTCTTATACATCCTCTTATCGTCATTATTTGGTAACTGCAAGTACCATTGATTGCGTGAACTGACAGTTGGGGTTCCATTGTTTCATCTAAGATTCCCTGATCTTCCTCCCCAATTCCTTCCTCCTCCATATCCTCCATTTCTTCTTTATCCACTATTAACATATACATCTGTCTCTTCCTGCATTTGTGGCCTGGAGTGAATTTGTTATCACACCAAAAACAAAGGCCTCTCTATCTTTTTTATCCATCTCTTTGCTGGTTCAAATCTTGATAGGTTTTCCTAGTGTGATACCCTGATTACCTACGTTTCTTTGCCCAAGTACTATCGTTATTGTAGATTTTGATGCTGTCTGATTTATGTTGGGATTTATACTTATTCTTGTTCGTATCCCTTGTAGGAATCTAGTTGTTCCTCCTCCTTGAAATCTATCCCCATTATCCGTAGAGTTTCTCTTTGCCAATAACAATTCTTGAACCTTAGCCAGTGCATAAGCAGATTGGAGAGTTGTTGGGTTAAAAAATCTTACCAATATTTCAGTCTCCTCCTTCAATCCTCCCAAGAAATGACTAATGGCTTGGTTCTCATTCAGGTGTGCCTTGCTCAATTTCATGTCGAATTGTTCCAGATATTGTTGAAGGGATCTTTCCTCTTTTAGTTTCTTGATCTCAGCAACATGATCTGTGAATACCTGCTCCTCAAATCTTGCTTGCAAGGCTTCTACAAACTCTAGCCAAGGAATTAGTTTGCCCTTTTTTCTGGTTTTCAAAAGGGACTGGTACCAATTAAGGGACTTCACTTCCAATGGATAGATGCCAATCTAACTTTAGCTACTTTTATGGTCTAGTCAATCTCAAAGAATTGCTCTGCCTTGTACCTCTATTCATTCAGCCCTTCTCCATCGAATATTGGAAATTCAAGCTTCATATAATGATTGTGGCCACCTTGACCCACTCCTGTTCCCAGAATTCCATTGCTGCTTGTGTGGAGAGGTTGCTGTCGTGGTGGTTGCAGGGACTGCGAAACCACTTCTATGTTCTGGACTGCTATCCCGGCTAGCAGTGTCTTGATTTCCTTCATAGCGCAACTATTCTGCTCCCTTACGTCTGCTATCGCCTTACTATGCTTCTCATCGGTCTGACGGATCAAATTCTCAAGATCCTTCAAGTCTTGTTTCTTACTATTATTAGCCATGGCTAGAATCTTGCTATGATACAATGTTGCAGAGTATTTACTCACAAAATAGTTTGCAGTTCAATCATAGAAGGAATAGCAAGAAGAGATTGAGAAAGAAGGGATTTCAGATGAATTATAGTGAAAAAGATGAGTGTGGAGAGAGAATAGACAAGTCTGAAACTTGATTCTGTACTTTCATGCCTTGGCTCAATTACAATTCTCCCTTATAACTCCAATTCATTTGCTAACTACCTCCACCACCTTAACTGTCAATTGGCGGGAATCACTATTTTCCTTACTTTACAATCTGGTCCTTCTGGACAATTACCACTAAGCCCTCTATTCATTATTTTCTTTTACAATTAGACCCCTTTTCTTCCACTACATAACATTCTAGCTAACCTTTAACAATTACCACCAATTGGGATAGTACATGGTAACGACTTAACCTCCAACCCAATCACAATTATATTTAAATAAGTGAGATTTGGCTATGTAGTTGCACAAATATACTCTAGTATTTGCAATATTGATCATGTAAATTAAGCACACCACAAATCCAACGCCACTCAACAAAACTTAATTAGTAATCAATTTGCTATCTTTAAAAGGTCAGATATGGAAAATTAATTAATTTGCTTATCTTAAGGCAATTCAACTAAAGGAATTTACCGTGGTACTTCTTCTTGCTAAAGATCCGTGCAACTCTGTTGTACTTGTTTGTGTCAATTTAAAACCCTACAACGAGAACCCAAAAAGAAATCAAAAATTAAAAAATTAAAACCAAATGGTTCAGCTGATTTAGACTTGTATGCTTTTGTGACCCATTGAAACACATTTAGTTGTATTAACTACTAGTAAAAAATGCTAAGAATTAGCAAGTGGGCTTGATATCTTGATGCACTTGAAAGGGGCTGCATTATTTTATGCACATTATTGATCACACAAATATCAATTTGGACAATGAGAATGAATAGTCGAATTTTATGATATTTGTTGCTCGAGCTTGCAATCTTAATATATGCAACCATAGTTAACAAAAAAAAAGTAGCTAAGTTTGACTTATCAAATGTTCTGGGACAGTAGATTGTTGGATTGTCTACAAGGAACTTTTCAAGAAAAAGTCGCAAGCTAATATAGTGATATAGAATCAGAAATACTCCAACACCCCTCTACTATCTTTGCAACCTAACATCACTTTGTCACTACTGCTTCTGAAGACCAAGTTGCTAGCATAACTAGAGCTTCTGATTTCACTTGTAGAGATCAAAGTGCTGACATAGTTGGAGCCTTAAGTGCTACTACCTAGATGGAGCTTCAGATGCTACTTCCAAGAACCACGATGTTGACATAGTTGGAGCTTCCAATGATACTTTGGTTTGCTGTTTAATAAAATAAAATATTGCCAAGGCAGAGATTTGTCAACAAATTGACTACCTTTTCTTTCAAGTCCCTTTTCTTATATGAAGAATAAATAGTTTCATATTTATTCTAAATACTTGTTATAGTTGCCAAGTAATTTCCTAATTGTAGGATCTGTAGTTTAAAACAAGTTTTTCCTTCATTACTTGGGCAGTGGCCAAGTAATGTGTCCTACAAATAGGAGGGTTGGTATTGTACAAGAGACATGTTGAATCTAAAACATAAGCTCTATGTCAAGGTTGGTCTGTTCATTGAGATTTGTGATGTGTTTACTCATTGAGCACTAACCCAATTTGAACCCTATCAATACCTTTGGTCAGGCTTTCTCAATCTAGTACAAAAAAAGGTAAGAGATACTCAGAACAAGGTTTTAGGAAAGGTAGCAATTTAACAATGCCATAGTTGAGTTTCAAAAAACTGCTGATTTGGAAATAAGAATGTTAACTGGGGAAGGGCAAAAAGAAAGAAAGAATAATAAGAGATTTAAACAACCTTCCAACAACTTTCAATTGTATTGATACAAAAAAAAAATCCTATACATCCTAACTAAATGGTGTGGTTCATTAAAAGGGTGGCCAGATTACCAAACACAGTGAGGTGTAAGATATGGGATTTTCAAAAATACCCTATCTTTGTTTTATCTCTCTTTGCAGTTCCCTGATCGGAGGCTAGAAAAATCATTATTTGTATGAAGTCAATCCCTATATTAACTTTCTTTTCAGAGAAAAAGCAATAAATGTGCCCCCATAAAGAAAGAGTGAGTACTCACTATTATTCTACATTTTTTTCTCTTCTGTCTTAAACTTCTTTTCTCTGATCCAAACCCCCGAAGAAGTTTACTAGTAAGCTACTATCGGGGTCTCATTCAACATTAGAAATTCCAATCAAAACCTTGGGAGCATTTTTTAAGGTACCTTTCCATCAACATCATCCTATATGAAAGAGTTACAATACTGCTCCCCACCTTTTTTATGGCTTCAGTGCATCATTATTAGCCAAATGCTTACTTGATCACGAGGCCACCACCCATATGAGACGCAGTTAGATATAGTCCTTCCCTTACTTTTGTCCACAAGATTGCCCCCTGCCCCTTAAATATGCATTAAATCCTCTTGATTAAAGTGTGTTGAAACATCTACTTCTTTCTAAGCTTATTACCGAGCTTTCTAAGAAATAATAATTTATATATATATATCAATATATATACATGCATATATATGTTGTCATATAAATATATTAGCAGACAACACCATTATTCAACACATTCATTCAATTGCTAACCAAAAGAAATCTTAGTAAAGATTTCTACCTGCACCATAGTCTCTCAAGTACCAATCAAAAGAAGACCATCTTGTGTCAACCAATGGCGTGCTTCACCCTTCCCTAAAGAAATATTGAGAATCTTAAATGCTGAATCACCCAATGGCCATGCTAAGGTATCCATGTGACAAACTACAAGGATTGTATTGACTTCGGCTTTTGTTTGAGGTTCAACTAAATACACAACAAATATTTGGATGGAGGAAAGCATATGGCAGAAATAAGTCAAAAATGGAAGGAATACCTTGTGACAGGACACAATTTTGTCTATATTAAGTTTCTCAATCCTTTCAATAACAAGCTCTTCTCGCAAATCCTTTGTGCTTGCTGAAGTCAAAGCAACTAAGCATTTGCTACCTAAAGTAATCTTGGAGAAATGAACTATGTCTTCGATGGACTAAGGGCAACTTTGAATCTCCCCTCTTAATGAAGTAGCATTCCAACAACTGAAATGTAGTTTCAATATTAGCTTTTGTGTATGGATTAACAAACAATTGAGGGAAGATCTTTTTTGATTTCACTCTCAACTAGAGAGATTTTGGATGCAATTTGAAAAGGAAGAAATGCACGTTGAGGCAAATTGCTCTTCCAAGTTTGGTAGATGAACTCTATTCCCTTGTTTAAGAATTGACATTCTAAATAATGAAAAGAACTAAATTTTCTAGACAGTTAGTGACTCACTACTAGTGACCTAGCCATAAAATTTTTCCAACAGCATTATGGTGTTTACTTCAGAGTAACAAGCCAAATTAGCAAGGCTACAAAAATTGGGATTAGACTGAAAAGATTGAATAGATACTAATAAAGTGAGGAAGTCACTATCATCTTTGTTTAATGGTGATAATTTAAATAAAAAAACCATACGCATAGGAGTAATGCACGAACCAAACCAATATTTAAGTTGATTTGAGCCAACAAAAGAAATTGAATGAATGATGTAAGAAGAAGCAGGATAGATGAAGGCAATTACAAAGAGAAACATAGCAAACTTAAATTGGCCATCTTTTTTACTTTGGAGTTTGGATAGCGTGTTTTGTTTGACCAAGGAGACTAAATTAGGTGTCATATATAAGAATATATGTCAAATGAGATTGAAAAGATAAAATGGGTAGAAAATTGTATATATTAATAGAGGAAAAAATGATTATGAAAAACAAGATAGCTATTCTATAGCATGACACTATAGAATGAAAGGGATGTAATGCAGCATGGTAGCTCACCTGTTGTATACAAAATATGATATGCGCAAAATTGTGAAACGTACCAAGTTCGCCATTATTCAACACATTCATTCAATTGCTAACTAGAAGAAATCTTTAAAAATATTTCTACCTTGCACCATATTCTTTTAAGTACCAACCAAAAGAAGATCATCTTGTGTTAACCAATGGCATGTTTCACCCTTCCCTATAGAAATATTAAGAATCTTAAATGCTGATCACCCGATGGCCATGCTGAGGTATCCATTTGACAAACTGTAAGGAAGGTATTGAATTGAGCTTTTGTTTGAGGTTCAACTAAATGCACAACATAGATTTGAATGGGCAAAAGCATATGGTAGAAATAAGTCAAAAATGGGAGGAATACCTCGTGACGTGACACTATTTTATCCATATTAATTTTCTCAATCTTTTCAATAATAAGCTCTTCTCGCGAACCCTTTATGCACACAATTTTATCCATATTAATGTTCTCAATCTTTTCAATAATAAGCTCTTCTCGCGAACCCTTTTGTGCTTGCTGAAGTCAAAGCAACTAAACGTTCATAACCTAAAGTAATCTTGGAGAAATGAACCATGTCTTCAATGGATTTTGGGCAACTTTGAATCTCCCCTCTTAATTGCAGCATTGCAAGAACAAAGTGTAGTTTTAATATTAACTTTTGTGTATGGGTTAACAAATGATTGTGGTAATATTTTTTCGATTTCACTCTCAACTAGAGAGATTTTGGATGCAATTCGAAATGGAAGAAATGCACATTGAGGAAATTACTCCTCCAAGTTAGGTAGATGGACTCTAATCTGTTGTTTAAGAATTGAAATTCTAAATAATAAGAGGGACTCAATTTTCTGAACAGTTAGTGACTCATTATTGGTGACATAGCCAATAAATTTGCCCAACGGCATTATAGTGTTTACTTCAGAGTTGCAAGCCAAATTGGCAAGACTACAAAACTTGGGATTAGACTAAAAAGATTGTTTGGATACTAATGAAGTAAGGAAGTCATCATCTTTATTTAAGGGCAAAAATTTAAATAACGGAACTACAGGCATAGGAGTAATGCATGAATTGGACCAATATTTGGATTGATTTGTGCCAACAAATGAAATTGAATGAGTGATGTAAAATGAAGCAGGATAGATGAAGACAATTACAAAGAGAAACATAAAAAGAAACGTAAACTGGTCATCTTCTCAAGTTTAGATAGTGTGTTTTGTTTGAAAAAGGAGACTAAATTAGGCATCATACATAACAATATATGTCAAATGAGATCAAAAGGACAAAATGGGCAGAAAATTGTATATATTAATGGAGGAAATAACGATATGAAAAACAAGACAGCAATTTTATAACATGTCACTGTAGAACAATAAAAGGGATGTGGTGCAACTCGGTAGCTCACCTATTGTATACAAAATGTGATACACGCGAAGTTGTCAAATGCACCAAGTTCACTATTATTCAAAACATTCATTCAATTACTAACAAGAAGAAATCGTAGTAAAGATTTTTACCTAGCACCATATTCTCTCAAGTACCAATCAAAGAAGATTATCTTGTGTCAACCACTGCCATGTTTCACCTTTCCCTAGAGAAATATTGAGAATCTTAAATACTGAATCATCTGATGCCCAAGCTGATGTGTCCATGTAACAAATTGCAACGATGGTATTAACTTGAGCTTTTGTTTGAGGTTCAACTAAATACACAAATAGATCTGGATGGACGAAAGCATATGTCAGAAACAAGTTGAAAATGGGAGGAATAACTCATGGTAGGACACAATTTTATCCATGTTAAGTTTTTCAATCATTTCAATAATAAGCTCTTTTTGTGAACCCTTTGTGCTTGCTGAAGTCAAAGCAACTAAGCGTTTGCCACCTAAAGTGATCATAGAGAAATGAACCATGTCTTCGATAGATTTTTGGCAACTTTGAATCACCCCACTTAATGAAGCAACATTGCAACGACGAAGTGTAGTTTCAATATTAGCTTTTGTGTATGGGTTAACAAATGATTAAGGGAATGTCTTTTCAATTTCACTCTCAACTAGAGAGATTTTGGATGCAATTCGAAAAGGAAGAAATGCATGTTGAGAAAATTGCTCATCAAAGTTTGGTTGATGAACTCTATTCCCTTGTTTAAGAATTGACATTCTAAAGAATGAAAATGACTCAATTTTCTAGACAGTTAGTGACTCATTATTGGTCACATCGCCATAAAATTTGGCCACAGTGTTTCATTGTTTACTTCAGCGTAGCAAGCCAAATTGAAAAGGCTGCAGAACTTGGGATTAGACTGAAAAGATAGCTTGGATACTAATTAAGTGAGCAAGTCACTATCATCTTTATTTAATGGCGATAATTTAAATAAGAAAGCTACCGGCATAAGAGTATTGCATGAATCAGATCAATATTTGAGCTGATTTGAGCCAGCAAATGAAATTGAAGGAACAATGTAAGATGAAGCAGGATAAATGAAGACAATTATAAAAAGAAACATAGCAAATGTAAACTAGTCATCTTCTCGACTTTGAAGTTTGGATAGTGTGTTTTGTTCGATAAAGGAGACTAAATTAGCCGTCATACACAACAATATATGTCAAATGAAATTAAAAAGACAAAATGGGCCAAAAATTGCATATATTAATGGAGGAAATAATGATAAGAAAAACAAGACAGCAATTCTATAACATGACACTATAGTACAATGAAAGGGATGTGGTGCAGCTTCGTAGCTCACCTATTGTACACAAAATGTGATACGCAGGGAGTCATGAAACATGCCAAGTTCACCATTATTCAACACATCCATTCAATTGCTAACCAGAAAAAATTGTAGTAAAGATTTTTACCCTGCACCGTATTCTCTCAAGTACCAATCAAAAGAAGATCATCATGTGTAAATCAATGGCATGCTTTACCCTTCCCCAGAGAAATATTGAGAATCTTATAGATTGACTCACCCGATAGCCGTGCTAAGGTAGCCATGTAACAAACTACAAGGATGCTATTGACATGAGCTTTTGTTTGAGATTCAACTAAATACACAGCATAGCTTTGGATAGAGGAAAGCATATAGTAGAAATAAGTAAAAAATGAGAGGAATTCCTTGTGGCAAGATAGAATTTTGTCCATATTAAGTATCTCAATCTTTTCAATAATACGCTTTTCTCGCAAACCCTTAGTGTTTGTTGAAGTCAAAGCAACTAAGAGTTTGCTACCAAAAGCAATTCTGGAGAAATAATCCATATTTTTAATGGATTTTGGGCTACTTTGAATCCCCTTATTAATACAGCAACTTTGCATTAACGAAGTGTAGTTTCAATATTAGCTTTTGTGTATAGGTTAATAAACGATTGAGGGAATGTTTTTTCGATTTCGCTCTCAATTAGAGATTTTTTGGATGCAATTTTGAAAGGAAGAAATGCGTGTTGAGAAAATTGCTCTACCAACTATGGTAGATGGACTCTATTCCCTTGTTTAAGAATTGACATTTTAAAGAATGAAAAAGACTCAATTTTTTAGACAGTTATTGACTCATTATTGGTGACATAGCCATAAAATTTGCCCAACGACGTTTTGGTGTTTGCTTCAGAGTAACAAGCCAGATTGACAAGGCTGCAAAAATTGAGATTAGACCAAAAATATTGATTATTAACAAACTATCATCAATATTTAATGGAGATAATTTAAATGAGAGTGCTACAAGCATAGGAACAATACATGAATCGAACCAATATTTGAACTGATTTGAGCCAGCAAATGAAATTGAATGAGTGATGTAAGAAGAAGCAGGATAGATGAAAACAATTACAAAAAGAAACACAGCAAAACTTAAACTGATCATCTTTTTGACATTCGAGTTTGGATAGCGTGTTTTGTTTGACCAAGAAGACTAAATTAGGTGTCATAGACAAGAATATATATTAAATGAGATTGAAAAAACAACATGGGCAAAAAATTATATATATTAATGGAGGAAATAAGGATATGAAAAATAATACAGTAATTCGACAACATGACACTGTAGAACAATGAAATGGATGTGATGCAACTTGGTAAAGTTCACCTATTGTGTACAAAATGTGAAATGCACTAAGTTTGCCATTATTCTACACATTCATTCAATTGCTAACCAAAAGAAATTGCAGCAAAGATTTTTACTCAACACCATATTCTCTTAAGTACCAATCAAAAGGAGATCATCTTGTGTCAACCAATGGCATGCTTCACCCTTCCCTAGAGAAATATTGAGAATCTTAAATGCTGAATCACCCTATATCCATGATGATGTATCCATGTGACAAATTGCAATGATGGTATTGACTTGAACTTTTGTTTGTGGTTCAACTAAATACACAGCATAGATTTGAATGGAGAAAAGCATGAGGCAAAAACAAGTCAAAAATGGGAGGAATATCTCATGGCAGGGCACAAGTTTGTCCATATTAAGCTTCTCAACCATCTAGATAATAAGCTCTTTGTACTTGTTGAATTCAAAGCAAAGAAATGTTTGCTACCTAAAGTAATCTTGGAGAAATGAACCATGTCTTCGATGGATTTTGGGCTACTTTGAATCTCCCCCCTTAATGCAGTAGCATTGCAATAACGAAGTGTAGTTTCAACATTAACTTTTGTGTATGGGTTGACAAAGTATTGAGGGAATATTTTATCGATTTCGCTCTCAACTAGAGAGATTTTGGATACAATTCAAAATAGAAGAAATGTACGTTGAGGAAATTACTCTACCAAGTATGGTAGATGGACTATATTTCCTTATTTAAGAATTGGCATTCTGAAGAATGAAAAGGACTCAATTTTCTGTACAGTTAATGACTCATTATTAGTCACATAGCCATAAAATTTGCCCCACGACATTTCGGTGTTTGCTTTAGAGTAAAAAGCTAGATTGACATGGTTGCAAAACTTGAGATTAGGCTAAAAAGATTGATTGGATACTAATGAAGTGATGAAGTCACTATCATCTATATTTAATGGCGATAATTTTAAATAAAAGAGCTACAGGCACAGGAGTAATATATGAATCGGACCAATATTTGAGCTGATTTAGCCAGCAAATGAAATTGAATGAGTGATGTAAGAAAAAGCAGGATAGATGAAGACAATAACAAAGAGAAACACAGCAAAACTTAAAGTGGTCATCTTGTAAACTTTGGAGTTTGGATAGCATGTTTTGTTTGACCAAAGAGACTAAATTAGTTGTCATATATAAAAATGTATATTAAATGAGATTGAAAAGACAAAATGGGCAGAAAATTGTATGTATTAATGGAGGAAATAAGGATATGAAAAATAATACAGCAATTCTATAACATAACACTGTAGAACAATAAAATGGACGTGATGCAACTTGGTAGCACACCTATTGTGTACAATATGTGATACGTGTAGAGTTGTGAAACGCACCAAGTTTGCCGTTATACAACACATTCATTCAATTGCCAACCAAAAGAAATCTTAGTAAAGATTTCTACCCTGCACCATATTCTCTCAAGTACTAATCAAAAGAAGATTGTCTTGTGTCAACTAATGGCAAGCTTCACCCATCTTTGGAGAAATATATAGAATTTTAAATGCTAATCGTCCAACAGCCATGCTGAGGTATTCATGTGACAAATTGTAAGAATGGTATTGACTTGAGCTTTTGTTTGAGGTTCAACTATATTCATAGCATTAATTTGGATGGAGGAAAGCATATGGCAGAAATAATTTGAAAATGAGAGGAATACCTAGTGGCAAGACAACTTTATCCACATTAAGTTTCTCAATCTTTTTAAAAATAATCTCTTCTCGCGAACCCTCTGTGCTTTCTAAAGTCAAAGCAACTAAGCGTTTGCAAAATAAAGTAATCTTGGAGAAATGAACCATGTCTTCGATGGATTTTGGGCAACTTTGAATCTCCCCTATCAATAACGCAGCATTGCAATAACAAAGTGTAGTTTCTATATTAGCTTTTGCGTAGGGGTTAACAAATGATTGAGGGAATATTTTTTTTCGATTTCACTCTCAACTAGAGAGATTTTGGATGCAATTCGAAATGGAAGAATGCATGTTAAAGAAATTGCACCTCCAAGTTTTGTAAATGGACTCTAATCCCTTTTTTAAGAATTGACAATCTAAATAATGAAAAGGACTAAATTTTATGAACAATTATTGACTCATTTTTGTGACATAGCCATAAAATTTGTCCAACGACATTATGGTGTTTACTTCCGAGTTGCAAGCTAGATTAGCAAGACTGCAAAACTTGAGATTAGATTGAAAAGATTGCTTAGATACTAATGAAGTGAGGAAGTCAGTATCATCTTTATTTAATGGAAATGATTAAAATAATAGAGCTACAGGTATGGAAGTAATGCAAGATTCGAACCAATATTTGAGCCAATTTGAGCCAGCAAATGAAATTGCAGGACTAATGTAAGATGAAGCAAGATAGATGAAGACAATTACAAAGAGAACATAGCAAATGTAAACAGGTCATCTTCTTGACTTTGGAGATTGGATAGCGTGTTTTGTTTGAAAAAGGAGACTAAATTATTTGTCGTACATAATAATATATATCAAATGAGATTGAAAAGACAAAATGGGCAAAAAAATTTTATATATTAATGGAGGAAATAACTACAGGAAAAAACATGACAACAATTCTATAACATGACACTATAGAACAATGAAAGGAATGTGATGTTGCTTGGTAGCTCACCTATTCTATACAAAATGTGATACGTGTAGAGTTTTGAAATGTACCAACTTCGCCGTTATTCAACACATTTATTCAATTGCTAACCAGAAGAAATCATAGCAAAGATTTTTACCAGCACCATATCCTCTCAAGTACAAATCAAAAGAAGATCATCTTGTGTCAACCAATAGCATGCTTCACCCTTCCATAGAGAAATATTAAGGATCTTAAATGTTGAATCACCCAACGTCCATACAGACGTATCCATGGGACAAATTGCAATGATGGTATTGACTTGAGCTCTTGTTTGAGGTTCAACTAAATACACAACATAAATTTGGATGGAAGAAAGCATATGCAAAAATAAGTCAAAAATAGAAGGAATACCTCAGTGGCAGAACACAATATTGCGCATATTAAGTTTGTCAATCCTGTCAATAATAAGCTCTACTTGCAAATCCTTTGTGCTTGCTGAAATCAAAGCAACTAAGCATTTGCTACCTAAAGTAATATTTGAGAAATGAGCCATGTCTTCAATGGATCAAGCAGCGTTGCAATAACGAAGTGTAGTTTCAATATTAGATTTTGCATGTGGGTTAAAACGATTGAGAGAATATTTTTCGATTTCACTTTTAACAAGGGAGATTTTGGATGCAATTTGAAAAGTATGAAATGCATGTTGAGGAAATTTCTCTTCCAAGTTTGGTAGATGGACTCTATTCCCTTACTTAAGAATTGACATTTTAAATAATGAAAAGAATTCAATTTTCTGGACAGTTAGTGACTCATTATTGGTGACCTAGCCATAAAATTTGCCCAACAACATTATGGTGTTTACTTCAACGTAACAAGCCAGATTGGCAAGGCTGCAAAAATTGGGATGAGACTGAAAAGATTGCTTGGATACTAATGAAGTGAGAAAGTCACTATCAACTTTATTTAATGGCGATAATTTAAATAAAAGAGCTACAGGCATAGAAGTAATGCATGAATCAAACCAATATTTGAGCTAATTTGAGCCAGCAAATGAAATTAAAGGAGTGATGTAAGATGAAGTAGGATAAATGAAGGTAATTACAAAGAGAAATATAGTAAACATAAACTGGTCATCTTCTCTGCATTGGAGTTTTGACAACGTGTTTTGTTTAAAAAAGAAGACTAAATTAGACGTGATACATAGCTATATATGTCAAATGAGAATAAAAATAAAAAATGGGCAAAAAAATTGTATATATTAATGGAGGTCATAATGATAAGAAAATTAAGACAGCAATTATGACACTGTAGAATAATAAAAGGGATGTAATGCAGGTTGGTAGCTCACCTATTTTATACAAAATGTGATACGCGTGGAGTTATGAAACATACTGACAAATGTTAAAATTAATTATATTATAATATCTTTATTATATATTTTTAGTGTGTTTTTAACGTATTTGAGTGAATTTGGCTCCAAAAATATCATTTTCCTCCAATTAGGTTTATTTTACATAAGAATTAGGGTTTGGCAAATAATGATAGATTTTGGTGTTTTATCAATAACTTGAGCTATATATATTGGATTGAGATGTTTCCTATGTCATTTTGAAGTTAAGACGATGTTCTACAATTCTTATGAAGACATCAAACTCCATTTGTCAATTTTTCATGGCTAAAAATCCTAATTACTGAAGTACATCTGTGCTATGAAGCTCTTCTGACCATGTCTCTGTATTCTAGTCATATCTCCATGCTCCGACCTTGAAATAAGCTAATCTTTATGGTTCTGGATAGCCAGCTCAAGGGGATACAATTTTTATGTTTTGCAAAAGAGCTGGTTCATCCATCTTCAAGGTAAAATTTGTGGACAAATATTAAGCAGACACCTAGATAGGCTAACCAGGCAACATGTGTTGGTCAAAGAAAGAGTCAATGGTGGTTTTTGCAACTTGGAGTTATTTTAAAATTGATTTCTTGAGTTTTTCAGAGAATTTTAGGCTGGAATTTTGAAAAAAATTCTACACAAATGTTTTTGACCATTCTAACGCTAAATATTACACCATTAGGACAAAATTTGTAAGAAATTGTTAACAAGAACTTGAACCCCAATGTTCTATAAATAGGAGTCCTTGGTTAACATACGGAGGTCATAAATGTGAGTGGAGGAGATGTTATGTTATTCTATATTAAGAGAAGTAGTGTAGTATAGTACAAATCTCCTTGTAATTTTAGTAGAAAATTCAATATTTATAAGGAAGCTTTTAGAGATTTCATTTGTACCAATTCATCTTCAAGGAGGAAATGGAAGCTATGGAGCCTTGTTCATCCACCAAATGAGCAATTTCTATCCTTGGCTTTTCATTTACTACTTGTTATGAATTTTTGCTTTGATATTTTGTTCTTTGAAGTTATGAATTCTATGTTAAGCTAAATACTTGTACTAGGGTTAGATGAAACTAATTCTTGCCTTAAATGAAATTTAACTTGCTATATCTTGATTTTACTTGTTCATCTATCAAGGATAAACATTTGTAGTTGATTGATCACCAACACAAGCTATCTAGTTGTTAATTGACAACTAAACTTGCAACATAACAATGAAAATATGATAGATGACACCTTTGTAGTATGACATCAAAATAGTTGTACTCTTAGATGAATTGAGGTTGTTTTAAATCAAAATTTATGAATTTCACAAAACTTCATCACGTGAGTAGGTGAGTTTATGTCAATTCATTGTGAAAACAAGTTTTGATTACATATGGAATTGCAATCTCTAATAAATCAATATATAGATAGCAAGTGAGAATTAGTGGATTCTGAACCCCACTACATGTATTTTGTGAATTTTTTTTTATTAGTTATCTTACAAATAATTAAATTTTCTTTAGTTTATTTACTTCTATATTTTTTTCCTACTACTTGATTTTTGATTGTTTAGATAATAAAGAAAGTTAAAAGCTTTGGTAATTGCCATATCAAGTTTTCCTGTGAGATCGACCCTAATATCTCTATACTCGTTTCGACATGTACACTTGTAGTATTGGGAAATTAGGTTATATTTATTACTTATTTGTGAGTGAAATTGGAAGGATTTAGTGCATATTTTATAGACCTAATCTACCCGCATCGCATACCAAGTTTATCATTATTCAACACATTCTTTCAATTGTTAACCAGAAGAAATCGTAGTAAAAATTTTTAACCAACACCATATTCTCTCATGTACCAATCAAAAGAAGATCATCTTGTGTTAACCAACGGCATACTTTATCCTTCCCTAGATAAATATTGAGAATTTTAAATGTTAAATCGCTCGATGGCTATGCTAATGTACCCATGTGACAAATTGAAATGATGGTATGCACTTCAGCTTTTGTTTGAGATTTAACTAAATACACAGAATAGATTTGGATGGAGGAAAGCATATGGCAGAAATAAGTTAAAAATGGGAGGAAAACCTCGTGGTTGGACATAATTTTGTCCATATTAAGTTTCTCAATCATTTCAATAATAAGCTCTTCTTGCAAACCCTTTGCACTTGCTAAAGTCAAAGCAATTAAGAGTTTGCTACCTAAAGTAATATTGGAGAAATGAACCATATCTTCGATGGATTTTGGTCAACTTTGAATCTCCCTTCTTATTAAAGCAACATGGCAATAACGAGGTGTAGTTTCAATATTAGCTTTTGCGTATGGGTTAATAAATGTCTGAGGAAATTTTTTTTTTATTTCACTCTCAACTACAGAGATTTTGGATGAAATTCAAAAGGGAAGAAATGTAGGTTGAAGAAATTCCTTCTCCAAGATTGGTAGATGGACTCTATTCCCTTGTTTAACAATTGACATTCTTAAGAATGAAAAGGACTCAATTTTTTGGACAGTTAGTGACTCATTATTGGTGACAAAGCCATAAATTTGTCCAATGATATTTCCTTGTATACTTCAGCGTAACAAGCCAGATTGGCAAGGCTACAAAACTTGAGATTAGATTGAAAAGATTGCTTGCATACTAATAAAGTGAAGAAGTCACTATCGTCTTTATTTAATGGCAATAATTCAATTAAGGAGAGCTACAACCATAGGAGTAATGCATGAATCGGACCAATATTTGAACTAATTTGAGCCAGCAAATGAAATTGAAGGAGCAATATAAGATGAAACATGATAGATGAAGACAATTACAAAGATAAAGATAGCAAAACTTAAACTGGTCATATTCTTGACTTCGGAGTTTGAATAGCGTGTTTTTTTTTATAAAGGACACTTAATTAAGTATCATATATAACAAAATATGTTAAATGAGATTGAAAAGACAAAATGGGCAGAAAATTATTTATATTAATGGAGAAAATAACGATATGAAAAACAAAACAACAATTCTATAACATGACACTGTAGAATAATGAAAGGGATGTGATGCAACTTGGTAGCTTACTTGTTGTGTACAAAATGTGATATGCACAGAGTTGTGAAACGCACAAAGTTTGCCATTATTCAACACATTCATTCAATTGCCAACCAAAAGAAATCTTAGTAAAGATTTCTAACTTGCACCATATTCTCTCATGTACCAACCAAAAGATGATGTGATCCTAGGAATGCTTACAATCTTGATGCTTGGATATTCTCATGGAGCAACTCGTTTAGACCAAGATGAGATGAAATCATGGCTGATCATGAGGGGAACGTTCAAGCTTTGCGACTACCATGGTGTAATTCGTGACTTTGGGCCTCTCAATGGACTTGGTGATCAAGCTATTCAACTGTGTTCATTAGGCCAAAAGTTTATGCATTGGTTATGGATTAAATACACATTCAAAGAAGGTCCAATTAAAGCTTCTAAGTGGTCCCACTACAAGAAAAAACACTTATCCTGACATATTTATAAGGACACTTTCTTAAAAATGTCATTTTATAGTTCTATTAGGGCATTTGAATATTAAGTGTCACAAATTTAAAAGGATTAACAATATAACATTATTTTCTTTTTTTATTTTTTAATTAAAAAAATATACCATGTTACATTAGAGCACCTATTATGACATTTAATTATGTAAGTACAGGTGAAATACAAAAGAACTTGATTTTCACTTGGCGCTAAAAGTGAGCGCCGAAAAATTTTCTCCAAACTATGAAATTGAGATAGGTTTTTTTTTTTTCTTTCCCCTCCCCTTCTGATCTACGTTTCTAATAATTTTGCTCACATCCATTTTCCCCAACTTCCCCTCATGCCCCGAATTCCCCTTACGCTAATTCACATCCACCTCCCTCCTCATCCTCTGTAAATTTTTCACCTCAATCCCACCTCATCGCCCTCCATATTTCTCGGTGCTTCTTGTCTCTCTCTGATACATCTGCTCCACCATCGCCTCCTCTACTGTAAGTTATTATATAATTGTTAATTAATTTCTCAATTCATTGTTTTATTTTTTGATGTAATTTTCTATGGGTTTCTTTGATTTTGCTCACTTGTCTAAGTATTTTCTGATTTTAACACATCTAATAAGAAAAATTAAGATAAATAAGACGTTCAAGGCACTAATTTGGTATGGTGGTGCTGTAATTGCATCGTCTTTGGCCATTTAGGATTTCTGTGATTAATGTTGTTCGATTGAGTATTAATGCTTCTGTAGAAATTCTGCTTCAACCTCAAGGAGATTATACCACTTATGTGAAATTTGTATAAGAATTTATATAAGGTATTAGGTTTACTTTTAGTTCTATGTCTCGAGTATGTGTTGGCAATTATTTTTCCAGTCAATATTAATCCAATTTGTAGTTGAAAAATGTGTGCTGTTTTGTTTTTTTTTTTCCTTAAATAAATTATCCTTTTAGCTTACTGATGCATCCTGTTGGTCCTCCATATGAGATTCACATGATCATGAAGGGGAAAATTAGTTAACTACGGTTGTTGACTTGATGTGCTGCAATCTCGTAGGTGATAAATAGTGCAATCGTATCTCTGCATTGGTTTCCTTTGACATTATCTTGGTTGTCTTCATTTACTCTTTTTCGGATGCTTTTTTTTTTTTGTCTGATAGCTGTTTTTGATACAATAAAAGGATATATTACTACTCGATAAACAAAGCCTAAATATATATTGCAATATTAGCTTATTAGAGCTCAGAAAATCCATAGGGAAGATCCAAAATATATGGGAAAAAGCTGGTTTTTCTAGATATCCAAGGCTGAATCCATCCAGTATTTAAACCATGGCCTTCCACTTGTCATACCACACCCGTATGGACTTTCTATTGTTCATATAATGTTCAGTGAATGACTTTCCAGTTGTGGTTCTTTTACATTTTCTTACTTTGGACTTCTTAATTAATACATAGAACCTAAACATAGAACAATCGTTCGTGTACTGCATTTTCTTAATTTATACTAGTCAATACATGGTTTATATATATATATATAAACTAATCTTGGGTAGGGATTTTTTTAATAACCACATGACGGGTTGTAATTTATACAAACAGAGAATATATGTTAATTAACTGTATATTTAGTTACATAATAGGAGATAAGAATGAAAAGATAGACTCAAAGGACGTATTGATAAAGAAAATAACAGAGAAAACAACGGAAACAAATATATGAAAAGGGCCTATGGTCTGGCCTCTGGTTGTTGGGAATCTGAACAAAAGAACCGACAGTTCACAAGCACATTGTTTAACTTAATCCTTGATTCCAAGATCCTCACAAAACCAACCCCTCAAAGTCCCTCCCACCTACATGCATTAAGGGTACAGGCATAGAGTCGGAGACAATCACTGTATAAGCAGAATAAAAATAGAAATGAGACTAGGAAAGCTAAATTTAAGGCTGACTGTGAAATGGAGTGTAGTTAAGGCACCATCCATGTGCCAATGGATGTCATTTCTGTTTATTTAATATATTAGTACTGCAATTACTATTACTGGGACAAATTACTACAATTTTTGAGTAAGTAGCAGCAGGAGTATCATTCTTTGCAAAGTGTTAAGATGTTTTGACTAATTTCTCAATTATAATTGTTGATTCAATACCATCAACCCTTTGGTACATTTAGTCCCTGGATGATGTAAGTTTTTTTTCCGATCAAAATATGGGCTCACAAGTAGGCACTTAATATACTTAGTAAAATTCTATTAACTTTCAGAAGATGGAAGTTTTGAAGTCCATTTTGAGAAGCCTTGTTATGTTCAGTTTGATTACTTAGTTTGTTATGAAAAGAAAATTACTGGCAAGCTTAGTGTTGGGTCCATAACTAAGTTGAAAGCAACCCATGTTTGAAGATTCCTGTTTAATGGTAGTATATATTTTATTGTTGGGATTATAAACAAGAAACTTGATGTGGATTAGTTTAAGACTGTTAATTCTTGCAAAGACAAGGCTAATAAGGCTTTGTTTAGAGAGTCCTTGGGGAATGTTTTTCAGCTGCCAAGTCCTGTAGATGATATCCAACTGCTCATAACTAAGTAGATGGTTGAAGACACCATAAACAGAGAGAACAATAGCCCTTGATTGTTTTCTTTTTTCACTTCTAAGATATTGCTATTTCTAGGACTGTTATATCTTGAAAATGTACTACCTTGATAGAATATTACGAATGTAATAGTACACATATGTACACATTTCCTAGCTGAAGTTCTTGGTGTACTTGCATGGAAAAACCGTCAATGTACTTAGATGAGATCCCACTAAGCTTTATCAATAAGAAGTTGCAAAAACTAAATAAAAAAAATACATGACATAGTTATATATGCTTTGATTGTGTATTAGAGTTATTTGACTGTCCAGGGTTGAAGAACATCAACTCCCTGAAATTTGATATTTAAGTATCTTTTTAGTTTGGAAGTTTACTTTATAGGCACATAAAATCAAAATTTGTGCTTTCTACTATGTTCGAGAGCCTTTTTTTTTTGGCTTTTGGTTTGGATTTTCTTGATTATAATTTGTGTTTTAGCATTCAAATGTTAGAAGTAAATTGCAACAATACTTGTTTGGGAAGACTTCATTGTTAGAGGAGGAACTTAACTTTAGTAATCACGATAAATTTGCATTTTCTGCAGGAAATACAAACTTCTGCAATTCTGCAGCAGGTATGCTGCAGATTCTGCTGTAATTTTGCAGCATATATGCTGCAGTTTCTGCAGGAAGTATGCTGAAGTTTCTACAGAAATTTCTGCAATTTCTGTGGCATATATGCTGCAGTTTCTGTAGCATGTTTGTGCAGATTCTGCAGCATATTGCAGCAATTTCTGCAGCATTCTGCTGCAATTTTTGCAGCATATTTCTACAGCATTCTGCTGCAATTTCTACAGCAATTTCTGCAACATGTATATGCTCTATACATGCATTGCATATTAAGTCAAAATCTTGTCTGTTCTCTAACCCGACAAACAACAAAACATGAGAATTTGCTCTATGGTACCTAACTACATGTACTGTGTTTTCTTCTCATTTTTACCAAGTTTGGCTACTAGACGTGTGTGTATATGTTCTTGCAATAGTTGCACAGATGTGGTGTTGATATTCTGAACGAAAACTTGTACAAATTTGTTTTTTTCCCAATCTTTTGTAAGAAAATATGTGTGCTAATGATTATTTGACAGTAAAAGACTTTCAAATTTTCACCTTATGTAAATATTATATTTTTTTGATTATGCTATTTGTTCTTGATGTTTTGGCAGCCCAGAGTCATTGGGAATTGTCGCGGAGATCGTATTTCTAGTGGTGGCAATCTTATTCCAGTAGTTTAGTTTCAAAGCGGATTCAATTGTGAGTATAATATCTGCAGTGTTATGATACTATTATTGATTCAACAGATTTATGGGGAGATATCCCAAGTCGCAACGTGTGCCATCGCATAACTATTGAGCAACGATCAACATTGTCAAGACTGGAGAGTAGACTTCAAGAACAAGATGAGAAAATTGCCTCTTTGACAAAGATGGTTTCAATGCAACATGGTCATATTTCACCAGACAGCCCCAATCATCCATCATCATCATCCAACAATGTTTCAATCCAAATTCCAACAAATCGAGCAATTCGAGTATGTATTAATTCAATTAATATAATTAGTTTTAAGCTTTCAATTTGTTATAATTTAGTATTATTAACATAGTGATTGACTAATGTTTAGGTGGGGAGTATGGTTTCGCTTAAGAGCTTGTTTGATCCAACAAAAGTGGTAGCTAAACGATTTGTTAAAAGTGTGAATCCATCCGATGAAGCTGGGGGACAAGTTTTGGGCCCTAATTTGTATGAAATACATGTGCAAGTTTTGGTGGATCCTAAAGAGCAGTTGATTAGACTATATGATTTGCACCAAACAATTCAAGATGCACTTGGAGCACCAGTTGCTTGGCCTTGTCATTTAGTATGTATATTTTACTATGCATAGTGTTATTTTTTTGTTATTTTAATCTTCTTGTGATAGTGTAAATTGATGCCAAATATAGTCTTGTGGGCATATTTGATTTATTTTTACTATCATATAATTTTTAGGCCCTTAAAATTATATCAATTACTTGCATTTGTTTATAGGTGTACACAAGTTATGTTCTTGCACTGCATTGAATTTTTATTAGTGTTTGTTTTACTTTTTATGTTTTTATTATATTACATCTATATGGAATATAGATTGTTGTTAGTATTTGTTTTGATTCATGCTTATTTTATATTGCATGTTTCCTTATATGAATTTTTGGTCATAACAAGCAGTTTGGTAGTTTTAGGAATAGAATAAATACGAACTTTTATAGTAGAAGAAAATATTTTGGTGTCTCTTATGATTTTGCTAGAATGTTTTAGATTAAATTTCATTTTTCTTATTTCTAATTCATTTAGACTACATTTTAATGTATTTATTTATCTTTTTTGTGTACAGGTGACATTGAATGAATATTGATGGAAATGTCTTCTTGAAGGTGGATTGAAGCTTTTGTTCTATGTCCTTGTTATTTTGGCTGAAACTTTCTTATAGAAATGCTTGCTATGGTTTTAGAATAAATTTGACTTTTAAAAAATTAGTAGATAGTGAATGACTATTGTATCTAATTACCTGGATTTGGTTCACATTTGTTAGATACTTTTTGTTTTTATGAAATACTTTGATAGTTTTTTACTTTGAATAAATGATTACTGACTATTTTGCATTTCAAAATTTCTATTGTATTTATCATTCTTATGACGTGAGTTGGAATTTTCTTTCTCTATTGTCATCTTTTTAGAATTCAGTTGTAATTTAGTATTTGAATTCATAAAGGTAGGGTTGAAATATTTTTTGCGACCAATTGAAATTGTTGACAGATGATCCATTGAAATTGTTGATGTGTTAAATAGTATCTTTCGGGTTGGCTAAAAAAAAAGGCAAAAAATCCTGGCATTCTCCAGTGTCAGCATAGTCTAGATAAATGTGAAGAACAAATGCCATTATACTTGTAATAGAAGTGTCACTAAAAAGACAATTTAATGACATTTTAAAGTGTCATGTAAATTACATATGTAAGGCTTTTTCACATGTCATGAAAAAAGATATCTAATGACACTTTAAAGTATCAAGTATATTGTATATATAAGGCATTTTTAGATGTCATAAAAAACATAATTAGTGACATTTCAAAGTGTCATGTAAATTAAATATATAAGGCATTTTTAGATGTCATGAAAAACACTATCTAATGACATTTCAAAGTGTCATGTAAATTACATATATAAGGCATTTTTAGATGTCACTATACCAAGTTAGTTTTTAACTACTTTTGCCTTTCCTGACACTTTTGATGTGTCAAGAACAGTATCATTTTCTAGCAATTATATTGTCTTATTAGTAAGTTTTCATGACATTTTAAAATGTCATACACCTATCCTCACATTGGAAAGGACGACACTTGATATGAGTGTCAGGAAAACTAAAGTGTCAGCATATATTTGTTTTAGTGACACTTTCAAATGCCCTTATAGGGCATTTTTCTTGTAGTGTCCATAACATATTTCTAAGGTGCTGGTTTGGTTGGACTTGTTGGAAGGCCTTTTAAAGATGCAAGATGGAGGCCCAATGGTGCTTAAAAGGAGGTGTCCAGCCCATTAACAATTTTTAGACGAATTTTTAAGTTTAATTCTTTTATGTTAAGTTTTCTATTTTGTTTACAAGTTGTAACCTCTTAGAAAGTTACTATATTGTGTTAGGTTACAACTAGTGCTCTTTGTTAAGTTTCTAGAACTTTCTACAAGTTGTTATGCAAGCCTATTTATAGGCCAAAACACTGTTACGAATTTTATAAGTTTTGATGATTAATAAATTTGTGAGTTCTCAAATCGAGTGCTTCTTTCGTTCTTTGCTGATTAAGAAAAACTCCCGAACTTGTGGAGTGATTCCAAGTTCAAAACCCTAGCTTAGAGTTGCCTTATTGGTTTGATCAAGCATTCTAGGTGCTGATTCCTCGAGTTCTTGTTCGTTCCATAAGGAGGTTCAAAGCTTCCTTGAATTTTCGAGTTGTTCATCTTGCGTGTTCAAGGCTTTGGTGCTGATTCTAGAGTCTAGTTCATCCAAGGGGAAAGGTTCGAAATTCATACTTGGTCTTTCAAATAATTCCACGTAGGTCCGCGCGCATCAATTGGTATCAGAGCCATCTTCTTGGATTTTTTCAGGTTTTTCTAATCCAATTTTTCCTTTGGAAAAATTCGGATATATCCCTTTTTTCTTTTTTTGTTGTTTATCAAAGAGCTTCGAGCCTGGTTAAGCAACTTGTGTTTTATTTGCTTTTCTTTTTTTGAGTCGTTGTCAAAGAGTTTCGAGCCTGGACAACAAGTTGTTTTCTTGTGTCTTTACTTTCGTTTCTTGAAAAAAAGAAAAAAATTCATCCATAAATTTCTACTATTTATTTCTCATTGTTTTCTTTGTGAAAATTGTGGCCTAGGTTCTTTAGAGTCGTTCTTGGTTGCTTCTCAATCAAGAATTCTAGGTCTTGTGTGGTATTTTGTGATTCTTGACTGTTTTTTGTGTTTTCTTGATTTTTCATGTGTTAAAAACTCTCAAGTAAAGAAGATTCTTGAACTTAAGACATTCATAAATCAACTTTATTGAAGTTTTGAGTCATTCTTGTATTGTTCTTGAAGGAAAAAAAAAGCAGAAAAATTGTTTAAAAAAAAAAAGAAAAAAAAGGCAGATTGTGTGCTAAAAAGAAAGAGCCAAAAGCACAAAGAAAAAGGTGGAAAAAGAGAATAAAAAAAGGAGTGCACAACAAGGTAAAAACCGTGCACAAACATTTATTCAAAGTTTATTGAAGTTTCTTGGTGTTCTTGATACAAATCTTGAAGTTCTTGCACTTACTTGTCAAGTTCTTCAAGCTGTCCAAAATTGTTTCTTGAGTTCTTGAATTTCTGGAATTTTTTTGTTCAATTTCTTGAGGTTCTTGAACAAGTTCTTGAGCTTTCTTGAAGTTCTTGATAAGTTTCTTGCACTTCTTGGTTTGTAAGTTGAGTTCTTGAAGTTTGTGAGTTGTTGGAATTTTCTGGACTAATTTCTTGAAGTTCTTGGCTGATTTCTTGGACTTTCTTGATCAAATCTTGAAGTTCTTGAAGTCTTGAAGTGTTGGTCAAAGGGTTTTCATCATAAATTAGGGTTATGTTAGGGTTTCTTGCATGTTGGGTTGCTGAAATTCGTACCTATTTTTGGACGAATTTCTGTTACGATTTTTGCAGAAATTTTGGTGTTAAAAGGAGTCTAAAAGGTGTTAGTTGGGTTTATATAGAAGTTATTTGTCATAGGGAAACCAATTGGGTAAAGGAAAACTAGTTGGCAAAGGATAGGAAACCAAATCTTCAAGGTGCAAGGGTTTCTTCATTCTTTTTGGAAAGTGGTGATTCTTGTTTCCTTTTTCTTCATTTTTTTCGTGTATTTCAGTCTATTAAGGAGTGTTTGGGCGTGTTTTAAGGTTTCCTAATTGGTTGTGTTGGTTTTAATTATTATTAGTTCAAGAATTCATTTTGGAAAGTGAATTGGACTATTGGAGTTTTACTTTTTGCACAAGAATATTATTATTTTTCAAGAGAACATTAAAAATCAAGAATTTTTACACATTTATATCACATATTAGGGTGTCTATTTTGTATTAATTCTTGATTCTCATCCATTCTTTGATTTATTTTCTTGATCATAAACACTCTAAGCTAATTTTTCTTGACCTCTACATTTACTCTTTACAAGTTGAGGTTGCTATAGGTCCTTGGTGGATTGATTGAGCTGGTTCTTCATCAAAGAGCCTACAAGAAGATTCTTTTAGTGAAAAAAGGCTTAGTTGTGAGCTCATTTGAGGGTAAAAGCCAATCTACTTGAGGGAATCGAGTGCCAAATACTAAGGGAGTGTTTCACATATTCTTGTCTATTTTTTTTTGTTATTTTTAACTATTTTTCTTGCAGGTTTTTAGGACATAATGGCGCCTTCTATGGATATTAATAATGAACTGAAATTGTTTAGGGAAGCCATTGTTGGTGATTTTGAAAGAAAGATGCACCTTATGAAAGATGAGATCTATGAAAAGATAGATAGGCATTCGTAGTCATCTAATGCCAAAGCTTTTGCATCCAAATCCTCTAAAAAGTTGTCCAAGAATTATTATACTTCAAAGAAGGAGGATGACATGAAGGGTCTTGATGATTGGGATGATTTTTGGAGCAGACATAAAGCACTTGTGGCTGCTCAAAAGGAAAGAGTGCTTGAGGAGGAATCTACTCTCTCAATTAAAGATCAAATTTCATCACCTCTCATTCAAAAGAAGAATCGTGATGCTTTTGAAGAGAAGGATAAACCATTGCGAGATAGTGAACAAGTGCAACAAGTTGAATTCTATACTAGATGCACTGTGAAAAACAAGGTATGTAGTACGTGCATTAATCATGTTAGTTGCACTAATTTGGTGAGTACTATGTGTGTTGGAAAGCTAGGATTGCCTTTGTTGAAACATCCGCATCCATACAAAAGGTTGACTGATAATGGAGAATTTGAAGTAACCAATCAAGTGGAGTTGGAGTTTTCACTCAACAAGTATCATGATAAGATTCTTTGTGACGTGGTACCGATGGAGACTTGTCATGTACTCTTGGGGCATCCATGGCACCTTAAGAATGAAGCCAAATATGATGAGGTGAACAATAACTACTCTTTCAATTGGAATGGGAGGAATGTCAAGCTAATTCCTTTGCCGTCACTTGAGGTAAATAAGGATAAAGAGAAAATTTCAAGAGATTGCAAAGAGTGGGAAAGATCTTTGAGCACACAAGCAAAAGAAAAGAGTGATAAAAAAGAAGAGTGTGTGCAAGAGAAGAGTGAGGATAGTGTAGATCTTGAAGGAGAACAAATTGAGATGAAAATTTCTGAAAAAGATGAAGAAAATAAGAGAGTGGAAGTGGAAGCTAGCAAAAGTGAGAAAAAGAGTGCTTTGATTGAAAGGCCTAAGCTTCTTGTGCCTATGTACAAAGAAGTAGATTATTTTGCTAACATTCTTAACACTTGTTTTCCTAGTGTTTTTGTTTCTCCTTTGCAGCAACTTGGAAGTCAAGACAAAGTGATACTAGTTACAAATTGCTTATTCAATGGTGTTAAGTTGCAAGTTTCTAGATTTTTATCACCAAGTAAGAAGATGCAAGTGTTTACAAGACATGACTTGGTGAAGAGAGGATGTTTTGAGATGAAAATCTGGTCTCATGCCATTAACACCAACTGGTTGATCAAATATATGTTTGATTGGTGGCATGGTGTCAATTGGGTTGAATCACAAAGTTCGAACGCCACATTACCTAACAAGAACTTGCTGGATTCAACAGAATTGTGGCATAAATTTTTGTGTTATTTTCATTTTTTTAATTTACACTTTAATTCGTTATTGCATGTTTATTCTATTCATTTAGGTGATTATGCTTTGCATTTAGTTTGTTTAGATTCATCTAGTGCAATCTGTCCTAGAAGTTTTCTCGTGTTTTTTTGTCATTGCTTGAATGATTTTCAGTATACTTTATGTGATTTTGCATGCCATATTACTTGTTTTAGAGTTCATAAAAGTGTTTATGCATTCTGCCCTATGCATTCTAGTTTTCTAGTTAGTTATAATAATCATGTTCTTCCATCTATTTTGCATCATACGGGTTATTCAAATTTGTTAGTTGGTAGTAATTTACATGAAATTATTTTACATGATCAGTTTTCCCATCTTATTTGCATACTTGTTCAAGACCTTCTTTCTATTAGTGCTTTTCACTCAGTTAGTGTTCAAGAGTCTTATTTAGATTATGATCATGATGGTCATCTTGTTAATGCTTGTTACTTTAAGTCTGTTCATAGGTATTTGTTTAATAGTTCATGTTTGTTCATTCTTTTGCATGTTTTTAAGGATAATATTCATCTAGACATGTTTGTTGCTCTTAAACTTCAATTTATCTTTGCATCTTTTATATGTGTTTTTGAGTTCTTTAGTTTTTCATCTTTAAAGAATGTTGAGTTTTTCTTTACTTGCGTTCATGTTTGCATTATACCATCTGATTTTTATTTGCTTAATATTCATGGTGGTTATATTTATTTATCTATCAATCCTTTAGTTACTAATGATAGCTTATATGAATTCGCGGATTCGAGGACGAATCTTTTCGAGGAATGAGGGATTGATAAGAACCAAAGTGCACCTACACTTGTTGGACTTAGACCTACACTTGGAGGACTTGAAAGGCCGATTATATGGATCAATTTGAGCTCAAGTGGTTGATAATCTTGGCTAGAACGTTGAAGCATAGTTGCTGGTTCTTAACTTACGATTTTTGGCTTGTTTACAAGCTTGAAATTCACTTTGTTCAAGCGGATAAGGAAGGTAGTCAAGTTACCACCAGGTGTCAACAAGTGTAGACACTATTTGAAGAATTAATATTTATTAATTCAACAAAGCTCGTGTGTCAACAAGTGTAGACACTAATATTTTATTTTAATTTAATTAGTCAAGATTAAACAAATTAAATTAGTCTTGATTAATTTAAATTAAATTAAAGTTATTTTATAAGTTCATTTATGTTTGGGCTTATAAGTTGGACCATCAACATGGGCCTCAATTTTAAGTATAATATCCAATAAATTAAAAGTGGATTAATTTTATTAATTCACATTGGACTCTTTGGGCCGACCCATTAATTAAAAGTCTACTTTAATGGGTTTCTTAAGCCACAAGTAACCCAAGTTGGTAGAGAATTCTAGAGAGTTTCCTTGTAAGCCAATTAAACTCTAATTTTGGCTATAAATAAGGACTCTCTCCACTCAAATCAGGAGATATGAAAAATTCTCCAAAGACTTAGAGAAAGCTCTACCAAATTCTTTAGAGATTTCTCTCTCAAATCTCTCAAGCCCAAGTTCAAGTGCAAATCAAATCCTCAAGTCCAAGTTCAAATTCAACCAAGTTTCTGTGATCGTGTTGGAGGCTTGAAGATCCAAGATTCAAGTGTTCGAGACGACAAAATCAAATCAACCGTTTCCTACGGAGAATTCGATTTTAATTCAAGAACAAGCCTTTTTGGGCCCTTGAATTAAGTGTTCGTGAAGAGAAGAATCAGATGATAATTTCTCTTATAAAAAAATTTATCCAGAGATTGTAACTTTTTTATTCTGAATTAATAAATTCGATTTGTGCAATTTTTCTTGTCTTTTATTCGCAGATACGAAATTTGTTGCTACAAATTTCTGGCACGCCCGGTGGGACAATCTTTGCCTCTCATCTCTTCTCTTCCTGCAAGATCTTGTTCAACGAAGTTGACAATGGATTCAATCAAAGCAAGTGGTTCTGATGTCTACTCCAAAATTGTTGCTGTGGGAGATTCGATCTTCTCCGCTGCTACAAAGCAAGAGGTGCCATATGATGGACCAATGACAAGGAGCAAAACGAAAGCCTTAGCACAAAAGGCAAAGGAGGATCCTACTGCTACCTTGGTGGAGATTTCTACAACCTTGCCAACTAAAGATGGTGACCATGGCACCCATGCTGCACACCTTGATGGCCTGACTCATTCAACAACTTCCGTGGTGATGCCCGTGATGATGACAAACACCACAACTCTTGAAGAGCAATTGGCTCACATGACCAAATTTGTGGAAGGACTCGTTGCACACGTGCAAACCCAAGATGCAAAGATAGAGAAACTGATGGGCAAGATTGAGAATGCCGGTGAAAGTAGCCCTTTCGTGTCGAAGCAAATAGAAACTCACGAAGACGTGGAGACTTCTTCCAAGGCAAAGGACACTTCAAAATCACATGGGACAAAACATGTTTCTGTTTCTGCCGATGGAACAATTCGTGTTGATCACCTCAAGGAATTCATTGAAGGAATGATCAAAGACAAGTTTGATGGAGCCTCAAAGTCATCCCACTCTTATGCTAAACCTTATACTGCAAGAGTTGACGGTTTAAAAATGCCTGCTGGATATCAACCTCCCAAGTTCCAACAGTTCGACTGCAAAGGAAACCCCAAGCAACATGTCGCACATTTTGTAGAGACATGTAATAACGTTGGCACTGATGGAGATTTGCTAGTCAAGCAATTCGTGCGTTCATTAAAAGGCAATGCTTTTGATTGGTACACTGATCTTGAACCTGGATCCATTGATACTTGGGAGCAATTGGAGTAAGAATTTCTCAATAGATTCTATAGCACAAGACGGATTGTGAGCATGACCGAGCTCTCGAATGCTCGTCAATGGAAGGACGAACCTGTTGTCGACTACATTGATTGTTGGCGGACTCTTAGTCTTAATAGTAAAGATCGATTGTCTGAGGCGTCTACTATTGAGATGTGCATTCAAGGCATGCACTGGGGGCTTCGTTACATCTTGCAAGGGATACAACCGGAGACCTTCGATAAACTATCAACAAGGCTCATAATTTGGAGATCAATCTTGGGGGACAAGAGCCGCCGGTTCCTGATCCTCGCAAAAGTAAAGAAAAGCAAGAGATGAAAAAGGGAGGTAAACCTCTTGTCAAAAGTGAAAAGAAAGAGTCATTGGTTACAAGTGTAGCACCCTTCAAGGTTATCCCTAAAACAGCAAAGAAAGAAGATGAGAAGGCCAATGTTCGTCAAGAACAAAAGAAGAAACCGTTAACCCTCAAAGATATGCAAGAAAAGGAGTATCTGTTTCTTGATTCTGATGTCCCTGGCATGTTCGATGATTTGCTGAGGTTGAATTTGATTACACTGCCTGAGATGAAGCGACCAAACGAAGCAAAAAGGACTGATGACCCGAATTACTGTAAATATCATCGCTTAGTTGGCCATCCTGTAGAAAAATGTTTTGTTTTCAAAGACAAAGTCATGGAGTTGGCTAGACAAGGAAAAATTCTGCTTGAAGAAGAAAAAGTCGATACACACCAAACTACAATTGGCTCTAGTTCAGTAAAACCTGTGGGAGTTGAAGAGCTTATCGTGAAAACTGGAGAAGCTACTTCATCAATCAAACCGTCTGTCGTTGCGTTTGGGTCATTCTCTCCTGTGGAAATCAAGCCAACTATATTTCCTTTAATTGTTGGAGAAATTTTTGAACAAGAAGATCTTAAATCCACAGTCTCAAAGCTAAATGACTCTGACGATGAAGGATGGATCCTTGTTACTCGTAAAAGGAGACGAAACTCTCATTCGTCTAATAAGACGAATAAGTCACCAATAAGTAGTAAGATGGTTTGGAAGAGAAAAATGAGAATGACAGAAAAGAAAGGTGTTGTCTCCAAGGTTCAAACAAATCATCAGTTCTTACAGAAGACTCGCCGTCCAGTTACATTGAGGGATTTCATGCCAAAGGGATTCTTCGCTGATGACATACTGGACTCATACAATACGATTAACCTCGTGGACTCTCGAGATAACCAATTTGTTGATGAATTCAAAGAGAAAATCTCTATTTCTGTTAAACAACCCCCAAAATGGGTTGCTTCAATCGACAATAAAGACTCGTCTCTTCCGCAACATGCTAATGACGGCAACTCCGAAGTGAATATAGTTCGACCAATCAAAAGACTAGAGCCACTCAAGGGAGTTTCAATTGATCATTTAGATGAAGTGGGAAATCTTGTCTATTCTTTCAGCGATAGTGATCACAAATACTTTGACCCATTTTGTAACTGTGACGCCTGTGAGCAAGCTGCTTTTGATGCTTGGTACGAAGATGATGAAGCATCAAGAAAGAAGAAGTCAAACAAAAAGAAATCTCAAAGTCAAAAGCGAATGGAAGAGTTGCTCGAAACTGGAGATCCCTCCGTTGGAAGACTCTCTGAACCTTCTGAAAAGTTCGACTTTTTAGTCTACTATTCTAATTCAAAAGGTGAAACCCCATCTGAAGGCAATCCATCCTTACCTGACCCATTTTCACCAATTGATGACTATAAGTCTAGCAATGTCGTCAATTCTAATGATATTTTGGTTGAAAAAGTTGATATAGACGAGAACTCCACCACTGCTACAAAAGCATCCATGGAGTGTGCTGCAACAATTGTTTTCAATGATGAAGATTTATTGCTTGGATTCGTACCGCACAACCGTCCATTATTTGTAACTAGCTATACTCGTAAGCAAAAGGTGAACAGAATTCTAATTGATGGAGGCTCTGCAGTCAACATTTTACCTTTGCGAATTTTGAAAGATATTGGCATCTCTATTGATAAACTGTCCAATAACCGATTGATGATCCAAGATTTCAACCAAGGAGGGCAAAGAGCCATCGGAATTATCAAACTTGATATAATGATTGATGGAATGGCTTCTAAAGCATTACTGCACGTCATAGATGCCAAAACAACATACAATATACTCTTGGGAAGGCCGTGGATCCATGAGAATGGGGTCGTACCATCAACACTTCATCAGTGTTTTAAATACTCCCAAGAAGGCGTAGTGAAAAAGGTGATAGCTGATGACAAGCCATTTACTGAATCTGAGTCACATTTTGCTGATGATAAGTTTTATCTTAGGGTCTATGACGCAAAGGAAGTCGATAATCTACTATCAAGTGTGAGTGAAACTCAAAATCTTAATATTTCAAATTTGATTATAAACTCCACTTTGAACAATGGGAAGCATATTGATGCGCAAAAGGTTCAAGGCTCGACTACTCCATCGTCAAGTGATGGACCTGTTATTCTTCGCTATGTTTCAAAGTTAAAAGGGAATGAAGAACAATCGCCTTCAACTAAGGCTGAAGCCTTGAAAGATCTAACATTTCCCATGACAAAGTTAGATACCGTCAAGAGATCATCATCTCCACTAAAAGGATTTGTCCGTCCATCAGAGGAACCAAAAGTTGAGTATAACGCCCTCCCAAGCTCAAGAACTGAGGAAGGTTTCAATCCCAACGCGTATAGACTCCTTGCTAAAGCTAGATATGATCCGCAAAATTCTACAGTTTTAAGCTCTTTACCATCTGAAACTGCTGATGCAAAAGTCCACAGGCTGAACTCTGCTCAAAAGATACTAAGAGAGAAAGGGTATGCTATTGCAAGCTCCAAAGCTGGCATTGGTTATTCCCTGCAAGCTCCAGCTCGTATTAAAATTAATAGGGTAAATAACCATTACATTTCTGTTGAAGATGAAGTATCGTCAAACGTTGATGGTTCAAAGGCAATTGATCGACTTGGGAGCAAAACTCCACGTATTTCAGTTTTTAAAAGGTTAGGGCCGAAAGGAAGAAAAGTGAGAAGTTCTCAGTTGATAAAAGAAAGAGTTGACAAATTGATCAAAGAATTTGAGCCACCATCGTCACCCAATCATAATACACAAAGATATGGTAGTCTTATTCCTTCAAGAATGAAAAGATATACTAATTTTATTGTGCATTGTGGAAGCGTGTTGAAAGTTAAAGAGCATACTATAGTGCACACCATAGTTAAAGAAGATGATGAAGAGAGCATGGCCTCTTGCAATCACATAGCTGCAATTGATGATGAAAGCTGTGGAGAAGAAGATGCTGAAGAAGCTCCACCTGAATTTGAAGAAGGTGTAAAAGGCAACTGTAGATCAATTAAAGGAAATTAATTTAGGTACTCTCGAGCATCCACGTCCAACTTATGTGAGTGTTCTTTTGAGTCTCAAGGAGGAGAATGCGTATGTCGAACTCTTACAAGAATACCGTGACGTCTTTGCATGGAGTTACAAAGAAATGCCTGGTTTAGATCCTAAAGTGGCCGTCCATCACCTAGCAGTCAAATGAGGTGCTCGCCCAAGTTAAACAAGCTCAAAGGCGATTTAGGCCTGATTTAGTTCCCTCAATTGAAGCCGAAGTGAATAAGCTCATTGAAGTTGGGTTCATTCGTGAAGTCAAATATCCTACATGGATTTCGAGCATTGTTCCTGTGCGAAAAAAGAATGGGCAAATTCGCGTTTGTGTTGATTTTAGGGATCTCAATAATGCTTGTCCCAAAGATGACTTCCCGCTTCCTATTACTGAGCTCATGGTTGATGCAACAACTGGACATGAAGCACTATCATTCATGGATGGTTCTTTCGGTTACAACCAAATTCGTATGGCACCTGAAGATGAGGAGTTTACTGCATGTCGCATCCCCAAAGGCATTTACTGTTATAAAGTTATGCCCTTTGAACTGAAAAACGCTGGAGCAACGTATCAAAGAGTCATGCAAAATATTTTTGATGACATGCTCTATAAAAATGTGGAGTGTTATGTTGATGACTTGGTTGTCAAATCAAGGAAAAGAAGTGATCACCTCAATGATTTGAGAGAAGTATTTGATCAACTAAGAAGGTATCAACTCCGAATGAATCCTCTTAAATGTGCTTTCGGAGTCACTTCTGGCAAATTTCTTGGTTTTGTGGTTCGCCATCGTGGCATTGAAATTGATTAAGCCAAAATAGACGCTATAATAAAGATGCCAGAACCACGAGATATTCATGATTTAAAAAGCCTACAAGGGAGGTTGGCTTATCTCAGAAGGTTTATATCAAATTTGGCTAGGAGGTGTCAACCATTTAGCCGCATTATGAAGAAAGGTGTACCCTTTATGTGGGATGAGACTTGCTCAAATGCGTTTAAAAGTATCAAGGCGTATCTCATGAAAGCACCCGTCTTGGCTATGCCGATACATGGAAAGCCATTAATCCTCTACATAGCTGCACAAGAACGATCTGTGGGGGCATTACTTGCCCAAGAAAATGTTGAAGGTAAAGAAGTGGCTTTGTACTATTTGAGTAGGATGATGACTCCAAATGAGCTTAATTACTCCCAAATTGAGAAATTGTGCTTGGCACTTATTTTTGCTATTCAAAAATTGAAGCACTACTTTCAAGCTCATACAGTACACCTAATCTCCAAGGCAAATCCAATCAAATATGTAATGAGTAGACCAGTTCTCTCTGACCGCCTGGCAAGGTGGTATCTCAATTACAGTAATTTGAGATCGTTTATGTTCCACAAAAGGCAGTAAAAGGACAAGTTCTTGCAGATTTTCTAGCCGACCATCCGATTCCTGCTGAATAGGAGCTATGTGATGATCTTCCGGACGAAGATGTACTCCTCGTAGAAATTCGTCCACCATGAAAGATGTACTTTGATGGTGCTGCTCATCGTGAGGGAGCTGGTGCTGGGGTTATTTTCATAACACCCGACAGAGAAGTGATTCCGTATTCCTTTGCCTTAAGTCAACGTTGTTCAAATAATGTTGCCGAATACCAAGCACTCATACTTGGACTTGAAATGGCCGTTGACATGAAACAACTCGATCTTCAAGTTTATGGAGATTCAAAATTGGTTGTTAATCAACTCATGGGCAGCTACGAAGTTAAGAAGCCAGAATTAATCCCATATCGTGACTATGCCAGACAACTCATTGGATGGCTTGGAGGTGTGACTATCGAGCACGTACCAAGAAAAGAAAACAAGCAAGCTGATGCATTAGCCATGCTCGCTTCAACGCTGGCACTGTCCAATCACGAGATGCAAGTTCCGGTGTGTCGAAAGTGGGTGGTTCTACCATTATTTGATGAAGACAAGTATGAAGAAATTGAAATTCATACTATCTCTATTCGTGAAATTGAAAAAGAGGATTGGAGACAACCACTTGTTGAATATCTCAAATATGGAAGGCTTCCGAATGACGCACGAAAGAGGACAAATATTCGTCGTCGTGCTCCTCGATTCATCTTTTACAAGGATACATTGTATCGACGTTCATTTGATGGTGTATTCTTGCGCTGCCTAGGAGAGGATGAAGCATTCCAAGCCATCGAAGAAGCTCATTCTGGGATTTGTGGTGCTCATCAGTCTGGTCCTAAATTGCATTTTCATGTCAAAAGGATGGGTTACTATTGGCCTACGATGGTCAAAAATTGTATAGAATATGCTCAAAGGTGCCAAGCCTGTCAATTCCATGCAAATTACATTCATCAGCCTCCGGAACCATTGCATCCGACTGTAGCTTCATGGCCTTTCGATGCTTGGGGACTTGACGTAGTTGGACCGTTGCCAAAGTCATCTGCTCAACATCTGTATATTTTAGCTGCTACTGATTACTTCTTCAAATGGGCTGAAGCTGTGCCACTCAAACAAGTGAGAAAGGAAGATGTTGTGAATTTCATTCGCATTAATATCATCTATCAGTTATGGGGTGCCTCGATATATCATAACTTGATAACGGCAAGTCATTCTCCAACAGTTTGATGGATAAGTTGTGTGAAAAGTTCAAATTCAAACAACACAAGTCCTCAATGTATAATGCTCCTGCAAATGGTTTAGTCGAAGCATTTAATAAAACCCTTTGCAATCTGTTGAAGAAGGTCGTGACTAAATCAAAACGAGACTGGCATGAGCGAATTGGCGAAGCTCTTTGGGCCTATCGCACCACTCATAGGACACCCACACAAGCTACTCCTTATGCCTTAGTGTATGGTGTTGAAGTTGTTCTACCTCTTGAGCAACAGATTCCATCTCTAAGGATTGCCATTCAAGAAGGGCTAACTGAAGAAGAAAATGCCCGCCTGCGTCTTGAAGAGTTGGAAGCTTTGGATGAAAAAAGGTTGGAGGCACAACAAAGTCTTGAATGCTATCAAGCCCGCCTTTCTAAAGCTTTTAACAAAAGGATCCGTCCTCGCTCCTTTCAAGTTGGTGACATGGTTCTCACTGTTCGAAGGCCAATAGTCATGACACACCGCACCAAAGACAAATTTGTGTCCAAATGGGATGGACCGTATGTGGTTCGCGAAGTCTACACAAACGGCGCCTACAAGTTGGTTGACCAAGATGGTGTGAAAGTTGCCCGATAAACGGAAAATTTCTGAAGCAATATTTGCCATAAAGAAGTGAAGTGCTCCTTGACGCACGAAGCTTAAACTGCATGTTGCTCCTGGCCCGCATGAGCTAAAACTGTGGATGGCAAGCACCAATAGTGTAGTATGTGGTTAAACTACTGAAACACTCCACCAAGTCTAAGGTGGTAAACAAATAGATACTTCTGGCCCGCATGAGGTTAAACTGTGAACGGCAAAGGAATTACGTGTGACTTGATTCTCTTTTGGGATACGTAGGCAGCTTAGGGGGCAACTCCTAAGTTCAGTTACACCATTTTAAACACATCATGTGTTCCTTCTGAAAACTTAAATTTTACTCTAACAAAAAAAAAGAATACAAAAAATAAAATGTATTTTGTTCATAATATTTGAACGATGCATTTCAAGTATTCTTTTATGTTAGATAAAATTTGGTAGTTTGCTTTAATTCTTGCATCTAATAGTTTTAAATTTGAACTATTGAGGCAAAGAAGTAAAGTAAAGCATAAAAGGAGGGAGAAATACAAATGTGAAAAATTGAGGACTTTTATTGATAAAGCAAAGGTACTTTGGATCAAATTACATGTTTGATGCTAATCTTTGCTAAAAAAAAAAAAAATGGACTACGAAAGTCTATCCAACAAAAGAACGCAAGAGGCAAAGAAATGTCACAAAATCTAGAGTTTGAACTCTATTAACTCCTTGCGGTTTGCTTCTAGTAGTTCCTTCATCTTCTCCAAAGTTTCACTTTCTTCAGCCAGCAATGGGGTCGAAATCTCAATCTTAGCGACTTCTGCTTTCAAATTCTCGACGTTAGACTGCCTTTCAGAAAGCTCCTCCTCATCTTTCTTTACTAGTGAAAAAGTTTCTTTTCTCTGAGCATCCAAGAGTTCAAGTCGTTTCTTCAATTCTTTTTCTTCACGATCAATGTCTGCAAGCCTATTCATGCTGGACAAGACCTTCTCAGCTTGCTGTTTTGCTAAGACTTCAGCATCATTAAGGCGACGTGCAGCAGCAGCAAGTAATTTGTCATAAGATTCGACAGGAACTTTCTCTGAAAGCATGGATTTGGTAGAATCATATTGGGCAACGTTTTCAAAGAAGGTTTTCAAAAGACCTTGCAAAGGTGAAAGATTGATAACATTGCCACTACCCATTTCCGCCATGATGCTATTGGCTTTGGCCTCCAGCGTTGACATGCGCTCTAATGGTCTACCAGATATCTGTCCTTTAAGATTGTTCCACAACATCTGAATGTAGCTTTGGCGACAATCCAAGATTACAGTTTCAGGACAAAATTCAGAAGCTTGTGGTTGCCTTGGCCACGTTGGTGGATCAAATATTTTGAGTTTTTTCCTCTTAGTAGTCAATTGGGCATCCAACTCTTCTTCGCAAGGATCAGAGTCTAAAGTTTGAATCTTTTCACTTGCTTGCTTTTTGATACTATCACCAGTATCTTCAAGTTGGGGAGACTTAGACACTTGCTTCGCCAAGAGTTCGAAAGCATCAGGCCCATCAACTGAGCCTTGACTAGCTTCTTGGTCATCAATGAATACCAATGGTAGATCATCCAACTGCATGCAAAGTGATTCAATGTTTGTCATAAAGACATCTAAATAAATTCAAGACTAATGTGATGTTTTCAAAAAATGAAGGCAAGGAGAAACTCGTTGATGAAAATAAATCTTACAATTTGAGGAAGGCTAATGTCAGGTATAGATATATCTGAATGGCTTCAAAGAACCTTTTTGGGTCTAAGTCATTATTATCCAAAGTAGAGGTTGTTACCTTGTTCTTTTTGCGCTTCCAATGTTGATCACTGTTGTGGGATTGCTCATCATCCTCAAGCAAAGAATTGTCCCGTTGCTTTTCATGACAATCTGCGATCTTGTGGCCATTAGTTTTCACCACTATAGAAGAAAGGCGGCGAGAAGCATTCTTTTGAGTTGTTTCCTTGTCAACAGCATCTTTTGGTGGAGCAGTCTTGTCCTTCGAGCCCCTTGAGTTTCTTTCTTCCTCTATGGCGTATTTGGCTGTCTTGGTTTTCAACTCTTGGGCACTAATTCTTTTAAGAGGTTCAGTCAAATCCACCAGGTCTTTGCCCTTCAACTTCTTATGTTCCGCTGTCGATTGAAGACTTGCCACTAAGGTACTTTGACCCTCAAGCATGTATTTTCCATGGGTTTTAGACCACCAAGTCTGAAAACTCGACGAGACGCATTTGTTAGCATCTAAGGAAGAAGCGGGAAATAGCAGTTTTGCATTGGTTCCACTACGAGTAAGATTACGCCAAAGTGTTCGACCTAGTTCATAGTTGGTAGAACGTACTTCAGCCCCAAGTTCTTTTGGAATGTCTTGAAGAAATCCAAATTGTCGAGCAAATCTGTATGGGCTATAAGGCTCGACCAAGAATTTTTCTTCAACATGAAGGACCAAGTAATTTGAGCGCGCACTGAGAAAATAACCAAGTTCTAGAGTTGATAATTTATTATTATCAACAAACAATTCATTTTTGCTCCCTACGAGTGAAATTTCTGACCATCGCACCTTGTACCAATATGAATAATATTGCGAGCTTCATTCTCATCATAGTATCGAGCTCCACCTTCTCCAGAATAATTGGTCATCATAGGTGCTGGCAGAGCTTCCGGAGCAAGATAATGGGTTGAAAAGTATTGCGCCAACCATGCATATACGTAATGCACTGGAAAAGAAGCATTTGAATGTCCCGGAGTCGGTGAATGTGCAACCTTATTTAGTCCTTTGTATATATTGAGAAGAATTGGAACAGCAAGACAAATTTTGCGACCAGACGCCATTATGCTTGCAGCCTTAAATGTAGTGGGTCTGATAACGTGGAGATCTTCACTTGGTAGAGCAAAAACACACAACCAACACGATATAAATGCCGCGAGATACGTTTCTTCTCTCAGTTGAGTTTTAACTCCAAGAGTGTTGAAGACATTGATTCCTAAATCCTGAAAGTCTGCCCGGTTTGCCAATTTGCCCATTCGGATTTTGAGTAGATTGAGGACGGGATACTTTCTTCAACCTCCTAGGTTTTGGTTTTTGATATTTGGACTTTCCATTGAACCAGAAATTGATCCACTGGCCAACGCGAACCCCTGACATGTTGGTCTCTCCTTTTTGGAGGTGGTGAAAAGCTGCAAACAAGTACTCGCAACTTTGAGGAAGATGTCTAACCTTCTTTTCGTCAAGACCTGTTAATTCTCTAACACACGGGATAACCTCCTCGTAGACATTGCCAACGATGGGAAGTCCTCCTAATCGGTGTAGATCCCATAGAGAAAGTGACAACTCACCTAGCTGAGGTATGTAGCGTGTTAGTTTCTGGACACCATGCCTCACAAAATGCTCGGACAATGTTAGGGTTTCTATCATATGTGAAGAGTGATGCATATAAAGCTTCATAAAGGGAGGCGTCTCGAAGTGTCTGCTTGCTTCTCCCTAAGATGTCCTCAAGCCATTCCCAATACTTCTCAATAAAGCCAAACTCTCCGTTGAGTTTTAAAAGACTTCCCCAATGTGCTTCTTTAGAAATGATGCGCCTACCAAGAGTTTGGAAAGATATCGTTCTAGGATCCTTTGTATGGATAAGTGACCTCAATGAATAAACTCTTAGACCACCATCTTGAAGAATCTCCGATGACCAATTGTCTAGATGAGGGCACTTGTGTTGAGAACAATTCTCAGCGAAATTTCCATACATAGCAAGATGGACCAATAATTTGGTTCCCCTTTCATCAGAGTTGTCAACGTGATCAACAATTAAGAGGTGTTTTTGGCCTGAAACACTAACATCTTTAAATGTTACCATGGCGTGGTCCTGAAAAGAAAAATCAATATGGGTTAGTTGACAATTTTAATTGAAAATGCATAGGTCATTACGGCAAATCTTAAAAAATGGTGCAGTGCCTAAAGCTATGATTTAGCACCACCTTACTTGAAAACTCTATCGACGGACAAGCCAGAATAAGGCCCGTCAAAGCACTATGAATATATGAGTTTAAATGAAACTCATCCATGTGCTGTCGAATCAAGTCTAAGTAAGGTTCGTCCATGTGCCATTGGTGCACAAATCAAAGAAGACTTGTCAAGCACTATGGAGGTGCAAATCGAGATGAAGCTTTTCAAGCACAATGAGCATGGGAATCCACAAGTGATTTGCTTAAAGATGCTATATAAATCAATGGCTTTGTGATTTCTCAAGCCTTGTGGGGCTATCATTGAAATGGTGCCTCCACGAATTTCTAAGCCTTGTGGGGCTATCATCGAAATTGGTACCTCTACGGATTTCTAAGCCTTGTGGGGCTATCATCAAGATTGATGTCTCCACGGATTTCTAAGCCTTGTGGGGCTATCATCGAAATTGATGCCTCCAGGGATTTCTAAGCCTTGTGGGGCTATCATCGAAATTGGTATCTCCACGGATTTCTAAGTCTTGTGGGGCTATCATCGAAATTGGTGCCTCCATGGATTTCTAAACCTTGTGGGGTTATCATCGAAATTGGTCCCTCCACGGATTTCTAAGCCTTGTGGGGCTATCATCGAAATTGGTGCCTTCACAAATTTCTAAGTCTTGTGGGGCTATCATCGAAATTGGTGCCTCCACAGATTTCAAAACTGGAGAAGCTACTTCATCAATCAAACCGTCTGTCGTTGCGTTTGGGTCATTCTCTCCTGTGGAAATCAAGCCAACTATATTTCCTTTAATTGTTGGAGAAATTTTTGAACAAGAAGATCTTAAATCCACAGTCTCAAAGCTAAATGACTCTGACGATGAAGGATGGATCCTTGTTACTCGTAAAAGGAGACGAAACTCTCATTCGTCTAATAAGACGAATAAGTCACCAATAAGTAGTAAGATGGTTTGGAAGAGAAAAATGAGAACAACAGAAAAGAAAGGTGTTGTCTCCAAGGTTCAAACAAATCATCAGTTCTTACAGAAGACTCGCCGTCCAGTTACATTGAGGGATTTCATGCCAAAGGGATTCTTCGCTGATGACATACTGGACTCATACAATACGATTAACCTCGTGGACTCTCGAGATAACCAATTTGTTGATGAATTCAAAGAGAAAATCTCTATTTCTGTTAAACAACCCCCAAAATGGGTTGCTTCAATCGACAATAAAGACTCGTCTCTTCCGCAACATGCTAATGACGGCAACTCCGAAGTGAATATAGTTCGACCAATCAAATGACTAGAGCCACTCAAGGGAGTTTCAATTGATCATTTAGATGAAGTGGGAAATCTTGTCTATTCTTTCAGCGATGGTGATCACAAATACTTTGACCCATTTTGTAACTGTGACGCCTGTGAGCAAGCTGCTTTTGATGCTTGGTACGAAGATGATGAAGCATCAAGAAAGAAGAAGTCAAACAAAAAGAAATCTCAAAGTCAAAAGCGAATGGAAGAGTTGTTCGAAGCTGGAGATCACTCCGTTGGAAGATTCTCTGAACCTTCTGGAAAGTACAATTTTTTAGTCTACTATTCTAATTCAAAAGGTGAAACCCCATCTGAAGGCAATCCATCCTTACCTGACCCATCTTCACCAATTGATGACTATAAAGTCTAGCAATGTCGTCAATTCTAATGATATTTTGGTTGAAAAAGTTGATACGGACGAGAACTCCACCACTGCTACAAAGGCATCCATGGAGTGTGCTGCAACAATTATTTTCAATGATGAAGATTTATTACTTGGATCCACACCACACAACTATCCATTATTTGTAACTGGCTATACTCGTGAGCAAAAGGTGAACAGAATTCTAATTGATGGAGGCTCTGCAGTTAACATTTTGCCTTTGCGAATTTTGAAAGATATTGGCATCTCTGTTAATGAACTGTCCAATAGCCGATTGATGATCCAAGATTTCAACCAAGGGGGGCAAAGAGCCATCGGAATTATCAAACTTGATATAATGATTGATGGAATGGCTTCTAAAGCATTACTGCACGTCATAGATGCCAAAACAACATACAATATACTCTTGGGAAGGCCGTGGATCCATGAGAATAGGGTCGTACCATCAACACTTCATCAGTGTTTTAAATACTCCCAAGAAGGCGTAGTGAAAAAGGTGACAGCTGATGACAAGCCATTCACTGAATTTGAGCCACATTTTGCTGATGCTAAGTTTTATCTTAGGGTCTATGATGCAAAGGAAAAGTCTTGAAGTAAACGTCTTTGGAGAATTTGGTAGAGTTTTCTTCTAAGCCTTTGGAGAATTTATCATATCTCCTCACTTGAGAGGGGAGAGCTCTTATTTATAGCCAAAATTAGGGTTTAATTGGCTTACAAGGAAACTCTCTAGAATTCTCTACCAACTTAAGTTACTTGTGGCTTAAGAAACCCATTAAAGTAGACTTTTACTTCAACTCTCTAGAATTCTCGCCGCCTTTCTTTTATAGTGGTGAAAACTAATGGCCACAAGATCGCAGATTGTCATGAAAAGCAACGGAACAATTCTTTGCTTGAGGATGATGAGCAATCCCACAACAGTGATCAACATTGGAAGCGCAAAAAGAATAAGGTAACAACCTCTACTTTGGATAATAATGACTTAGACCCAAAAAGGTTCTTTGAAGCCATTCCAGATATATCTATACCTGACATTAGCCTTCCTCAAATTGTAAGATTTATTTTCATCAACGAGTTTCTCCTTGCCTTCATTTTTTGAAAACATCACATTAGTCTTGAATTTATTTAGATGTCTTTATGACAAACATTGAATCACTTTGCATGCAGTTGGATGATCTACTATTGGTATTCATTGATGACCAAGAAGCTAGTCAAGGCTCAGTTGATGGGCCTGATGCTTTCGAACTCTTGGCGAAGCAAGTGTCTAAGTCTCCCCAAGCTTGAAGATACTGGTGATAGTATCAAAAAACAAGTAAGTGAAAAGATTCAAACTTTAGACTCTGATCCTTGCGAAGAAGAGTTAGATGCCCAATTGACTACTAAGAGGAAAAAACTCAAAATATTTGATCCACCAACGTGGCCAAAGCAACCACAAGCTTCTGAATTTTATCCTGAAACTGTAATCTTGGATTGTCGCCAAAGCTACATTCAGATGTTGTGAAACAATCTTAAAGGACAGATATCTGGTAGACCATTGGAGCGCATGTCAACGCTGAAGGCCAAAGCCAATAGCATCATGGCGGAAATGGGTAGTGGCAATGTTATCAATCTTTCACCTTTGTAAGGTCTTTTGAAAACCTTCTTTGAAAACATTGCCCAATATGATTCTACCAAATCTATGCTTTCAAGAAAAGTTCCTGTCGAATCTTATGACAAATTACTTGCTGCTGCTGCACGTCGCCTTAATGATGCTGAAGTCTTAGCAAAACCGCAAGCTGAGAAGGTCTTGTCCAGCATGAATAGGCTTGCAGACATTGATCGTGAAGAAAAAGAATTGAAGAAACGACTTGAACTCTTGGATGCTCAGAGAAAAGAAACTTTTTCACTAGTAAAGAAAGATGAGGAGGAGCTTTCTGAAAGGCAGTCTAACGTCGAGAATTTGAAAGCAGAAGCCGCTAAGATTGAAACTTCGACCCCATTGCTGGCTGAAGAAAGTGAAACCTTGGAGAAGATGAAGGAACTACTAGAAGCAAACCAGCAAGGAGTTAATAGAGTTCAAACTCTAGATTTTGTGACATTTCTTTGCCTCTTGCGTTCTTTTGTTGGATAGACTTTCGTAGTCGATTTTTTTTTTTTTTTTAGCAAAGATTAGCATCAAACATGTAATTTGATCCAAAGTACCTTTGCTTTATCAATAAAAGTCCTCAATTTTTCACATTTGTATTTCTCCCTCCTTTTATGCTTTATTTTACTTTTTTGCCTCAATAGTTCAAATTTAAAACTATTAGATGCAAGAATTAAAGCAAACTACCAAATTTGATCTAACATAAAAGAATACTTGAAATGCATTGTTCAAATATTATGAACAAAATACATTTTATTTTTTTGTATTCTTTTTTTTTTTTTTTTTGTTAGAGTAAAATTTAAGTTTTCAGAAGGAACACATGATGTGTTTAAAATGGTGTAACTGAACTTAGGAGTTGCCCCCTAAGTTGCCTACTGTATCCCAAAAAGGAATCAAGTGACACGTAGTTCCTTTGCCTTCACAGTTTAATCTCATGCGGGCCAGGAGTATCTATTTGTTTACCATCTTAGACTTGGTGGAGTGTTTCAGTAGTTTAACCACATACTACACTATTGGTGGTTGCCATCCACAGTTTTAGCTCATGCGGGCCAGGAAGCAACATACAGTTTAATCCTGAAATCCTAAGACTTTCTTGGCAACGCAACCGTGCACCTACACTTGTTGGACTTGGACCTACACTTGGAGGACTTGAAAAGGCCGATTATATGGATCAATTTGAGCTCAAGTGGTTGATAATCTTGGCTGGAACATTGAAGCATAGTTGCTGGTTCTTAACTTACGATTTTGGACTTGTTTACAAGTCTTGCAGAGTTCTTGGACTATCTTGACCAAAATCTTGAAGTTCTTGGACTTACTTCTTAATTCTTGAACTTGTACAAAGTTGTTCCTGATTTTCTTGAAGTATAGAGTTGCTGAAATTTTTTTGTTTTGAATTCTTGAGCTTCTTGATTGATTTTTTGAACTTTCTTGATCGATTCTTGAAGTTCTTGAAGCCCTTTTGAGTTACCTTTAACCTATCTCCTAATTGGTTAGGGTTTTGGGGTTGAATTATTTGAGTATTGGTTGCTGGAATTTTGCATTGTGTGCTGTACGAATTTTTCTGGTTATTTTTTAGAAAGTTTTAACGTTAAAAAGGGGGAGTTTAGCACATTTTTCTGGAAGTTTTGGGGCTATTTAGTTGAGTTTTGGGACCAGCTTCTTGCTTGGGATTGGTAGGATCAAGTTCTTGAACTTAGTTCTTGGATTTTGGGTGAATATGCTTGCTGGAATTTTTGTTAATCTTTAGCTAGGATTTTTCTGAAAATTTTCTAGCTTATTTGATCTTAAAAAGGGACAATAAGGGACTATTTTTGTGGTTAAATAGAAGTTAGTTTGTGTTGGAAACCAATTGGGAGAAGGAAAGTTAGTTGCAAGTGAATTTGGAAACTAATCCTAAAGGTGCAAGAGTTTCCTTTTCTCTTTTGGAAAGTGGCTATTGTAGGGTGTTTCCTTTTTAATTTTTTCGTGTTTTTCAGCTTCTTGGGGTAGTGAATTTCGTGTTTTTGACTTTCCTAATTGATTTGTGTTAGTTTTTAATTGTTATTTGTTCAAGAATTCATTTTGGAAAGGGTATACAATCCTACTCCAACAAGGATTGCTTTGAGTTTTTGTTTTTTGCATAAAAATATTCATACTTTTCAAGAGAACTTTAAAAATTAAGATTTTTACACACAAGAATACCACACATTAGGGTTTCTAATTTGTGTTCTTCTTGAGTCAAGTCTTGTTTATTCCATCTTTTCTTGAATTCTCCTGATCAAACAATTACTCTAAGCTTATTTATCTTTGACCTCTACACTTACTCTTGGTTTTGACTTCTTGGAGCTTTACAAGAAAGGTTGAACTAGTTCTTTTCATCAAATGACATATAAAGGAGTTACTCAAGAGTGGAAAAAGGCTTAGGGGTGAGCACATTTAAGGGAAAAAGCCACAATTCTTTGAGTGATACATGAGGGTTGAGTGTATACACTAAGGGAGTGGTGAGGCAATTTCCTTTATTTTTTGTTTATCTTGTGCTAACTTGTTTTTGTAGGTTTTACTTGACCATGGTTGAGCAAAGAGATATTTCAATGGAGGACATCCAATTTATATTGAACGCCATGCAAGAGGAGTTTAGAAGGATGTATAGCCACATAGATGATGTGGAGTCCGCCATTAAGGGGAAAATGAAGGTGACCACTAATCCACCTTATGAGGAGGAGCATGAAGAGTATGATTCTGATAATGAAGAAGTAAACTCCTTTGGTGGTGACCGTGGAGAATTATTGGTCACTAGGAGGGCATTAAATGTGCAACCAAAAGACGATGAGGAGAATCTACAACGAGAGCATATTTTTCATACGCGTTGTACTGTGCTCAATAAGGTATGTAGCATTATCATTGATAGTGGTTCTTGTACTAACGTTGCTAGTACCTTATTTGTAGGTAAGTTGCACTTGGAGACTGTGGAGCATCCAAAGCCCTACAAACTTCATTGGCTTGATAATCAAGACGAAATCAAAGTGACTAGACGTGTGCTTGTTACTTTCTCAATAGGCAAGTACAAGGATGAAGTTTAGTGTGATGTTGCCCCAATGCAAGCATGCCATATTCTCTTAGGGCGTCTTTGGCAATATGATAGAAGAGTTTCATATGATGGATACAAGAACAACTACTCTTTTAAGTGGAATGAACGAAAGATTGTTCTTAATCCAATCTTGCCATCCGAAGCTCATTCTGATCAAGTGAAGATTGCAAGAGATTTTCAATTGCAAGCTAAGAATAAGAATGAGGAAAAGAATAAGAGGGAAGTCGTGCAAAGTAAAAAGAGTGAGGAGAGTGTTTCTTCTACAAGAGCAAAGAAAAGAGAAAACAAGAGTGTTTTGCTAGCTAGATCAATAACTCTTGTATCTTTATACTCTAAAGAAGAAGTGTATTTTGCTAACTCACTTTATAACTCTTAGTCTTTTTGTGGTGATTTTGCAGGTTGATACTCATGGAGAGATGCCACATTATTGCTGTTTTGTAGTGAGTTGCCATTCAAGAAGCTTGGAAGTTGACAAAACTGTGGTGAAAGAGTTGAAACCAAGTTCAAACGCCACATTGAGCTTGACAGCTATGATGGATTCAACTGATTTGTGGCCTAAGTTTTCATGTTTTAGTTGTTTTAATTTGCAACTTAGTTCATTCTTGCATATTTGTTTTGTTAGTTTAGACGATTTGCATTTAGCATGTTTAAATTTATCTAATGCAATTAGTCCAAATGATTTTCTGGTGTTTTTGTTACATCGTTTGAATTATTCTAGTAAGTTGATTGATGATATTTCTCACATTCTAGGGCTTGTTAGGCATTATTCATGTGATGCTCATTTTCTTAGTTCACGTGATATTTACTTAGATTCTTTTCATAAGTCTTTGTTCAACCATAAATTTTATCTTGTTAGCAATTTTTATTCTGAGTCCAATTATGGTTGCATAGACTTTAGAAATCGTGTTATTCTTTTCCATGTTTTTAGGGATAGTCTGCATCTAGATATGTTTATTCTTCTTAAGTTAGAATTTGTTCTTGCATCTTATGTTTCAATTTGCATTGAGTTTCGCATTCTAATTCATACGTCATGTATATATATCATTGGTGTTTATTTTTCTATCAGTCCTTTAGTTACTTATGTTAGCTTATATGATCTCGCAAATTCGAGGACGAATCTTTTTGAGGGAGGAGGGATTGATGTGATTCTAGGAGTGCTTACAATCTTGATGCTTGGATATTCTCATGGAGCAACTCGTTTAGACCAAGATGAGATCAAATCATGGCTGATCATGAGGGGAACGTTCAAGCTTTGCGACTACCATGGTGTAATTCGTGACTTTAGGCCTCTCAATGGACTTGGTGATCAAGCTATTCAACTGTGTTCATTAGGCCAAAAGTTTATGCATTGGTTATGGATTAAATACACATTCAAAGAAATTCCAATTAAAGCTTCTAAGTGGTCCATAACATATTTCTAAGTGGTCCATAACATATTTCATAGGTGCTGATTCCTCGAGTTCTTGTTCGTTCCATAAGGAGGTTCAAAACTCCTTGAATTTTTGAGTTGTTCATCTTGCGTGTTCAAGACTTTGGTGCTGATTCTAGAGTCTAATTTATCCAAGCGGAAAGGTTCAAAATTCATACTTGATCTTTCAAGCAATTCCACGTACGTCCGCACGTATCAAAAGAAGATCATCTTGTGTCAACCAATGGCATGCTTCACCTTTCTTTAGAGAAATATTGAGAATTTTAAACGCTGAATCGCCCGACAGCCATGCTGAGGTAGCCATGTGACAAACTACAAGGATAGTATTGACTTGAGCTTTTATTTGAGGTTCAACTAAATTCACAACATAGATTTGGATGGAAGATAGCATATGGCAAAAATAATTCAAAAATGGAAAGAATACTCCGTGGCAGGACGTAATTTTTTCCACATTAAGTTTCTCAATTTTTTCAATAATAAGCTTTTCTTGCGAACCCTTTGAGCTTGCTGAAGTCAAAACAACTAAGCATTTGCTACCTAAAATAATCTTAGAGAATTGAACCATATGTTTGATGGATTTTGGGCAACTTGGAATCTCCCCTCTAAATGCAACAGCATTACAATAACAAAGTGTAGCTTCAATATTAGCTTTTGCATACGGGTTAACAAATGATTAAGGGAATACTTTTTTCAATTGCACTATCAACTAGAGAGATTTTGGATGCAATTCAAAAAGGAAGAAATGTGGATGCAATTCAAAAAGGAAGAAATGCATGTTGAGTAAATTGTTCCTCCAAGTTTAGTAGATGAACTCTATTCCCTTGTTTAAGAATTGACATTCTAACGAATGAAAAGAACTCAATTTTCTGGATAGTTAATGACTCATTTTTGTGACATAGGCATAAAATTTTCCCAAAGGCATTTTGATGTTTACTTCAACGTAACAAGCCAAATTGGTAATACTGCAAAACTTGGAATTAGACTGAAAAAATTGCTTGCATACTAATGTAGTGAAGAAGTGACTATCATCTTTATTTTATGGCAATAATTTAAATAAGAGAGCTACAGACATAGGAGTAATGCATGAATCGGACCAATATTCGAGCTGATTTGAGCCAGGAAATGAAATTGAAGGAATGATGTAAGATGAAGCAAGACAGATGAAGGCAATTAAAAAGAGAAACATAGCAAACGTAAATTGGTCATCTTCTTGATTTTGGAGTTCGGATAGCGTGTTTTGCTTGAAAAAGGAGACTAAATTAGGCATCATACATAACAATATATGTCAGATGAGATTGAAAAGGCAAAATGGACAGAAAATTGTATATATTGATGGAGCAAATAACGATATGAAAAACAAGACAACAATTCTATAACATGACACTATGGAACAATAAAAGGGATGTGATGCAGCTTGGTAGCTCACCTATTGTATACAAAATATGATACGGGTGGAGTTGTGAAATGCATCAAGTTCGCCATGATTCAACACATTCATTCAATTGCCAACCAGAAGAAATCTTAGTAAAGATTTCTACCCTGCATCAAATTCTCTTAAGTACCAATCAAAAGAAAACCATCTTGTGTCAACCAATGGCATGCTTCACTCTTCCCTAGAGAAATATTAAACATCTAAAATGCTGAATCACCCGTAAGCTATGCCAATGTATCCAAGTGACAAACTGTAAGGATGGTATTGACTTGAGCTTTTGTTTGAGATTCAACTAAATATACAGAATAGATTTGGATGTAGGAAAGCATGTGGTGGAAATAACTCCAAAATGAGAGGAATACCACATGACAAAACACAATTTTGTCCATATTAAATTTCTCAATCTTTTCAATAATCAACTCTTCTTGCGAACCCTTTGTGCTTGCTGAAGTCAAAGCAACTAAGCATTTGCTACAAAAAGTAATCTTGGAGAAAATAACCATGTTATCGATAGATTTTTGGCTACTTTGAATCTCCCCTCTAAATACAGCAGCAGTGTAATAACGAAGTGTAGTTTCATTATTAACTTTCGTGTTTGGGTTAACAAACGATTTAGGGAATATTTTTTTTTATTTCACTCCCAACTAGAGGGATTTTGGATGCAATTTGAAAAGGAAGAAATGCATGTTGAGGAAATTTATCTTCTTAATTTTATAGATAGCCTCTATTCCCTTGTTTAAGATTTGACATTCTAAAGAATGAAAAGAACTCAATTTTCTGGACAATTAATGACTCATTATTGGTGACAAAGCCATAAAATTTGCCCAATGGCAGTTAAGTGTTTACTTCAGCATAACAAGCAAGATTGGCAAGGCTGCAAAACTTGGCATTAGACTGAAAAGATTGCATGGATACTAATGCAAAGAGGAAGTCACTATCATCTTTATTTAATGGCTATAATTTAAATAAGAGAGCTACAGGCATAGGAGTAATGCATGAACCGGACCGATATTTGAGCTGATTTGAGCAAATAAATGAAATTGAAGGAGTGATGCAAGAAAAAGCAACATAAATGAAGACAATTACAAAGAGAAGAACAACAAACGTAAACAGGTCATCTTCTCGACTTTGGAGTTTGGATAGCATGTTTTGTTTGAAAAAGGAGACTAAATTAGGCGTCATACATAACAATATATGTCTAATGAGATTGAAAAGACAAAATGGGCAAAAAATTGTATATATCAATGGAGGAAATAACTATATGAAAAACAAGACAGCAATTCTATAACATGACACTTTAGAACAACGAAAGGAATGTGATAACTTGGTAGCTCACCTATTATATACAAAATGTGACATGCGCAGAGTTTTGAAATGCACCAATGTTGCCATTATTCAACACATTCATTCAATTGCTAATCAGAAGAAATCATAGCAAAGATTTTTACCCAGCACCATATTCTCTCAAGTACCAATCAAAAGATGATCATCTTGTGTCAACTAATGGCATATTTTACCCTTCCCTAGAGAAATATTGAGGATCTGAAATGCTAAATCACCCCACATCTATGCTGATGTATCCATGTGACAAATTGGAATGATGGTACCGACTTGAGTTTTTGTTTGAGGTTCAACTAAATACATAGCATAGATTTGGATGGAGAAAAGCATATGGCAGAAATAAGTCAAAAATGGGAAAAATACCCCTGCTAGGACACAATTTTGCCCATATTAAGTTTCTCAATCGCTTCAATAATAAGCTCTTCGTACAAACCCTTTGTGCTTGCTGAAATTAAAGAAACGAAGCGTTAGCTACCGAAAGTAATCTTGGAGAAATGAACAATGTCTTCGATGGATTTTGAGCAACTTTGAATCTCCCCTCTTAATTAAGTAGCATTTTAATAACGAAGTGTAGTTTCAATACTAGCTTTTGTGTAGGGGTTAACAAACGATTAAGGGAATTTTTTTTTCAATTTCACTCTCAACTAGAGAAATTTTGGATGCAACTCAAAAAGAAAAAAATGCATGTTGAGAAAATTGCTCCTCCAAGTTTGGTGGATGGACTCTATTCTCTTTGTTTAAGAATTGACATTCTAAAGAATGAAAATGACTCAAGTTTTTAGACAGTTAGTGACTCATTATTGGTGATATAGCCATACAATTTGTCCAATGTCATTTAAGTGCTTACTTCAGTGTAACAAGCCAAATTGGCAAGCCTGCAGAACTTGGGATTGGACTAAAAAGATTACTTAGATACTAATGGAGTGAGAAAGTCACTATCAACTTTATTTAATGGCAATAATTTAAATAAGAGAGCTACAGGTATAGAATTAATGCATGAATCCGACCAATATTTGAGCTAATTTGAGCCAGCAAATGAAATTAAGGGAGTGATGTAAGATGATGCAGGATAGATGAAGAAAATTACAAAGGGAAACATGGCAAATGTAAACTAGTCATCTTCTCTACTTTGAAGTTTTGATAGCGTGTTTTGTTTGAAAATGGAGACTAAATTAGGCATCATATATAACTATATATGTCAAATGAGATTGAAAATACAAAATAGCTGGACATTGTATACATTAATGGAGGAAATATTGATATGAAAAACAAGACAATAATTCTATAACATTACACTATAGAAAAATGAAAGGGATGTGATGCAACTTGGTAGCTCATCGATTACATACAAAATGTGATACGCGCAGAGTTGTGAAATGCACCAAGTTCGCCATTGTTCAATGCATTCATCCAATTGCCAACCAGAAGAAATCTTAGTAAAGATTTTTACCCTGTACCATATTCTCTCAAGTACCAACCAAAAGAAGATCATCTTGTGTCAACCAATAGCATGCTTCACTCTTCCATGTACCATATTGAGAATCTTAAATACTGAATCACCCGATGGCTATGTTGAGGTATCCATGTAACAAACTGCAAGAATGGTATTGTCTTGAGCTTTTGTCTGAGGTTCTACTAAATACATAGCATAGATTTGGATGAATGAAAGCATATGGCAGAAGTCAAAAATGAGAGGAATACCTCTTTGCAGGACAATTTTCCATATTAAGTTTCTCAATCTTTTCAACAATCAACTCTTCTCGCGAACCCTTTGTGCTTGATGAAGTCAAAGCAACTAAGCATTTGCTATCTAAAGTAGCTTTGGAGAAATGAACCATCTATTTCTTTATAGATTTTGGGCAACTTTAAATCTCCTCTCTTAATGCAGTAGCATTGTAATAATGAAGTATAACTTCAATATTAACTTTTGTACATGGGTTAAAATACAATTGAGGGAATATTTTTTCAATTTCACTCTCAACTAAAGAGACTTTGAATGCAATTTGAAAACTAAGAAATGCACTTGAGGAAGTTGCTCTTCGAAATTTGGTAGATGGACTCTATTCCCTTGTTTAAGAATTGACATTCTAACGAATAAAAATGACTCAATTTTCTCGACAGTTAGTGACTCATTCTTGGTGACATAGCCATAAAATTTGCCTAACGGCTTTTCAATTTTTACTTCAGCGTAACAAGCCAAATTGTCAAGGCTGCAAAACTTGAGATTAGATTGAAAAGATTGCTTGCATACTAATGTGGTGAGAAAGTCACCATCATCTTTATTTTATGGCGATAATGTAGATAAGAGAGCTACAGGCATAGGAGTAATGCATGAATCAAACCAATATTTGAGCTAATTTGAGCCAGCAAATGAATTGAATAAGTGAAGTAAGATGAAGCAGGATAAATGAAGACAGTTACAAAGAGAAACATAGCAAACGTAAACTAGTCATGTTCTCGCCTTTGAAGTTTGGATAGCATGTTTGTTTGAAAAAGGAGACTAAATTTGGCATCATAAATAACAATATATGTCAAATAAGATTGAAAAAACAAAATGGGCAGAAAATTGTATATATTAATGGAGAAAATAACGACATGAAAAACAAGACAGCAATTCTATAGCATGACACTGTAGAACAATGAAAGGGATGTGATACAGCTTGGTAGCTCACTTATTGTATACAAAATGTGATACAGTCGGAGTTGTGAAATGTAGCAAGTTCACTATTATTCAACAAATTCATTCAATTGCTAACCAAAAGAAATCTTTACCCTGCACCATATTCTCTCAAGTACCAATCAAAAGAATGTCATGTGTCAACCAATAGCATGCTTCACCCTTCCCTAGAGAAAAATTATGAATCTTAAATGCTAAATTACCCAACAGCTATGCTGAGGTATCCATGTGGCAAACTACAAGATAGTATTGAATTAAGCTTTTGTTTGAGTTTTGACTAAATACACAACATAGATTTGGATAGTGGAAAGCATATGGCAGAAATAGGTTGAAAATGGGTGGAATACCTCGTGGCAGGACACAATTTTGTCTATATTAAGTTTTTCAATCTTTTCAATAATAAGCTCTTCTCGTGAACGTTTTGTGCTTGCTAAAGTTAAAGCAACTAACTGTTTGCTACCTAAAATAATATTGGAGAAATGAACCATGTCTTCGATACATTTTGGAACTTTGAATCATGAACTCCCTTCGTACTAGATTGTACAGCCACATTTGTAAGGCTCTCACCAAGGCATAGAGTTCCTTATCATAAGTAGGGTAGTTCAGAGTCGGTCCACTGAATTTCTCACTAAAGTATGCCACGGGCTTAGACTCCTGCATAGAAACAACACCAATACCTACTCTAGATGCATCACATTCAACTTCAAACATCTTATCAAAATTAGGTAAACTCAATAAATAAGCATTAGTCAACTTATTCTTTAACGAGTGAACTGCCCTCTGGGTCTATCCACCCACTTAAAAATAACATTTTTCTTATCAAACTCATTCAAATGTGCAACAATAGTGAAAAAAATTATGAACAAACCTCCTATAAAAACTTGCTAAGTCATGAAACAACCTCACATCATTAGTGTTTTTAGGCACGGGCCAATCATGTATGGCTTAAACCTTAGAATCATCAACACTAATTCCATGTGAGCTAACCATATAGCCTAAGAAAACAACTTCTTCTAGGCAAAAAGAACACTTTTGCAAATTAGCATACAATTGATATTTACGCAAAACCATTAAGACTTAATGCAAATGTGCTACGTGCTCATCAACTTCTTTCTATACACAAGAATGTCATTAAAATATACTACTTCAAACTTGCCAATGAAAGAACGAAAGACATGATTCATAAGCTCATGAAAGTATTATGTGCGTTAGTTTGACCAAAGGGCATTTACTAACCATTTAGAAAACCCATACTTTGTTTTAAATGCTATCTTCTACTCATCTCCCTCTTTCATGCGAATTTGGTAGTAACCATTCTTAAGATTAATTTTTGAAAATAACTCATCTAGCATGTTATCTAATCTAGGGATAAGATAAAGATATTTTAACGTTATTTTATTGATAGCCCTACTGTCAACACACATGCGCTACGTACCGTCCTTCTTGGACACAAGAATGACAGGCACAAAACATAGGCTAAGGCTCTTACGTACAAGACCCTTCTCCAATAGCTCATTAACTTGATGTTGAATCTCTTCGTTTATAAGGATTTGCATGATAGGTAGGCCTACTGGAAATGCTTGTACCGGGTACAAAATCTATATGGTATCTCCTCAGGAAATAAATCTTGAAAGCCCTACAACAAAGAAACTACAACACTAGGCAAGGAGGGATTAAGATCGTTAGAAGAAAACAAAATATCTTTGTATACAAGTACAAGAAGAGTTTGCCTATCTTCTTTAATCTTAATGACCTCACTCTAGAAGCAAATGCCAAAACCCTCTTTTCTTCCTTTTCTTCCCCTTGAATCAATCCTTTATGTTCTTCCTCACCACCACTATCTCTCTTGTGCACAATTACATCTTTGGTGTCACTCTTTGTCCCAGCACCCTGTGCACTGCTTTACTCTCCCAACAGCTTGAACTCCTTAGTAAGTCGGATTGAATCTACATGAGCCTCAGATGACTTAATTGGATTCAACACCACTTGACAATTATCCCACTTTAATGTACAGTTGTTCTTGTAGCCAATATACAGCACCCTTTTCCCAAACTATTAGGGTTGTCCCAGAAGGATATGGCATCCCTGCATTGGGACTACATTGCACCACACTTCATCTTTATATTTGTTGATTGACAATTCATAGCATAGTACTTATAACCTTGACATCTAAAGCACCAAATATCTCTCAGCCGTTGAGAAGACTCTCCCTTCCCTTTCGATTAAGGCTTGGAAATAGTGGTCTTGCCTCAATTTCATGATCTCCTTTGAAGGCTGCACTACGAACTTTGCTCTTATTATTGGGACGGTTGTCCCTCCATTAGGGACATGTAGATGAGGAAGTAAAGTCTCAAGGTCTCATCGTCTTGAGCTGTCTTTCAACCTTGATGATCATATCCACCAAGTCACCCATCTCAATATAATGATGCAATTCAACTGGAGCTCTAATCTCAAAGTTGAGACCCCCTAGAAATCTCACCATCAATGCCTCACCAACTTCTTCCAAGTTGGCTCGGATCATAAATATCTCCATTTCTTGTGATACTCGTCCACAGACATGGACCGTTGCCTCAGAGCTTGCAATTTCCAATAAAGTTCTCGTGTGTTGTAACTTGGAACAATCGGCCTATGCATGATCCTCTTTATCTTTGTTAAAGAACGGACAGGTTCCTCTCCATACTTGATACGGTTTTTGTTCACACTAGCATAGTCAGTTAACTCTGTGACTACCAAACTATACTTTCTCCTGATCTGAGTAGTTATGGCATACAAACATGTGATCCACCTTTCTTTCCCGCTCAAAATATGCATTGGGTCTAACCTGCCTTGGAACGGTGGAATCTTCATTTTAATATTGCCCAGATTCCCATCCCTGTGCGGTTTATTTTTCACCTTCCTCAACGTTGCATCACCTCCTCTAAATCACTATCCGATGCACATTCCTCTTTATACATTAGATTCCTCGAAACCCTTGCTTGAGTTGCATTTCTCCTTCTATTAAGTTTATCAAAAATTTTATCCTTCATAAGGTAAAGCTTATGGTCCATCTCTCTTGACAAAGCCTCCATAAATAACTTCAAATCAAAAGGAGCCTTTTGGGGTGTTTCACAACCTCAAGATATGATTATGAACCTACAGAAAAAGATTAGCAGCACAGAAAACAATGTTAAAGAAATATCCTCACTTCTCACCCTTAGTGTATACACTCGTACACTTGTATATTACTTGATTTACTTGGCATTTTCTCGATACTGAGCTCACACCTAAGCCTTTTTCCACTCTTGAGATCGATCTTATATGTCCTTTATTGAAGAACCTACTCAACCAATCTAATCAAGGCCCAATGTTTACCAACACAAAAGTAAACAAATATGAATGAATAGCTTAGAGTATGAATTCAAAATAATTTGGTACGAGAAGTCAAGGAAAAGGCGAGATTGACATAGAAAAACAATCCTAATTATGTGTTATCTTGTGTAGCGATGTAACAGCTCAAACTATTCTCCAATAAGGATATGATTGGCCTTTTGAATCACTTGTAAGCCTTTTCTTACGTTCTTCTCTTGTTATGCACGAATTTTCTTTGTGCAAGACTTTTCCTTTTATATATATATATATTTTTTTTTTTTTTTTTTTTTGTTTTTGGAGAACTCACAATAAAATTATCATAAATCACATAATAGCATTGCAACATGAGAATTAGCCCTTGTATAGGGTAATACAAAGATAGAAAAACCTAAACAATAGCACTACTTGTAACCTATCATGTGTTGACAATGCTATACAAGTTACAACTCAAAAAACGTACAAAACACAAAATAGAAACAAAAAACGTAAGTTCTATTGCTATTCACACCAGGTATCCAGGCAAAATTACAAGCACGGATAGCACCAAAAGATAGATTCTTCAATTCAAAACCTTCTGTCTCTATCAGCGTCAGCTATCCGGTAAATAGTAGATGCATATAGGACCAGAAGGTCAATATCCAAGCACGCCACATTTTGTTCCTATCGTGAGGCTATCCACGCACGGTTAGTACTTGCGGTTGGGATCAGAAGCTCCAATTCTTTTAGTGCTCAATCTGATTGAATCCCCAACTTATCCCTAGGTGCGGATAAGGGCGTGGATTGCTCCAGAACTGGATTTTGTCCATCATCTTCAACACAAAGTAATGTGATCAACTTCGATGATAACTCCAATGATTTTGCCTTGCTGCAAACAATTTCTTCCTTGTCTCGAACCTCCACAATTAGGTTGAACAAAGCCTCCTTCATCTTCTTAGTCTTAACCCGAGTCATTAATCCTCCTAATCCCTCCAAAGGATCCACCACCTTGAACTTGCTCTCTTGAGCCGCTTGATGGTCTCCATCAAAATGTCACGAGCTCAAACACTATTATCCCTACCTATTATTGATCCATTAGCAGTAACAAGACATCAATTGAGATCGATTCAAATTTGACAAAATCCTCATGAAACTATCCATACAACCCGTATTGGGAGTTAACCAAAAATCCTTTTCTTTATAGTCTTGTTTGTTCAAATAAGAAAGCGCTCTTAGTTTATTTTAGTGGAACGTGGGTTTTCAAAACCCAATGTCATAGGTTCAAATCCTACAAAGGGTGATTCTATTCTTTTCAAGTCATATTAAATGGAAACAACATCATTAACAGATCAAGCTAAATTTGGCCTCCTTTGAATTAAAGAAGGAGGAAGTAAATAAAAAACGATGTTAATTAATCAAAGGCCCAATAGATCACCGTGTGTATATTGTAAGTATCTAGTTTTGAATAATTCAGCCAAAAGGTAATAGGAATTATTAGAGCTAACACAATTCCAAATAGGAGACACTGCAATCACTTTGATTTTGTTTGAAAGAGTAAAAAATATAGGGTTCCAAGCCTAAATAAAAATCCAAATTGCCCATAAATCTCAGCGACGAAGAATTGGTGAATTTGATATTATTATTATTGAATATACTTGTAGAATTACCATTATTATATATTGGGCATTTATTAAGAGAAGACCAAGTTAGTGACTCAGAAAAGTGTCTAAATGCAAATAAAGGCAATAAATATGAGTGGGTGCATTTATATGGTAATTTGTGTGCTTATAATGAGTACACATTATATATCTGTTGAAAATAGTCTGAGTACAGTTGATGAAATAATTGTATTCCAATTAAGAACTTTGGCTTGGTTTGGACACAATTTTTTAAATATTCCTCAAACATGCTTTTCAAATACTTTTTCATTTTTTCAACTATTTTTTTATCACACTCACATCATATTGCAAAAATTGTTAAGTATAATTCTTAAAAAATATTCCGCAATTCTCTTTCAAAACTGGAATATTATTATTTTGTCTTTCTTCATGGATAGAAATTAATTAAAACATTTAAGTGGGTCTAGAATTTATTGGTCAATGTCGGTGGCGTCGTCAAAATGACGTTTGTTAAAGCTATCTTCTTCTAGAAGCTCATATGAAGCTATTGCCAAATATATTCGGCTTTTCTTTTTTTTATTTTTTGAAAAATATATTCGGCTTTTCTGAATAAACTTATGCTTGTGGAACCTTATTTAGAATTGACTAAGTATCCTCCAGATTGCCATCATCGAAACACAAAGTCAAAAGGATAATTAATCCTCAACTGAAAACCAATTTATTGCATTTGTTTTAGTATTAACGTACATTTCACTTACTATCATGGCTCAAAAATATAGTAAAATGTAAAATATAGCTATTTAGCAAGAAGAATGCTTTTTCATTTTAACTTTTCAAAAGTTGGGAAATATAATAAATTCTCCCCAAATAACCTCATTCACTCCATCTCTCCTTGTAAGGAATAAAGTATGTTGAGAGTGAAAGAAAATATTTTGCGAGTGAATTTTTGTTCAAATATATATTTAACTAGAAGGACTTTGTGGATATATAAAGTACCAAAGAATTATTTTTTAAACATTAAATTATTTTTGAATTTGGTTTAATATATGTTAGATTTTAGAAAAAATAAATTTGGTAAGTACAAATTTTGAATTTTCATTTTCGTTCTCATTTTTTGTTCATATTCTAGAATTTTTTTATTCCATAAGGATAATTACCAGTTTTCTCCCTAATTGTATGGGCGTTGATCAATTTTTTCCTTCATGTTGCACAAAAACCAGTTTATCCCCTTATGTTCTTAATTTCATCCAATATGGTTGCGTAAGTCTTTTAATAATACTAATATAGAAAAACACCAACCCCCCCCCCCAACACCCCAAGCCCGAAGGGGCCCTCACAATTATTTAACTTTGGCCAATTAAGTAAAGTACCGTGGATAAAATTTCCAGTCATTTTGGCGGATATAGGCTTGAAATGCATATTCGCCACTCTTTATAAGATGGTTATAGAAAAATAGAAATTTCAACCAATTGAGGTGTGAATAATCTTTGAAAATTTTTCCAACACTTAAAAAAAATGCCCATGGATTAGTTAAAACTGAAAACATAAATACATATTGACAAAATAATTTTTTAGTTCAAACTCAAATTTAATGTCTAAAATTGTAAATACCTATTATTCTATGGTAATTTTGCATACCATTGTTTGCACTAAAGCTGTGAGCGCATTTGCTTTTGCCAACGTTATGACTTTAGCCATGTGATCTGAGCACTCAGAGACTTAATCTAGTCGTTGTTCCCAGAAACAAAAAGAAAAGTTAAAAAAAAAAAAAACTCTTCTTGTCTTTATGTGATAAGTGTAATATTAAAAACAAAAGTGACTTCGAACTTCTTTGTTGTTTGACTCATTACTTTGCTCTCGTCCAAACAAACAAATGCAATAAATAGTTTATCTATTTTTATAAATATCCTTAAACTCTAAATAAACCTATATTAATTATGCATTTTCTCGACATAAGAAAATCAAAATTTCCACAACCAACAATTAATACACGTTCGGTCTTTACTTGCTAAGTTCACTTGATGGAAATTACAAACATCACAAGTTGTGATCTTCTTTCAAGTCACAATACAGCAGCAACGAAAATCACGAAAGCCAGGAACACACAAGACATTATTGATGTGGTAGCCCTGATAGCCACATTGCTCGATACAATCCATTCTTGTGACGCACGAACCGACAAACCTGCAAACGCTATCATTTCCACTGTCTTGGGTTTCTGCAAAAAAAAAAAAAAAAAGCATAGATGCTTGCAGGGTTATGAATAAATCTCAGTAAAGCTTTATGTGATCAGGCTTAAGTTCCTTTAATTTAGCTTATTATTATATGTGTGGTTTTTTGCTTGAATTAAATAAGTAAGAAATCGATTCCATCCCAAACTTATGTTTTATTCCATTATTTGAAAAAGTTCAAGAAGTTTTAGTGGATAAAATCATAATATGGAGAGAGAGAGAGAGAGAGGAAAAATTTCAGAGCCTGGTTTGGGAGTTTTGAAGCCTAATATGAGGACACTCCAGTAGAACTCGAAATATTACCAAGTCTCAAAATTAATCTTTATTTTGAATTCGTAGACATACAAATTTAACAATCAAATTAAACTCTAGTTAAATTGAGCCCGAAATAGAGGCTTCATTCAACTGCAGTGCGTATCTTTGTGTGAATATGAGAGAGAGAGAGAGAGAGAGAGAGAGAGAGAGAGAGAGAGAGAGAGATTACCATTAGAATATCCAGCAAGAACAAGAGTGAGGAAGAGGAGAGAAACCAACTGAAGCCTCCATGACGCCATTATAGAAAATAAAAACAGCAAATCCAAAAGAAAACAAGGCAAACAGAAAAATTAAGAGATTATATAGCCAGTGCTGTCATTGCAATGTCACACAGGCTAACCCTAATTGTTTCAATTCTTGCCAAATGGCAGATTAATTTAGTGGAGCTCATTTCACTAAATTAACAAGAACCAAATAAAACGTGGTTTAAACGAAATAGTATCAGATTAATTGTTGTTTGTTTTCTCTTCGTCATCATTTTTTGTCGCCTCTCATTTCTTTGGCATTTGATGACCAATTGTCAACTAAAATGGCCACAGCAAACAAAAATTACAGGTTTATTAGGTCTAGTCATACTAGAAGTTTTGCATAGGGATTTGAATCTTTGAAATGTTTTTGTTTTGCATCTACTAGGAGTTAATCGTTGTACTTCAACGTTAAAAATTGATTAACTGCAACTTGAACTATATGCTCTATGTGAGTTGCCCTCTAGACCAATAAATGTAACACTTAACAATCTTCATCTATGAATTTCTAGTACGTTACTTCAATCAATAGATAATGAGTGAAGGGAAAAAAAATGTGATGACAGTTTTAAGTAAAATGGGCATTCAAATTCATAAACTAACTATCTATTCTCTGATTACATCCTGGTTGACCTCTTTTTTCTCTTCCATAATCACCTTGAAAACCATTCGCTCTTTGCTTTCTGATCTCTCTCTAACAAACCCTCTTTTCATTTCCAATTCAAGTCAAGAATCAATCACCAATACGAATTGTTTCGTACAATGTCCGACATCATTGTATACATAATCATAAAGAACTTGTGAACATATTTCAATAGGTGTAAAACTGGTAAAAATTATGTTAACTGTAGATAGTGTGGATCCAACTTACACCATAGATTTCTGATCACATATTATGATAATCTGTCATTATGCAATAGTCCGTACACCAGATGCTTCCATTTTATTTTTTTTCCTTTTTACTCTGCCTCCTATCGCTGATCCTACTTCTGGACCTTACGCAATGATCCACAACCCTACTTCTGGACATTATGATCCAAAATTCTCAACCCTTCGTGGACCTTATGATCCAAAATTCTCTTTCCCTCTTATTTTCACCCAACCCTGCAACCCTTTTCCCCCCACCTTATAAATTCTAATACGATTCATAGTGGCATAATGTTGTGGGTTTTACTTGCGATGGTCATAACTTTGTGCTTGAGATCTATCCCACTTCCATTTAATAAAATTTATTTATAATTCTCTCTCCTCCGAATTTATTTAATTGGGAAATTTAAAAAATATTGAATGGCAAATCATTTAAAAATTAAATACAAGAGAGATAAAGGATCAAAATGTCCTAAATTAAGATTTTTCCATTTTCTCTCATACTACTTCCACGGCTAGAAAGTAACAAGTTGTCAGTAATTTGTAGATAAGGGAAGAACTCTAATTTTGTAAATTAAACAACGAATCCCTTTTTATTGAAACTCAAAAGAATAGGCAAATAGTATTGAACATCTTGCTTCAAAACGTCAATGGCAAAGTGAATAAAAGGCTTGTCCCCAAACCCAAATTGTAGGCCACGTATGCTGTGATGACGATACATCATCACAACCCAGTTTCTCATTTGGTAGAGATGGCTTCTAGGGAAAATTTTTTTTTATGACGTTTCAGTTTTCTATCTTTTATTTTTTTTTATATATTTTGTTTTCTACCTTCTTAGGGATTATAGATCTTGTGGACTTAAAGATCTTTAAAAAATTGAATCAATATAGGATTGTTATTGATTTTTTAATACTGTTACTTTGGGCTCCAAATGTAAATGTGTTTTTTGTGGTCTTTGTTAATGGTTATCAGTTTGGTATAATCTTAGTATCTTATCTTATTAATAAAACGTAAACCAGCATCTGGAAGATGTCAAATTTAATGTTTTTCCAAAAACATCCTTTTTAATTCACTATCGACTATTCTCAAAAAAAAAAAAAAATCACTATCGACTATCTTCGTTTCAACCATGTAATTTCATTTAAAAAAATTACCTACTTTATAAGTGCACCCTAACGAGAGTTCTGAAATCTCTAGGACTAATAACAACACTATGATTGTGAATAGTGGTGATGGTGTTGGTAAATTTGAAAAAGTTATATTCCACAAGACATAGGTTGTAAATTTTTTAATTTTTTCACTAATATTTATCCTAACATATTCAATGAGAATCTAGTACTGTGCCAAAAATGAATGTTTTGAGGTAGTAAGGTGCCGCAATTAATAGTTTAGGTGACAAGATATAGTTGGGGTGCATTTTGTAATTAACCGTTACCAATACAACAACTTATTGCCAAGTCCATTAACTTGCGCCTTGTGGAACCAAAAATGGCACCACATAATGCAAGCTATTATCCTATTAAAAATCAAACCTTTGTGTGACATAGAATAGACAATGATTTTGACAATCTTTAGGTACTTCACTCCTAAATATTTACTCAAAAAATGACTTAAGTACCGACATAATAGTTCATGTAAACTTCCCCTTACATATGAATATGTCACCAAAGAAAGTATTTTTTATCCTCCTATATTGTTCTTTAAATGTTCAATTTTTTTTTTTTAATCTCTTCTTCTTTCTGAAGATGTTAGTTTTTCTAAACTAAAAAAAAATAGGTTAAATACACTTCCCCCTTGATGCTACTCTTAATTTCACTTTACCCCATCAACTAAATAATAGACTCTTTACCCATCTAAAAGATTCCATTGTTAATCACAAATATAAAATGATGGGATGAATTTTTTTGGACGTCTACTCCCTTAATATGAATTGAAAACATAACTGATATCTTAAATTTTATTTTTAATGCATTTACATAATTTTTCAAATTTTATATTCCATGATTTTATCAACATTTTTCGAATTGTAACTTTTTTGAATAATTTATTTAGTATTTTTTTTATTTTGTAAGAATTTATGACCCGTTTTTGCTTGTTTTGAGTTTTTAATAGCCAAACAAAATAAACCAAACAGTAATCAAGTATTACTATTCATACGTATACAGCATAGCAAGAAAAACAAAACTCTAAGTTTTAAATTTTTGAAACACATAATAAGTTAGTAACAATGATGAATTTAACAAAAAAAAATTTAAATATACAATTACAAATAAAAAGTATTTAAAAATTATTAAAATTAAAAATAATATTTATTCATTCACAACAATGTTTCTAATAATATATGTTTAATTGACAGAACAAGTTTTATTTTGTTTAGAAAAGATTGTATGTAAAAGAATGTGCGATTATATTTGTATGTTTTGCCCAATAAAATTAATAACATATAGTTGGTAAAACTATTTTTCGTCCTCTTTTTTTTTAATTTGTTTAGCTAATAAATGATCCGAGAAAAGTGAGAAATAGGTGTATATTCTTGTCTTCTTTTAATATGCTAAAAGATAATGAAAAAATTTATAAGTTGATTTATAAAATGTAATATTTATAAATTACTTCTATACCCATAAATTTAAAAATTATGATAAATATAAAAAAATTTTATAAATAAATAACAGAAATTGATATAATTATTCTAAAGGAGGATTTTTTTTTTGTCTAAAAAAAGTGCACATTATTCTTTTGTATTTCTTTATATTTATAAAATAATTTAATGGGAATTTTTTAATGGGGTAATGTACTTATTAATTTTGAACAAGGGGGCAACATGAAACTAAGAAGTAGGTTTAGGGGATAAAATGTAATTAATCCTAAAAAATAGGTAATACTTTGGTTAAAGTAATAATATTTCTTATCATGCGTTAGACAAGAAATTTTTTTGTACAACGAGTACATTTTCATTTACTTTCGATTTTCAATAAATTTGATGCTTTTACTAAATTTAAAAATTTGAGCTCAAGATCATATATGTTTTTGCTGCTTACGAAAAAGACATTACATATATTCTTAAACATATAATCAAGAAGTTTGTCCACCTGTGCATTTGGGTTGTTTTGGCAATTAAATTATTTGGGCATGAATATTTAGGTCATTATGATTGATAAGGATTGTAAGCGAAGTGTCTAAAACTAATTATTGTTGAATGCCAAAATCATTTTCAAAACAAAACTAGAAATAGCAGGTTGTTGGTTTTTATTTTTCCTTTTTTGCACATCACATCTTTATTCTTAGAGAAGAAAGGAATGCCCCGTTGCAATTTGATGATAGAAAATTGGCAAACTTTCGTTGTCTGTAGAAAATTCAACGAACAAGAAAAAAGCGGCAAATATAGAAAATTTAATATAAAAAATCAAAAATTACAATCTCTGTAGGATTCTTCGAACTTGGATTTGAGGGCCTGAAACTTATTCTCGAATCGGCGTTGATTACTTCAAATATGGGTATGGGGACTCGAAGAAAAAGGATTTGGCCTCTGCAAATCTTGATTTGAGAATACTTGAAAGGCTTGAGGGCTTCATAGATCTCGATGAACTTGAGATCTTGAATCACTTGAAACCTAAAAAACTTGAAGACTTGAAGGGTTGGAGAATTTATCGTGAAACTTGAAAAACTTGACGACTTGAAGGGTTGAAGAATTTATCGTGAAAGACTTGAAGGCTTTGAGGACATAAAAGTTTCTGCATGTCTATATATGTCTTTCTCTCCATATACTGCTAGGATGGAAGAAAGATAGCATCTCACCTATTTTCAAAAAAGGTTTATCTTTATCTCTTTATCATTTAAAGACATGTATGTCTATCGAAACAATATTATCTCTTTATTTATAATTTAAAGATATGTATATCTTCAAAATAATATTATCTCTTTATCATTTAAAAAGATAAATATAAATAGATAAACATCTCTTATATTATCTCATAATCTTATAATTAATAAAGAGATAATTGTAATTGATATACACAAATAGTAAATTAATCAAATTAAAATTTCATTGTCTACATATGGAAATCCACTAGGGCCAAACCTCCTTTGGTGAAAATAGCTTGAAAAATCACACTTGAAACTTGCAATTCACCAGCTAAACTTGTCGTTGGAAGCATATTCGAATAATTTGGAGTACCTTAACAAGGGGTAGTCATTGTCATCCTTCACGACAAGTACCTAACTCTTTTTTCTTTTTTTCTTTTTTTTTTTTTTTTGAAAAATAGTAACCCTACCGAACGGCCTTTTGTAATATTTCCAAAGTAAAGCAAACCATACGAAAACACCAGACAAAAAAAAAAAAAAAAAGGAACTTTTAACAGCTTGATTCGGATGAAGCCCCTGAAACTATTGGTATGAAAAACGTTGAAGATTTAATTGGGACTATGATTGTTACGAGTCCAAGGTAGGACCGCAGCGTGTATGGGCTGGGCAGCCTATAGAGAGAACTATTTTTTGTGCATTTATAGAGTCATCATCGAATGAAGGTGCTCTCGTCATAATCAGATAAAACTAATCACCGGTAAAAGCCAAAAAAATCACTATGAATTTTCAAAATATGTGCGTGCGTCTACACACACATATATACATACATACACACAGATGTATATTTATGTGTATATGTATGTATGTGTACGCCTATACACACACACACTAACATACATACATGTATGTGTACTTAATCGCATGATTGGAACTGCATTACTCTAAATAAAAAATTTTGCTAAAAGAATTAAAATTAAATTTGTGCAATTTGTTATGGGCAAAAGGCTAATATATCCTATATCGAGCTGCAAATTGCCTTGTTCGATTGCATCACCTATGGTTTTGGATCCGATTTTAAGCTTCATAACCTTACTAAAAATTTTAAGAATCTTATTAATTTTGACCAAAAATAAAAAAATCTTCTTTTGGGCTTTGGAAGGTAAAATGCTGTTCCATCTACCTTTCTTGTCTCAAATTCAATATTAGTTATTCACATAGAGTTCTTTAATCAGAGGAGAAGAATTATTTATAATGTAGCTCTGAGTTAACCCATCATTTTAAACAGGTTTCGAGTAATTGATTAAGCTCACTATTGAAAAGTAAAGGGCAAAGCTTAACCAAAAAAAGTGGAACAAGAAATTAAATTGGTTACGTGTGATTAAAGCATATTATATAGAAAACTTACATGTGTAATAATCCATGTCCAAATTCAGTTGTTCTTTAACCGACCTGAAGCTTCAACATATGACAATATTTTATATGTTAACACTATTTGTTTCCCTTGAAGGAAAATTTTCCTCTTCAGCCCAATATGAAGCTACCATCATTTAATTTTTAAAACAAGTACTTATAATTTTTTTGACAAAATTTTGCTTCGTTTTTTGGATTTTCATTCTCATTTTTGTAATTCTTAATTTTTAAAATGTTACATAAATCAATTTGTTATGATGATAAGCATTTTCCATATTTTTGTAGTTTCGCTAATATTTTATTTTTAATTAAATAGTAGTTTCTTTAAGATCAATAAGGATGTTGTCAATTCATCACATGTTTTTAACCAATTATAAAATATTATGGAAAGTACTACTGTTTTGTTACAGTTTTGACCGAGGTTGTCAGGGGAAAAAATATTAATTTTACCTTTCGATTTTGGAACATCCAATTTAAAGTTGGCTAAAAGTTAAAAAAATAGGTAAAATTCATGAAAGTCATTTAATTGATCTTTCATCAAAATATGTCAAGATCCTTCTATTTCTAAAAATGAGAAAAATTAAAATAATTTAATTTTTACGTTTTGAAGATAATTTAATGTAATTAATGTAACATGAGTAACTAAATCTACAAACTTACAAAGCCAAAAAGGAATTAAAAACTTGAAATTTTGATACCTTAATTTCAACTTATTTGCAACTGAAAACAAGAGTAGCTAAAAACTGTCGAAGAAAATATTTTGCATTTAATTTTATGACCTCATAGGTGCAATATGGTGAAAGTTATAAATAATATCCTCTTTTATATGGCGATTCCTTGATTCGTGGTTTGTTATCAAAATAAGGAACAACAAAAATCAAATTAAACATCATAATATTGTTCCATTGATACTTTTGATGTATATATGATCAGTAATCTTATATTTTCTCACATCATTGAATAAGCATCAATGATATCTTCCATTTTTTTTTTTTTTGGAAACAAGCATTAGTTAGATTGAAATCACGATATAAAAGAAGATAATGATACAAATATGATGTATATGTGGTCAGTAACCTTTAATTTTCTGACATTATTAATGAGCATCAATTATGATTATTTTTTTTTTTTTTTTTGAAACAACATTAGTTGGATGGGAATCATAACACACAGGAAGATAACGACATATCCCTTTAGTGACCAAAACTTCAAAGCAAGTTTTTCCCCACCACATTGTTATGTATGTAGCTGTATCTCACAGAATTAATGATACATGCCAGAAATTAACCAAATAATTACGTCACTAATTATACTATCAACTACTTAATAAATATGCATGCTTATGCTTTTAATTAAATCCTTCCACATTTTTTTTAGATTAAGTCCTTCCATGTTTGCCATCTATAATATTTACTTTGCCAACAAATTATTATTTTTTGTACAATTAAAATCCTATACCTAAATGATTCTCTATCTTTAAAAAAATATGAATTGTTGAGTTCAATTGAGAGGGAAATCACCGAGTCATTGCTCCAGGTATTCATTTGCTCCCTAAAAAACTGGTTGCGAGTGTTATTTCGACTTTTTTAATTATTTATGCCTAAGTTGAACTAATTTGAGCTAAAACACACTAAGCTAAATCAAATAAATTTCCACTAAATAAAATAAACTAAAAATTATCAATTAAAAGAAAATATTATCAACAAATTCAAGCAAGCATCGGATGGACAGTAATAGAGGAGAAGAGGTGGGGCTATCCGTGGGACCCGCATGTCAAGAGGAGATTGGGTCCCACAAAGAAATGGCGTTTTCCTAACAATTGCTTCACCGTCACGTGACTTTAGCAAGGCGCAGACGAGTTAAACCGATAACGAGTCGCCGAGTATTTTATTTTGTTAAGCTCTAAGATCGCCAACAAACAAAAACCCGACTAGCCAACGTAGCGAAGCTCCTTTTCAGACAGGGCACAAAAACATACGCAGATGGACACGTGAAATGCTCGTCCTAGTAAACAACATTCCAAAGTCTTCGTAATCTCATCTTTTCAATTGCCTTTTTCAACAAACCCTATCCTCAAAGTCCAAACCACTTTGGTTAATTAAAATTTAAAAAGAGAAAATTTTGAAATTAGGAAAATATTTATTAAAATATTAAAAATTATGAATCAATTCTATTTCTTTAGTGGATTTCTTTTTTATATAATTGGTTGATAATATATGTAAAAAATACATTTTTTCAAGGTTACGTAATGAACGGTATCTCATGGTAATATTAGTTGTATCAAAAAATTGACTTCGAATGCTATTAAATTATAATACAACAAATGAGTATGATTAGTATTTTTTCGATAACAACAATAACGTATTAAATATTTTTGATCTTATATTTTCCTTTTGCATGTGACTTTTTGCTAACTGACCAATTTTTTATTTCTATTAAAATTATGTATACTTTAATACATGAACAAAAAATTAATTGAAGTAAATATCATTACAAATACAAAAGAATAGTACTTTAAATAAGAATTATGTTAATTACTTCCATGCTCTATCCTTTTTAGTTAGTAAAAAGATTAAACCCTAGGCTATATGGAGAAATTAAAACTATTAATTAAATCCTATTTGTGCCAAGAATAAATTCATAAGATCAATTTCCAAAATTAAAAATAATGGCCCCAAAATGTTGACATTTCCACCCATGGATAAGCAAAGACTATAAAACCACCAAATCCACATGTCTCTCACTCTTCTATCCCTTTGTTGAATAGTAGTATTATTATTTTAAATGGAAATTGCAATCCAAAGCAAAGAAAAAGTTTGTAAAGTAAAACCGCTTTGAACCTTCTTTGAACCCGCTTGCCTTTATTTTTAACCTCCATGACAAAAGAAATTCCTTGTCCGACAGTTAATGTCATACTTTCACTCTCCTGTCCAAGATAAGGTTAACACTTAATTTTGAATATAGAAATTAATCAGTTTCCTATTTTGCTATTCAAAAATTAAATTTGCACAAATACTCATACGCTCATAATTATATAAAAAAATTCTTGAAATAAATGATAATATTGTCAATATATACAAAACCGCCTTACATAATAATTACTCGTAATATCTACGTAACAAATTAAATTTTTGAAAAATAATTTTAGTTATGAGACGAGGGCAGTAATAATACAATAAAATGAAATCCATAAAATAAAATAAAACCTATAAAACCTTTTTTATCTTCTCAACAGCACCTCATATATTATATTCTGGAGAGAGAGAGAGAGAGAGAGAGAGAGAGAGAGAGAGAGAGAGAGAGAGAGAGAGAGAGAGAGAGAGAGAGAGAGGGAAGGAAGGAAGGAGAGGAAACAAAAATACAAAATATAAAGAAAAAGGGGAAACATAAAATCCAAAAGAGAGAGAAAGAGAGAGAGAATATCTCTCCAACTTTAACATATATTCTTCTCTGAATTTCTTTCCTTCAATTAGGACATAACTTCTTTCTGGATTTCCGAATTTCTTTCCTTCAATTAGGACATAACTTTCTTATGGATTCTCCATTCATTTTTTTGGGAATATGTATTGATTCCAATCTCATCTCCATCTCCTGATAAACCCCTCTTTAGGATTTAATTTTTCTTTATTTATTTAATATTCCCTAAATAGCATATAGTTTATAGATTTATTTAAATTTCTTTTTCTTCAATAATTATAGAAAATACGTTTTCTTCCATTTTTTTGACATACTTTTGTTGATATCTGATCATCTGTAAAAGTATCAGATATAATTTTATTCATCAGATATCAACAGTGTCCATGCAACTTCTGAGTCAAAACTCGATAATAATCAGAAGTTTTAGTCTATTTTGTGACAAGAAGTGTATTGAAATCTGGGTCTTTTGATTTCTAGGTATCATCAAAATTTGATAAAGATTGAAATTTTATAGCTGGGACTCAATAAAAACTCGATTTTGATATCTGGGTTGCGATCAGAATTTCATTTTGAGGCTTTGATTGTTCAGTCATGGCCAAGAGGTCAGGGTCTCTTGATAAATGGAGGGACTATTTCTTGACTGCAAATTTAGATATATTTGATATAATTGAGCGTGCAATTATGGTTGCTGCTATTGACAGTCCAAAAAAGTTCAAGTTGAGAAGAGATCGAATTGCAGAAATGCTTTTTACATGCAAGGTAAACAAGTGTTTTGGTTGTGACAAGCTGGAATTAGCGGTCCCAGATGATGACTGTGATGGGGAAGAAGAGGAGGAGGAGAAACAGAAGTTCAACAGTGAATTTTATTGGAAAACTGAGGTTGAGGAGGCTGGTAGGAGTAAAGAGAGCAAGGTAAATTGTAATGGAGATGATCATCGCTCTGATGGTGATGCTGTAGAGATGGGAATGAATCTGAACCATCAGGATAGCCACTACACCTATGGGGAAGCTAAAGCATTGACTGATGAGATTGAGGAAGAGTCTCAGAATTCTGGAGAGGTCATGAGGATCAAGGAAATTCTTGAAAACAGTAAAGATGAGGTTTATTTCCACCCTGCTTTCTATTATGTCAGTTTATGGTCTATTGGTGTTCTTTATATAGATTTATTATGTTTCGATGAAATTTAGTTCTTTTTTTTTTTTTTTTTTGCTCATGACATGGAATGTGGCCTAAAATTTCTAGTTAGCATCTATAATTAACTTCTGTACTGCATATTCAGCCAAAAGACTTCGCTAGTTTTGTACAACTTTTTTGTCTGATCCAATTAACATTTTTAAGGTTCAGGTTAGCTTTGTGTCATTTGACTGTTTATGATTGAACAATGTTAGTTTATTACTAGTGTTGGTGGATTTATGATCATCTGTTGTCATTTTATTATCTAGTTTTCAGTTCTGACTAATGGTGCTATATTGCAACAGTCTGAATCAGTATTGTTTGATTCACTAAGAAGATTGCAATTAATGGTTCTGTCTGTGGAAGTTTTAAAGGTTTGAGCTGAACCTTTAGCTGGTTACTAAATTTCATTCCTTTTGTTTCAAAACTAGTTAAGACTTCTTCGGTCTTGTTAAACCTATGCTATGGGTATGGTACTTAATCTAATTGTTTCTCCTTCAGGCAACAGAGATTGGAAAGTGTGTTAACGCTCTTCGCAGACACGGATCAAAGCATATTAGGCAGCTTGCAAAGACACTTGTCGAGTATGAAACTTGTGCCTCTTGATTATGTTTTAAACAATATGAATGGAATTAAAATTTAATGCTAATCAAGTCAGCAAAAAAAAAACATAGCAAATGTTGTTCTCATGCCTTTATAAGAATGTTTCTCTTCTTGTAAGGATGGAAACTGATTGCATCAATACCTTTTTAGTTTTGGCAGACGTCGCATAATTTCACACTTTATCAACTTCTTGATATTTTGTATTTCTTATTAGGCGTAAGAATGAAAAGTTTTCCTTGAGACTTCATCACTTTGTTGTTCTATGCTTCTAACCCTTATGTGCATTCGTTAATGCTCGAAAAGATTATGATAGATATTATGCTTTTCTCACTGTGAATTACAGTGGCTGGGTGGTCACAGTGGATGAGTGGATAAGTGCTACAACAGCTATTGCAAATGGTATGTCAGAAATTATTTTTTCAAGTTGACTGCGTTTCCCATTTTAGTGTTATATTTTCACATAACTTGACCTGATTGTTAATGTGATTTGCAGTTGCAGAGGGAACACCAGAGTCTATGAAGAAGTCTGATTTAGTGGATGAGGATGAAGGGCTCCCTTCTCCTCCACTTGATGAAGGATTTCTATTTGGATCTCAGAATATTTCAATGGAACTGTCACAAGTAGGTTTATCTTGTTACTCCATAGTACAATTGAGTTATTTTCGCTTTTATGCTACCATACTGATTGAATTTACATGATTTTCTTTTCCTGGATTGCGATCTCTGAAGTTCTTTGATGGCATGGATGATGATGGAAGTGAGTTGAATTTTCGCCATTCTAATTTCCTAGTTTGCTTTTGCTATTCGGTTCTTTTATTGGAATTCCCCACTAATGAAGATACATCATTTTGTTTGGGGATATTGTTTCAGATCCTCAAAACAGTGGGGAATTCAACAAGAACCATGACAACGGCAGAAAGCCATCACTGGAGAACCAGAATTTTCCAAAACAGAAACAGCAAATTCGTGATGAGGCGATTACTCCTCCAAAGGACTGGAAAGGTGAACAACTGAAGAAACAAGAACTTGTTATGAAGAAACAAGAAGCTGTGATGAAGAAACATGAAGCTGTTGCGAAACCAAATAAGCCCGTACTTTGTGACTCTGGGCCTGGGAGACCTACAAAACCAAGAGCTGATCCATACCAGAGTAAGTCTCAGCAAAAGTCTGATGAAGGAACAATTCAGAAGAGGGAATTGCCTTCTCAGAAAAATGTGAGTACCATAAATGATTTCATTTCAACTTTAGATAGGTTTTAAATGCTGAACTTTTTGTATGACTCTTCTTCTATTTTTTTAACTAGAAATCTAGGTGCTTAGATGAGGCTATTGTTCTATCAAAACTAGAAGCCTCAAAAAGGAAGCTCCAGGAACGCTACCAAGAAGTTGAGAATGGTTAGTTTGTCCCCCTTTAAAAAGAAGAATTCATTAGAAGTGCTTGTTCTTGACACACAATTAATATAGTATTCCATGATTATATTATTTAGCTTCCAGGGTTTCTATTTTAATCTGATGGGGGATTATGGATTCTCTGACAGCCAAGAGGCAGCGAACTATACAGGTTATGGAGTTGCATGACATCCCTAAGCAGAATATTGGTCATAGGAATCCACACATGAGACCTGGCAACTTCAATAGGCATTGGACAAATGGTCGTCGATAGGTCTCAAACGTACTTGCCTTTGAAGTATGAGTTTGCCCTCCTTTGCGAGTCAAACTGGAGAATGCTAATACTCTCAGCATATCTGGAGGTGCATCAGATGATTGCATCTAATATTTTGATCATTATATAAGGCCAATCTACTAGTGGGAGAGGCTTGTCCTTTTAGGATACCGGCCATGTCGTCTGATGTTTAGATATAGACTTTTTGCTGGAACTGAAAGAAGGATAGGGCATGTTTTGCTCTGAATATCCTTCATTGTAGAGGACCCTATTGAATTCCCCAGTGACTTTCTCAATCATTTTCCAGCATCAGAGATATAGATCAGACATAAAAAAAATAAAATAAAATAAATCTACACAAGCTAAGTTCATTTCGTTAGGTGGTCCTCTTGTATAAAAGCTTATAGACAGCAACATAACAAAATTGATAGCATTTTGCCTTTGTTGGCAGTCAACGAATTATCTTTAGTTGCTTAGCAGACTTGATTAACAATTTTTTGTGCCCTAGAGAGTGTAACATTGCTTTCAGATTCCCTGGCAAGTTAACCAAATATGGTTTTGGATTGCCTCGAGGGGAAGTTACACCATTGACGTGTGGTTCTATTTAATGAACTTTGGCATATCTTTTTGGCTTAGGGGGCAACTTGCAATAGCTACATTGGTTTGTTGTTTATTTATGTTGTTCTTATAGGAATGGGATTTTTTTATTTTAATTTTCTATTTCTTTGGTGGGGGATGGGATGGTTAGGTATGGTTTCCTTTAGAAGTGTCTACATTCTTTGCTTCACTCAACCCCCAGCTCAAGACGCATAAATACCACTCCGTTTTGGACCTTAACATGGCGGTATCTTTGAAAAGGTTCCCTTTCAGCATTTCCTATTCGTTCTTTCTTCCTTTTTTTTGATAAAAAAATTTTGGTGTCTTTTTAGCCATTCCCTTAGTGGGTTGGAGATTGTGAGTATGAACTAACATTTTTAAGAAAATTAATTTAAAATATTCTGCAAGTATGTTTTTCAACTATCATTTTATTTCACATACATCACACTCTAAAAACATTACAATATTTTTTTCCAAAATAATATTCCAAAAAAAAAGGCAATGTAAATGATTGTTACTGGTTTGGCGAGTATTTTGTGCCCTTTTGTAGTACTGATTCTAGTTTAGATGTCAAGTATTTTGTGCCCTTTTTTAGTACTGATTCCAGTTTGGATATCGGGTACATAATGGAGAAGTCACTATTCAGAGCGCAATAAAAACTTTCTAATTCTGGTTCTAGTTCGGATATTAGATGCATAACGGAGAGGCCGCTATTGAGAGCGTAATAAACTTTCTAATTGATTTTGGAAAATGCTTAACTTGCCAAAATTTGGATGGCAGTATAATTACTATTTGATGTAGCCAATAACAACTTTCAAGGTATCTAAATGTGACATGATTCGTAGGACAATAGAAATTAAACTAACCAGAAGTCGTTATTATGGAAATTAGACTTGTTTTGGTACATTTTCTTTGTTATTTCTAGTACTAACTCTTGGTTTCATAAACAAGTCTTTACTCTACTTCTGGCTTTAATAGCTTATGAAGGTATAACTCGCATGCATGAAAACACAATATTATATAATGATGGCATCAGTCCTAATGAAGAAATTTTATGTTATTTGAGAAAAATGGATATCACCTCATTGTTTATAACTCTCTGGTTTTTGCCCTTTTTATTGAAAAATCTGTCTACTATGCCTCATATTTGCATGAAATAATTAAAAAACTTTTATTATGATTTAATAGTTAGTATTATCACTCATACACTGTAAGACACTGACATGTTAAAAGGCCATAAATGGTCCAAAATATTCTTAGCTGTTCTTTTCTCCACTATTTTAAAATAGTAGTATGTGTGTCATTTCAAACATGATATAGAAATCATTTTAGCTTATATTATAGATAAAAACCTTTTTACATTGGCAGCTACTTATCCACTATACTAGACACTAGCAAAAACATTAATTACTTTGTGCAATCGATTTATTTTCTCTTGTTTGAGAAAAGGTTTACAAGGATAAAATTTGAATTAAAGTTTCTTGTTATTTGTTGCTATTGCCTATTTCAATATTCCAGCAAGATATCTAGCCTGTCATTTGCAATTTAGGAGAAGTATTGAAGTGATAATTGTGCTAAATGATACTACTTTATTTATATTATTGTTTCTTCCAAAATGGAAAAACAATAAATACTTGTTGTTAAAAAATAGGCAACAATCTAGTAATCATTAGTTAGCATTTGTAACCGCTAGAAAACTGAGGCCATACCTTTACCTATGGAAAACAACTTTATTGTACAATAACACTCATTCCCCACTCTTGTAAATAAATCTTCAAAAAGCAGATGGTATTCAATGCTTCATTATCAGAATTAGTTAGACTTATTATTCATACAGATACAGTTATGCTATTAGTAAATATATATTATTTTCCATAAGGAGTAAAAAAAATTTAATAAAATGGACAGGATCGTTCAAATGTACCAAATTTAGAGTTATTGGCATAGTATCCTTAGCAACAAGATATGTCATAATTTAGTTTTAATGCTCTGCATCCTTTTAAGAGTTTTTCTAACGAATACATCTGGGCGTCTTTAATTAAAATATCGAATGTTAATTTTTGTTAAAAACAATTGAGATTAAATTAAAAATGTCAATTGTTCTATTAAAACGAGTGATATGTTATTCCGAAGAACTTGTGATATGTTGTATCATAAGATACTTATAATTTTTTTTAAATAGTAGAAAGCCTATCCTACTATTTTCTTCGGTTTTCATGAAAGCCTTTGGCTCAAACTTAAAGGAATAACATTTTTATGACTATCAAAACCAAAACATTGGTAGTTCATATTAACCGGCACTTTAAAATAGACTATGCAATAATTTGACTTTTATACTAACTATAAACATGAAGTCTCAAATCAAAATAAAAATCTAACAAAATTAGTGTAACAAATGGAGTGTTATATACTTCCAATTGGTGTCAAGCCTTGGTTGCTTATTCCCATAACTATTATTTTAAACTTCAAAACAATATCATTTGTTGACCACAAATGCAAGCCCAAAAAAACAACTGTGAAACAGGATTTATTAGGTGCAAACTGCAAAGTCCCATATTATTAAAGTAATCTTTCTTGAAGCTAGATTAGCTAACAAAAATGGGGGTCTACCCCAAAGTCCACATCACATTGACCGATTCTAGTCGTCGTCACAGTAGAATTTGGAACCTACACGATTTAGATTCCCATATATCCATATTATTCATCTCATCAACAATTATATACACCTTTCCTCCACATGCTTGCACTGTATTGTCTCCTTTAGGCTTTAGTGGCTCCACTTTTTTTACTCTTTCTTTCTTTTATTTTTACGGACTTTCCATCTGCCCTTCAGGGCTGTTGAATGATGGGAAAGCATACATTCTAACTCTCCAAAAATAAAAACAGTGTGTGTTGCAAGTTCTACGCACCTGCCCTTTGGAGTTCCACTATAACGTGATTATCTATGATAAAGTATCCTTTTTTTTATAATGGAAGGGTAGAGGATCGGTTATGATCAAGCTCATATTTTGAAATATGATCAAAATATCTTTTACAACTTTGACTCTTACTTCACAATATTTAATTTTTGAATGCAACTTTAATTTTTTTGAAATGTTAATAATACTTTATCCCCTTGAACTTACTCCCAAATTTCACCTTTACCTCCCTCAACCAAATGTATATACGCTTTACACGCCCTTTCAAAGATTATATCAATATTCACAAATAAAAAATGACATGCATTTTATTGGATACCTTTACCCTTCAGAGAATTTTTCACACAAAATTGATATATAATTCCATTTCTAATTTGTGGCTGTATGAAAATTTCTTAAATTATTATATGAATAAAAGAAAGTAACTTTATCCAAAAACTTCACAAAGGAAGACGCAGTCTGAAGAAAGTCCATAACATCTTTCTGCATTTTTTCAATGTTCAGAAAATCTTTCTATTGGGTAAAGTGTCTGTTAATTTGGTTCAAGTAGCTAAAAAACAACTAAGTAATACGATCAAGGGGGGTAAAGTCTTATTTTTCATGGACAAAACTAAATTTAGAATTGACAAGAGAATGCAGAAAAACAAAATAAAACCCAAAAAACAGGCATGCATTCAACAAGAGTCCAAGTCTTTGATCATGCATATCGTCACTGAAAAAAATTGACCTAGCAAAAAAAAAAAAAGAAATATGTCATAAATTGTACATTCACTTCTTCCTATGCTAACTCATAATATTTCTTTAGCAACAATAAAATTTACTAATAATCATGTAACTTGCAACTCGTGTAAACGGCAACAAAGGCTTTTTTTTTTTTTTTTTTTTGGGGGGCAAAAGATGGTGTATTGTATAGATGGAACATTGAGTTTTTACAAATGGAGTCAACTTAAACAACCTTCAATGTAAAGAAATGAAGGCTATGTTTAAGCTAGACTTGAGGAAATCAAACATACAACATGAAACAAGATTTCAGAGCTTCAAACATATGCAATAATCTAGTACAACTTAGAGCTGATAACCTTTGCAGCAGACTGAGATTTCTAGTTATCAAAAATTCTGAGAGGCAAACCCCATTCAATAGCTAGTTTCCAATTTTCAAGTTTGAGAGGTTCTCTCCTCCATGAAGCTACCACCTCCCCAATTATTATTCGTATCTCTTCAACTAACTTGGCTGGATTTATATATTCCTTCTGATGTAAGCATTTGTTTCGAGCTCTCCAAATATGATAACCTACTACTGCCAGCATTAGTCTGTTAACTTTATTAGCAAATGAGTTTGTCTTCCAGTGGGAATTCATCCAGCTGATTTCTTCTCTCCAAGTGCCTTGTCTTCGAATTATGAAACTGAAAGACTGGACCTTATGCCAAACTGCTGCTGTAACTGGACATTGAAAGAATAGGTGGTCAATATTTTCCTCCTCATGTCTGCATAGTTCACGGTTTGAATTGTCCAATTTAGCTCCCCAATTTTTCATTCTGTCTTTTGTTGTTAATCTTCTCTTACATGCAAGCCAGAGAATGAAAGGGAATCTTGGAACAATGCCTTGCCCCCAGACCAACTTAAACCATTCCATTGCGTGATGCCTTGGTTTTATGACTTTCATTGCTGATTGAACTGTGAAAACACCTGTTGCCCAGCCAAGTTACTGAATCTTGTGCTCCATTTGGTGGGATGTCTGGAGTATTTTGCTTTAAGAGTTGAATTTCCCACGACATTTTTCTTCCTTGGGGCCACTTCCACTGGCCTTCTTCCACACACATTGCAACTGTGGACTGTTTGTTTAAGTTCAGGGAGTTAAGCACATTCTGTGAGAAATGCTGGTAGAGTGGCCCTACTGGATTCCAGTAATCAAACCAGAAATTGATGTCTTTTCCATTTTCAAGGTTATGCTTGATTAATGGTTGAACTAGAACTCTTCCCTTTAGAATCTTTCTCCATCCCCATGAGCAGTATCCTGGAATTTTGTACGCCCATATGGATAAGCCTTTTAAGTTCACAGTGTGTATCCATTTCACTCAAAGTGACTCTTTTTTAATAGAAATATTCCACTGCAGCTTCAAAATTAAACATTTATTCCAGTCTTCTAAGTCAAAGAGATTTAGACCCCCCTCCTTGTATGTTTTGCACATATCTTTCCAACTCACCTTGGCTCCATAATGCTGCAACAACAAAGGCATTTTTAATGCCTCTATAATATGCATGCATGGTCGTACTACAGATCGACCATAGTGGTGTTATCTTCATGGTGATGTTATCTTCATGGTGATGTTATCTTCATTGTGAACTCAGCTTTTTTTACGAATAAGACAGAACGTATGATATTATTCATATATAATATCCAGTTATAACAATTGTGGGAAAATGTGTCATAGTATTCGATATTCCCTTTTTCAGAGTAACATCTAATTGTCGTTGTTCCAACTATTTACTCTGTTTCTCCAGTGTCCACGCTTTCAAAAAAAAAAAATCATGTTATAGTGCAGGCAACTTTTGCTATCATTATGATATGAGTATGTTTACGTGGGATGTGTCCTTTGCTGTTGGTTGGTTTTCTTGCCAGGAAGCAATAAGATTAATTTGTGATTTTCATGTGATGTAGACTAGAAAATCAGTCGCTGATTAGAGGCTTTTTGTCAGGAGTTTTATCCCTGTTCTATTATGTTACTATTAGTTTGGCAATCAAGAATGTATTATATAGGTTGATAAACACTTAAATGCAAGCTCAAAGCAAGAAGGGGAAGAAAATGGCAATATAAATAGCTGGTAGGGACTTGGGAGTTTATTGGCATTTTTGGGAACGACAAAAGTTGTGGAAGGTAAGCCATGTTTATCTCCCTATCCCTGCAAGGTTAAGTTTCGGTCACTGTCCTTTTAATGTGATCAAAAGTTTGGTACAAAGCCAACTTCCAAAAGGTGTTGAGACAGTTCAAATTCTCTGTTCAATTCTTTTTGTGTTTAATTGTGTTTAATATAAAATTATGTTTTATTACTGAATGATAAGACTAATTTCATATAGCATTATATTAATGTCATGTTGTTTCATATTGGACACTAAAAAGTTGGACAAAGGATCTAAATTGGTGTTGAAATACTCTTATCTTTAAATAATTGTAATACAAATTCTGCATATTCTTTAATCCGACGATGTACCGTTTTCTTAATCTTGGAAAAATAAAAGATCATCAAGACTGATGTTCTTGGTGGTGCTTGCTATCTTGCAAATCGATTGTTCAGAATCGATCATTTGGAAAGCTTCCTACTCATTTTTAAAATCAAGAAAGCATAAGTTTTTGTATGCCAAACGCGTTTTAAGTAAATCAGGCTTCCATTACAAAAATAGATTTTTTTAATGTAATTGATATCATGAAAACATATTGTTTTAAAGCACGAAAAATATGATGATAAGTTAATAACAGATTTCAATTCTTTTCAAGAAAGATTATACAAAAAGGGAATTTACTTATAACTATCATGAGAGGAATAGTTAACTTGATTTATGACCCTTCAAAAAGGTAAATATAAACAATACCTCTTCTTGCATGATTGTAAACCAGAAGAATTAAAAATCTTTTTCTTGCCTTTAGGCCCGCATTAGGAGAAATGACTCGGGAACAAAGTTCACAGTGAAAAGATTTAAGCATATTATTATTGATGAATTACTTTAATACAACATTAATTGACAGTTATTTGGTGCTTTTCGATTTTATACTTTTCTTAACTGAACAAATGAAAACGTTCTTCCGAAAAAATAAAAGCGAAAAGATAAACTTTGGGTTCAAATCAGAAAATATTAATTGTGAACTTGGACTATCTGTGCTACAAAAGGAGGGGAACTCAAACAAAAGGTAACAAAAGGAGGATTAAAAAGAAAATCACAATGCCAGACCACTGTCCTCAAATGGAATAATTTTCTTATCAATCCATGTCTGTGTTATTACTTGTTAGTTGTTACAAGAATCACCTATATATGGTGCGGCAAGATGGCCTCATTTGGTGGGTAATTCCACTGCAAGGGATAAGAGACTTCATGGTCTTATCTACAACTACCAAAATCATCCATACTTTTATAGTCAAATAATTGATTGATCTTTTACTTGTGGAAGCTATGCTAGAATGCCACATTATGCACAAAGAACAAGTTACATAAAGCACATAACATCTTGTTGGAATATCAGACAATCAAACAACTGAAGTGCTGTGGATTGTGGTCTTGCATCACAAGGATGCGACACTTCAGGAAAGGGAAAAAAAAAAAAAAAAAGCACACACACACACACACAAAGATGAGTGTAGTGTGTATATATTTCCTTTCCCTATCTATGTTGTTTCGTAGGGCCAAAAAATACCCCAACATTTGTGGATGTGGAGGTTCGTTGACACTTACAACTTTTGCCATGTATCATTTTTGTCACTTAGCCTTCATACGTGCCATAAAGCCACAGTAATTGGTCGAGTAGAATCAAGCAATCAGAGTAAAACATGAGAGTTTAAATATGTATTTTGCCTTTAAAATATTTTTGGAAATGCTAGTTTGAGAAATGAATAAGACTTAATTAAACTAAAATCTTTAGATGTGATTTAGTGATTGCTGTTCAACACAATTAGCCTTGCCTCTTTTGAGTTCAAATTTTACTATTATGCAAATTGCACTCCATCTTGTTTTATTTGTAGCTCATTAGCTATGAGTTTTGATCGTTATTTACAAACACATAAAGGAAAAAAATAAAGAAAAACTAAAACCTTTAGCTAGCATCATTTTTTAGTAGACACAGCGGCAAGTTAAAAAAAAAAAAAAAAGAAGACACTGAAACTCCAAATAAATGCAAAGCAATATCTTAACTCTAAGAAAAACCTCAAAACACTCTTCGATATCATTTTGTACTTGGGTTTTACGTTTCCTTAGGTTTTCTTCGATCACTATTTTCTTCTAATTTTGGGGTGCTGTGGGGGCTAGGGTGGAGGTCGTTTGCTTTTTAGGTTTTCGGTATAGTACTATTTAAAAGTGAAATTGTGTAATAATGATGTATGCTGTCAAGTAAAAAATGCAATTTTAAAGCAAACATGACAATGAAAATGTACTCAATCTAGTTTTATTTGTAGCTTATTAACTGTTAGTTATTCACAGACAGATGAAGGGAAAAAAAATAAAGAAAACCTAAAACCTTTAGCTAGCATAATTTTTTACTAGACGCAAAAGAAACAGAAGACATCGAAACTCCAAATAGGCAATATTTTAACTCTAAGAAAAGCCTCAAAACACTCTTCGATATCATTTTGTACTTGGGTTTTACGTTTCCTTACCTATGTTTTTTGCTTTTGCGTCCCAGAACGGTTTGTTAAGCAAATATCAGCCAAAAAAAGACCAACATGCTGCAATTGCACAAGACAACCTGTGCAAATTAGCAGCATTTGACGTGCAGGTGAGAATAAATGAGGTATGACCCAAGACCAGAAACAATTGATGTTTGATCTTTGAATGCGATGGAGAGTGTTACAAATGTTCGTCTTTAACATTTATACTTCAACAAGGAATCCCTACGTGCCATAAAAAGAGAAAATTCCTTCTTTTCTATCACAATTGATTGAGTATTCAAATATCATATTCGCATCCTCCAACAATTGCATATTCTTTCTGTGTTACTTTTAGTGACCTTTTACGTGTCAAATGGCCTATGTGCCCAGATGCCATGCAAATTGGCACTTTGGTGGCTATGATAGACTTCGTTAATAATAAGTGTTGTGTCCACCATGCACGTTATTTGACATGTCACATGGTGTAGAAGAATTAGTTGCATATTTCTAAATAATATAAAGCATTGCTCATTGTCGCTACATAATAATAAATTATTAATTTTAGCACACCACATGATAATGCATTTAATACTTTTTCATTTACCTATCAGTATTTTCTTCTAGTTTTGGGGTGCTGGAAGGGGCTAGGGTGGAGGTCGTTTGCTCTTTAGGTTTTCAGTATAATACTATTTAAAAGTGAAATTGTGTAATAATGATGTATGCTGTTAAGGCAAAGAAAGTAATTCTAAAGCAAACATGATAATGAGATATCTGCTTTTAAGCAAGAAAATTCCGACACGGAAACTTGTTGATTTGTATCTTGCGAATCTTGTAAAGGAAAAATCTACGTGATAATTGTTGGAAGATACAACGAAATATCAACTAATAGATGTCACCTTGTTTAGGCTTAGATAAACCTAAATTCCAATATTCTTGTGAAATTGCAATAGTAGTACATATTAAAATGATAAATTCGTGGGGATAATATATTTGCAATCTGCCAATGTTGATATTAAACTCTTTAACTCTTAATAGAAGTGATTCAAACCAAGGTTGCTCATTTTTGGGGAAACTAAAAATTTGGCAATTCATTAGGGAAACAGAGTTCGTCTCTGTTTGGATTGGGTTTAATGGTTTTTTTTTTTTTTTTTACCTAAACAATACCCACTATTTCAAGTAAAGTTTTTAAGTACTCAAATAAATACTTAAGATCTAAATTTATAGGTTTCACGAACTTTAATTACCAACAAGTTTGCAGTTCCAAATCAAAAGGGCTCCAAAAGATGCTCGTCATATGGATTAACATACGGTTTGTTTGGATTGATAGATTTAGATTAATATAAATTTTAACTCTATCCGAATTCCCTTCATTTTAAAAGATTATTTATGAGATATTTAGATTTGAAATCCCCACCAACTAATTAAATAAATTCGAGGGTTAAAATAGATAGCTATCAAATTTATTCAACTTAGAAATTTAATTTTTTTTTCCCCGATACATTCATTACAATCATTATAGAATCCAAATCCATCGATCTATATTAAAATTTAATATCCACTTCGGCGGTAATAATAATGTGGGCCACGACTTCCTTAATTTCTGCCTTAAGGCAGATGGTAGAGAAGCCCATTTATCATTTACTAATGGGCCCATGTTGAGGAAATAAGAAACTTGTTGCAAAGGCAAATCACTTACAGATGATACAATAAATTAAAATTAAAAAATCTAGAATATTTTTACCATATTAAATTAAATGACCCTTATTCATTCTTTCGCTTCGTTGTCAGTTTGCACTTTTTAATTTATTTTTTTTGGGTCACTTTATCATCTCAATGTGGACCATTATGTTGTGGGCTCAGGTTCACTGCCAGTTGTTTAATGTGATATAACTAATGCTGTTGAGATGGCCCAACATAAATGGATATTCTTCAGTCTACGAGTTCACGTCAAGCCCAAAAAATGGACCTTGACAAGGAAGGATTCAGAATAAACAGTACAAAGTACAAAAAAGAAAACACAAAAACAAAAATACATTTCATATAGGATTTCTTTGGGCAAATCAGTTTTATATTATCATTGCCAGTATCTTCCATGTTTATCGCAAAGGCACAAAATTTATACCGCATGACTAAAAAAATCAGGGATATTTCAGTGATTTTAGGCTTTGTGAAGGACATTCTATGGCACACAATTCGCATTTGTGCCACTAAATTGATCGCCTCCGAAAAAAGCCAAAATTATGACAGGAAATGCTTCTTCCAACATTTGTACTATTAAGGATAATTAAGCCACAGAGGGGATAATTTGATGTGGGCCCAAGTGATTAATACAAAGTATCCCCACATCATGCCTGCCCTTTACATAGATTAGGTCCATGACTCTGTCTGTGAACATTTTGGTCATGTCTGTGAAACTTCTGGTCAAAAAGAGAGGCACAGAAGCATTTGTACCTTCTTATATCATTATACTTATATGACACTAGAAAAACAGATTGAGTCATAAACTCGACTTATGTAAAAATTCTCCCATTTCCTATGGGGTGGGTGGGTTGGAAGATCGATTGTATTCAAACTAATAAGATCATCCCCCCTACCCCAACATTCCCCAAAAAAAAAAAAAAACCAAAAACAAAAACATTGAATAACTTCAGTAAACAAGAATTATCAACTTTTTTCCAAACGAATTTGAACAGGTACATTGCTACTGATGAATATAAAAGACATAAAAGTTGCGTAAACTAAATGCAATCAATGAAAGCCAAAATTAATTGAGATAATTAAACCAATATATAGTTCAATTGTCAAAATGAGTGTCTTAGCAAATTATTGGTAGAACTCATTCAACTACTTAGCCCTGATTTCTATGTCTTGGGTACACTGAAAATAAAGCGCATGACCACCAACTAGTGGATCATTCTTTTTGAAGGCCATTGCTGTGTCAACGTTCACATGCAGCCAAATGAAAGAAAGGAACTTGTCTGGCGTTGAACAGAAAATATGCAAAAAATAATACTCCTACGACTTTTGATAAATTTGCTTTCTTTTAGGTGATGTATTAATGCTTTTGATACATCAGATAAGCAGGGAGTGGTTCCTCAAAAAAAAGAGGAGGGGGGGGGGGGGGGGAGTGGGGAACAGCGTTGAATTCGACTTCTTGAATTGAATTTTTGTTTTTAACATGAAAAACAAAAATGGTATATGTGATCTTAATCTAGTGGTTAACATGATTTGAGTTGATGTCCTGAAAATAATTGAGTTCAATACGAATATCACTGGGCAAGACACCATTCACTAAGGATTTATTTGTTTGGTATTATTTTTTAAAAACACATTTTTAAAGAGCTCTAAGTACGTTTTTTTAATAATCTTTTTACCTCACTTGTGCATATTTATTAAGAAAAACATCAATAAAACTATGGTAATGTTTTTAGGGATAATTTCACACAACTTTCTGAGATTTGTCATAATTACACTCACATCCCCTCAAGTTTTGAAAATTACACTTACACCCCCTGTGTTTATATTTTTCATAACAAAACAAGTCCATTTTTATAATGTAACCTAAAAACACCTACCAAACACCTTAAAATATGCTTAATTGCTTTTGAAAAAGATAAATAAATCTTCAAAAATTAATTAATTAGTCATAAAAATATCAAAAGTACTTATATTCTTACATCAAATTTTCAATCTCTAGCAAGTATTACTTCTTCAAAACTCAGTTATCTGACTAATTTAAATGAATTTACTCTATCTATTAAAATTTTACAAACAAACATATTAATAAGAAAGAAATGACCAATTTAAAAGCAATTAAGCGTATTTGAAGGTGTTTGATTAGTGTTTTTGGATTACATTATCAAAATGGACTTGTTTTATTATGAAAAATATAGACATAAGGGTGTAAGTGTAATTTTTAAAACGTGAAGGGAGGTGAGTATAATTATGACAAATCTCAGGGGAAGTATGTGAAATTATCCCATGTTTTTAACAAAAAAATCCAAAAAAATTCATCCAAACAAAATGTGGGTTTCTTATCCTCACCTTAGACATCAAATTATTTTTTTCTCTGAAATTTTCTTGATTATTATATGGCGTCTGACAGATCATAGACAAGATTAGCCTGAATATAATTTTCCAAACCTAGTTGGATAATGAAGGACTATCAACCAATGATGCAGACCCGAAATCTACTACGTGACTTTTGCCAAAAAAGTGGGCCTGGCCCTCTCCCTTATGGGAATTGCCGACATCCCACTAATGCCTCGTGTTATTTCTTCTTGCTTTTCTTTTTTTATTTATCTTTTTTGAGTTGCTTGTTAAAGGAAAAATCATGACAAATTGTGGCAACGTAACAAATTACTCAACACCCAAATACCCCACCATTACAAAGAGGCTTTTCTTAAAGGAAAAAAATTTTAGTATTGAACAAATAAATGATCATAAATTATTTGTGGTAGTTGCTTTGACAACAAGACCAACCCTTAAAGAAGGTACCAAATGTGACATAGTAGTATGAAGCCAAAATGGCTATATTGCCACATAGTTCAAATTCTCTAAGAGCAAGTTCGTGTAGAAAATATTGTGCTGTCAAAAAATTATGTGATCTTTAATGTATTATATAGGCAAATAAATAATTTACTCAATATACTTGCTAGACGTATATTACAAGTTAAAAAAGAAAAAGAAAATATCAAATAGATTTCTCACGTCTCTTCAACTCTACCCCAAAAAAAGATGACATAGAATAGAGATGGCATGGAAGGATAAGCCAATATAGCTTGAAGTCTGAAATAAACTCTTATATTCGCGAAGAGCAACTAGACTTCGAAGAACAGTGATGTGATCTTTGACCTCAATCAATTCCAAACTTCTTGAAGTTTTGTTTTAGATGTATAGTGAGTGGGCCTGGTGGTTATTAAGCCCACTGACATGATAGGCCTACCGTGGCTTTGGGCCGATAAGTTTATGGGGATACAGAGCTTAAGATGGCTGGCTTTCGGTTTCCATTTAAAAGAAATCTCTTAAGGATGTTTTCATGGGATAATTTCGCATACCTACCTAATGTTTGTCATAATTATACTCACTTCTCTTAGACTTTAAAAATTACACTTGTATTTCCTGTGTTTATATTTTTTATAACAAAACAAGTCTATTTTGAAAATGTAACTCAAAAACACCAACTAAATGCCTTAAAATATCCTGAATTGCTTTTAAATTGGTCATCTATTTCTTATTAATATATTTGTTTGTAAAATTTTAATAAATAAAGTAAATTTTATTCAAATTAGTCAGATAACTTAGTTTTAAAAAAGTAATATTTGATGGAGATTGAAAATTTAATGTAACATATAAATACTTTTGACATTTTTATGACTAATTAATTAATTTTTAAGATTTATTTATCTTTTTTAAAAGCACTTAAGTATATTTTAAGGTGTTTGGTTGGTGTTTTTGGGTTATATTATGAAGATGGACTTGTTTTGTTATGAAAAATATAAACATAGGGGGTGTAGTGTAATTTTTAAAACTTGAGGAGAGGTGAGTGTAATTATGACAAACCTCAAGGGAGGTTAGGGAAATTATCCCTATTTTCATTTGGCAAAGATTTAATATCAAGTTGGTATTTCTCACAAATTAAGCATTCCCTTCAACATGGGAAGTTCCTATAGCATAAAAGGAGGCCATAAAGACTTGTTTTGAAGAATTGGACTTGTTTCAAATTTCTATATATAATTAGAAATATTGTTGAAGTTGAATATTAATTTCTGCTTGATAATTTTTTTGATGGATGAACACCAAAAAAAACAAAAATCATAAGCAGTTATTCCATGCATGTTCAAAACTATGTGTGCACATAATTTTCATCCAACTATGAGATATTATCTTTGTAACATGCATTCAGCCTCGCTTATATAGATCGTTTTCATATACGTACTAGTCCTTTATACAATTATATGGTTTAAAGGAATTCGAACTAAAGGAATTCGATTATATGATTGATGGATATCCAATAGCATTTGGTATGTTGTGGAGGTTATAGAGGATTTAAGGTTTAGAATTTGGTATCTTTAGAGGTTACTCAATGCCATTAATATTTAGTAGTTTGGGATTAAAAATAAATTCATCCAAAGTATTAATGAATCCCATTAGCCTAATGTTTCAATGGTAAAAGGCAGTTTTATTTTGTAGTTCTTTTATTTTTTTTCTTTTTAGATTCTAAGGTTTTGAGATGAATTATTGTAAATAGTTGTGAAGTATTGTAGTTATTGACAAATGATAATTTGTTTTTTCTTTTTCAATCATCAACAGTATCTTATTATATTCCTAACCTACGGTATGAGAGGCCCGCCTGGCTCAGGAAGAACCGATGGGGACTAAACTAATATCAAACAAAACGGGTGCATTAAGCTACCATTTGAATTTTTAACATTACACAAGATTCGAACTCCTGACCTTCCAACCTATTTAGTCTTACAAAGGCATGATTTTGTACATGACGAGTAGTAGAAGACTAGATTTGAATTTTGTCATGGGTATTTGATGAATATTCTATGCCTGATAGCTAAGTAATGGCATATAAAATCATCTTCTTACTAGTTAGTGTTTAGTAATGCAATTTGTAAACAGGGTAGTGTTTGCGAACATGATTTTTAACAGGTATTCCGCAGACGCCATCCATACGAAGGAGAGGCCAGTGTAGCATTGCTGGGATGTCATGTTAGATTAGAGTTTTATGGAAATAACGAAAAATGAACATGCTACAATGATCATTTGTGAGAGTATTTCCTTCTTTACCGGAAACTTATTTATTTAATTTTTTATGTGCGATTGTGCAAATGATCCATGTGTGATTCGTTCTTGATCAAAATTATATGCATTTATTACTTGAGGAAAATGGTCGCAAGATTTAAAAAAAAAAAATTGTTGTTGGACACTCCTATTATGTATTCTGCATATCATACACACTAAAAGCACCCCAAAAACGTATGCACAAAGTTTATTTGAAAAAATTCATGAGAATATCATTTTCCATATTTATTTTGATTTTATATTTTTTGTGCCATCAAGATAACAAACACATTACCAATTAACAACAATTCCTAAAGAATTAAACCTTTTAAACAGACTAATTAATGCTTTTAATTTCTGTCAATGACACACCAGTACAATGGTAGAAACAACTACGGTTGAGACTTAGGACTTGGCGATTCTGGGTTCAAATCATACGATTTTAGTATAACTATAGGTCAATGTTTATTCAATCTTTTATGAATTATTTGTGATATGGTCTAGGAGGAGAAATTAACACGTACGACAATTACTTAAACAGTAAACATATTTAACTTGATCACGTATTTCTTTTCTGAGGGAACCAGGAGGTTATCTTTTCGGGGCGTCAAAGGTTGCTAATGACAATATCGAATTCAAGCATTTGAATAATCTTTGGGAAATTAGCCAAATTGGTCCCTCATATTATCACAAAAAACTTTTTTAGTCCCTAACATTTAAAATCAGCCAAATAAGTTCTCAACATATCAGAAACATATTCCGACTGGTCCCAACAGCCATTTTTGCTCATTTTTCCGACAATATCAGGGGAAAATTGAGAAAATAACCGTTTCCCGCTATTAAAAACATTTAATTTGCCAATTTGATCCTTCACATTGGCAAGAAAAGATATTTTTAGTCCCTAACATTCAAATAATTCATGACAAAAAAAGAATACTATTGCACAAATCCATAAACCAAGAAAAGCACTAAATAAACATGTCTTTAACATTGATATTAAGCAAAATAACTTGCTAAACTTGGAGTTCAAAGCAATACATTGCAACAAAAATTTGACTATCTTAATTGCAGTACATTAGTAGCAATATATTGCTACAAAACTTGCTGGTTAGGATCTGCAGTATATTCGCAGCAGTCAATGCAACAAAAATTTGATGATGTAGGGACTGCAGTACATTGCAGCTTACAAAAAATGCTAGATATGGTCCTAACTATAGTTGATTCATCTTCATTAAGTCAACAAAAAATTTGCAAAGCTTCAGTCTTCATTTCCTCTTGTTCTTTTCCATCTGCAACAAAAATTTCAAATTTAATTGCAGTACATTGCAGCTCAAAAAAAATGTTAGAAACAGTCCTAACTAAAGCCATTTTACTAGTCAAAATAGTTGCATATACAAGTATTGAATGTCATACCAAGACATATGGCAAGTCATGTGCTGGAGCTTGATAAAGTTTAACAAGAGTAGATGTGCACTTGCCTCTAGTATGGCCATATTGGCGACAAATACTACACCTATACTTCCCAATCTTTTCAACCTTGACAAATTTAATGAAAAGATGTTATAAAATAGAAAGGTAAAATGTGAAAATTAAAGTTATATGAAATGCTTACTGGAATACTTGGAGCAGCAGTGGAGGTGGATTGTTGACTGTGCAATAGTGCATCTGTCATAAGATCATAAGATTCCTGAGTATTTGACTCAAGAACAAAAGCTATAGCTCTTCCAATCCCGTGTGAAACACTTGCTTGGGAAGCATTTTCAGTAGATGCTAGCGGTTCTTCCAATGTCTCCATATGCATCAGAAGCTGTAGTAGAATTTAGTGGACACTTTCTACTATTGTGGCCAGCAAGGTTACACTTTCGACACTTGTACAACATTTGGCCCACTCTAGATAGCTTTTGATTTTGATTTGGTTTCTTCTTACTGGCTGGTGGTTCATCCTGCTCTCTTCTTCTAACCTTTCTTGGTCTACCAGGGAGCTTTACATTCTCAGGAGGTAGCAATGGCTTACCAATATTTTTCCACATTTCAGCACCATTCATTGGACTTATCATGGGTTCATATGCCCTCTCATAAGACCCCTTAGAGTAGCACTCATGCACAAACTTCGCAGGTTCTTCTCCAGTTACACAAATTGCAGCAATGGCATGAGCATATGGAATTCCATTCAGATCCCACTTTCTGCAGCTACATGATCTAGAAATCAAGTCAACAGTATATCTCTCACCATGTATGCACCTAACCTCATATTTCCATTCCTTAGAGTGGCTTGCAATGCAGTCATTGGTAGTAATCTTGTTTTGCTCTAGCTTTTTCAGAATTTTAGGACATATTTCCCCACTGTATTTCTTTATCCATTCTCTCTTTTTTTCCATCCTAACCATTAAGTAAAATCTAATGGTTTCCAACATGTCAAGAATTGGTCTCTGTCTAGCATCTAGAATGGTTGAGTTAAAACTCTCACAGAGATTATTTTAGCAAGATATCACATTTGGGAGTTGTTCTGAAATGTGATCTTGTCCACTCCTTCGGATAAGTATGGTTCAACAACCACTTGTAGGCATTTTCATCAAACTCTTTGAGTGACTCCATTAGCATAGCAAATTTGTTGGGAAAAGATGCTCTTGCTGCTGTCCATATTCTTTCCTTGAGAGCAAGGCCAGGATGTTGTTTCTTAAAGTTGTTATACATGTGTCTCACACACATACGATGCTCAACACCTGGCAGTAACTCGGTTATTGCATGAACTAATCCCTGTATCAATTTCAAAAAAGAAATTTCCAAATCAGTAATTTGAAATATCCAAACCAGTAAATTGAAATAGCAGTAACATAAATAGCAATAGTAAATTACCTTTTGCTTGTCAGTTATGAATGTCCACTGGCTTGCATTTGTGATTCCAAGGTCCCCAATCAATTCTTCTACAAACCATTTCCATGTACTCTTATTTTCAGTTTCAACAACTGCATATATTATTGGAAAGAGCTGGTCATTTAGGATCAATCCCAACAGCTATTAGAAGAACTCCTTTATGGTGTCCTCTTAAGTGACAGCCATCTAAGCCTATAACATGTCTACAACCTTGAAGAAAACCCTTCCTACAACCATCTAGGCAAACATAAAATCTTTGAAACTTATCATCACCATCTTCATTTTCAGTTGTAGTCATAAAAACATGAGAACCAGGATTTGCCTTTTCAAGTTCTTCACAATAGCTCCAAAGCTTGTTATATTGTGAAATAAAGTCTCCATGTATCAGCTCCTTTGCTTTTGCTTTTACTTTGTATGCTACGTTGGAGCTAATGGACACTCCTAATTCCTTGTGAACTTTTGTCATAAAATCCCCTACATTGATATCTTGGTGAAGTCTAAAGTCCTCCAAGTACTTGTTGGCTAAATATGAAACGCTTGCAAGGCCATGGTATGTTGTTCTCCCACATACGTGCTTGAGTAGCATGCTTTTGATTTGGAATGTCATTTTATCACTCTGCACTGAAGCAATATATATTCCATTTACATCTCTTGCCTTTGCATATAGCTTTGCACCTTCTTGAATCATTTTTCTTAAACCTGATTTTTCTTCCCCACTTCACTCCATGAGATTTTGCAGCATTTATGAAGTCACTTTTACACGTAAATAACAAACCAAGTTCAAACTGTGGGTCATCCATCTCAATTGCTGGATTAAACACCCTAAACCTTCTATTGCCTTTTGTTTTGCTCACTCTTTCATCTTCAGAACCAGTATTACTGTACAGCTCACCTTGTGATGAATTTTCTGACCCTTCCATGCTACACTCAGTTTCTTCTTCATTGTCAACATGCTAGACACTTACCTTTTCTTTACCTTTAGTTGCTGTCTTGAATTGTGTAGTTACACTAGCCCATTCTACAGGTATTCCATGGATGGAATTCATTATATCTTCTTCATCACTCATATCATATTCACTATCATACATACTCTCGGCCTCACTTGATTGTCCTTCTTCCATAATCTGATCTCTGTTGTTCTTGACAGAAGATGCTTTACTGTGCTTCTTTCTTTTTTTAATTGAAGCACTTCCTTCTTGCCTTTTATGATTCTGTCTTTCTTGATCATAAGAAGCATATTCAGCTCTATTTTCATCACCTTCTGTACTCTCATCAAAACCAATTTCAGTTCTATTTTCATCACTTTTTGCACTCTCATCAGAATCATCTTCTGCACTCCTTTCTGCACCAATTTCAGTTCTGTTTTGGTCATCCTTTGCACTCTTTTCTGCACCAATTTTAGTTCTATTCTGGTCATCTTCTACACTCTTATCTGCACCAATTTCATAATCAAATCCAACTCCAGTAGCTTCACCAGTCCCCAATCAACTTCCTTATTCCCAAGTTTGAGATATAGTTTCAAAATTAGCTTGATTTGCTTTATTTTCAACAATAACACCAACTTCATTCGCACCACTTCCATGGTCCACATGCTGCCTTTTTTGTTGAAGTTTAACTCTTTTTGCAGGTGAGGCTCTTCGTCCCATATTGATGTCTCCTAAGCCATCATTATTGTCCTCAACATGAACCTCATCATCATTAACATGTATCTCATCTTGAGCAGTCTTATTTCTTCTTTCATCTTCATTAAAAGCAGCATCAAACTGTGTTACACTCTGATTTTCACACTCAGAAGCAGTTATAGTGTATATCTTTCTATGGATGAAGAATACATCAACTACCCTATATCTCATCCCAAATTTAGCCAAATCACCTGCATCATCCTCCCCTAACATGTATATCAACCCATCAACCATGTTCCTACCAGGTATCAGGTAGTAGAACCCCACGGTATATGGTTCATATCCATGTTTTTGTGCTATTTCATCCAATTTACACAGAGACCATCTTTTAGGATCACAACCATCAACTGTAACAACTGATCCTCCTAAATAGTCTCTACTGTGTGAATCCATAAGCTCCCCACCGAAGTATATGCGAAGTGAAAAACATAGATTAGTATTTTCTGTCATCCATCATTATGTAAATTACTTTTGATAATCATTGAAAAAAATCAAGAACAAGTAGGCATAAGTTCTTCATGCAAATGATGAAAATTCAGACCATCAAATATGTCAAAAGCATCTCTTAAACAATATTTAAATAACATTACAAAGATCATTGTACTCTATTTAAACAGATTTTGTTCAAAAATACATGTATTTATGAAACTAGTATAAGAGGAAAACTAACCATAATCAAAATGAAACTCCATTTTCCGTCTTTATCTGACATTCTTGTGAAATTATCTGGATGATCATTCACTATTTCTTCTCAATCGATTGAGAATTTCAGATTTGAAGATTTTCAATTAAGGGTTTTAAATTGGGTAAAAATGAGAGAAAGTTGGCAACTTAAACGTTATTAAGAGAGGGAAGGGGTAAGTTTCCAAATTTGCCCCTGATATTGCCGGGAAACTTAGCAAAAATAGCTGTTGGGACCAGTCAGAATAGGTTTCTAATATGTTGGGGACTTATTTGGCTGATTTTAAATGTTAGGGACCAAAAAAGTTTTTTGTGATAATGTGAGGAACCAATTTGGCTAATTTCCCATAATCTTTTGCATTTGTTGGATGAAAATTTGAAAAAGAGAATGTAACCATTTTTTTCGGGTAAAATAATTACCATAAATTCTTAGCAAACTTAATGACGTGTCGTTTCCTAAAGTCGGCCACTTAGTAAGCACGTGTTTCATTTTTTGATGAAATTTGATCACTTGCTATAATCATTTCTTCACCTCAAACCAATTGATCACTTCTAAATTAATGTTTCCTCGTTTCTTCATCAATATTTACAACATGAGTAAGACTAAGTCCCAGCTTCTCTTTTGTACAAGGCAAAGATGTTTTCCCAAGTATCATAAAAAAGTCAGGCCAATAAATTTGAACACTGAAGATCAGATGTTACAGAAAACGAAAATGCACATAACAGAGTAATCTGAAATTTTAACTACAAACTAAGCGAAAGATAACAAATATAGAATAGGAAAGACAACACAATAGTACAAAACATATACTCCTCACTCCTCAAGCCATGTGCAACCCACCCCATTCCAAAGCCCTCTCACCTTTGTCTGGCATATCCAAAAACAAAGAAATTTTTGGACTCCATTATCAGATTTTACCCAACACAAATGGAAAGCTAGTTTTCAATCCATACTATATTTATAGCATACATAAGCTTCAACCTTACGTTAGATGCTGTAACCTCACATTGGCTCCATGCCTTCCTCTTCCTCATCATCCACGTACTCACCATCATCATCAGCAGTAGCATCCTGGTACTGCTGGTATTCAGATACAAGGTCATTCATGTTGCTCTCAGCTTCTGTGAACTCCATTTCGTCCATTCCCTCACCAGTATACCAGTGCAAGAAAGCCTTTCTCCTAAACATAGCAGTGAACTGCTCACTCACTCTCCTGAACATTTCCTGAATAGATGTTGAGTTGCCAATGAAAGTGGATGCCATTGAGAGCCCTCTAGGTGGGATGTCACAAACACTTGATTTCACATTGTTGGGGATCCATTCAACAAAGTATGAAGAGTTCTTGTTTTGGACATTGATCATCTGCTCATCAACTTCCTTGGTGCTCATCTTGCCTCTAAACATGGCTGATGCAGTCAGGTAGCGCCCATGACGTGGGTCAGCAGCACACATCATGTTCTTTGCATCCCACATTTGTTGTGTCAGCTCTGGGACTGTAAGAGCACGGTATTGCTGAGAACCACGAGATGTCAAAGGAGCAAAGCCCACCATGAAAAAGTGTAAACGAGGGAAGGGTATAAGGTTGACAGCTAGCTTCCTGAGATCAGAATTAAGTTGACCAGGGAAACGGAGACAGCAAGTCACCCCACTCATTGTTGCAGAAATCAAGTGATTCAAGTCACCAACTGAAATTCAATAAAAGCAAGGCAGCATGTTATTAAGATAACTGGAACAGGGAAAATACAGACAAGACATTATGGGCCAAAATAAGCTGCTAATCAGTTTATCACCAGCCAACACAAAATCATTTTAGCTAAATTTTTTTATTCATTAAGGCCTCAAGGGGATAACCATCTGCTTGAAGATTGACTCCTAAAAGTCAAACCATAGTAACAACATTATTGCATGGCTTGGTATTATCAGGAAACTGATAAAAAGAGTCCATTGCTAAGAATGTTCATTTTTATATCAAGTATGAACTTCATCAGAAAACTGATGAAAAGAGTCCATTAATAAGAACATTCATTTTTATATCAAGTATGAACTTCATCATAAAACAATAGACAGTATAGTTTTCTTGACACAAGGACATACTAACAATATCCCACAAGGCAACAAATACAATAGTCACTTGTCCAGTTCAAATTTATTTCCATTCAACTGTTATGTTAATTCAAACTGAAAAATCAACCAATAAACAAAATTTTCAAGCCATGTTGATGCCAATTTCATAAACTTTTAGAAATACAAATCTCATAAATAGGGAAATCTACATGCCCTGCATTTGTTTGATAAACTTGAAACTGTGGTCTTTAATTCTGTACTAAGAATAAAGCTAATCGTCAAGTGGTCCGGTGTTGTAAAATATCAAGTCCACATGGTAGCATCACTCACTTCAGTCACGTCAAAAGACAGGAAAAAAAGAAAAATTGAGGACCACAGGTAACATGAAAACAGATGATCAATACCCTGATGCAAATGAATGATCTATCCAAAGCACATGGACTGTACTCCACAAATCAAAAAGGTTGACAGTGACACCATGTAACAGCAAGCATACTTTCATGTGCATGCAACATAAGTATTCAGTCATTCATAATAATAGAATAGGAAAACGGACAACTAGCATAGAAAATGGTCCAAGTCCAACAGAAAGTCACATAATTCCCAATACTGCATATATCAGATTCCAAACATGCTACCTTAAAAGTATTGATTCTAAGGCACTACCATGCACATGATCCATTTATAGTAAAACCAACAACTGACAATCAATAGGCAAGTAAAGATATAACTGCAAAAATCAATAGTGTTATGAAAAAAAAGAAAATCCATTATAAAAGTAAATTAGAAGAAACTCACAGCTAGGAGTGGTAAGCTTAAGAGTCCTGAAGCAAATATCATACAGAGCTTCGTTATCAAGCACCATGCATTCATCTGCATTCTCCACAAGCTGATGCACAGAAAGAGTAGCATTATATGGCTCCACCACTGTATCTGAAACCTTTGGGGATGGAAACACAGAGAATGTGAGCATCATTCTGTCAGGGTACTCCTCCCTGATCTTCGAAATCAACAATGTACCCATACCAGAGCCTGTTCCTCCACCAAGGGAGTGGCACACTTGGAAACCTACAAAAAGGCAACATAATAAACAACAAATTAAAATCAAGCACCATTAAGACCTGCATAAACAACCACCCGACGTTCCAAATACTCCAAATAATGAAAAGCACTGGAGAAACTATAATAGCACGAAACTAACAAAATAGAACTGTATTTTTTGTCACATCACAACCTACCAACCAAGTTACATTATTTAACTATTAGATGAATAAAAGAATGGAGACTTGTTTGATTTGCTTAGTGGACATCAACACAAGTTAATGGATTGACAAATTTAATAATAACTAAACTAAAATCATTGGTTGAGAGCTATGTTTACCTTGAAGGCAGTCACAATTCTCAGCCTCCTTCCTCACAACATCAAGAACAGAGTCAATAAGTTCAGCACCCTCAGTATAATGTCCCTTAGCCCAGTTGTTTCCAGCACCAGACTGGCCAAAAACGAAGTTATCAGGCCTGAAGATCTGGCCATAAGGACCAGTTCTAACACTGTCCATAGTGCCGGGCTCGAGATCCATGAGCACAGCACGAGGAACGAACCTCCCACATGAGGCCTCATTGTAGTACACATTAACACGCTCCAATTGCAGATCTGAAGTTCCGACATAGCGCCCAGTAGGGTCTATGCCATGCTCATCGCACACAACTTCCCAGAACTTCGATCCGATCTGGTTGCCGCATTGACCTCCTTGAACATGAAGGATTTCTCTCATCTTTCCTGCAATTCAAAATATACAATTATTTATTACACTAAACAAAAACAGTACAAATTAATGCTTCCTCATTAAACCAAACTAATTGTGATAATAAATGCAATTTAGTAATATAAAATCAAACATATCCAGAGTGATCTATAATAATTCTATATATAAATGTATTGGAAATTCATATTTTAGTTCATTTCTCAGATCAGTAAAAGAATAAAAGAAATTCACAAAAATTAATAAGAAAATCTGCATAATTCGGTGCAAAATCCTTCTATCCAAGCATAGATCTATTAAATCTGCATTAAAATAAATAAATAAATTCACAATCATAAAATGTGAATTAAAGTAACCGCAAAATAAACCAGGAAAACAGATTCAATACTGCAAAAAAAAAAAAAGGTTTTTCTGGAAAAAAAAAGTAGAATAGTACACGATCTACTTAAATTATCACAAATATTGAAAATTCTGAGCCACAAAATCCGAAATGCATAATATAATTAACGAAACGACAACGAATTATTCCGAAAAACGCAACATATTAATCCAAAAAATTAGAATAAATTAACGAATGTATCATTGCAACCCACAAAGCGACGTCGAATAGTGCGAATAAAAGAGGAAGTTAACATATAATTTAATTAATTGATTACCTCAGATTATCTGAAGAGAAATCGATCAAAGAGAAGAGCGTGAGAGAGAGAGAGACAGAGAGAGAAAGAGAGAGAGACAGTGAGGAGTAAAAGTGAACCTAGGGGTGTGTCTTTATATGAAGCGGATGAGACATCAACGGCTGGTATTGTTTCCCTCCTGTTTGTTGTGGGCCAATCATATACCGTTCGATTTCGAGAACGGACGGTGGCGATTGGGTAACTAGTGCTAGTGAATTAGATTTTGAAATTTTTAAAATTGCAGATGGGTTGTTTGACCGAATTGCCCTTTGTGGAATTACGAGAATGGACCTTTTACTGTTGTAAGTTTGAATAATGCGCCCAGTTGTTTGGCCCGAGGATTCAAATTTTGTAGGTTGACGTTTTTTCGACTATTTATGTTGCGTTTCTTACTTCGACGATTTTTTTTTTTCAAAAAAAAAAAAAAAACCGACTTAAACTGCTGTTTTACATCTAGGTAAATCTGATGATAATTTTTTAGAAGTATTTTTTAGAAAATATTATTGTAACAATTTTAAATATTTTTTTGATACATATATTTGTAAGATAAATAGTTAAAAGTTTTTAAAAATCACAACGAAACAAACAAAGCTTCGTTGTAGGGGTTTGTTTGGTTGGATTGAAAGTACTTTTCTAAGCATCAAAATGTTAGAAAATCTTCTAGCTAAAAATAACTTACATACAAATCAATGTAAGTTATTTGTTAGAGAATTCAAAAGTGACATTAAACTTTAAACACCTACTTTGCGAATTACATTTACAAAACAAATTTTCATTTTTAATTATTATTCACTCATTTTCTCTTCATTTTGGTGCCCAGCAATAATACATGTATAGTTACATCATACTTTACCATTATATTGTCTTATAGATTAAGTTTAAACAAAAAAATCTCTACTTGACTCTAATTACTGTTAAGCATAAATCGAGTTGTCAGTATTTTAACTCATGTTAATAATATTAAAAATTAAAAAAAACTCTATTTAAAAAATTTTCAGTATTATCATCCAAATACCAAAAAATTGTTGAAGAAAATGACTTTTTTCATGTAAAATATTTTCCTACGGAAAATAATTTTCAAGGAAAACATTTTACATCAATCAAAAGGACCCTAAAATTCAAAAAAATTTCCCATCACATTAAATCAAGGTTTATTTTTATTTATTTTATGAAATTAAAGTAGTTGTCCTTCACTTGTTTCTTTTAAATTAAAGCAAAAGTCCTCTCAAGATAACTAGAACCTATTAAAAATTACTGAGTAAAAATTATTTTTAAAAATTTAGTAAGCAACCATTCAAGTACTATCTAATTTAATAATTAAATAATTGACAAAATTTATTTGTGAACAGTTCTAGAAAAGTTTAACCAAATGAAAATTATTGTATTGTTCTGTTGCACAAATATCAAGTGTGCTTAGATCACTAATTTTTTGTTTAGTAAGCTGAAGAATAGAACAATGGAAATTAAGGTCTCTTTATAATGCAAGAGAAAATTGTCGTTAACCAATTAGCTACAATTGATTCTTAAAGGTTAAATAAATATTTTTCAATTGTGTAAACATCATGTGAGGTACTTTTCTTTCCACAGATTTCAAGCTGGAATATGAGATGCATTTAGGAGAATTTAGAAACAAAATTTCCATTAAATAAATTTGGCTTAAATACTTTTATTTATTCTTTCATCATATGCAACTTTTGGTTTTCACACAATGTCCATGATTAGCATTTTTTTCACGTGAAAGAGAAACAGATAAAGCAAAGTAAAGCATTACTTTTAGGTGATGGTTATTTTATCTAGTCTTAGGGCAAATTATTTCTGGTACTATTAGTGCATGTGGATTTGTCTTTAAATTGTCCTGTCTCGCTTTTCGCACGCAAATGTTAGCTTAACGATCTAAATATTGTCAAATGGTCCAAATCAAACCAATTAGCTTCATAAATAGGCCAAAGTATGTTTCACTCTTTTGTTGTCAAAGAACTAAAAGGACAAAGAACCTGAATAGTACTTGTAAACTTCTGTCTCACCCCAAGAAAAAAGAAAAGATTTTATATCAGTTAGTGGAATCCAATCCAAGACGTACTGGCACAGAGAAAGCTCAGAGGAAGCTTGACTTTTTGGCAAAATGTTAAACTAAAAGAGCAGAAAGAAAAGATGTACCTAATGCTCCTAATTGAAATAGAAATTTTCCCTACTCTTGACAGAGCAATTTGGAACTTTTTTTTTCCCTTTTTATTTTTGGCTTTTTTCACTTGTCATATATATTTTACAATGATCCTTTCGCCTTTTTAGTGTAAGGGGTACGATTTGTTACATATTTTAGTGAGATTAAGATTAACTAGACTGCAATCCATTTGTTAGCATTTTTTTTTCACCTTTTGGTTCATGTCATATGTATCAGCTACGTTTGTTTGTACACAATTTCCATCTAACCTTTTATCTTGAAAACACATTTATCGAAAAGAATCTTTAAAACTGTTATAATAATATTTTTTTAAAATTCAAGAAATAACTAGCCAGACGGAGAATAATACAGCTAATTATTAATTGAATTGGATTGCAAAAATTAATTCTAAATGGAAAGAAATTAATTAAACTTTGCTTTCTTTTCTTTCTTTGAGGAATAAATAATCAACCAATCTAGAGAGGGCGAGATTTTGTGTGTTTATGACTAATTTGACATAAGATTTTTAGATCCAAAAGTTCTATTCTAGGCTGGAATCGGAATAGGATGTGACTAATGCTTGGTTGGAGGTAAATAGGAATCGAGAATCGGAATGAATCCCTTAGAGACTGCTTGGTTGAACGGAATCAAAATTATTTCTGAAAATTTTAGAATCCCTCAGTTCCTGAACAAATTAGAGGGTTTGGAAGAAACCCAAAGATGCAGACGTTCGCATGCTTGTTCGTATGCTCCAACCGATGTCTGCATCTTCTCTGTTGCGTCCTAGTTGCACATCCACATCACTAATTTTTAGCAACTTTGAATTTCTTTTTAATTGCTCAATTGTTTTATTACAAAGGCAATTTAATAAATTATTCGTAAACATCATCATTTGTTATTAATCATCAAAACTAGATGATTTGAAACTATAATATCTTTAGAATTGAGAATTGTAGGTTTGAAAAAGAGAAGTTGTGTACATGCATACATACAAGTATTTAAGTATTCATGTGTAATTATTTTATTTTATAATAAATTTTATATCATAGGCAAAAAATAAATTTTAATTAAATTTCATTTCGATTCCGACATCCAACTGAGTAAAGATATTAGAATGAAAAATTTTATTTTAATTTCAAATAGAGTGATTTCGATTTTGATTCAGATTCCTTCCTACGATCCAAGCGCCTCCTTAAATTCCTTCCCCCGCGTGAAAATATTTTATCAACTGAAGGACTTATTCAGGTATTTGATAACTTCATTAAGTGTTGAATAGTAATAAAATAGGAGCTTCTTGTATGAGTCGTTCACAAAATTTTTCAATCCATGAGTGTATTGAGTTAAGTTATGTTTTGAACATATGGAGACAAAACTTTCATGACTTTCACTACCAAATTATTTTTCCATTAGTAATTTCATCCCTTCCCTCTCCCCATAGTGGTCTGCATATTTATAAACATACTTTGTAAGTATCTTATCCCCTCAATTTATTTTTAGTATAATCTTATTATAAGCTAGTGGGATGGCACACGCTTTGGTATTGCTAATCTTATTAACAAAATTTTCACTTTGTGTATTGCTATAACTACACTAAAAGTATAAAAGGAAATTTCAATACAATAAGTTTTTATTAAATAACTATGCACCCACACTATTTTCTAAATTTAAGCACGTTCATGTGAGTCCCAAACCGATTACACAAATTTTAAATTATTCATTCAAACACAAAGAAATTCTTAAATTACTAAGAAAATGATTCTTTTTTCATGTAAAAAGATTTTGAAGTAGAATATACGAGATAGAACATCGAACTTCCGACCAAAATTGAATCCTAAATACAAATCAGATATACGGCATGATTATGGCAAATATGTCATTCCAGATGCTCTAAGGATTCAAGAACGAACCCGGAATTCAGGACAAAAAAGTCAATTTAAGACCAAAGAACCATCATCCTGAACTGGAACAATTATTGAAGATATTTTAGTCATGTACACATCTGCTGCTTTTCCTATGGCATCAGCGGATCTAAAATACCTTTTCAATCAATCAATAGCTTCACAAACAAAAGACGTCCCCAAATCGCGTGAAAGCACGCCTTGCTTTTGATTGGACTGAGCACAGAAACCGACCATTTGGATTACATTTTTGACCTTATTATTTGAAAAATAATAATAGGGATAATTTCACATATGTTCTCTGAGGTTTGTCATATTTGCACTTAGTTCCTCCATAAGTTTTAGTAATTTACATTTGTACCCTTTATCTTTCTATTTTTATCACAAAACAAGTTCATTTTGATAATATAACTCCAAAAAAAATCAAACACCTTAAAATATTTTTAATTACTTTTAAATTGGTCATCTCTTCCTTGTTAATATATTTATTTATAAAATTTTGATAGATAAAATAAATTCATTTAAACTAGTCAAATAATTGATTTTTGGAGAAGTAGTGGCTCCGTTTGAATATGTTTTTTTGAGCCATGTTTTGGAAATTTTTTTCCTAAATCTATTTGGACAGATGGAAAATTTTTGAAAAAAAAGACAAAAAAAATTTTTGGTCAAACTTTTTCTCCAAATTTTCTTACCAAGTTTTCATTCTAAATTTCAAATGAACTTTAAAGACTTTTTATATAATTATTCACAAAAGCAAGCATGTTTATGTTCAAATTTTGTTTAGAAAATTTGAAAAAAATCACAAGTAACTAGATGAGATCTATTTTCGGTGAGTTTTGAAGTGGAAGATGAAGTGAATGACAAAGCAAATGACGAAGAAGACGTTCGCATCTTTAAGTGGATGATGAAGCGGATGTCCGCTTTCAAAGATAGAAATAGTTCAAAATTTTTAAATTATTCAAACACTTTTCTATACTAATTATTCACTTTTTAAACCACCATCACGTCACTTCAAAAAATTTTCACATCCAAACACTTTTTCACCTTTCAAAAAATGTCAACAAAAAATAATCTAAATAATTTTTTCAAATAATTATCAAAAAACACTCCAAATAATGCTATCCAAACAGAACCAGTATGTCATGGAGATTGAAAATTGATGTAAGAGTATAAATCTTTTAATGTTTTTATGACTAATTAATTAATTTTAAAATTTATTTTATCTTTTTAAAAGTAATTAATGATATTTTAAGGTGTTTGGTTGGTGTTTTTGGGTTATATTTTCAAATGGACTTATTTTGTTATAGAAATATAAATATAAGAGGTGTAAGTATAAATTTAAAATCTGAGAAGAGTAAGTGCGATTATGGCTAACTTCAGCAAAGGTACGTGAATTTATCCCTGTTATTATTTTTCAAATAATAAGGTACATAATCGATATAGTATATAATCGATATGTTAGTATTTATATTTGATGTGTTAGTGTCTATTTTATTTAGTTCTATAAAAACCTAGAGGTGGCAACGGGTCGGGTTGGCGGGTTGGCGGGTCGGGTTGAGACCCAAATATAACAGCCAATCTGCCAACCCGAACCCGACCCGCCAACCCGCCAACCCGAAAATAGCCAACCCGAACACGACCCGAATTCGGGTTGGCGGGTCGACCCGCCGACCCAAAAAAAAAAAAAAAAATCCTCTAACATTTTGTAGCTTTGTTTCATCCATTCACATTCAAACATAACAAATTTCACTCATTGGATAATTAATCAAGTAAATTGCACACATTAATATTAACGATACTTATTAACATACACTTAACTCCTCTTATAATTTACTTTTCATAAATCTAGGTAAAATTCTTACTTTTTCTTACAATTTACTTGATTAATTATCCAATGAGTAAAATTTGTTATGTTTGAATGTGAACGGATGAAACAAAGCTACAAAATGTTAGAGATTTTTTTTTTTTTTTTTTCGGGTCGGCGGGTCGACCCGAACCCGATTCAGGTCGACCCGAACCCGACCTGTTTTTTTATCAGGTCAGTCGGGTCCGACCCGCCAACCCGCGAACCCAAAAACCCCCAACCCAAACCTGCTATTTTCGTGTTAGGTTCGTGTCGGGTTTTCGGGTCGTGTCAGAAATTGCCACCCCTATAAAAACCTTCTGGTTGACGTATGACGTGGCAAACACTGATTGGCTTGATCGTGTTTGTAGATTATGCAGTGGAGAAGGCGAGTGAGGGTAAGAACGTGGCCGGAAAGGAAGAGACAAAAATGGTCCAAGAGTACCGCAACAGGTCACATGAAGCTAGGCTTGCGTACTACCTGTCGGCATGTGAATTGCCAGCCCAACCAAATCCAAAACTTTGATGGATTGCTCAAACCTTTTGTAAAGCCTAGTTATTATTATTGTCTTCTTTTTTTTTGGGTGAAAAATTTTGGGTTATAGTTTATGATTAACCCTGGTTAGATTTTAATCATGATTTTATTTTGATTTGATATTCTATCTTTTTAAAACTCTTTAGTTTGGTTGGGCTTTAAGCATAAGCATAAGCATAAGCATCTTATCTATCTATTTAAATAAAATTTCTTCCAATACCCGTCAACTTTTTTTGATAAATTTAGTAAAGTTTGGTGAAACATCAACTAAAATCGAATCTAATTGCAATGTGTCACCAAAATACAATATTGCAATGTGTGGAGACTAAGTAGAATATTTGTTCACGATATTTGGAATTGAAATTGTAACTCGAAAAACGTACTAAAGAACTCAAACAGTGTTTGCTCAAAATCTTTGAGACAATTGCATCAGTAATCCTTCAAAGTTTGAGTAGTTTAGTTTTTAAATTTACGATCTTTACACTTTTTTATGCGTATAATTTAACTGAAGTATTTTAATTCTAAACTCTATGCATACACTTTTTAATGCCTACATTTATGAAAACTGCATCATTACCTTAAGTCTATTTAGGCCTTATTTTTCATCTGAAAAGTGCATGGACATATCACATAGCTTACTCTTCACTAGGCAAAATAAGAAATATGGCAGTTTCCTTCAAAAAAGATATGCACACTGATTAATGTTTAAGTCGTAATATTATGTTTTAATTTTTATCCTACAAAAATTCTGTCTTTTTTAAGTAAAAAATAGTTTGAAAATAGATGTTTTTATGGAAAATGTGATAGTAAAAAAAAATTCTTTATTTCAAATTTTAGAGACTAAATAGGTACCGAAAATTTGCTGTTCTACCAAAGTACAATTAGCATAAATATTCCATTCACGTTGATATATGCGAATCTACAATAAAAAATTGGAACTAGAACGAAGTTTTTCAAAGTCCAAGATGGGGAATATATTAGAGAGAACAAGAGAGTCGAGGAATTAGTGTGTGGTGGTAGTATGAAATTAGAAGTGATAATATGATATTAGAACTAAAACTCTTCCCCTAATAGAGAAGATATCATAGGAGTAGGGGGAGTCATGGGATGTGGGTGGAATTTGATGATGTGGGATTTCGTTGTTGGAGGAGAGAGATATTAATATGTCAATATGTTTAAGTTGGCTGAAGGAGAGAGAGAATTAAAATGTGTTGAACATATCTTTTATTAAAATTCCATGGAAAGTAATCTGAATATCAATCAACAATACATGAAGATTTAAGTGTTTAGTATTGTGTGACTATTTTTCTTGGTTCAAGTAAAGTTTTTACTTTCTAAATCAAAAAGTGAACCAAAATATAGATTTTGAATTTTAAGGAAAAAATTACTTTTCCTCGACAGAGTCCTTACTAACCAAAATGAGGCTCTAAGATACACTCATTCTCATGTCCAATAAAAATATATGTTCTTGGAATCAAAATTAGTAGAGAAGTCATGATAGATGGCCCAAGGAGGCAAGCGATACTATATACCTTCAACTTTGACTAAAAAAGAACAGGATTAAAAAAGAGAAAAAAAAAAAAAAAAAGGAACCACTGAATCACTCCCCATAACCTAGTGAACTTCTTTCCGGCTTCATATTTGCCTTCAACGAAAAAAATCAAATTGTAATCAAACCCCTAATTTTCCACAAAAAAATAAACATAAAAATGATTTATTATGCATATTTGGGCTTTTACCGTTTTAGTTTATTACTCGACTCGTTCTAAAATGATTGATGAAAGAGAGCCCAATGGACTCGAGGTGGACAGGGAGCCACTCCCTCAGGCTAAGGCCTTATTGTCCAAGTGTGATTCAGGAATAGACGTTTTTCTTATCCGGCAAGATGTATAGAGGTCCACATTTGAGTGGTAGATTACATAGATCAGGATTGGCAGCGTCTAAGTTTTGGGCTTTAGCCCAGATAAATTGGCTTCCGCTAAAATAAAAGCAGTAAATTCGCCCAACCCATCATTCCATATCCAACAATTGAACTCTATTGTCATTAAAATTTCTCATATTCCGTTTGTCCAAACCCCAGATCAGGAACTTCATCGTTTTAGCCCAATTTCTTTCCACAAAAAATGGAGAATATATATTGGTCTCATAAGGATAAACTTCCCAACCTTATAGAGCCCATTACAAAAAGACGACTATGAGTAGTTAGGCTTGGGCCAATATTTAGGTGAATTGGGTCCGTGGTGAATATACTCCACCGAGTTTTGGTAACTTAAATTTTTAGTGTTAGATCTATATATGTATCCGTAGATTCGATCCATCTAAAAAAATCTTACTTAAGGGCCTGATGGAAGAGCTAGAGGCCAATGAATGGTTGAGATCGGCCACATTAGGAATATGGATTGATCTAAGCGGAACGAATATACAACAATTACTTTTTTAAATTTTAATTTTTAGTCTTTTAATTCTTTTTATTGAATTTTATCCAATTTCATTTTTTTCATACAACATACATAGAGATAGGAAGTAGAGGATTGCAAAACACTCTGAAATATTCGTTTGCATTTTTCTTCCTTGTAAAGTATAACAGCAATAATATGCATTGAATATTCTGTACCCAAATTTGCGGCACTATCTTTTATTTGCATCAAATGTTCGTTCATAAGTACAGGTAAAATGGACGTCAAAAGTTTAAATCTCGAATAAAATAAAATCAATCCTCATTGAATTAGTAATATAATTTTGCTTAATATGTGGGCTACTGTGCCAAGCTGTAATGAAAGAAGATTAATAATGAGCCATCTTAATATCAAAATTTTTTTTTTATGTGTAGTGATATCTAATTTTGCAACACTGTTTGGTCGTGTTAGCTAGCTAATAAGCATGATTCCTTATAATGTCAGAACCAATAACTTAAAAACGGTAAATTTTGCAAAAGATAAGTATATACATCAATTTACTCTAAATTCGCATGAAATTATGCTAATGGGCTTCTGCAGTTGTAGGTGCAATTGCAGAGGATAATAAGTGGCTAAAATTGACCAAATTTGACATGAATCCATCTCGACTACTCAATTTTTTTAAAAAAAAATTGTAATAATTTATTCACTTACTTTTCTTCTTTAATGTAATATAATGAGACTAGTATACTCATTAGTTATAAAATCTGAAATTTAGCCTACAAAAGTACATGAATCAAAATGTAAAGTGTATAAATCATTTCCCAAACAATGTCAGACAATATCACTACCACCACACTACTGTTGTGTAATATTACCATACAACCATGCACTAAACCCCCATCTGTTATGCAACCCACCACTACAACCATGCACCACAACTACTACTACCATACAACAATACCATCGCCATCACTATTATTGTCTAACACTATCATCCACCATGGTACACTACCACTATTAAATACTATCATTACCACTACCATGTATCACTACCATCATCATTTATCACAGTGCACCACTACGACTATCTACTACATACACCACCATTATTACCAAATAAAGATAACATTGTCAATTCTGAGTAGTTTAATTAGTAAAACCAATATTCAATTTTGAGCAAAATACACAATTATATTATTTTTTAAAATATCCCATCAAATCTACTATCAAGCAAACACTAAATAATTGAAATTATTAATCGAGGATGGCTCATTCTAAAATACATACTTCAAGAATGGTTCATATCATCTCATCGTGTATCTGAACTAAGTTTGACCGTTTTCGTTTTTACATAGATGTCTAATTAAATTGTGCTCAATTATTTCTCATTTATCACTTTTTGAGAATTTGTGTGACGACCTCGTAGCTTGTGCCCTCCTAAGTTTTAAGCATGTAGGATGAACGACTAAGGATCAAATCGTTTATAAAAATGAGGCTTGTAAAGATAAACATTTATCAAAATGAGTCTTGTTTTGAGAACGCTAAAAATATATTGTTTTCAACTGTCTTAAAATCACAAAACTAAAATTAATAAATCAAGTTGGTACATCATATATTTTCATCTACCCCTCACTACCCTCCCTTTTGACCAAAATACAATATTGCGACGTGTAGAGACTAAGTAGCATATTTGTTCACAATTGATATTTGGAATTGAAAATGTAACCCGAAAAATGTACTAGAGAACTGAAATAAGGTTTGCTCAAAATCTTTGAGACAATTGCATCAGTAGTCCTTCAAAGTTTTAGTTTATAAATTTACGATCTTTACATTTTTTTATGCTTATAATTTAACTAAAGGATTTGAATTCTAAACTCTATGCATACACTTTTCTATGCCTACATTTATGAAAACTGCATCATTATCTTAACTCTATTTTCGCCCTATTTTTCATCTGAAAAGTGCATGGACATGTCACATAGCTTACTCTTCAAAGGCAAAATAAGAAGTATGGCAGTTTCCTCAAAAAAATAAAGATATGCGCACTGATTAATGTTTAAGTCGCACTATTATGTTTCAATTTTTACCCTACAAAAATTCTGTCTTTTTAAGTTAAAAATAGTTTGGAAATAGAGTTTGGGACCAAATACAATGTTTTTCGAAAAATGTGATAGTCAAAAAATTCTTTATTTCAAATTTTAGAGACTAAATAGGTACCAAAAATTTGCTCTTCTACCAAAGTACAATTTCAGAAATTTTCCATTCATGTTGAAATGTGCAAATCTACAATAAAAAATTGGACCTAGAACGAATTTTTTCAAAGTCCAAGATGGGGAAGATGTTAGGTAGAACAAGAGAGTCGAGAAATTAATGTGCAGTGGTAGCATGAAATTAGAAGTTATAGTATGATATTAGAACCAAAACTCTTCCCCGAAATAGAGAAGATATCAGAGGCGTAGAGGGAGTCATGGGATGTTGGTGGAATTTGATGATATGGGATTTCCATTGTTGGGGAGAGAGAGAGAGAGAGAGAGAGAGAGAGAGAGAGAGAGAGAGAGAGAGAGAGAGAGAGAGAGAGAGAGAGAGAGAGACTAATATGTCTGTATGTTTAAGTTGGTTGGGGGAGAGGGAGGATTAACAAGTTTTGAGCATATCTTTTATTAAAATTCCATGCAAAGTAATCTGAATATCAACTAATAATTAATGAAGATTTAAGATTTTAGTATGGCGCTACTATTTTTCTTGATTTGAGTAAAGTTTTACTTTCCAAATAAAAAAAGATGACCAAACAATAGATTTTAAATTTTTTTTTTAAAAAATTACTTTTCTCAATAGAGTCCTTACCAACCAAATGAGGCTCTAAGATATACTCATTTTCTTTTCCAATAAAAATATATGTTTCTTGGAATCAAAATTAGTAGATTAGTCGTGAGAGATGCTCCAAGGATGCAAACAATACTATATCTCATCAACTTCGACTAAAAAGGAACTGGAAAAAAAAAAAGAACCACTGAATAACTCCACATAAACTAGTGAACTTCTTTCCAGCTTCATATTTGCCTTCAACGAAAAAATTCAAATTGTAATCAAACCCCTAATTTTCTGAAATATGTATATATATATATATATATATATATATATATATATTAATGATTTATTTCCTTTCATGGACATATTTGGGCCTTTACCATTTTAGTTTATTACTCGACTCGTTCTAAAGTGATTGCTGAAAGAGAGCCCAATGGAATCGAGGTGGACAGGGAGCTACTCCCTCAGGCTAAGGCCTTGTTGTCCAAGTGTGATTCAGGAATAGACGTTTTTCCTTATCGGGCAAGATGTACAGAGGTCCACATTTGAGTGGTAGATTACATAGATCAGGATTGACAGCCTCTAAGTTTTGGGCTTTGGCCCAGATAAGTTGGCTTCCGTTAAAATAAAATGAGTAAATTCGCCCAACCCATCATCAGTCCATATCCAAGAATTGAACTCTGTTATCATTAAAATTTCTCACATTCCATTTGTCTAAACTACAGAGTCTGGAACTTCATCTTTTTAGCTCAATTTCTTTCCACAAAAAATGGAGAATATATATTATTCTCATAAGAATAAACTTCCCAACCACAGGGAATAATACGTAGGGCCAATCTTTAGATGGACCTTGGTGGATCTCGCCGATATTTGGTGGTTCAAATCTTCATCATTAAATCTACGAGCAGGGCACCTGAATTCGGTCTACCCCAGAAAAATTATACCATAGGTGTTAAGGGCACAATTGTAGAGATAGAGGCCAATGGATAATTGAGATCGGCCACATTAGGAATATGGGTTGATCTAAGCAGCACTAATATATAAGAATTACTTTTTGAATCTTAATTTTTAGTCTTTTAATTCTTTTTTATTGGATTTTATCCAATTTCTTTTTTTTTATACAACATATATACAGATAGGAAGTAGAGGATTGCAAAAACACTCTGAAATATTCGTTTGCCTTTTTCTTCCTTGTGAAGTATTCTAGACAGCAATAATATGCATTGAATATTCTGTACCCAAATTTGCGGCACTATCTTTTATTTGCATCAAACGTTCATTCATGAGTACAGCTAAAATGCACACCAGAAGTTCAAATCTCGAATAAATTAAAATCAATCCTCATGGAATTAGTAATTATAATTTTGCTTAATATGTGGGCTACTGTGCCAACCTGTAATGACAGAAGAATAATAGTGAGCCATCTTAATATTATTTTTTTGATGTGTAGCGATATCTAATTTTGCAAGATTGTTTGGTCGTGTTAGCTAGCTAATAAGCATAACGGCAAATTTTGCAAAAGATAAGTATATATCAATTTACTCTAAAGTCGCATGAAATTATGCTAATGGGCTTCTGCAGTTGTAGATGCAGTTGCAGAGGATAATAAGTGGCTAAAATTGATCAAATTTGATGTGAATCCATCTCGAATACTCAATTTTTTTTTTCAAAAAAATACTAGTAATTTATTCACTTACTTTTTTTCTTTAATATAATCTAATAAGACTAGTATACTCATTAGTTATAACATTTCGAATTTCGCCTACAAAAGTAAAGTGTATGAATCAAAATGTAAAGTGTATAAATCATTTCACAAACAATATCAGGCAATATCACTACCACCACACTTTTATTATTGTGTAATACTACTATATGCTATGTTGCACTACCTCCCCCATTATTATTATCATGCAACCCAGTACCACGATCAAGCACCACAACTACTACTACCATACAATGATACCTTCGTCATTACCACCATCGTCCAACTCTATCATCTACCATGGTACACCACCACTATTAAACATCATTATACCATTACCATGTTTCACCCCCACCTTCATCTATCACAATTATATTATTTTTTAAAATATCCCATCAATTCCACTATCAAGTAAACATTAAATTATTGAAACTATTAATCGAGGATGGCTCATTCTAAAATAAATAGTTCAATAATGAGTCATATCATCTCATCACGTATCTGAAATAAATGGACCATTTTCGCTTTTACATAGATGGCTAATTAACTTGTGCTCAATTATTTTTCATTTATCACTCTTTGAGAAATTGTGTTGCAACCTCGTAGCTTGTGCCCTTCCCAAGTTTTTAGCATATATACGATGAACAACTAAGACATCGGTTTGGCAACGTTTACGTCTGTCTTTTTTTTTTTGTGTGTAAATTTCAACAAACAAAAACCAAAAATTATGTTTGAAAATTGTTTTTGTGTAAAAAGAAAAAAGAGAAAGAAAGACAAACATTTATAAAAATGAGTATTGTTTTGCGAAAACTAAAAATATATTGTTTTCAACTGTTTTAAAATCACAAATCTAAAATTAATGAATCAAGTTGGTACATCGTATATTTTCCTCTACCCCTAACTACCCTCCCTTTTCCAATGAAACGGGTTTACCTCCTTTGTATTTAATAGCAATTTTGGAATCATACATACGTGCTTTCGTTACATTTTCTCTTTCGTTTATAGGCAGGAATAGGGTTGTAAATGAATCGAATCCTTAACGAATAGTTCAGGCTTGATTCGTTAAGGGTGCGATTCAGATTCTAGTTTTTATGAGCTCGAAAAAAAATAAGATTTAATTGTGTTATCAAAACGAATTTGAACTTGTACATATTCGGCTCGAGTTTAGCTCAAAATTTTTTTTAATAATATTTATTTAATATTTAATAATATTTTATTTAATATTTAATAATATTTTATATAAAATAGTATATGTTTTATATAAAATGTATATTTTATTAATAAATTAACTCAAAAATTCTAAAAATAAAAAATTTCGAGCTTTTGAATCGAACTTAAGCCTATTGAATACAAAATCGAATCAAACTCGAGTCTATAATTTAAACTCGTATCGAACTCGAATTCAAATCCGAATCCGAGCTTGAATTTTCAAATCAAGCTCGACAACTTTAAAGTTTGGTTCGATTCCATTCATTTACAGCTCTAGGCAAGGAAAAAAAAAAAAAAAAAAAGAAGAAGCTGAAAAGCACAAATGTTTCCAAGCTGCCCTAAGCACGTAGATTCATTTTACATTTTTTAAAGGTTGATCCAACTTAACTGTAGACTTCTGATTGAAAGTTGTACATGGCTAATGATATGTGACAAGTATTATAAGATTATTTTTCTAGAATTCTCGATGATTATACTAATCACATACACCATCTTAGAGCCTTCTGAAATTATATAGATTTTCCCCACCTTCATATTATTAGGTTGCTTTAATTCTTTCTACCATCACCAACGAAATTAATATTTGTAAATTTATGGAATTTTTCCCTTCATAATCTTAAAATGACTTTATAGAGTTCATAAAGAGAATGTCATCAATATTGAAAATGATTAAATTGTGTACATTACCACATATTAGCAAAAACTTCATAATCCGAGCCCCACAAAAAGACCAAAAACTTTACAAAAGAGGTCAGCATAATTTCTTATGCTACTGTGACATTATTGCGGTATAAAATGGAGAAAAGCAAATGATATTGCTGTGAAATCGAGCAAATGATTCTGGTTGCCATTGAGCTACTCAAATCTTATTTTATGTTTGCTACTCTTTTTTGTCCTCTTTATACACTATTTGGGTTACCTCTCTAGTTGCTGAAATTAGAATGAAATCCAATTACGCATAACATAAACACTTGATCTTCCCTTTCTAAAGAATATCTTGAAGTCTTGTAGTTACCCAGACAGCAAACGTGAACAATAAAATAGAATAGTGATTGGTAAAATTGGAATTCAATGGTGGTGGTGGTAATTATCGTGCAATTTGATGGTAGTGGTGTTGGTGATGGTGGTGGTGGTGCATGTAGTGGGGGAAGTAATAATACAGAGTGGTGGTGGTGGTGATGCTCGTGGTTATTACTGGGGCAAATTAGTTAATAATTTTGTTATTTCATTTAAGAGTCATGTCGAGGTGATTAATACCACCTCCTCATGGAATTTGTTTATCCCATGTATAAGGGATTAATTTTGTTAAATAGGATGAATAATTTCATACTTAAAATGTGATTAAATATTAAATAATATAAAATTAGTACTCTAATCCCATGTCATCTCATTACCCACACGCACCTAAAAGACAAAGCAGAGGAATAATTAACCTTTCTAAAAAGGATTGAAATATAGAGTTAAATAAGCAGGTGAATATAGAATCATGAAACCTCCAAAATCTATTTATTGGATTTTGGTGACCCATGCATGTTGAATGTATCGACAGACAAGTATTAGTACGTGAGTAACATGACTACATGGAAAATGGAATAAAGTTATTCTTCTTTTGTTGTTTTCTCAGGCGTCCCGTGAACTGAAATGGTTATTGTCCTGTGAATTTCAGCCATTAATTTACGGGCTAATTTCAAAAAATCCCCCTAACGTTTCGTCAAACTGGCACTTTATCCCCTAACCTTTAATTTCTCTCACTTTATTTCCAATTTCAATCCAACTCATCAACTTAATATTTAAATATATTGTGAATTGACAAAAATGCCACCTCTTAAACAAATTTTTTTTTCAAATTATCAATACTTTCTATCAATAACTATAAAATGAATATATATATATATATATATATATATATATTCAAATTCATTCATTTTTTTTTCTGAACTCCTAAACAACACAGTTTTTTTTCTTTAAGTTTTTTTCTGTTCCTTTTTTTGTCCAAAATTCCTAAAACTAGCCATAAAAGTTAATATCCTTACTCTAAAAAATGTAAAGACCTTTTTGCTAAACAATATCAAGAAAAAATATATGTTTTTTTACTTTACTCCTTTTATTTTTTGGGGACAACTTCTTAAATACTTGGACCTTCAAAATTCTTGTAGTATTTATTAGACACAAGTTTTTGCCAAGCTTTTAGTGTATGATTTGAATTCAAGGCCTATCAAATAAATTCAGGGACAATAAGTTTTAAAAATTTTTAGACAATTTCTTTCTTTTTCAACTATAAAGTTGCAAATATAAAGGTAGAAAAGAATTTGTAATTTAAAAATTTATTTAGAATGTAGCATTTTTGTCAATTCATAATATTTTAAACATTAAATTGATGATCTGGACTAAAATGGGGATAAAGTGAAAAAAATTAAAAGTTAAGGGGTAAACTGCAACTTTGATCAAACGTTAGGGGGAGTTTTTAGAATTAACCCTTAATTTAATCACACAAATAGAGGAAATTTGTGAAATAGAGTCCAAATTTTTTACAAAAATATCATTCTGGACTCTGACTTTAAAGTAATAATTTAAATACTTCAAATTTTTATTTTTACACTTCATTTTGGCTATTATACCAAAGAGTTGTAAAACTTTAGGTTTTGTTCAAAAATATTAAACTCAATAATAAGGGCTTTTCCATCTAAGAATAAAATGTAGAATGTATGAATTAAAGGGTGGGGTATATAATACATTTCTCTAAATTTAAAATGAAATATTTAGTATCTTAAGGTGCGTTAGGTTAAAAAATATGCATAGGATTAGTTTACTAATTTTGTGTCATCCTATTTGTTGCTCTTTACACATGATTTATACATCTTATTAACTGAAATAATATTACAATTTTGAGCGAAATAATCCTTTTGGTTTGGTATTATTTATCTCGAAAATACTCATACATTAGGACAACAAAATTTTATTCCCTATTTCACTATCACCACCATCAGCACCATTGTGCACCCCCCCCCCACCCCTCCTCTTCTTTCTCTTTCTTTTCTCCTCCCTATTACTACCGTTCACCGCAACATTAACAAACATAATAACACTACAAGTTTAGGATACTTTGGTTAGTAACCCAATCCAAACTAAATACATAATTGGATTATATTCTAGAAAATCATATCAAGCCCAATACTAATTAAACATGAGATAGTTCGGACTATATATTTGAGAATGATACAGTCCAAGATTCATAATTTAAGTATCAGTCATTATTATTTTTATTCAGGTAGAAATTATTTGACGTGGAGTAGAGAAATAGAATAGCAAGTTTAGAACTTAGTGCTGATATAGCTTGATGATTACCTCTTGTATTATCTTTTTTTTTTTTTTTTGAAAAACCCTCTTGTATTATCTTTAACTTGACGATTACCTCTTGTATTATCTTTCTCCTCCTCATCATTAATACAACCAAGTTTCTTTGCATAAAAAAAGACGAAATTAGGTTTTTAATAGTCTGAAATAGATCATTACAAATGCATTTCAACCTTGTATTCGTTTGAATCATAAAATGTTTTATCAATTATACTATACTTAACCAGTCAAATTCAAAAATTTAACGGTCTAATTTGTTTTTTTTTTTTTGAGAATTTAAAGGACCAAAGCAGTACAAAATAAAAATATAAGTGACTAAATTGACTTTCATGAAACTATGAGGTACCAAATTTACTCAACCCCAAATGATGAAGGACTAAAATGATAATAATTCCTTGGAATAATCTTCCTAAACATAATTATTACCTTGAAAAAGATATGATATATGTCTTTTGTGTATGTCAATAATTCTTCGGATATTTTTATTGTTATTGGAAGGCCATGCCAATATTGATATTTATGTCATTAATACATGGGTCATTTTCTTTTCTGGTAGAACTACGTGGGACATTTGCTCAGTCTATATGGCGGGTCTGTATCAAAACTTTCCAAGCAAAAACTCGGCCGTTAATCTCCCCAATGGCTTCTAAAGCACCAAAATCCTTCATAGGTACGAAGTCGCCATCTTTGCATGGTGGGATAATGTAGACGGATGGCCTGATAAATACCAGCACTAGGGCCAACGCAACCACACAATGATTCCAAAGCGCCTGCTTAAAATTTGCTTGGGACAACCCATCTACTAGATTTTACGTGGGAATTGGACCTACCATGTGGCTTGATTGACTGTTTATTATTTATTATTTGAAGATATTGGCAAGATGAATTAAGGCCTCAAAACATGAAAAGTCATGCCATCTTCTTTGGGACAGAGGTCTAGTGGACAACTGCCGTTACAAACTTATTACCATATTTTTTTGGAAGAAATCAATTTAAGAAGGAAGAATGATAGCAAGTATTTTACAAAATATATAGAATTGTGCCTCCAACTATGTGTATATATGAGTCTTGCTTCCTTAAATTTTAAATCCTGCATCTACACTTGAGAGGAGATATCTTGGGAGAGGACCTGGCTTTACATTTGCCCCCTTTTCATTTCCTGCATGTTGAATATGGTGTAACTATTCAGCATTATGGTATAACTGTTCAGCAGTATAGCTATACAGAACCATAGTGTAACCATTTTTTGCATGAAACGACATCGTTTTTTAGGCCCAATTTTTACCTCGCTAGTTTAGTCTGGTTTGTCAATTTTTTTCCTTTAAATCTGGACCATGAACTTGTGAAAAATAACACTTATAAGACCTCTTGGCTTGTTGGGAGATACTCAATGCTTAATGCCATTGAGATAGTCTTAATGGTTGTGATTAGTCTTTGTGGTTGTTATTCTTTTTTCAGCAATTAATATAGGGTTGTAAAAGTCTACACATTCATGAGAACCATTTTAGGAGGTAAAAGTCTAATTTTTTGTAAGGGTAAATTGAAGTTTAAACATTTCAATGACTAATCATACAATTCTTAAAGTCTTAGGAGTGGTTGTCTTGTCCTCACCAGCCCAAGTCCTTCCTCCATTTCCCCCCTACTCCTCCTAGAATAAGTAAAAAAAAAAAAGAAGAACGAACTTAGTAGCCTTAAATCAGTCGAAAGTTCAAGCCAAAAAAGTATAAAAACAAAGAAAGTAGAAGAATGGAGAAGCATGTTGCCCTACTTCTAAAGCCTCGTTCGTTCAATGATCTTTCAATTTAGCTAGAAGCAGTTCCAACCACAAATCAGCATTGAGTTATGAAACACCTCTCTTCCCTTTTTGGAAGAAAGTTTGGAGGACAATTGGTGGGGGGAGGGGGACAACTCTTGTCGTGAGTCTTTTGGAAGTTGTGACTGCTCTCCTGTTGATTTGCTTGTCTACTAAAAATTTAATATTGTACTATCTCAATTTTAGTGCCTAAAATATGGTATCCATTTTAATCCAAGTACATGTTCTATTCCGGTCCAAAAAAAAAAAAAAAAAACTTTGCTAACCTACTAGTAGCTTGAACTATTTGATTGAGTCATTTATCAAATGACCCTAAGTTGTACGTTTTTTGTTTAGAATCCATTAAAAAATTAAGCATTCTCCCTGAAAATATTTGTAGTTTAAGGAAAATGTACATAACCATAACATCAACAACTGACAACAGGATGAAAATGAAATGTACAAATTAATTATTGTGCTATGGCGATAGATAATTTAAGCAAGTGTTGATCCAACCTCAATCTCAATCAGTATAGAATATTAATATACAGTTACGAACAAAATAATCCTGTTTATTGAGATGTACGTATTTTCTGTTTGACTATTTAGTTACCAGTTCATTTATTTTGACAAATCATTTTCATTGTAGTTTGCTTCATGGTGAGGCTTCAACTTCATTCTTTAATAGTTTACATGTGATGCTTGAAAATATGTCATGTAGCATTTAAGTATTTAGCTTGAGAATTTATTGGTGTTTGCATCCTTATAAGATATATATGGGACGATGATGGATGCATACCTTTCATTTTCCCATTAATAAATTATTAGATGTTTAATATTGACTTATCATTGATAGCTATCAATGTGGTAATCAATTTTCTTTTAATTTCATAAATAACATTTTTAAGAATTAGATGTGGAATCTAATTCTTAGAACTGTTATTTATGAAATGAATATATTTCATAAATAATAGCTAACTGATCACAGTTTCAATGTTCAGTTGTAAGCATTAGATGTGGAAGGTTGTTGTAAAAATGAATATTTCGTAGAATAGCTAACTGATCACTTTACTCATTCTTTCCTTTATTTTTTTTAAGATATACATTATTGCAATGGTGATTTTTCAGAAGGAATCGATTATTTTGCTGGTTTAACTGGCATCTCTCTTGTAGAAGAATTAAAAAAAATTAATTTTTCCCTTTGCTTTCTAAATTATCATTGAATTCCTTCAGTTTAAAATAAAGATTCAAAGTTCTTCCTCACCGTTCAGCAAGATGGCCCAATTTGTATGACGTTATTTTTAAAAAAAATATGTTTTTAAGAAACTCTAAACATGTTAATTATCTTTTTATCTCATATCCACATTTAACTAATGAATCATCACTGCAACAGTAAGACTATGAAAAAATACTCTAAAAAACAACCATTCAAATGAAACATTATCGAAATTATATCAATACTAGAGAGCTATTAACGTTAGTACAATCTACTTTTGCTTTTTCCGCAATAGCTGGTCAAGCCAAAAAGTGATAGGAAAACTTGCAAAAGTGATAAAACAGCTCATACAACCAAATTTTCTTAAGCCTAACTTTTCTAATTAAGAAGGATGGTCCTAACCCAAATAACACATAAGGAAAAGAAAAAAAAAAAACAAAAGTTCTCTCTCATAAGATTCCAACATCACATCTCTATCCACTTTAATTATGGTTACAAAACTCCACTGTTAATTAATCATTATAGACAATTAAGTTTTGCAATGCTACCTACCAATTGCTCCCCACCCACATGCTTAAACAATCTAAAAGTTGAAAACAAACTTTCTCAATTTGCCGTTTTCTCTAATACATTCATCATTTGACACTAAGTTGTTAGGCCCACCATGCATTTCTTATTCCACATTAGGTGGACTAAGATGGGATTAATCGTTAATCAAGTTAGTAATGTTATTTTATATTCTTTAATTTATTTTATTAAGTGATATTTCGAGTCAAAATTATGCACATTTAGGAGAAATCTACCTCCCACAGAACAAAAAAGGCTGATAGTGAAAGTCCCATTTTCTTTAAGAAATGAGTTATTCATTACAAGCTTGATGTGATCAATAGAAAATTATGAGTTTAGATAATCTTACACGTGTTAAACCTACTTTTACAAATTCGACACTTTTTTCAACTACTATTTCATATTTCCTTTTATTTTATGTCAAGTTGGCTTTCTACAAATGGCCTAGAATAAAAAAAAAATGTTAGGTGAATTAACATCTAATAGAAATTAGTTAAGACAGCATTATACCATTAAATAGTGAGCTCACACCAAGGAAAAGTGTAAGGGTTTCTTACACATTAAACATTCTTTACTTGAGTATAATCATGAGAAGATAGAACCCAAAGTCTTAAAGCTATTATTTCTAACAGATTTCATGATGAAACTTTGGATTATAGTTTTAAATTGACAATTACATCGGGTTATCCCATTTTGCCAATGTGAATGGAATTTTTTTTTTTCAATTGGAGATTTTTTTTTTTTTTTTTGGGTTGGTTTGGGGTGGAGATAAGGCTGTAAACGAACCGAGCTGTTCGCGAACAAAGCTCGGCTCGGCTCGTGAAGCTAAACGAGCCGAGCTCGAACACAAATTTTGGCTCGTTTATTAAACGAGCGAGCTCGAGCTCGTTCGTTTAATAAACAAACAAGAGTTCGAACATGAAATATTCGGCTCGGCTCGGCTCGAATAAAACTTTTATACTTATTTGAATCGAGCTGTTCGCGAACAAAGCTCGAGTCGGCTCGTGAAAGCTCGAGTTCGGCTCGTTCGTATAACTAAACGAGCCGAGCTCGAACATAAATTTGAGCTCGTTTAATAAACGAGCTCGGCTCGGCTCGGCTCGTTTATTAAATTAACACGAGCTCGAACCGACAATACTCGACTCGACTCGTTTACAACTCTAGGTGGGGATAAAATGTTGTGGAAGAGGTCCTGGCATGGGCCTGGCAGAGGGGACAGTATTAAAAGACTAAAGTGTTGACCACTATTTTATAAAAGGAATTGATTTCTTTCCCCTCTCTTTTTATTGCTTAGGGTCATGCCTCTTTTTCGTTGATGTCCCTTATTGGTGTTAATTATCATCTATTATGAAATAATAACTCCCTCCAAAAAACACAAACACACACAAAAAAAAAAAAATTGAAGAAATAAAAAACAAAAGTATTGAATTTTTTTCCTTTTGGTTTGAATAATTTGTATATAACCGTATTAAAAGACTCAAATGTTGACCACTATTTTAGAAAAGGAATTGATGTCTTTCACCAGCTCTTTTTATTGCCTTAGGGTCATATGCCTCTTTATCATTGATGTCCTTTATAAGTATTACTTATCATTTATTATGAAATATAAACACCACGCCCCGCCCCCCAAAATCCCACCCCCACAAAAAAAAACAAACACACACACACACACACACACACACTCACACACACACTCTCTCTCTCTCTCTCTCTCTCTCTCTCTCTCTCTCTCTCTCTCTCTCAATAAATAAATGCATTTGTCCTTTTGTTTTTTGTAATTTCATGTTGCTTTAATCATTTTAACATGGCTAATAAGGTGTGATTCTAAATCTTGGAATATCAGTCTAGGTTGTTGCCATTATCTTAAGCAATTAGCAACAAACTGAAAGTGGCATTGGGTAAATAGAACATCCATTTCGATTTTACAGTTAACAAATTCACCAGGGTTAAAATTCTCAATGAATTCTCTTTTCCCGGGGGAACCAAAATAATAAAGTTTTGACTCAACCACCAGCTATCTGTGTAAATATAATTATTAACTTTTGCAAACTTTTTTCTTATCATGTATCTTATATGGTAATTCATTTTTTTTCCTAGATTATGCAAAAACCACCCCAATAACAGCAATAAAAATTCAACAACGAAATCAAAATTTTATAGAAAGCACTCTTGAAGATTAATAATGCATCAACATTTTTTTATGATTACGAGAAAATGACATCAATATTTTGTATACATGAAATAATTACTTGTTTTCTGCATAAGAAAACTAATATTTTCCTCTTTTTAATATATATAAAGGATTAAGTAAAGATTTAGTATGTATAGTTCTTCACAGTATGCATCTGCATCCACCATGGTCAAATAATTGCAGCATGCTTTATAGCACGATGCAATCCACTTAAGACACTTCTTGGATCCCGTTTTAAGGTAGCAGATTGTATGCTCAAGCAATCGAGTATTCTGACTAAAATAGTTAGTAAAATGTCAATTGAAATAATTAATAAATTTTAATAATCATTGGTCGCTGATATAACAAAGCAATTTTAAGGTTACATTGATGCTAATTCACGTAATTATTTTGACAAATTACTTCAAAGTTTATGAACAAGAGTGAAATCTAGCAACTTCAAGAATTTGTTGCGTTATTTATAGCGTCATTTTTCGAGAACTAAGATGATAATCTTTGGCATGCAAGATAATTTATACAAAATACGAATAGACCCAACTATAATCATTTGTTAACCAAAAAAAAAAGAAGAAAAGGTAAAAAATTAAAGAAGAAAAGGTAAAAAATTAACCCTCACAAAAAATAAAATCTGGTCCAATTATTCGAAGGAAAAGATATCGAGATAAAAATATATCTTGTTTGGATGATTGTTTTTCTAAGATTTTTTTTTCAAAAATATTATTATAATAATTTTAGATTAAGAAACGTGCACGTAACACAAAAAAAAAATAGTTAAAATTTGAAATTTTATAAAAAATCCAAACGAACAATCCTATAAATACTACTAGTAGACCTTTTTCAGTCAATGGGAGTTTACATGTTCATGACGTGGACAAAGATCACGTGCCGCCTCACGTGCGAAGGCCTCATCTTCTAGGAGGCATCGAAATTGTCGTAGTCGACAGCGTTAGGTCACCGAAGAAAGACAAACCATCAACGTTGACGTAACGACCTAGTGGCATTTCCGTTATTACAACCGTTAATAATGTCGGATTCCGTTAACCTTTTAACTAACCTCAGAACGCGGCCCGCCAAAATGGTTATGGACCTCCACACGCGCACTATCTCACGCGCCATTCAACCCATCGATAATTGCGCAGTCTTGAGCTGTAAGTGGGGCCCACCGAGCGGGGACAGCGCGTGGAGGTTGCAGGAGTCGCTTTTAACTATTCTACTGTGACCTTTTAACAGATTTACAATGATGACTCGAGAGAATTTTGGTTGAGGGTTGTTTCATAAAACCATCACAATATTCACACGACACACAAAAATGTTGTTATATTCACTCCTAAAGAGAATATTTTGACACCCAAAACTAGACAAGAGTACATGCACTTTTCACATTAAAAAAAAAAAAAAATTAGAGGACAAGCATGATAATTTGACATAGGATCTCTACAATCTTTTTACTAACTTTTCATTTTATTTATTTATTTTTTGTAATTTGTGTTTGGTTATTTCAATAATTAGGAAATTAATCCTTTATCCTAATTAACAAATGCAAATATGAAATTGACGGAATTATATCATATATAAAAAGGACCTAGTTATTTCATTCAATCTTTTAGAAATGAACTCTTTAGTAGATTCATTTTATTTAAAATGATAAATTCATTCTTAAAATATTAAGGATAAAGTCAGATAATACATTCTTAAAATATTAATGATAAAGTCATTCTTAAAATAGTCTCTTTTACACCCAACATGATTTTTTTTTCCTAAGAAAGAGATGGAGTGAAAAAGGATATTTTGGAAGCTGAATTTATCATTTTTCTACATTTTAATTAAAGATTTTTGTGCTTCATTAGTGTTCTTGGTTTTTTAAAATTTAGTTCGTTTTCAGTTTTTAAGACAATGATTGTAGTGAAATTGATCTTATGGTAGAAAGCATGTGCAGCACCTTTTCAATTGTCTAAGGCCCTATTAGAAAATTGAAATTTGATAAGGAAAATAAAATTATATTGTTTTGTATTTAGTTTTCAGAAGTTAAGGACGCCATTTGTTAAATAAACAAATAACAAAGGTTCATAAATATTTGGATCTAATTGCTAGTTACATTATGTGAGGACTATATATATATAAGCGTGCAACATGGGCGCAGTGCACAGACACATACATACATATATATGCATGTATCTATGTATGTATGTAATATCTGATAAAAAGTGTGAGAAATTTTTTTTAATTTGAAAAGGTACTACTCAATTGGATCCTCAAATTGAACGATATATATATATATATATATATATAAATGTTTGGGAAAAAGTGTGAGAGAAATTTCATAATTTGTAGGACACAACTCCTCTGGGGTCTTAACCAATAAAATATGATAACTATTATTCTTTTACAAATACCTCAATAGGTAATGAAAGCAATGAATTACCTTAGAAAAATAAACTTGGTGACATTTTCTAATGTATACAAGTAATTACATACAGCTCCAAAAAAAAAAAAAAAAGAACTTCAAAAGATATCGAGAAAGTATTAAAAAGATAAAAATGAAGAAATTGACATTTTTGTTCCTCATCACTAATGGAAAGATTTGATTTTCACTACTCATCCTTCTTCTTCTATTCATTCTTTTTCAATCCTATCCTTCTTCTTGTTCACAAAAATTAAACGTTCAAATCAGTAATTAGATGAATTTAGATTAAAATTCTGTAAAATTTTCTTGGAGGTTGCCAAGAGCACATGCTACGGGTGTCAAATGTAACACGCCATTCATGGCCGTATATCCCACGTACGTTTGCGAGCGAGGGAAAGAGAGCAGACCCCGGGGGGGCCGCGGGGGGGGGGGGGGGGGTGGGGGGGAGGAGGAGAGAGAGAGAGAGAGAGAGAGAGAGAGAGAGAGAGAGGACCGTAAGACAAACAAGAGAGACCGTGATAAGTTAGTCTAGTCTGGTAAGAAGTCAGGCCAAGAAGTGAGAAGCTTTTCCTTTTCACTTTGCTTTTAAAAAAGCAGACAGGCTTCTCTCTCTGATTCTTCTTCTCCTCCTCCTCCTCACCCTCCTTCTCACCTGTTTGTATCATTACTCCCCCTCTCCATTTCTTCCCCTTCCCTCTGGGCTGCTAACTTTGCATTGAAGGATAAACTAACGAATATGTGCCAATCCTGAGCCCAAGATTCTCTGCATTGCTCGAGTTCACCTGTGAGTAGCACTCTTTCACTTCTCTACCCATAACTCTATCCTAAATTTCATCAGGGCTGTCTTTTTTTTTTTTTTTGGTGCAAAATTCATCTGGGCTATCAAGTATTTTTCTTTTCCTCAATTCTTGCAAGGGTCGACTCCAAATTCTTCATTTTTGTTTCATTAGCTTAATCCTTGTGTTCAGTATTTGTGCTGTTCTTTTTCATTTGTTTTGGCGCTTTTCTTGGTCGAGAGTTATATGGAATGGGATCTTCTTTCCTTAATCGTTGTTTGATTTGTGATTTTCAGAATCACAATCATGTATTTTTTTAAAGCAAATGTTTCTACTTTTGTGTGTGTGTGTACGTGGGTGTATATTTAGGTGTATTTGTTGTTGCTAAAACTTCAGCTTATTAATTTTGGTTTGTGTGTCTATATATGGAAATGCATTCATGAGAAAGGTAACTTAGCATTTTTTATAAGCACTGGGCACAATTTTTTTTTGTTGTTTGTTTTGTTATTAGGAATTGATGATTGAATTCCATGCTTTAGTGCTTGCTTAAGAATTGAAATTGTTCTCTTCGCTTATTCATTTTGCCTTTAAGATGTTTCTTTTCCGGGGGGTTTGAAGATCTTTATGTATTCTTCTTTTTTGGAACCTTTGAACTTTTTGTTTATTTTTCCGTAGTCATTTCATATGCATAGATATTGTAGTTAAATTCTTGAATTTTAAGATATATTCAAGCATCATGAACTATTTTTTCTTTGATTTTGTAATTATACAGAATTGTTAAATTGGCTGCATATTGTCAAAGATCAGCAACTTGTCAAATTGTCTCAACTTTGCTTTTAATGTGCTTCAGAAAGCGTTTGTGGTTGAATTAAGAGCTGCGTAGGAAATTCCTGTGTCAACTACCTTGTACATGTATTTACCCAAAATTTATATTGTCAAGTTCTTGATCAATGTACCTCGTGCTCAACTGTTTGACTTTTCTCCGGATTTGTTCTATGTTTATGCTTATCTTCTTGATATTTTAGTTTTACAAATATCAGGAGATGAGCTCATCTGATTTTATTAGGCTAGAACTGGAACCATAGATAACATTTCAGTAGTCTGATGTCATCCTGATTCTTTCCTTGCACAGTTACTCTTGATTCTCACTTTTTTTCCCCCCTTTTTTTGTTGACTTGTGCTACTACAATATAATTAATTTGATGAGTAAAATGAAATTGTCTTGTTATCCACAGGTCATTGCTTGTCAATTGATCATTGTCATTATTTCTTCCTTATCTTAGTTATGGAGTTCCATTTTCCTTTTGATAACATTGAATGCTGTTTTTCTCTGTGCAAAACAGGAAACTTCGCAAATGACGAAGATAAGTCCAGAATTTGGGGGTGAAGTGGAAATGCAGGCATTTCAGTCACTGTCAGCTGATGTGAGCTTTGCTTCTGTAATCAATTTCCCAAATACAAATTAGGGCCTGATAACCAAGTTCTGGAGGAGATAGAAATTAATAACAATGGCCCACCCCTGAAAGAGGTTATCTTGCAAGAAACTACAGAGCTAACAGAACAGCACAAGCGTCTGTCCGTTCGTGACCTGGCTAGCAAATTTGACAAGAATTTATCTGCTGCAGCTAAGTTGTCTAACGAGGTTGTAAACTTTGTGTTTTACAATTTATATGACTAATTGGATCTTAGTCTCATTTCTGATTGAATTGGAAGGGCAGTGATGTCTGTATAATTGCTTCTGCTAGGACAGGTTTTACAAAGATGGAAGAAAAAAAAGAAATTAGAGAAAACTTTAATTATGTGATGTACATAGAGGAATATGTGTCAATAACTAATTTTTCCACATTCATCTTATGTTTCCCTTTTTCTAGGAAGAACTTTTGGTTCTGATGAGAAAGTTTTTATCAAAATATATATTTTCTAACTTTTTCTTTGGACCCAGGCTAAACTTCGGGAGGTGGCTTCATTAGAGGGACATGTTCTTTTGAAAAAGCTTAGGGATGCGCTGGAATTTTTGAAAGGAAAATTGGCTGGTCGAAACAAGGAAGATGTGGAAAAAGCTATTTCCATGGTTAGTTTTGTACTTAATAAAATTATAAACAGCTTTCTGTTAGATTCTTAGTTCATCATTCAGTCATATGCTAAACTACTCTACTGGTTTTTGCCTTGAATATGTTTTATAACATGGTGGGATGCTGTAAGATGTACTATCTTTGAGCTCTGGTATACACAGATAGCAAATAGATGCAATGAAAATGAGAAAGCAGTCTATACTGCTGATTTTCCATAACTAGAAATTTTCTCCTGCCAAAAACGGTTTTACAATTTATTTTTCAAAATAATATTACTTTCCATTGAAGCTTAAGATAAGCTTGAGTCTCCAGGAAAATATTAAAAAGTTGCAATAACCACATACCTGTACTTAAATTCATTGGCTCTAATAATGGTATACTTTTTGTTCCTCTGAATGATAGACCTTTTCCATGATTCCACATATTTTTTATTTTTTTTCTCTTTCCCCTTAAATGTATAGCTGCAAATAATGGAATGCCAGTTAATGCTGATGAACTGGTAGCAAATGGAGCACTTTATCTAGTTATAAACCTCAATTCTAGTGTTTGAATAATATATTTTAATAGCAATTAAAGTTTTTCCTATTTTATTCCCCTCCCGTCACACCAGGAAGAACTTTTTTCCCCAAAACCATATATTCAAGTTAATTTTGATCTGCTTCATATACTAGCTATTTTTTTCAGTTTTCTGTTTGACTGAATTAATGTTGCCTATAGATTATATAGTTGGGCATCTAATATGCTTCTCCATCTTACTCAACCTTTCCCAAGTCTGAGTCACTTATCTCTAACCTTATAGTTGGTAATTATTGAAACAAAGCATTTGAACTATTGCTTGTGATATTGATTGGTCCTTGATCCTAAGCATCTTTTTGTCTGTATTTCTATTTATTTGTATGTCAGATATTGTTTAATTTTACTATAATTTTGTCCAAAAAATTCCTAGATTTATTCTGTACAGCTCCAACTCAGTACTAAGTTTCTTAGTTTTCATCCAGCAAAATAGTAGTATCTGTGAACCACCTGCATAAAAAGGTACATCATTCATAAGACGCTAATAAGCTGAAAATGTGCATGTCAAAGTTAACAATGGAAAGTAACCTGGCAGCATGATTGCTTATAATTATCAATCGAAAGAATTTTCTCTGGCTTTTTGATATGTTTATCTGAATAATTCAAGTATCAAAATGAATTCTCTTTTTATTTTTAAGCGCTCAGATGTACCTAAATTATTCTATGTTGGATTTTATTTTAATTTCACTTTCTTATTTTCTAACCCTCGTGTTACTGAAATTATCCACAAACAAATGCCTAACTGCAATTCTCAAACTTTTCCAGGTGGAAGCATTGGCAGTTAAGTTAACCCAAAAGGAAGGAGAGTTAATCCAAGAGAAATTTGAAGTGAAAAAGCTACTGAACTTTCTCAAGCAGGTATGTGATAAAAGTCAATTTACAAAAGAAATATGCTTCATGCCATATTACAACCCTCCTGATCATGTGAGGGTTCTCTTAGCCAGTAATCGAAATTTCACTTCTATTGATCTTCAATTTTGCATTATTTATTTTCATTGTCATCTCATCATTGTTTCATTTGATAAGGGCTTTCTGTTCTTTGTTTTTCTGTTTTGCATTAATTCCAAAATATTCAAGCCTGTTTCTTTCTTTCAGGCTTCGGAAGATGCTAAAAAATTGGTTAATCAAGAAAGATCTTTTGCTTGTGCTGAAATTGAGAGTGCTAGAGCAGTTGTACAGAGAATTGGTGAGGCCCTTGAGGAACAAGAAAGAATTTGCCAAACTTCTGGGAAACAGGTACTTGAAGAGTCAGTTAGATCTTTTTCTGTTGGCTGATTTCTGAATAAAGTGAATAAAATCTATCAAATTTAGGAATTAAGAGAAGTAACTGTTTACCAATTAAAATGTGTATGTGATGTTACTTTTACTTTGACGTGCTCTCGTATTGTGTATCCTTTTATGCTTGTTTTAACCTACTAATTGATGTTATAGAAATGGATTATCTTTGCATTTTCCAATATGACCTACTGGAGTGCAAATATGTCAATGTTCTTAGGGTTCCACAATTTGAAAGAATCTGCAGAAAAGAGGCTGTACCTTGAGGCCTTTAATTTCTTAAGACTGAGAGAATCCTGATCTCTCAAATACAGTTAACTACAATTTTACTACAGCTTAGTTCCAAAATGCTTCAGTGATCCATTCAAAAGATTTTTGTTAACAAAGTTCATTATGTCTGTGAGCTATATATTACAACTACTCTGAACCAAACATCTTTCAATCCTATCTTGCTGGAAGTTTTAATGCTGGATTAGCAACCAAGGTAACAAATTTGAGACTAACTTTGTTCTCTTCACAATACTATTATAGTTATTGCGTTCATTTAGTCACACCAATTTAAGTGGCTAACTTAGCTTTCTTGACATACTACAGTAGAGGCAATAGAGGTTGGGTCAAGGATGATGAGCTATAACATTTACTTCTGGAATTTGGATGTAATAGTGAACTTGGTCTCCAAGATTCATTCTTTTCCTTTAGGGAAAAACCTTTTAACATGAACAGGATACATATGCTTGTGGTTCTAGCAAGATCAGTGATAGAACTACTTCAGTATCTATTCTTCTATTCTTCTAAACAAACTGCTTCATTGTCCCTCATGTTCTATAAATTTGATTAACATTTTTGGTGGGTGGCGGTGATGTTGCTGGGTTCATGTGTGGTCTTACTTACTTTTGCCTGGTGCAAGATCATGGAATTCACTATACGTTATAATATTTCCATAGTTTGAGAAACTTTATAGCTGTCCTTCATCATTTGTAGATGGAGCATTGTGTTTCCAGTTTTCTAGTCAATGATGTGACTGCTTGTTGATAAGGTGCCATTTATTTTTCTTTTGGGTGATAGTTTTGGTTTCTTTTTGATCATGCTACCATGGCAGGTGAGATGTTTTTATTAAGGTTTCCAAAGTGCAACCTTAGTCAGTAAACATCAAATATGCAACAACCAATTATTATCACTTTCCTTTTCCTGTTAGGAAATGGAGGAACTGATGGAGGAGGTCCAAGAAGCTAGAAGAATTAAACTAATCCATCAGCCTAGCAAGGTTTGTTGTTATTTGTTGTGATGTGACTGGAAAACTGCAGTATTCTGTTATACTTTGGGCCAACTGTTCTGTTTTAAAGTTGATAGTTTTGATTGCAGCATATCGCTTATATTTTATAACACTGGTACTTGGGTTTCTTAGCTAGCTAAATATAAATAAGTTAACTTCTCAAGCCAAGAAAGAAGTGCCATAATCTGATGGTAAAACTGCCGTAGTTTTTTCACTGAAATTTGCACTGTGATATCTGGTTTATTAGTAGTCCATGAATATGCTTCTTTGTATCAGTTTCATTTGCAGCTTCAAATTGAGAAAAGGCCTTGTGAGCTCTAAATCTTTTTCAATGGCAATTCTGATTCATGGCACCTGTTTTATGAAGTCTAATCACAGATCCTGGTTTTCTGCTGATATTTGCTGACTTGGTTGCCATTATATAAGAGCGAATTCATGCAGATAGATATTATAGCCTAGTTGATGTTCTTAGTCTTTTGCTCTTTTTCCTTTAAGATATTTGTGGTTGTCAAGATTATTGTCTCCACCATGACAAAGATGTTTGGTATTAAAGTTTCAAATGGAGGATAATTTGCTTTTCTTAAGCTAATTATCTGGGAATGTTAAACTATATTGTGTTGAATTTTGTAGGTGATGGACATGGAACATGAACTCCGAGCACTAAGAATTGAGATCAGAGAGAAGTCCACAGTATCATTTCAGCTTCAAAAAGAGGTCAGCTGGATTTTATGGTTTCTTTTTCCAATTTTTGTTCATACATAGTGAACTGCAAATCTCTTGATATTAAAGTTTCTGTGTCAGCATATTCAGGAAGCTAGTCACAGGAAAAAGTTTTCAAATTGTTCATTAAGCTAAAGCAAGCTCAGAATATATCTATATTATATGGTTTTTCCTTGTTTAAGCTGACTGTAATTGGTTTGCCCAACTTAGTAGTTGACCCTTATTATTGGCTACATAGTTCATGTTCTATATTTTATTTCAACCACATAAAACCTCTCCCCTTCCCCCTTTTCACTATTTTGAGTCACTTCAATTTAATTTGGTGTTCAGTGTGTCACTCAAAATCCAGTATCACACGCAAACAAAATGTGTTCTGTTATGGATCTTTTAATGTAAAACTAATTTACCCGCATAGATATAAAAGTAAAAGAGAATATATTGAAATGCAAAGCAGAAAATATGTCCTTTTGAAGCCTTTATTACTGTTCTTGGTTGCCCATCTGATTCTCTTTGTTTTTGTTGCCCTCACTGCTCCCAATCAAAGACCCCTCAGTACACTACAGATTCTTTTACCAGATTCCAAAGATTATGTATTTTCTTTAGATGTTGAAATATCTTTAAGAGATTTACATCCTCAACATTTGCAGCTGCTAATGAGCAAGAGAACCGAGGAAAATAAGTTCTTGCCATACGAGATAACTGGATCAGAAACTTTAGGTTCGATTTTGCGAGTTCAGTCCCGCTCAGATGAAGCGACCGAGCTTACAAAATGTTCAATCCAATGGTACCGTTTATCGTCAGAATGCAGCAGAAGAGAACCTATCTTAGGTAGTAATCTTCTTGAGGTGCTGTGAATTTTAGCTGATTTGAACAACTTCTGATGTTGGGAGCACTTACGAAAATGTATTAGTTACCATCCTGAGCAGTGTTGCAACTTCTCTGTTTTCCTGTTTCTCTATTAATGTTGAATTTGGATCCATCAAGGGTCTTCATATCAAAATGTCCATTTTTAAACAGTTTATTCCACCTGTTCACTTAAACTTTCCTTTAGTTATTTACTTCCTACTCTTCCATAGCTCATCCTTAAAAGATGATTTTCTTGCTTGACATATCTCTCTGATAGTGTGATATCCTGCCATTTGTAGTTGTAGGCTAGGTTAGTGATTTTATAATTAGCTCCAATTTTTCAGAAGGATAAGTATCTGCCAGTCAAAATGTGCTATTGGTTCAATGTTGTCACATTTGTCTCAACTAGTTTGTTATTCTCTCTACTAGGTGCCAACAAATTTGTTTATGCTCCAGAGCCAATTGATGTTGGAAGAGTTCTGCAAGTGGACATACTTTCAATTGGCCAGAAAGTTTCAGTGACAACTGCTGGTCCTATTGATCCTGGTTAGTATCATTTGCATTGAATGTTCTTCATAATTAGTTATGTATGATGGAGAATTCATCTTCCCATAAGCTTATTTTTCACATTTCCTGCAATCGGTAGTTTTTATCAATGTTTCATTGTAATTCTAGTGATAAATGTGATTCTAAACAAAGTCTTACCAAGCCTTGTCCTACAGCTTCTGGATTGGAGACTTATGTTGACACACTTTTGCGGAAATCAAACTCTGAATTCCATGTACGTGCACTTATTTCTCATTTTCACTCTTGGTATCCGCTAATATATGTTTTGATTGCTGCATAGCGTGAAGTTCTTATCTGCCGAGACTTGGGCTTTCTGTAACAGTGGGAAAAATTAATCATATGCTCATTTTTGAGGAATCAGTTATTATCAGAACAAATATCTTGACTTGAATTGACATGTTTGTCTCATCATACTGTTACACATGGGTTCTAAACCTTCCAAATAGTGGACTGCTACATAAAAGAAAAGAATATAAAGTTAATAAAAATTTTCACGATTTATAGTAGATTATGGAATGCTTTGCTCACATTTGCTAACTTTTGGCAACTATTTTGGTTAAGATATGGAAAAAGCTCTCTTTATTATGAGTCAGGTGAATTTTCTGCTGGTAAATGAAAATCCATAAATTTAATGATGAAATGCTGAAGCTGGTTGTTCACGATAATTGATATGCAGATGAAAAATATTAATTTCAAGTCATTACCAAAACCTATAGCCTATTTTTGATATTCATTTGAAAGGATATTTTTTGGTATGTGTTTTCCAACAATTGGAAACTCTTTATATATTCCCTCATACCTGTACCCTGGAAGAGGTTGAAGAGGGCATTCTCTAATCTTAAAAAATATCTTTTAACAATATTTAAACCCTTCTTTCAGCAGTTTTCCATTAAGAATCATGATATTATTATCTATTTTACATTTACTGTAATTATACATCTCCACTTTTACTTGCTCATTGACGTTTCAAGTTCAATTTCATTTCTTGTCCCATTTGCCATAACTGCAGATTCATGAATTTTGATTTATTAATAACCTACCTAATTATGTCTGTTTTCTGCACCATATAATTATTTGTCTATATATCTGAGGATTATCTCATTGAAGCTGATAATTTATTGTCAAGTGCATTTTGTTTTTTCGTTAAAGCCCTGCTGCTGATGTTAGAAGCCAACAGATCCATGCTTAAATAAACTGTTTCAGTTTAGAAACTTGCCACAACATGCAGTCAGTTAGGTTGCATCAGTGAAAGTAACCTAAATTTGATAGTTTGTGGTCAAATTCCACCCTAAAGCAATTTATTGCACTTGCACTTTATTACTTGCAGGAAAGTGTACTTCGCTTCGATAGCTGCAGTGGCTTCAGTAGTAATGCCCACTAAAGAAAATATATCTGGTGGATTGAATTATCTATCATTTTCATCAGCAGGATGCTTCATTGTCTGTTTCCTATATAACATATAATTATGAATTTACCTATCATACAACGTGCGCGCGCACACACACACACACACAACTTAATAGTCAACTTATCAAGCGAATCTGAACAATTAGCATGAGTGATCTTCCTAAAGTTCAGTAGTCTGTGGAAACAAATTTGAACGATCAGTTTCTCCATTGCTGTGATCAAGCCTGGAAACTTTTATTCGTTTTACTTACTTGTACAGTCCAGATATTAGTCAATTAAAACTTTTTTGCAGGTTGTTGTCTCTCAAATGAATGGAAGGAACTATTCATCACATTCAACACATGCACTTCACATTGGGAAATCAAGGATGAAACTTTGTAGAGGATGGATTACGAAGGCTAGAGATTGTTATTGTGGTTCTATGCAGGTACTTAACGTGGGAAGACAATGGATCTCACATATTTTTAATATTGTGTAAGATGTTCCATTTGCCTTGCAGCTTGACCCAGAGTGCAAAAGTTCTCTGCTATTGATGCAATAACAATATCTCCTTTAGTATTTCACCATTTATGGAATATGATAAAATAGCCATATTTAGACATATCCACTTTCTGTTTTGGTTTTTGTGCATTCATGAATAAAAAAGAATGTCTTGTCTTTTTCCTCAATCAGCTATGTGGATTTAGAGGAGGAGGGAATTCTGCAGCCAAATCATTGTATTGGCAACCAAGGAAAGGACAAACCTTTGTGTTAGTGTTTGAATCTGAGAAAGAAAGAAACGGAGCCCTAATGCTGGCTAGGAAATACGCCCTCGATTGCAATGTGAGTAGCTTTATTATTTCTTGAACGGTTTTTCTTTAGCTATGAGGTTTCAGTAGACCTTTCTTTCATCCACAAACATGCATCCATGTCATGCATATACTGCCTTTTCTTTTCAATCTCTCTCTCTCTCTGTAAGTTTATGTTTCTGAGATCAAATGACATAGCTTGTATGTAATATCCAGTCTAATGACATGTTCTTACAACCTATAGTTTTCTCCCATTTTGCATGGAGTATTCAGAAACTAAGATGGTTCAGTCCCTATTAGTCCAGGTGCTTTATGCGTCCTAACGAGGAAAAGTTGAACACTGAAAAAATGAGTTTAGACTGAATTAGTATTTGGTTTTGTTTTCATGGATTCCAAAGCTAATATTTTCTTATATGCAGGTCATGCTTGCGGGACCGGATGATGACGCTTTACTGTAAATTTAACGAATTTCTAATTTTTCCACTAATATGAGTAGCATGAGGCTTTCAAGTGAGTATTTCCATGCGGTGTTTGCTTGTGTTGATGAAACAAGAATTTGCTATTCTAGTCAGGCTTCCACTAATTAGTTACATCCACTCTAGGCAAGGTTTTTGTTAGCCTAATCATTGGTTGTAACATTTACTAATCATCAATGATTTAGTTCAGCTGATTGCCTTCTAATAGAGTTCTGTTTGATCAAAGTTTGCTGAACATTTTTCTAGGGATTGAAAAGGTTTTCTTCGAGTGTTTTGTCAGTATCTTTTGATTTGCAGCATTAAAGTCTGAAACAGAAAATGACCTTGAACTCTTAAGCACTGTTTTATTATGGTCGTCTGGATTTCTAGTTTACAAAGCAAATTTCGGCTCCAAGCCTTAATACAATATTCATATCTATCACTAGTCAAGATCATTTGTTTCCTGCCCACCTTAAATTAAGATAGAGGGACGTCAGAGGAAGACAAAGCAAGCATAATAAGGTCGCTAATTAAGAGCACTTGCATTGTAAGGGCGTTTTGGAAAAAAAAAAAAAAAAAAGAGAGAGAGAGAGTACATGAGGGCAAAATATCCAAAATTTGCCTTATAAAAGACATCTTAAGTTTTAACTCACGCAGTGGACGATCGGATTGCACTGGATATATCCTATTGGCTACCGGCCTTTTTCCCTTTATGAAGGGTCCAATTTTACAAACCACCCCCCCCCCGGGCCCAGGGGGGGCGCGGGTCCCGGCCAGCTCTCCTTCTCCTTCTCAAAAAAAAAAAAAAAAACCACAATTTTGCCCAACCTATTTACTCTTTGGTCCTCGCTCGAAACATTTTTTTATTTTTTATTGTTTGAAAAAGGTTTGTTTGCACATAAGTTCTCCATACATACTCTCGGAGGATAGAAGGTCTTAATGAATGTTGTTACCCTAATTTCACTGAAAATAAAAAAAAAAGATACCTTTTGCATTGATAGAGAATTTGACATAGATAGATGTTTCTCCTCTTTTTTTTTTTTTTTTTTGGCTTCCCTTTTTATGGAAATTACAAATGTAAGTTGCATTACAGTATGTTTGCACTAAAATTAGAAGACGTAGATTGGACATGATACTTATACAGTGCATTTTCTGATAAAAAAGATATTTGCACGAGTTCATGCTTCAACGAACTCTTGCTGGGTAAATGAATTGAGCATGCAGTTGTGAACATTATAGGTTTAGCAATATCGCAGCTTAGTAAAAGGTTGTCAAAAACTTGCAAACGGTCATCCTTAAAGCGGTGTAATAGTAAATATTAATCAACCTTTAGGTGTGGACCTTTTTTTTTTTTAGGGGGGGGGGGGCAGTTTGGTGATGCAAAGGTGCATAATATCAGTGCAAAAGAGCCAATTCGGGAAAACATAGGAAAAACATCAATCCAGTTACAACATAATTGTTCCAAAACCGCAATTTAATTGATTTTGGCCCTAAGCTTTTTAATTACTTAAAAAACTCAATTGTAAACCCAAACAAGTAATAATCTACTCTTGCATATATTTCCTCCTCATTTGCCATTTCTATTATGCGTTTATGTATAGTATTGACATCGTACAAATAGATGATAAAAATGGTTACGCACCGTTTGTATTGAAGAAAACGAAGAAAACGAAAGGAAAGGATAGCATCCTAATAGAAAAGAAACAAGAGTTTATTGTTTGGAGAGAAGAAGGAAAAGAAAGGACATTCATGTACAAATTAGGCAATCAAATAATTTAATAAAAAATAGGTCCTTTATTCCTTTGTTGTCCACTTTTGACAGAAAACAAATTTAAAGAAAATAACTAGATCCAATCCCTACCTTTTCTTTCCCATCTATTCCTTTCACCTTTTCAAAAATCAATCCAAACACAAAAGGCCAAATTCCTCCAATTGCTTTCCTTTTTTCCCTTCTCATTCTCTCAATCCATTAGGAAAGTTAGATGCGGTTAAGGAAAATAGAAGAAAAGGTTGAAGTTTGATAGATTCTGGCAATTTGGAGGATTTGGATTTACAAAGGAAGGTATTCAGATTTTGATCATTAGCCCTATTAATCGAGCCTCTATCATGACCTATTCATGTAATATTGTCATGTGTATCAAAAGTTTATCAACAGCAGATTCAGTAAATAGATAAACATTTAATACACATAACAGCACTACCTGAATGGGGCTGTAGAGGCTCAATTAATGATGCTATGGACCAAAATCCAAGGTATTCGGGTTTGTGTTTGGACTTAGGATTTCAAAATTAGGGAATTTAGGGGTTGAGATTGGGAAATAGGGAAGAGAAAGGAGTTGAAGGAGGAATGAGAGCTTGGAAGGTCCAATTGATCATGGATGAGTCAGATTTGAGTACAATAGCAAAAAAGAAAAAAAAAGTCTAGATTTTGCTATAAACAGCTAAATGGACACTGGGCCCTTTTTTTAGCTTGATTTATTTTTAGTATCCGGAAAAGCAAAATGGATATTAGAGCCAAATTTTATTTATTTTAATTTAATTGCAGTGAATAGCAAAAGGTGGGCATGATGCCCATTTTATTTTTAATTTTGTTTTGTTTTTGAAATACAGAAGTGGCGTAGAGCCACTTTAATTTGATTTACAAGCACATCGTCGTTTTATTTTAATTAATTATCCTTTAAATGTCACAAAAGACTAGAGATGGCAAATGGGCGGGATGGGCGGGATTTGGGCGGGATTTAATTGGGACTGTGAAATATGGGTCATACCCAAACAGTCCCATATTTGTCATGGGATCAATATGGGTGGGACTAAAATGGGCTAGTCCCATTTGATACCGCCCAAAAACCCAATTTATCCCATTTTATTATTTTTCTAAATTATCTTTTCCTTATTAATCAATTGTTATTTTTTTAGATTACTTGTTTTTTTTAGTTTAACATGAATATTTATTTTTTATATCATTTATTTTTTTAATTTATTAACCTCAATAAATTTCTAACTTTTTTTTGTTTTTATATTATTATTTTTTTAGATCTCATTTATTAATACTCTTTAATCTTTTAATTATAAACTGTAGTTTTTCAATTGTTACATGTAAAGAGGATAGATTGAAGATGTGCAGATATTTAATTTATCTACACATAAAAAAATCAATTTAGATAGTATCTTATTAAAACTCCTGATACTAAAATCCATTACTAAAGTAATGAAGCAAATTAAAAATTAAAATAAATCAACATCTCATTTGTTCATGGACATTACAAACTTTGATGAAACTAGAATATAAAGACTAATTTTCTCGAGAATAAGGTTGAACTGAAATTAAAGCACTCAATATATAAAATTCACATGAATTTTTTTAGTATAAAGATCAGTTTAACCACATAAAATTGATGTCAATAGATAAAATTTAACATAATATTTATAGTAGAAATAGATGAATCGAAGAGGGCAAAATAAAGAAGCTAAGAATGCAAAAATAAATTTCCAACTTGTCCATCATTAAAAAAATGGGTATTCCATTGTTATTGAAAAAAATGTTAAAAAATAAAAAATAAATAAAAAATGAAAGATGTTTTGTTAATGCAGCTTAAAATGAAGGATTTTTTCAAAAGAAAGTATAGAAGAGGTGGATCTGATAAAAAATAAATTATTTCAAGGTTTGTCTATATTTGGGTATGGGAATCCCAATCATTTCCCAACCATACCCATATTTAAATGGGTGTTAATGGGTATAATTCCAAATAAGCCCAATCCCATATTATTGATACCCATCCCTCCCAAATAAAATATGGGCATGGGATCCCAATGGGGCTTGGGACTGATTGCCAGCATTACAAATTATTTAGATGTGGTTATACCTTTTGCGCATACTCTATTTTTGCATTGATGTAAGAATTATTTTGTGCCATGAGGGATATACATAATGCCCACTTGAGATCCGAGGTATTTTGTGGTAAATGTCCTTCTAGGATACAAGGCTGAATAACAAATTTTGCCTAATTTTAGGCAAAAACAAAATTTTATAGCATAGACCAATTTAGGCATGAGGGTGAGTTTATCTCACTAATCCATTTTATGACATTCAATAAAAACTTTATGGTTGCAACGAAATGGAAATTCTTTATGGCAGAGTGTTAGTTATTAGTGCACTAAGATCATTTCTGAATGATATTATTTGGGCACATGGTAGGCAACTAGTTCATGAAGGGGAATTTGGTCATTTTGCTCTCTAGGGTATCTTGGATAGCAGCCCTCTAATTAGTCTTTTTGTTAGTTGGGATAAGAAGAGTATTGGCTTATGTGCCTGTAAACTGAACAACCTATCCTTCTTGTTCATCTTGTCAACTCTCCAGTCCCTCTATCATTGACTAATGCAAGGGCATCTTAAGTCCTTTAATTATATTCAATAAAATACTGCTTAGGACTTTGTTAATGTTTAGAACTTCTGCATATGGGTTAGATTCAGATTTAAGTGCTGTGGTTTTTCTGAATGATTATTGTTTTAATGGTTTGGGCACTGAAATGGAGAATGCCTATAGTCATGGACTGCTAATATGCTAGGGGGAAAAATAATGATTTTAGCTCTGATAACAAAATTGACGCAGGACAAGCTATTGGTAGGATTAATAGATAGGTAAATTGATTTCTTCAGGACTTACTGATCGCAGAAAAAATAACTTACTGAACACACACACACACCACCCCCCCCCCCCCCATAAAAATGGTTAATGAATTATAATGTTTTCTTCTAAAAAAAAAAAAAAAAAAAGACCACTCATGCCAAAATTCCTGTTATACCCCATGTTCTCAACTTCTAATGTAGGGATCTTCAAATACACAGTCGTCAGTGGTTAACTACCCACATAGAAAATAAATAGCCAAGTAGTTTGATTGTTATTTGGTCATATAGAGTATTACCCCATGTTTGGTACATGTTTAGTATATACATTTTAATCTAGAAAGGCATTTCTATTATCATGTTTAGTATATACATTTTAAACTAGAAATCAATTTTCCATTGGAATGCCTATTCAAACTTTTTCCTAAAAACTATTTCTCAACAAAATTTAAGGAAAGCCCTTTCAAACTTAATGCCTATAAGATCAAAATAATAGGAGTCAATTTTATTCCAACAAACATTTTTTCAACTAATTTTTTATAACTCAAGATGCATTCACTAATTTTTTTTATTTCTAAAATTTGAAAAAATGTTAAGTTATTTATAACTCTAATTATAATTTTTTATAATTTTTAGATCAATCAGTATAATATATGCTTAGAATAGTTTTTCTTTTTGCTATAAAATTGTTTAAGATATTTTTTTAACTATTATGCAAATACATAAAATCTATGTTTCCTATAATTAAATATAAATAAAGTAAACAAAGAATATAAATGTTAAGTTTATTACTAATTCTTTTCAATTTCTTAATTATAATGTTGTTAATTATAAAAAATTTTAAATTAATTAAAGAGTACAATTAATCTAGTTTTAACAAGAATATCAAGAATTGTAAAATTAAAAATGCTAAAATTTTTTGTTGGCATGAAAACAATGCACTAAAAACAAACAAAATGAAATATGATATATTCTTGCACAAAAAAAATTTAGAGTAATTGAGTCCAATTAATTTAGATTTATTTTATTTTAACATTTAAATATGATTATAACAAGCATTGAAAAAGAAATAGACATTCCATTCTGATTTGGACTACCAAACAATGAACTGATAAAAATTTTTTAAATCCATTTTGGATGAAAAGACACTTTGGGTAGAAAAATTTTTCTATTTTGGACTATTTCAATATACCAAATGTGGGGTTAGTGTATAAAAGCTTGGAGGCAAAAAGAAAGGGGGAGTTCATTTATGTTGGCAATTGAAAAAAAAAAAAAAGAAAAGAAAGAGGGACGAGAAAAATTAGAGGCACAATTAAGAAGGAAGCGAGGAGAATCTGCAGCGCAAGAGGCATTGGGGAGGCTATTGCAAAAGAAAAGAAGTGATAAAGGAAGATAAATAAGATTACACCGTACAAGATACAGCCATGACAAGAGCAACCTAAGTGGTCTTTGTTAACCGAACGTTAATGCATTATATATATTTTTAATTATTACTCTCTCTCTCTCTCTCTCTCTCTCTCAAATTTATGCACTAAAAAGTAGAAAGAATTAGGTTGGCTTCGGAAAAAATACAAAAGAAGAGTGGAAAAAGCAAGAGTTCAATGATATATTTGTAATCTAATCAAATTGGATTTATGATAAAAGAATTAAGGTTGTTTTGTATGGAAAATAAGATGTCTTTTTATTCTTATTTAACCAATTTAATTTGATGTTTGTACATAATAAGCATAACAATTAAATTTAGCGCACTTCTACGCCCTATAAGAAAGTCCAAAGTGTAGTTTAAATTTTCATTCTACCATAGATATAAGAGATGATGCAGAAGAAAAATAATAAACTAGTTTTTGATTTATATTAAAAGAACTCAAATGGCTCCAAAAAATAAATAAATAAAAATATGGTAAATTGAGTTACTTTATATAAAATTTGGCTTTTTCCAGTCCCGGGCGCACATATATAGTTGAAAAACCGTAAAACTGGAATGTCTTTGGATGACGTGTCTCAATATTATTCGATCTTCTTTGTATTCCATCAAACTAACGATGGAAGCGACCGTACTGGATCGGCTAACCGACTTTACAATATTAACCACACAAGCAAACGGTAACTTTGGATTGGAACAGTCGCAAGGGCTAAAAAGAGCCAAGTTAGAAAAAAAAACCCATTTATTAGCCGTCCGATCAGCCTCTTAATCTAACGCTCACGATTTCATTAAAAAAAAAAATAAGACCGTTGGAGAGAAAGCGCCTGTTTTTCAGCTTCAAAATAAGAACTCCTCACTTTCCTAGTTTCTCATATCACTCTCCAGAGAGAAATAGAGATCGCCTGAGAAGCAGAAGAAGGAAGAAGAAGAGGGTTTTATAGAGAGAAATTTGGAAGAAGTTTTTCTGGTTTTATTGAAGGATTCTTTAATGGCTTCAAGACAAGTTGTTCAACAACAAAACAGAGGTATTCTTGATACTTCTTCTCTGGCTTCAAGATAAACGTTTAAGTAATGGGTTCTTATTATTTTGTTTTATTATTATTAATCTGTTGCATTCTTTTAATAAAAAAGATTCAGAAAATCTTCTTTGATGGAATCATGAGTTCTTCCCTTTTTTCATGGTTATTGCATCTCTTTTGTGGGTTGTTTTTTTATTTTTATTTTTTTTTATGTTTACATCAGTTTGTAGTGATTTAATGGTTCTTGGGGGTATGGGATTTTTGGGGGGCTGGTTCTTTTTATTGGAATGCTTGATATTTCTGACTTTCAGATTATATTTATAACTGTAACTACTGCTGTTAAGCTTGTAAAGATTGGATTGCTTTCTTGAGTGTTATTCTTGATTATTTTTAATTTTCTTAGTTTTGATACAATAGAAACTGGAAAATCAGATGGCAGAATAATGCCTTTTGATATTCTGAATGGTTCTTGGTGTCCGATATCTTGGTCATCTTGACTTTTTTTTTTTTTTATAATTTTTCTATATAATTTCTTGACATTTATATTTCATCTGTTTATCCTTGAATTAGGGATTCTTTTGAATTATCCTAAATTTCAGAGAGATATTTGTATATATGTTAATGAATGTTGTTTATGTACAAAATTTTTCATGGATCTATTTTGCAATTGATGAAACTTACGGTTAATCTCTTAATTTTGTGATTTTTAGTATGAAAACAAAGCTGCATTTGAAGTTTCTGATAGAAGAATGATTTTCTTATCAGATTTTGAATTCTTATGAAATTGTTCAATATCTTGAGCAATTCTTTATTGATTTTCTTTCTTTGATGCAGTTGAGGGAGTTGCTGGAGGTCTAAAGCAGAAGAACGTGGCTGCAGAAGGGAGAAATCGAAGGGCACTTGGAGATATTGGAAATCTGGTTACTGTTCGTGGAGTTGAAGGCAAACCTCTTCCTCAGGTTTCCAGACCAGTTACAAGGTTCATCCTCTCTGTTTTTCTATTTTTTAGAATATTTTTTTAGTATTGATTACTTTATTTTCTCTACATTTGGTGATTTTTCTTTTGCGTTGCTCTGTTTTCTTGATTATCTTGGTTCATAATAATTACTGTCTGGTTTTGATATCGAATATATTAATTGCGTTTATAATTTGTCTCAAAAAAAATTTCATTTTCTTGAAGCAAAAACTTTATACAGAAAAGAAGAAAGGTGGTTGTTATACAGAAAAGAAGAAAGGTGGCTGTTACATGTGTCTGACAAATTGTTTCATGTTTCTGACTATCTCATGTTGGAAGGAATAATCTTTCTTTATTTGGATTTGATGAATTTTTTTTGTCCGTATTTTCAGGAGTTTTTGTGCACAATTGTTGGCCAATGCACAGGCGGCAGCAGCAGCTGAAAACCAGAAGGTTAACTTGTCTCTGTCTTTGATTGATGCTTTTCTTTTCTTTTTGTTCATATTCTGCATTAACAAAAATTTGCAGCTTGATTAACAGCTTGTTTTGTATTGACCCTGATTGCAGAAATGTATGGCAGTTAATGATGAGGGAGCTGCTGTTGCTGCTGATGCAGTCTTACCACAGGCTGGTAAAGCCAAGAAGCCAGCACAGAAGAAAGCTCCTGCCAAACCTAAGCCTGAGGCTGTAATTGAAGTAAGTTCGGATTCAGAAGATGTCAAACAGGAGAAGAATAAGAAAAAGAATGGTGAAGTGGCCTCAAGAAAGAAAGCCCAAACTCTTACTTCAACTCTTACTGCTAGAAGCAAGGTAGATGTCTTTTCTTTATAATTTTGTTCCCAGTTGTTCTTTTAGAGACACAATTTTGGATAGACTTTTCTGATTTTGTTCCTGTTTTGATATATAGGCTGCCTGTGGCTTGAACCAAAGACCAAAGGAAGTTACAGTGGATATTGATGCTGCTGATTTGAATAATGAGTTGGCAGTTGTGGAATATATTGAAGACCTATACAAATTTTACAAGCTTGCAGAGGTATATAAATCCTTCTAGCAGAAATTCTCCATGTAAAAGTCTTGCATTTTTGTTCTTAGTGAATGATTCTACCAATTTCCTGATGTAGCATGAAAGCAGAGTTGGTGATTACATGCATTCACAACCTGAGATAAATGAGAAAATGAGGGCAATTCTAATTGATTGGCTGATTGATGTGCACCATAAGTTCGAGCTGAATCCAGAAACTCTGTACCTGACCATCAACGTTATTGACCGGTACCTCACAGTCAAGAAGACACTGAGGAAAGAACTGCAGCTACTTGGCATGAGTGCCATGCTTGTAGCTTCCAAATATGAGGAAATCTGGGCTCCTGAGGTAATTTTCAGTGCAGATTATATAAAAGTTACATATTTATAATGGATGTATGCTTGTTTCGCTGTATATATTAAAGCTATGTAATCTGATGACTGGTAGGCTAACAATGCAGGTGAATGATTTCGTCTGCATGTCAGACAGAGCTTACACTCATGAGCAGGTGTTAGCTATGGAAAAACGCATTCTTGGTGGATTGGAATGGAATTTAACAGTTCCAACACCATACGTTTTCCTTGTACGCTTCATCAAGGCCTCGATTCCTGATTCTAATGTAAGCTCATTTTCTGAACTCTAATTTGGTTATTCTGATAGTTTTCTTGATAAGTTTCTAACTAGCAACTTAATCAATTCAATGATTGAAAATAGATGGAGAATATGGTGTATTTCCTAGCAGAGCTTGGAATGATGAATTATGCAACCATTATATACTGTCCATCCATGATTGCTGCCTCGGCAGTCTATGCTGCAAGATGTACCTTGAACAAAAGTCCTCTTTGGGATGAGACTCTCAAGTTGCACACTGGATTCTCTGAGACACAGCTATTGTAAGTCAGGTTTCCTCTGGTCTGCTAGAATTCTGTCCGCACAATGGTCATTTTCTGATGGATAAGTTATGTCATTGACGTTTGGTCTTTGTAATTTTTGTTTCAATCAGGGATTGCGCCAAGCTACTGGTTAGCTACCATTCCATGGCTGCAGATCACAGGCTGAAGGTCATATACCGAAAATACTCAAGTTCTGAAAGAGGGGCAGTTGCTTTAATGCCTCCAGCCAAATCTCTTTTGTCTTCATTAGAGCTTGCATAATCAGTTGTTGAATTTTGTTTATACTTTCACATCTGAAAATAGATCAGAGCAGCCACCGGGTATTAATATTCAATATTGATGTGCTTGTTGCGGAAATTCTTTTCAGGATTATAATATTTTACTGATATTATAATTTTTTCATTCAAGATCAAGAAATTTATACACATGGTACTATCACAAAAACTTCTATTATAATTTTAGATCAAGAAATTTATACACATGGTACTATCACAAAAACTTCTGTTATAATTTTCAGATTTTTTGTATTCTTTCAGACGTGGACCTGATTATTATATAAAAATAACCCCTGGATTTTTCTTTTCTTGTTTTGTTTGGGTGGGGGGTGGGATGGGAGCGCGCGTAATACATGAATGGTGTACTGCTCTTACTCAGCGATCATCTGTTTTGTATTTCGTTGCTTTCCTTCGTTGGATTTCCACATTGTGTTTACAAGAAAAAGATAGAAATATAATTTTACCAATATTAGAAAATATTGACTTTTATCAGAAGTTGGAAAATCTGGAAACTGGGGTGAGAGTGGTTGATGCAGCCAAAAGAGAGATAGAAAAAAGTGGATAAGATCAAGGTAAAGATGATGGGATCAAGGAAAATGGCAAAGTTCTAAATGGCCTGCTTGAGTGGATGCGAATCAGAATCTTAGTCCCATATTCATTGGGCAGGAGGGCATATGGGATCACAAAACTTGTCAACCGACTTCACCGTTCTTTGAAAGTTCACAGGAGTATCTTATGATACTATAAGGTTAGAATCCATGCCACTAGGAAACAACTGAGAGTTTGAATCTGGAGTATCTATAGAGGAACAGGTGTTGGCAGACTTAAAGGTTGATAATATTGATATCATAGGTAATATGGGGCATGGGGGAAGACAAGAATGGCAAAAAGGAATCAGGGTGAGATTGCAGATTGGTTTGCATCTGAAGTTGATGAAGCAGCAGAATATGACATGTTAAAGCTAGCTGTCCTAATACGAGACTGAAGGGCACAAAAAGTGTTCTGGTGATTGGCATTAGAGAAGTGGGGAAGACAAGAATGGCAAAAAGGATTTTGAAGAGGGCAAGTGAAGAAAATATGGCTGTTAATTGCAGTTGTTGCTTCCACATTCCGGTGTAAAAAGAAATCAGAGTGAAATTGCAGATTGTTTGAATCTGAAGTTGATGAAGCAGAATAAGATGTCTAGAGCTAGCTGTCCTGATAGTAGACTGACTGAAGGGCATAAAAGTGTCCTGGTGATATTGCCCATTGCACTTGGCGTTGGCAGCGCAGTAAAAAATAAGAGCTTGCTGTTATGTTAGATGCACTTTATAATTGAAGTGAGCTCTCTCCATGTAACCCTCCCTGTAGTGCTTGAAGATTTATCGACCACTAAAGCAAAGCTACAGGTACTTAGAAATTGATGAATCTAAGCAATTTTTTTGTTTTTTTTGTTTTTTTTGTGCTATGCTGTTTGTCGAGAGGATTTCATTATTCCCCTTGAAGTACCGGTTAGATATGGTATGGTGCCAAACACAATTGAGGGCATTGCAGACTTGGAAGAAGCAAGAAACTAGGCACTTAAAGATCAGTTCCTGTTAAGAGATGGTGACAACAGGAAGTCTGTAAAAATGCACGATGTCATTCGTGATGTGGCCATTTATGGCAAGAAATGCTGAAAGTGTCTTTATGGTTAGCAATGATGCCAACTTAAAAGTTTGGCCAAGAAGAAAACACATGCATCTCAGTAATGTCAAGCACAGTCAATGAGCTTCCAGCAGGATTTCATTGCCCAAACTTGTACACAATTAGAATGCAACAACCAAGATCTGAAAGCATCAGACAGTTTCTCTAATGAGATGACAAATTTCAAAATTTTGGAAATGTCAATCTCATCTTTGCCATAATCCTTTCAAATGCTTATAAATCTCCCAATGCTGCATCTAACACACTTCGCCAGTTTACATGATGTATACATAAGGCTTTGCCAGAAGACCTCGGAAATTTTAATTAAGGTTGTTAGATTTGAATGAGTGCTTGGATCTTGGAATAATTGCACTAGGTGGCATAGCAGGACTAGTTCAATTGGAAGAATTACACATGAGGTCGAGTTTTCACCAACAGGAGGCAGAGATAGACACAGAAAAAGCAGAAGAAATGCAGCTTTTTGCTGAACTTGAGTCTTTGCGTAACTCGACTATGTTTGGAATTGACGCATCGGATCCTGAGGTTTTCCCCAGAAACACAAGACTGCTTTAAATTGAAAAAATATGCTTTATACATTTTTTATTCTTCAAGAGGAGCACGAAAGAATGAATCTATTAAAGAAGGTAAATCCAAGAAACTAGTAGGACTTCAGCCTTCCGTCATCCGCCACTTTACAGAATGGGGTTACTGATCTGTTGAAGGATAATGAAGTTCACGATTTAAAAGAAAATGGTGTTAAACAACTGTAAATGAAATGACCATTTAGTGGTGTCTTTCCTCTTTTGTAGTCTCTCGATCTGTGTTGTCTTAGAAATTTGGTGGAAATATCCTACTGCCAACTCCCGGAAAGCTCTCTTAGGGAAATAATACACTTGACTGATTGAGTAGCCAAAGCTAATCCGAATTAGCAAGGGTCAAACTGGAAATGTTTCACTCATCCATGGCATATCTGTCTACATAAATATATGCAATAGATTGAGAAGTCTCTCTCTCACTCTGTTGTCAACAGATTGGTACAATTGGAGATGCTTCAGATAATTAGTTGTAGTTTGATTCAAGAAGTAGTTCTTAAAGAAAAGTGAAGACAATGGACATATCCAAAGCAATTCAGCTAACCAGACTTATGACACCCCCTCTTTCAGAATCTACTCAGGCTCAACACCTACTGTAACGAGATTGACAGCATTAAATCCCATTCTACTTGGATATGTCCATAAGATTCTGTCCTACTCAGAATATTCAAAGTTCCATTGGCCACAATATTGTGCAATCTCCGTTCAATGATAATGTAAGTTTTAAACTTTCAGCAAGTAGTTGCTTTTCCAATTTTTTTTTTCTTTTTAGACATTTGATGGATTATTATAGTGCAATCCAAATGGAAATTAGTATTCTAAAACCTTAAGGTGGCTTATACTAGACATATGCACCCAAAGATGGTGCTCTGATCCTAGATTGAATATCTTTCAATTGCAAGTCCTGAAAGACCCAAACTTCTTTTTGTGGCATCCTCATGAATTGTTATAGTTAAGGCTATGTTGAGCTGCCATTTTTAATCCTCACAGATGGCTTAAACTAGACACATGCACCTAAAGTTGGTGCCCTGAATACTGATTGAATATTTTTAGTTGCTATTTCGGAAACTGCTTTCTTAAAATTAAAAACACTTCCATGCCTTTTGTCTGCTGTTGTTAAAAAATTTGAAATGAGAATCCTTCATGGTTTCATCCTGTCATTTGCACTTATAACAAATGTCAATTTTCTGTTTAGAGTTCTGCATTAATCTCGCATTTTTCACTTTTAGCATTCGATAAAGCTTAAAAAGCTTTAGCATTTGACCAATAGAATTACAGCTTAATTTCGGTTTTGCTACCAGTGAATGACTAGTGTAATTGAATTTTGTGTAGGTTTCACTTATCAGCTTGAAGAGATTGAGAATTTGCAAGGTGGAGAGTTTGAGCCGTATCTGTTGCTATAATGTTTTAACTGACTTCTCTGGTGAACTCGAAATCAGCTTGAATAGATTGGGAATTTTGCAAATTGGAGAGCTTGAGCAAATCAGTGCTACAACGTTTTAACTGATTTCTTTAATGAACTCAAAATCCTAGAGGTTGAATTTTGTGGCAGGCTGAGATTCTCTCCACCAGTTGCCAGGACTCTGGCGGAACTCATACAATTAAAGTAAGGGATTGCTTGACCATTGAAGAGATAATTGAGCAGAATGATGAAACAATGAATCAGGAAGCTGACAATAAAGTCCTATTGCCTCAATTAAAACGTTCAGAACGTCAGAGTCTACCGAAACTCAAGAGCTTTTGCTGCATAAACTCTTTCACAGAATTATTTTTACTAGAAGAAGTGATAATCAGCCATTGCAGATTTACTTTTGAATTGCAGTACCTCGCAAGATAATTTTTCTGCAAAGTTACCTCTTTGACAAGGTATAATTTTTATTTATGATTCAAGAGGAACATAAATGATGGTTCAACTCTGACATCTATGCTGTGATTTTTTGTGATCCGATAGTGGTAACTCCTAAGTAGGATAACAATATTCTGTTCGCGTAAAATTTCTTTTAGGTTTCATGTCCTAGTTGAAAAAGACTGGAATATTATAGCTTGGACACCTTGGATTCGATATGGAGCAATGAAGCCAAAACTATTGAGTTGTCGAGGATTAAGGTTCGTTGTCAATTTTTGCTGCAGTCTTTTACTACTTTCATCTTCTGCAGCCAAGTCTCGTACATCTCAAAGAACTAAATGTCAGTGACTCTAAAATGATAACGAAGTGATTGCAGAAGACAAGGAACTAAGACCGGGAAGTAGTTTGTTTCCTAAATTGTAACGCCTTCAGCTTGAATTTCTGCATGATATGAGGAATTTTTCACCTCATTAAACGTGCTTTAGAAATGTCACTGCCGAAGCACTTGAAGGTTCAATATTGTTATAAACTGAAAACTTTCCCTCTGGGATCATTAAGGATGCCAAACCTAGGAGATATGTATTTAAACTAGTAATCAACTTAGACAAATGACCTCACCAAGGCCTTATGCCACCAATTTCAGGAAAACGTTCCGTGGTCTCCTGTTATTGTCTCTTTACAACAGAAAAGGTGAAAAAATAAAATTAAATTCAAAGTTGTTTTTCTGCCTCTCTTGCTATGCAGATGCCATTTTCATTTGTTCTGCTTTTATGCACCACATAATTTATTGTTTATGTATCGATATTTACATATAATAGATTCAGAAGAGTGTGAACTTCAAGTATTTGAAAGAATAATGGACAGAGATACAGAATCATCCTTGATCAAATTCTTCAGATAAGCCACTGATTCAAAAGATTACATAATCTTTTTCTCATTTTTTTTCTCTTGGTTTCTGCATCATTTTTTCTGATAACATTCTTTTCTTCACCAGCTACGTTTAAGCCAGGCTCGGCAGAACTAAAGCATTACTATATGATATCATATTTTATTGCCTGTTCTGAGAAGTTAACCATTTTTGGAAACCCGAATGCCAAAAGTTGTACATTACCATTTCGGAAACCTGAAGAGATGGTGGATGCTCATGGACAGGGTACATGAGACTAAAGATTCGAACCGTGAATTAGTCTACAGAGATAAGGCAACCGGATGATCAGTTACCTGAAAAAATAGGAACCGGTTAGCCTATGTTTATTGTTTTAAAAAATAAAAAAAAACCAAATTTGTTTAACACTTCCAACCCTTAATTTCACTTTCTAAATAAACTGTTAATATGAATTTGGATAATTTTTTATAATAAAGTCTTATTAATACCATAAAATAATTAAATTCAAAACTTGTTAATTTTTTACTTTTACAAAAATAATCATTGAAACTATATAAAATATAATACTAAGTTTAAATTTTGACTTAACCAAATTTGAATAATAAAAATGGGCTTTCAATATAAATATACTTTAATTTGGAATACACAAATTAAAAAAAAAAAGTATATATATTGTATATGGACCAGTTCGAAACCATTAGTCTACTAACTGGCAAATTATTGCCTCAAATGAGTGGCTAAATGGCCGAATTAGTAATAGAAATTAGCTCGGTATCCTTCTTTCTCAGTTCGGAATAAGTCAGTTTTACTAACTTTTTGGTTTTTTGAATTCTTTTTGAACACGCTAAGTGGTTCATTTTTTTATCGAAGCCCTGTTATAACACACAAAGGAACATGCTAACTAGAAGCTATCTATCTGGAGAAAAGCTGAATTTGAAGGTGAAAAGGACCATCAAAATTTGAGGAACAGGCGTGGGAACGGAAAAGAGAGGTAGGGGATTTAAAGAAGAGGAAAAATAACTTTTGTCAAGTAATTTAATATTGACCTGTTAAATGAATTGTGAATAACTCTCCCCACTGTAATATTTTCTTTCCCTTAACCATTTAATTGATGTGTATTCCATGTTGATTTGCCATATTACCCTTTTTAGTTGTCCTGAAATTGTACATCTTTTCCAAGAACTGACAAAATATTCTTTAGGGATAATTGCAGAAACCTCGCTTGAGGTTTCTGATAATTGCACATACTTCTACTTATGTTTTAAAAATTTCACTTATATCCTTGAGATTGCTATTCAATAACAAAACACACCCATGAGCTATATTATTCTAAAAATGCCATTGTTCATTTATTTAAATACCTTTTGTTAATTAATTCTTTCATTTGGTTGTTAAAAAATAAAGTGTGTATTATACAAAAAGCACACTTATAAAAATCAATGATATTTTATATGAAAAATTTACTTATATTATTCAATTTTGAATGATAAAAGTTATTCTAAGATTGCTACATTTTGTCAAATAATTCTTTATCTCAACTAATTCTTTATTTTTTGTGCTAAAAATTAAAATGTGTTTTATATAAAAAGTGCACTTATAAAAATTAAACTATATTTTATACAGAAAGCATACTTAATTATTCAAATATGAATAATATTTTGATAGAATAATTTTAGACTTAATTTGAAGTTGTTATATTGTTTTTATAGTTTTTATGCAATTTAGAAAATTTGAGAGTTTTGAATTGATTATTTTATTTAGTTTCTTAGGTATTAGCAAGAGTTTATTTAGTAAAACAAACATAAAAAAAATTATCTATGAAAAAAGAAGAGTAGAACGTCAAAACTGGAAAGAATTTTCAACAATTAGGTTGTGCTGCTGCATTTTTTTACTAATTAAAGGGTATTTTGGAATAATATAATTTGTGGGTATTTTTTTGTCATTGACTAGAAATCTTAGAGGATATAAGCAGGTATTTTTAAAATGTGATGGGAGGAATGTGCAATTATCAGAAACCTCAAGAAAGGTTTCTAAAATTATCCCCATTCTTTAAAGTACCCTTCGTTGTTTTCTAACAAATGTATCCTTATTTTCAAACCTTAATATTGTATGAGGTCATTAAAACGAAGACAATTATTGGCATACTCTGACAAAAAGCTCTCAAGTTTTGATGTAGTCAAATATGTATTCCTTACGCTTTCTTATTAATTATATAACGGAGGGAGTGCTCGTTGTTGTTTGTATGGTAAAGTATTAGATTTATTTCACTGATATATGGTTCTTCTTTTTTTTTTTTCTTTTTGTGAAATGACTGATATATGGTTCTTAGGATTAGGCGTTGATACAAAATTGCCGCACACTTCAGTTCACATGGTATTTGTTTGCCGGGACAAATTTTCTTCAAATATTAGTAACTTTTAAGAAAATTTCACAAAATCCAAAGTTCTTTGACAAAACAAATCTAAAACTTGTAACTTCTTCGGCTACAAGTGCTTCTACCCGAATTCTCTCTTCACTCATAGAAGCAGGAAGAAAGCATTCAGTTTCTGCAGCAGTCTCAAATTTTCTTGGACGGAAATGGTTCTCGAACATGGATGTAAACTCGGAAAAAATCGTGATGTTTTGATGGCTTTCATTTCATATTACCATTGAATAATAGGGCATAGTGTTTGATCATAATTATAATGCTTTAATTAAAATCTATTCTACCAACAACACTGCTTCAGAGAAACTTGGATGCTTTTCTTTTTCGCGGTTTGACAGCTGGGGGAGATGTTGACAGACAGGTCAGTTATCTATCTACTTGTGGTGTCTATAATTTTTAACGTTCCAGTTCCTGAACTGTTGTTTTTAAATTTTTCTAACCTTTCTACAATGTTTCACAATAGATTTTCATGTTTTGAAAAAATATCAGATAGATAAGTAGATAAAAATGCCCATAGCCAACAAAATCAAGCAATGCCTCGACTAATTTGACATCTTTGTTCTGTTGCCTGTTGGCTCTAATGCCAATTCTCTGGTACCATGCGACTTTCTTTAACCAACTTGTAAGTCCAAATAATAGAGAAGAATCAAACCTAGAAACATATTCAGATTCCAACTCTCAGACTGGAACTTTAACATGACAAATTTATTTTTTTAATAAGTTGTTCCACAGTGACAAGCAACAATTCTGTATATCCAACTACAGAACTCGTACAAATAAACTGGTTATATAAAGACATTGGTATCAGATGCAATGAAATTTTCTAAGAATCTTGGATGAACATTTTGCAACCAATTTTCTCTAGTAGTCGATAGAGTAGTCAAAATCAGCCAGCATTTGAAATTTAAAAGAAGAATTAAGCATTCCATTATAATACTATGCATCATGTTCTTCGTGCCGAATGTATGCACTACATCAAGGGGACACCAACTGCATAGCACTACAGCTGTGAACACCATGCCATGCAAGCTACAGCGCTTCAGAGTATGCCTAACAAAGGCTGGTTTGTACAATGACAAACAACGAAATTATTAACAATGTAAGATGAAAATAAGTTATTTTCTAATGTTTGCCATATCAATGACAGGTGCATTGAATAAGGCAAGTGAATTCACTGAAGCGGCAAATTATAGTGGCGTCTAAAGCAAAACCAAAATTCATAGGCTAACAATGTACACTGCATAAAATTGCAGCAAATATAAATTATCTATCAGGATCTGTGAAGCATGATCTTAAGGCATAATATCAATGTGTTGAACTCTGGTCATCTTTTTGCTGAAAGAAAGATTCATAAGTTGCAACTCTAGGCTTTGATTCAGGTAGCTGCAGTTCTTCCATAAAACCCATTGACATCTTCATGAATTCTTCTTTGTGCAAACGTTTCCATTCCTATTAAGATTATCATGACAAAGCAGTAAGAAAATGAAGGTTTTTGACTTTTTAAACTCAATCCTGTAAGTGAAAAGGTCAACTGATTGGTTTATTGGTTCACTAGTTTGACCAGCTGGATTGGCTGGGGTCAACTGGTTTTCTATTCATTGACTATATTAAAAACAATAACAATAATAAAATAGTAAAAATGAGCCAACCATAGTATATAAGAGTGCAATGAAAAAATATTTAAATTATATGCCAATGTTTAGCACAAAAATAGGCATTAAAACTACCAAAAGAATATACTAAATTACCTTGTAAAAAAAACAATAATAGCAAAATACAAAAATCGGTTCAACCATTCCTCTGTCCAAGTTCACTGGTTCACCAGTTTTACTAGGTTTGAGACCACTTTTATGGTCATTTTGACTTTGCAATGACATATTCAGCCAGCTGCCCGGTTCCTGGTTGAACCGGTTAAATGGGCTGGTCCAAGTTGGTTTTGGAAACTCCGCCATAATCGGGGCCAAAAAAAAAAAAAAAAAGGCAGAAAAAGAAAATATAGTATCGACATTACTCCTACCAGATACCTTTGTCAGCTTAAAAATGCCAGAGGCCCAAAAATCTAGTTTTACGAGTAGTTAAATAAGTTCGAAAAAGATGGCAGGCTATACACCACGAGCAAAGTTTCCCAAGTTTTGCAGGAGAAATAATGCTTGTAAGCAATCATTTCCATACTGAGGGTAGTGGACGAAAGTTCTTGCCTCCCTAGAGTAAAATATGATCACCCACCATTCTCATGACATTACACACTCTCAATCAGCAAACCATGGCCTAGAGCAATTAAAGTGACTAGATAAGTACAAAAACCAAAAACTAATAAACTAAATTATTGGAAACCTCCAGGGGAACCATAATTCACTTGTGAAAGATCGTAAAGTGGAGACCAACCATAATTTGGAAACCTCCATTTTTCTAAAAGTTCACAAAAGTCCAAATATTAACACATTATTTAATTAGTCTAAGCAAGTGCAGCATATCCTTCTAAATGCTTCTGATCCTGCACTCCTGGTGCCCTACCCCTAGATCCCAGTAACCAAAAATTCCTACCCAGGTAACAGGAAACAAAAGAAATCTGTTTTACTTCTGGGTCCTACATGCTTACTGCATTTCAAACAATTCAGTACTCAATATCCGCCAGACCGAGCCAATGAAGCAACTAAATGGGCATACAGAAGCTCATGCAAAAACATATGTTTCTAGGAGATCACTTTGAAATCAAATGATATAAAGATATATATTCCGCAAACCATGTAGTTTTGTTAATTACAAAAAAGGTCTCTTTATATTTTGGTTCAGTAAAAACTCAATCAAGCGGAAAATGGCACATAGAAAATGAGGAAAACCAAAGAAATCATAAATTACCTCAAAATCCCACTCTCCATATAGGTTTGGGTCAGCCCTGTTGCTCCAAACATATGTATCGGCCTGCAACTTTTCAGAGCTATCCTGCAAAATCAGTTGAGTGACATTGTAATATGAAAATGTGCACTAAACTATCAACTTGTTGTGTGTCCATAGAGAAAAGAAAGCAAAGAAATCAACCTCAACACATCAAATGCATTAATCCTTGCACAGTTTCTCTTTGCATGGGTAATGATAGAAGAGGCAGATCATGATTGAAGACTAAGGTTGCTTACATGAGTCCTTCCATTGTGCTTTATGTAGGCCCACACCATCTACCAAGTTATACAAACTTCATCTAATCTAATTTTAATTAGATTTTTAAAACATTCTTAACTATCTAATCTGCCAACGAGCAATTCTATTTATATGCTTTCTTGTTAGGCAACTACAATTACAATCTGCTTTGTGGCTTCATTATATCATGATCTGGCTATAGAAATTAATGATAGACGTGCCATCAAATTTTGGGCACCAAGATTTTCCAAGTCTAGGTGCCCTACAAAAGTGGCCAGTATCAACAGTGTTGGACAGATTATTTTGATGAAGAATATTTTTGAAAAATGAAATCCCTATTTCTTGGGTTTTTCTCACTCTCTGTTTCTTCTTCTTCCTCTTTATCTCTCATCTCTGAGTTACTTCCAGTTCCAAGTCTATTTTCTGCACATTTATTCAGCAATATAACGGCCATCAAAATTCCTCACCTTAATTAATATTCCAATTCCAGATCAATTCAATCCTAACGCCCTTGTCAAACTTAAAGTTCATAGATTGACAAGATAACTGCACATCTGATGAGTTTTGGGTTGAAGTTTCAAGGTCCTGAATCATTTTGAGAAAACCCAACAGTCATGAAAATCATACTTTTTTACTTGAACATAGTTTTATTTTAATTCTATGAGCCCTGAAACAAAATTAACAAACCTGAAAATTAACAATATTCACGAGATATCTTCCTAAAGGACTTCAAGTTTCCTAAATAGCCATTAGAAACAAGCAGAGAAAATAGATTTGCCTTAAAATAAAACTAATGTCATCCCTTTCTATACTTACTTTGCTAGCAAGGATTTCAGATTGTCATCACACAGAGAGGGGTTGGAGTAAACCAGCTAAGAGCTAGATTCAATATTCCATATGCGAATGCTGTTACAGAACAAAAGACCGGGAAAAGGAAAACAGATATTTAGAAGAAAGAGGTATTCATTTCGTGGACAGCTTAACTGAAAAGAGCAGATGAGACTTCTCCACCCTTTGCAGAAGCGGAAATTGATTTTTTGAATTGAAATGCTAAAACCTAAAAGATACTGCATTACATTGTCCCAGGTAATTGCATGGTTAAGCCTGTAATTTCTTCATTTTTCAGAAGGTTAATTATGCACTTCAAAGAAGCTCCCACTACAAGAGCTTCCGAGCTCCGCAAAGCATGGAACATGTGTGTACCAATAGAATATCATTTTATGATTTGTTATCTACAGTGTAAGGAAAGAGAGAAAACAACATGCAAGATGTGCATATCAGGTCTGGACATACCATCAAATAGATATCAACAGTCTTCCTTTCATATTCAATATCCTCGAAGGTATCAAGAATATCCAGCTCGAAAGGAAGTAATGCCCAATAGAACCTGCACTAGTAGTTTTTGAAACAGCAAAAATGTGGATAAGGTAGGAAGTTACACACACACACACATAAATACATACACACACACACACACACAGTTGCTAGGTCACTTAATTTAGTTTTTAATGATTTGACAGAGAAAAGTTATTTCAATTTCTCGTAACAAAAACAAGTTTGAAAAGCAACAAAAGCAAAAGGTGCATAACACACCAAAGCTCCCATTTGATAGGAAGCCTGTGGGGTAAATAATTATGTTATGATGCACGTAAACAATCAGTACACTTGAACAAAAGTTTATTAAGTGCCAAATCCAAGATACAACTTCACTCCCATCCCAAACTAGTAATAAGAATCTTCAAATGTCATGATTAAAATGTTAGCAAGCAATGGGTTATGCATCTATTTGAATTGTTTTAACCAATTACATGTTATTTGGCTATACTAAGGTATGCATACCTATTAATTAAACTATTTGTTATAGTTCAGTGGAAGTAGAAAATGAAATCCAATTCAACAATTCAATTTCTTTCTTTCAACAACAATAGTTCAAAAATTTAATTAAAATTTTCTACTTCCTACTTGAAATAGGGGTCAATCTTAACAAGTAATTGTTAGAACAAAGTTTGGGAAAAGGCATATATTAATAAAATAATGCTCTATTACAAAGTTACAAGAATCCTGTATTTATAGGCTTGTAGATACAACGAAACTAGACATAATATACAATGAATCTAGACACACTGAACTAAGACACAATACAAAATAAATCTAGACGTAATATCTGCACTAATAAAGGAAAGATTTCCTGAACAACCCCAAAAACTAATCAGATCCTAATTAAATCCTTGAGTCTAGCCTAACCCTATCCACATACACTGTTTTCCACAGTTAACATATTGTTCCATTCTCCACCATGAGCAACTGGCAATCAAAATACAGTGGACTTCAACAAGGCTCTGCACGAGAAATGGATTTGGAGATTTACACCAGAATACGAGAACCTTTCGGAGCAGATAATCAACCTAACGAATAGATGTGTTTGAAAAAGGGTGCACAGCTCAATCAGTCAATGCACATTTGAATTTGTAGGGATGAAAAGCATAAAGTAGTGATGGAAGGAGTTCAAAGAACAACTGAATTTTAAAGTCAGGGATGGTGCAAAGAATCCAACATTTTTCAGCATGACAGGCATCAAGAAGGATTGTTGCTCATAAGTAGTATCAAATCAACAATGTGGTCACATGGAACACACAATAATTTAGAAGCGTCCTTCACAGGAAATCTCAGTAGTTGCACAAATTTCTAGAGCCATTCAACAAAAGGTAGGGCCAAAGCTAGGAACATATCGAATACTCTTAATACAGAATGACTACTAGATTTATGCACATTTTGATTTATAAAACTGTAAAAAGTCAATTCTATAGGTTATGATTTAGAAATCTATTTTTTGAACCAAATTCATCTTCCTTTTCCCCTTCTAACGGACCAGCAAACTCACCATTTCCTTCCTTTCCTATATACAGGGTCTTTTCTGTTAAAGACTTTGGGCTTTCCATCTAAAAATCCTATTCAGCTATGAATAGAGTATGCCCATGAACTTTCCACGTAATTGGCTCTCTCCATTGGAGAAGCCAATACCCAGAGAAAGATCATTCAACGAATCAACCTTTACACCAATCTAGTCCAACCTACGGGACCACAGCATTATACAAATTCAGATCATCAAAATATCAAATTTACATCCTATAATTATTGCTTCGAGTAATTTTTTACGACCTTTCTTAGAGTACAAGAGTTACAAGATCACTCAAACCTTCGGCAGCTTATAGCGTACACAAATTACATGCAAATAACATAATTATTAAAAATTCATAATATCCATAGGTAAATTTATTCCTCTCGATTTCAACATAGAACATGACTCTTTCCTCTTTTCCAACCTCCTATACAGCCACCCAAACCTGTGGCCACTTTTATCGCATACAAGTTGATACATGCAAGTAACAGAGATATGAAAAGTTCATATTATCCACAGTAAACCTCTTACAATGACTGCTTTTCCTCTCTTCCCACCTCACATAACTACCTGCCATCATCATCTCATCTGTTGGGCAGTGTTACGTATAGAAAAGATCAAGGATAGGTGCAAGAAAGCAAGTAAAAGAGCTATTAAATGTCCATACCATCCATAGGTAAACCTCTTCATCTCGATCCCAAAATAAAAAACAGTGAAACATTACTCTCTTTCCACCTCCCACATAACCACTCATCAATCATCATCTCAATCTGTTGAGAGGTGCTTCATACAGAAAAAATCAAGGAAAAGTGCAAGAGAATAAAATACTTTTACTCTGTGTATATATCTAGCTAACAGGAAAGTTCTGAGTTTCAATTTGCCGTGTAAAACGTTTTCCATCATGTTGTGTCCTGATTTAGTGAATTTGCAGAAAAGTTTCCACACATCATACAACTTCCAAAACTACCTTCCAACTTCCCAGTTTATGTCAAATATTCTCTTTGAAGAAACATGGAACAACAAAGCCCTTCCATTTTCCTTTTTCTTGCTTTCTTGTAATCTATTTCTTATTTACTTTCTAGGTCATGATGCCTTACAGTGCACCCAAATTTCTGTTTAGCACTATGAATCTCTGTTCAAACCAAACCATTTTGTTTCCAATTTTTTCCAAATCCACCATCCACAACTCAAAACTCGACGAAATTTCTATTCAGAGACCGTGACACAGAGACAGTGTTTGTGTGTGTGAGAGAGTGTGTGTGTGTGTGTGTGAGAGAGAGAGAGAGAGAGAGAGAGAGAGAGAGCGAGAGAGAGAGAGAGCGAGAGAGAGAGAGAGAGAGAGAGAGAGAGAGCCAAATGAAAGGAGTAGAATATTAAGGACTGAAAGTTCATTAAAGCTTTATCCTATCATTGATTTTTGGTATTGCTGCATGATGCTTTTGTCCAGAAGAAGAATCAAACATCATGTATCAAAGGAGCACAATGTTAGCTTGTGCTAGCTTGTCTCCTAATCAGGCAGGCCCTTCTAGTATGACTTTTCCCTTTCAACATTTACCTGATACTGTTTGTGCTGAACGAAGAATATATATGTATTATTATTATTTTTTTCATTTTTTAAGTTTCCAAAACAGAAATGGAAAGACAAAACAAATCTCAAATCAAACAGCAATTGACTGCTTTTGCCCAATGAGCAACGTATTATACTGATGGAATCACTTCCTTAGTCGAGGTACATCTTGCACACTCTGGAAAGTTAACATGAAGGGGTTTGCAAACAAACCTTTCCAGTTACTTTCGTATTTTCTATGGGCAAGATTGCTGGGTACACTCTTCCTTTGATGCTAAACCGATGGCTGCAACAAAAAGGCAATTAATTGCTGCCATTAATCATTCGATAAACCACTGTCATTTGATAGATGCAAGCAAAAGAAGATTCCACAGTGATTTTGCTTCATTACATCAGCATAGTAACACATAATCTGATAGAGAAAGCCTAATTGCTAAGGAATTTATCCCTCTTTGAGTTTGTAATAAAGGATTCCAGCTGCAAATAATCAAGATGTACATCCTCATTAAAATTAAATTCATGTAGCCCAAAACTGTTCCATACTCAATCTTGACTCCAAAAATACTCTGTTTTGCTTGTCCTTCAACCCCACAACATGCTCTATCCACTTGTACAAAAAAATTCTAATTTTCCAACTAAAGCTAATCAAATAGAATAGGACATCCAACCAAAAACTTTTACCAGCTCATTGGAGAGTTGTATGATACTTAGTCCTAACAAGAATGAACCTAACACAACTTGCACAAATCTTGAACAAACAATGTAAGTTTTCTTTAGCAATTAAGGTAAAAATTCTTTGTATGGAATATGTGGTATGACTGGTTATTATGCACCAAACATATAGGAACCCATCAGCAATATGATAGATGATAAAATGTAGGCACCAAACCCTTAAATATCCTTTCTTGTTTTTCATGATTGGCTTTAAATTTAATTAAGACAGTGATAATCCGAATAGAATTACGAGATACAAAATAAACAAAACTACTGGATAGTAGATTTCATTTGATTTTCATTTTATTTCAACCCTTTTTCTAATCTGTTGTTTGGTCAATACTAGACATAGAAACCCAAATTTTGAGTTAACATAGAAAATACCTGCCAACACTCAAAAATTTATACCAAGCAAGTTTTATATCCAGATGATTTTAACCATTCTGAGAATATTGCAACTTGACAGTTTCAAAACATCCCCTACTTTTAGTAATGTCCATATTTCTTCAATGAAAACATAGTAATGAAACATGAAAGACGCAGAAGGATCCTAACACTCCATATCGTTAATACTAACAAGATAATTTTCAAAAGTGCAGTTCGTATGAGATCCTGTTGCACGTTATTGACATATAAAAATGACAAGTACGCATCTCTATTCGTATGAAAGAGATAGTCATGGTACTGACTAGTCGTTGAGGATAGCAGGAGAAGAAAGAGGGACACGATTCAAGAGAACGCGAACAACGTCATCAGCTAAGAGGCTGCCATAAACGAAAACATTATGCACAGTCGCCTGAGGATTTGTCGACCCCATTGATCATCAAATGATACTACTTGATTCCCCCTTCCTTCCCTATACACGGATTAACACACAATTATTACTTACTGAGGTTATACAATCAACTGAATTAACCAAAATTCCGCTTCATTTCAAATACTTGAATACGAGGCCAAGGTGTTTCTCTGGGGCTTTTTCTATAAAAAAAGAGAGAAAAAATTGCATAAAATTCAAACAAACAGAAGCTTTCAAGAATCTTGAATAAATAAAGCGAGACACGCAAGAAACAGAGGAAAAAGGTAAAATCATGGAGGGGAAAAAGAAAAGAATAATCAAAACTAATTACCAATCATAAGCGACCTGGGTAAAACTAAACTAGCAAGAAATTGAGGCGTTTCAGCCAAAAAGCATGAATTAACATAAAAATGCAAAATTTCCAGTTCAAAACAGAAACCTGCATACTAAATACAAACAAGAGCATATATTTGCATTATTTTTTTTGAATTGAACAACGGTTAAGAGGATTCGAGAAGGGATTCGAAAGGGACCTGTTGCAAGCTTTTGGGTATCCAAATTCCAGAGATTTTTTATCGTTTGGTCCCGTAGAGAGAAGTTCACTTGTTTGTTTACAGATGAAAAACTAAGCTGGGTAACACACCTCAGTTCTTATTGATCCACGTGGAAATCTGAACTTAACAATCGCGGTGTGGGTGCCTCGGCAATTTCGCTGTCACTGGCCGTATTCAAATATTCTCGACATTTTTTTGGGGGTTTTTACTGGTTTTTTTTTTTCCCACCTTGAAGAATTGGGTTGAATAATAAGTTGACAAGTCCGGTTGAGACGCAGGATCCTTGATCTAAACTCGACTGGTCAATCTAAAACGGGTCAACATATTTGATCCGAACATGACCCACTATGGATTGGCGGAATCGCAGGTCACTTAAAATTACCAGTAAAAAATCTTTAAAAAAAGACACATTTTTTTCTATCATTATGCATGTTCTTAAACTAATCAGTTTGTGTACTCTTAATTTTCTTGATCTAATTCACTTCTATTTTTAAATTTACTTTTGAGCATTGTAAATAAAAAATTACACAAAATTAAAAAGTTAAAAGTTATTTTTTCGTGTGACCATTGAACTCAGGAAAAATAAGATAAGAGCTGTAGGAAAACTAATAAATATATAAAGAATGTCATGGAAGAAATACTTGATTATTGTCATCCTTTTTCTTTCTCATACGTTAAACCAAACAAGACCAAAATTCCAATTTTTTAAGTCCAAATTGCTTATCCCTAATTCTGTTTTGTTAAAATTTTCTTTTTCAACCTTTCACGAGTCAATCGGGTTAACTTGTTAAGGACCGATCTGACTAGTTTATTTGACGGGTCAATTGGGTTCAACCTAATTTTGACTTGAACCCTCTAAGTCTCAACCCAATCTATCATTTTCGTAATAGGCTCGTGTTATGTGTTCGGCAGTGTTGGAAATTGCCACCCCAGTAGGCAGCATGTTTTTATTTTTTTTCTAAAGAGAAAGGTTAAAATTTAAACAGATGGACTACGCCAATGTGGAATAATTTCGACCGATAATTATCTTGCATGATCGCTTCTGTGACTGATGAGGTACCAAATATGTGGAGTAGGGGGGTCTTGAGGGATATGAAATGTAACCGAATGGAAGAGCATGCAAGAGAACTTAACAAATTATACTTTTTCTTATTTTACCCAAAAGGCAATATAATACTTACCTACAAAGTTAGATTAAACACTAACAGTTACAAGAAAACACTCACCTAAGCATACCCCACGAATCAATTCAAAAGGCAATTACTGACTTAAGAATTAACCCATGGAACTTGAGTACAGGGACACTGCCACACATGTTTTCGATATTTTACCCAGAAAGCAACATAATACTTACCTACAAAGTTAGATTAAACATTAACAGTCACAAGAAAATACTCACTTAAACACACCCTACAAATCAATCCAAAAGGCAATTGCTGACTTAAGGATTAACTATGGAACTTAACAAATTATACAATTATGAAGTCTTTTAAGAAAATGTACAACGGCTACTTGATAATTATCTTATGGAAGAAAGGATCCAACCAAATATGCAATCTATATTTTATGATATAGATATATCATTTTTGAGTTATCCCAACTATGAGTTCTTGTGATACCTGAAGCAAGACCTAATACTTTTTTCTTATGGTGAATGACCAGAAAAATTATGTGCAACTATACTTGCCTGCATCAGCAATGTATGGATAGATATAAGAATAAGATCCGAAGAGATGCATGCTAGTTGGGCTTAAATGTATAAGAAATAAGAATAAAACACTGGAATTTTTCTAGGAAATTTTATAGCTTTTTCTAGGATATGTTTAAAGAATAATCGTTGTGTGAATCTATTTCTCCTCATATGAAGAGACACCTAGCTTTTGCAATACGAAATCCAACACCCAATAAAATTGTATGGGTAAATGGCGCTATTCGTCTCTCAAACTTTGAGATCTAATTCTATTTTGTTTCCCATCTACAAAAAAAACTCCAGTTTCATCCTTTATCTTAAACATTTGGTTTTGTGTGGTCCCCATCAAGATTTCATCCAATTTTGAGTCAACTTCCGTCATCACATGCCAAGCATGTGACAATGACAAGGGCATAGATTCGAAACAAAAATTGGAGGAGTTATTGCAGACCTAAATTTGCTTTTTGTACGCTTGACACTAGTATTGGCCAAAGGGATTGGAAGAAAATGGAGGAAAATATCCCGCCAGTTTTTAGCTCTCTTAATGCTAGTTGGAGTGCGGATTGATAGCATTTTTGCGAGGAGATGCTGTATGAGATGATATCAAACTCGGAGTGTGAGAAGTTAGGACGAAAAGTGACACAGAAAATCTAGAAGAAAATTAGAGTGAAGAAGAAGATCCTTCAAGAAGGTTTTTGTGGAATAAATTGTTATTGTGGAATGTTGGCTCAAATAAGGACTTCCTAGACTAATGTAGATCCTTCAAGAAGGTTTTTGGGTGCATATGCTACAGCTAATGCTTGCAATTTCTTTAGTTGGTATGATCCAAAAATTTTTGAAAGAACCAAGCAGACGATTCTGGGGTTGCTATGATCTTTGAGCCAGGCTAAAGAAGAAGTGTTTATGTGCTAGAAGAAGGTGAAGATGTTGGTTTAGTCGCTGTTAATTTTCTGGTTATTTTTTTGAGATTGTATGCATTTAGCTTTCAAATTAGCTTGGACAATAGGAGAGAGGAAATCAGATCGTGGAGCTGTGAAACCAAAGGCATTTGATACCAACATTCCCTTTTAGCAAGAAAAGAGCTGGGCTAATGTTGGTCTTTAGTAAGTATTTTCTCTGGTCAAACTTTGTTCTAATTGTTCGCCTTTTGTTTCATGTGAGTTCTGCCATCAGTGGACAGAGAGATAAACCTATGCACAAAGATAGACTCTAGAGAGGCAGGTGGAATTCAGAAAAAATAATAGAATAACCTTATTATTCACCCTTGTCTTCTCTTGGCAATTTATATAAATGAGCCTGTTATTCCAGATTATGTGCTTATTTATATCTACGCTTTTGGAAGTGGATCCAACCTTTTTTCTCTTGGATTCAAGTGAAAGGGAACTCAATCCAGAAGCAGGGTTCCCTGACTTCTTTCGTTCACAGTGAATCGCTCCAAATTATTTAGTATTAATTACTTCATTAGTCGTTAAACTATTTCAAAAGCCTCAGTTTACCCCTCAATTTTTAATTGTGTCTATTTAATCCCTTAGCTTTTATATTAGCGTTTAATTGGTTCCAGTACCAATTAATGATAAAATCGTCATTCAATTTCTACAAGAAAAATACCCTGTAAAGGCATTTGAAGGTGTCAGTAAAACAAATGTATGCTGACACTTCAGATTTCCTGACACTCAACTCAAGTGTTGTCCATTCTCATGTGGGGATAGGTCCATCACATTTTAAAGTGTCAGGAAAACTTGCTAATAAGACAATATGATTGATAGAAAATGATGCAACTCTTAACACATTAAAAGTGTTAGGAAAGCCAAAAATTGTTAAAAATTAATTAGGTATAGTAACATCCGAGAGTGCCTTGTATATATAATTTACATAACACATTAAAGTGTTGTTACATAGTATTTTTGGTGACACTTCTGTTGGCATTAGCTTCAGGTTATACTGACACTCTAGGATGCCATTTTTTTTTTTTGGGTGAAACCTATCAATATTTCAAAATAGTCTCAATCAACATTTCAATCCTGTTTGTACCAATTCATATAATAAATTTCAACTCAAGCATAAGAAAGATGACAATTTAGTAGTAGATTACACCTCAATCCTAATAAAGATGAATATGATTGAAATTTGAAATGTAACACAGTTAATAGTCATTCATCCAAGTGAAAAATATCATAGCATTTCATACAAAACAAAAAAGCATCCAACAAATGTGAATCAAATCCAGGTAGTTGCATACAAAAACATTCGCCACTTTACTAATTTTTCAATAAACAGATTTATTCTAAGATTGTAGCAAACATTTCTACAAAGAAATTTCAACCAAAATAACAAGGAAATAAATTAAAACAGAAGCTTCAACCCATCTTCAAGAAGTCGTTCCCACTAATCTTCATTCAGTGTCACCTATACATGAACAAAAGTGTAAACATTAAAATGTAGTCTTAAGTGGCTTGAATATAATAGAACAAAATTCTATGTAAGAGATTCCAACAAGACCATAATAGATGCCCAAATATTTTCTATTGTAAAGATGTTGATCTCACCATACTAAATATAAAGATGAACATTTTGAAGAAAGAAAGAGAGAAGAAACTACTGTTGCATCCAAACAAAGTACAAGTTGTACAATTTATATACCATTACTCAATCATTAACCTTTTTTTTTTTTGGAAGAAGGAAAATGATTTCATTATATCATAATAAAATCTAGATATTACTCCAATCCAAAAACCAAACTTAGTTGATATTTATGTTCTTAATAGATACTAAAAAGAACACCTAAGTGCTATCACACTTGCAGTCAGCAATCACAACTACAAGTATAGTGATACAAAGACAAACAACTTCAGGTATTGATTATCAGTCATGTTTAAACATCACTCAATAAATCATCATACAATTTTTAAATTAAATGAAATAAAGATAGGAATTATCCTTTCTCCCAGAGCTAAAGAGGAGTGACAAAATCCAAAGTCTATTCGAAATAAGTTTGAACAAAATTGTTAGATAAAAATGCTTAAGTAATTATTTAAGAGTCATCTCCACTTGGTTGCTAGTCTAAATATAAGGTTGTATTAGTAAAGGCCTTAAACTAAGGGAACTTGACTTATTCTATACCAGTAGCATTGGACCATATCTTAACACTAACTGAGATATAGAAATATCGTAGGAACAAGTATACTTATTGGTCCATAACTGCTTTGTAATATTTCATCTCTAGGTTCTAGTACGTAGGAAAACAAGCACAAATGGGAAAGTAATTGTGCCAGATAGATTGTCATCAGTGAGTTCAATCTAACTTGCCAAATGTTTTATGTTAAGTCTCAACCTATACTTCTGCAGCTAAGCAAGATCATGTTTCCAATTATCAAACTAATACAATCATGTTTTCCCAATGATTTTTCACTCACATGCAATCTACTTTCAGATAATTTAAAAATCCATTTTCCTACTATAAAACACTATTCTTTAAAGGATTGGAATGCTCAAACCAAATAAAACAATTTTCCCGATTATGTTTAGCCTTTTGTAAATAACATTCAAGATTCTGTACTTATTACAAATGGTTCAAGGTACAATCGGTATACTTCCACCGTATCCATCTATGCAATATTTTCATTGTGCAAAATTGAATAAATACAATCACAGAATGCAATCCAACATTAACTATGACTATGACATGAGAAAGACCATTTTTCAAAGCAACATTAATCATGCAGCCAAAAACCTTTATTCACTAGTTGATCACGGAACACAATCACTAAAACTACCACCAACTCTTCTCCCTCACCTTCCTGAACCAAAGGTTTTTACTTTAACTTAACTAAGCCATTAATTCAATAATCTAAGCACAGGCTTTAAATTAATTATCCTTGCATATACAAATAAATATACAAATTATACATATACATGATTTCCACACCAATAAATTCTAACTGAACTAGAATTCTTACCAAAAAAACAAAAAATCAGATTTTCTCACCGCAATGCAATCTTCAAATAGCAATCTCTAATGTTTTTTTTAGCAACTTTGCCTTCTCTTTGTCTCTTTGAAGTAAAAGTGATTCAAGGGTGAAAAAAGGAAATTAGCATGGACATAAATTAACCCAAAGATGGAGATCTGCAAATCAAGTTAAAGAACAGAAAGCATAAAAAGAAAATTTCCATTTTATTTTTGGTTTTTTAAAGTATTTAAAGGATTAAATCTATGCCTTAAATCGCTTGCATTTTTTCACCCACTTCTCCCACCCTTCCTCAAAGAAATTAGCTTGACACTACAAAAATAGTAATTTATATTAAAAAAAAACTTGAAAATCCACTTGAATTAAACCATAAGCAAACTAATACTGCCTTAGCATAAACAATTGATTATTCATAACTACTAACCTCAACTATGAGATAAATTAAAAATTTCATGGAATTCCAGTCAAGAAAACTTCCAAAGATTCAAACTTAATGAGATGAAAATGAAAAAGAGAGTGTGAAAGAGAGAGGGATAAAGTAGAGTCATACCTCGAGAATAGAATTCCATCATACACTCCATTACTGAATCAAAGATTTGGACTATTTTAGTGTAATGGATGTAGTTGCTCTAAAAATTAACGCAAACAAGGGAAGAGGAGAGCAATTGGAGTCTAATTAAAGGGGAAAAAAAAAAGAACAGAGAAGCAATGTACTATTATGAGATTGTAAACCAGCGTTCTTCATCAATCATCAAGTTCTTTCTCAACATATTAGCCCTCCAAATATTTGGGTTTCAATTTCTTTGTTTACAGGGGAATGGGAGTGTGATTTGGTTTGTGATTTTGGACAATGGAAATGCGAGTTTTTTTATTTTGACAAAGAATTTGAGAAGGTGGGTGATGCGTAATCAATTCAATTAACAATTCTAGAATTGCAATTGGGCAATTGAGTTACAAAAAAGTTAGGACATAGGAGAAATAGAGGAGAGGATAGAGAGAGAATTAAGAGAAGCTTAGAAAATAACAAGCATAATGAAGTTTTTCTAATAACCGCCTTCTTCTTACAACCATTCCTTTATACATTTGTATCTCCTACCATAACTACTTTTTGGCAAGAATTACAGTTATATTCAATCTGACTAATTAACTGTCAACTTAACTAACTGGTTGGCTTGCTTCAGTATGTAACTTTCTAATCTAGTTCAACTTTTCCTTCCCTCCTTCTGACTCAGCAGTTCCTAATCCAACTCAACTTCTCCTTTGCTCTTTCTAACTCAGCAACTCTAACTCAGCAGCTTCTTCTTCCGAGTTCTTCCTACTCCAGCTACATAACACCTCTCCCTTCCTTAAGTTCCCTTGTTCTTAAGGGAAGTTAGAAAAACGTAGTTGGATATCCTGTGCAAATTCCCAAGTGGCATCAGCAGGTGAACAATTTGTCCAATGAATTAGCCACTGTGTGGCTGTAGCATTTCCTCTTTTAACTGTGCGTTTGTCCAGGATAGTCATTGGTTTCAAAGTTGCAGTGGATAAGACAGATGGTGGAAGTGTTGAGCTAGTTGTTGTACTGTGAACAGCTGATTTTAATTGTGACACGTGAAACACAAGATGTATTGCAACTGCAGGTGGAAACTAAAACTTATATGTAGTATTCCCAATCTTATCACATATCTTATAGGGACTAAAGTATTTAGCAGAAAGTTTAGAGAACTCTTTGGCCACGACAAAACTTTGTCTGTGAGGTTCTAATTTGAGATAAACCATATCTCCAATTCAAAATGATCTGTCTGAGTGATGCTTATTTGCTTGTATAGTCATCCTTTGTTGGGCCTTGGACAAGTAATATTTCAATAGTTGAATTATTGATTCTCTATCTCGTAGTGAAGCATCCACAACTTCTACTAGAGAGACCTTGGGAAAGTATGGTAGGTGCACAGGTGGGGGAATTCCATACAGGGCTCGGAATGGTGTGATGTTGATAGTTGTGTGATATGAAGTGTTATACCAGAACTCAACTAGAGATATCCAGTTACACTAGCTTCTAGGTAGGTCTCCTGTTATGCATCTCAAATAAGACTCCAAGCATCTTTTTACGATCTCAGACTGACCATCTATTTGAGGATGGTAGGTAGCTGTATGTTTGAGCTCCACTCCTTGTATTTTAAAGAACTCTTGCCAGAATTGACTCATGAATGTAAGGTACCTATCACTAATGATAGTAGAGAGAAAGTCATGCAACTTATAGATGTGATCCAGGAATACTTGTGTTACCACTACAGCTGTATAAGGGGGGATAGAGTGAGAAAGTGGGCATACTTTGAAAGTCTATCTACTACCACCAAAATGAAATCTTTCCCTTTAGATTTTGGAAGTCCTTCCACAAAATCCATGGTAACATCAATGAAAACAGATTGAGGTATAGGAAGAGGTTGTAGTAATCCTGGATATGCCCTATTCTCTGATGTACAGCGTTGGCATACCTCACATTTTCTAATAAATTCCCTAACTATCTTTCACATTCTCTTAGTCAACCACTGTCGCCATTCTTTGATAAGTTGCATAAATGCCTGAGTGACCCCTAACTACACTACTATGGAAGTACTTTAGCACCTGGTCCTGTAGCTCTATGCTTTGGCCTATTATCGATCTACCTTTCCACCTCAGCTAGTTGTTGGACCAAATATAGTTAGAACACTGCTTTCTTGCAACAATATTTGAATAACAGCTTGCAATTATTTATCCTCTTGCTAAGTTGTTTGAATTTTGTCCAAAAGTTCTGTAGATATCACAGACAAGGTTTGGATACACACATCCTATGACTTGATTCTGGAGAGGGCATCTGCTGCTACATTGGATTTCCCTGATTTGTATTGTATTTCAAAATCGTATGCCATCAATTTGGTTAATCATGTATATTGACTGGGAGTGGTCAGTTTTTGTTCAAACAAAAACTTCAAAGGTTGGTGGTCAGTTTTGATGACAAAATGCCTCCCCATTAGGTATTGATGCCACTTCTTTACTGTGAACAGGATAGTGAACATCTCTCTATCATAGGTTAGAAGAGCCTAATGCTTAAGTGCCAGCACCTTGCTGATATAGGCTATAGGATGCCCACCTTATAAGAGTATTGTTCCAATTCCTGAGCTAGATGCATCTGTTTCCAAGACGAATTCTTGGTAGAATTTAGGCAATGCTAACACTGAGGCTGTTGTCAATGCCTGCTTCAGATAGTCAAATGCCTGTTGTACTGTCAAATTTCACTAGAATATAGTGTTGTTTTTTAATAGTGCATTTAATGGGTGCGACAGTTGAGCATAGTCCTTGATGAATCTGTGATAATAACCTGCCAATCCTAGGAATCCCCTAAGCTGTTTTGCAAAAACTGGGGTTGGACATTCTTGTATAGCTTTTATTTTCTTAGGGTCTGTAGATACTCCCTGTGCTTATATAAAGTGGCTCAAATATTCTGCAGATTCCACTGCGAAACAACACTTGCTGAGCTTTACAAAAAGGGAGTGTAGTCTCAATACTTAAAACACCATACTGAGATGCTTAGCATGATCATCTAGATTCTTGCTGTATATCAGTATATCATCAAAGAATAGCAACACAAACTTCCTCAAGTATGGCTTAAAGATATCATTCATAAAACTTTGAAATGTGGATAGAGCGTTAGTAAGGCCAAATGGCATTACTAAAAACTCATAATGTCCCACATGAGTTATGACTGTAGTCTTGTACACATCTTCTGGCTGCACACCAAATCTCAAGTCCAACTTTGAAAAGAATAACACCCTATACAACTCTTCTAACAATTTCTCAATGACAGGAATTGGAAACTTGTCCTTAACAGTCAAACTATTCAAATCCCTATAGTCTATACACATCCTCTAGGATTGATCCTTTTTCTTAACCAAAATGACAGGTGACGAAAAGAGAGAGTTACTAGCCTGTATCACTCCTGTGTCCAGCAACTCTTGTGTCATCCTTTCAATGATGTTTTTTTGTACTGGTCTATACTTGTATGGTCTTATACATTTTGGTTGTGCTCCTTCCTTCAATCTGATCTTGTGATCATGATGTCTGGGAGAGGGTAGCCCTCTAGGTTCTTGGAATACATCTGTGAACTGTCTCAACACGTGGGCCATTGCTGCAAGCAATTTTCTAGTGACTGTTTCTAACTCCATGTTCATCTCCCCATGAACTCTTCTTGTATGAGTATCTCACAATGTGATAGCATGGCATTGAGATAATGCTAGCTGAGATTCTTCGGAAATGACTCTTTGCATTGCTTCGTGGTTGACCCACTTCAGTGAATTATCATCCTCTCCTTATAAAACATAATCCTGTGCTCCTATTTGAAACTTCATGTACAGCTTCTTGAAGTTCCAAATAATGTCCCCCAATCCTGATAGCCATTATATTCCTAGTACCACGTAGCAATTGTCTAAAGGAAGTATCAAGAAATCAGCTTGGAATCGATAACTTCCTATTTTCCATTGGAAGCCTCTACAAGCCTTTGTGCATTTTAACTCGTTTTCATTGGCAACAGTCACATTGATTTCTGCAATGGAAGTGCTAGCACACCCCACTTGTTTTGCCATCTTTGCATCCATGAAGTTGTGGGTGCTTTCTGAATCGATCAAAAGAAATAGAGCCTTTTTGTCCATACTCCCTTTGATTCTTATGGTCTGGAAGTTGCTAGTCCTATTGATGGCATGGATAGACAACTGAGGTTGAGGGTTCTCCTTCATAACTTCAGAATGCTCCCCTTGCTCTTCCTCATGCCTGAAACATAACCCTTTCTGCTTTCTTTCATCCATCTCCTTACTTGTAATATTATTCACAAACCTTCTTACAGGGTTCCCATCTTGTTCATTTTCTTATGGGGTCCCTTGAGAGAATTCTTTAGGAAGGCCATTCAAGTGAGTACTGGTCCTGACTACTGAATCCTGCCATGCCCGAGTTCCTTCATAATTTTTGTTAGGGTGGTCCCCGGCCTTCCTCTTCACCCACAGCAATTCGTGTACCTTAGCCAATATATATGTCGCCCGTAGTGTGGTGGAATTAAACAATCTTACCGACAATTCTATCTCTTCCTTCAATCCACCCAAGAAGTGGCTGATTACTTGACCTTCACTCAAATCTGTCTTGCTCATCCTCAAGTCAAACTCTTTCAAGTATTGCTGGACTAAGTTTACTTGCTTCAATTTCTTGAGCTCCACTACAGGATCTATAAAGAATTGCTCTCCAAATCGTGCTGTAAGGGCCTCCACAAACTTACCCCAAGGAATTATTCTACCACCTTCCCTTGTCTTGAGAAATGACTTATACCAATTGAGTGCTCTTCCTTCCAGGTGAATATATGCTATTTTCTCCTTTGCCACCTCTAAGGTCTGATTTTTTTCAAAGAATTGCTCCGCTTTATATATCCATTTGATTATTCCCTCACCGTCAAATCTGGGAAATTCTAACTTCATGTAATGATTATGACCCTGGTTAATGGATCCAACTCCAAGAATACTTCCAGTGTTACTATTGGAGACAGCTATTTGGTTTTTGTTTACTAATTCGGTATTCTGCATTGCTATTCTTGCGATCATTGCCTTGATCTCTTCCATGGCCTTGCCATTCTGTTCCCGTATTTTAGTAATGGTTCTACCATATTTTTCATCAGTTTCCCTGATCATATTCTCAAGATCCCTAAGTTCTTGCTTCTTGCTGTTGTTTGCCATAGTCAAGATCGGTGCTCTGATACCAGTGATGTGTAATCAATTCAATTAACAATTCTAGAATTGCAATTGGGCAATTGAGTTACAGAAAAGCTAGGACATAGGAGAAATAGAGGAGATGATAAAGAGAGAATTAAGAGAAGCTTAGAAGATAACAAGCACAATGAAGTTTTTCTGATAATCGCCTTCCTTTTACAACCATTCCTTTATACATCTGTATCTCCTGCCATAACTACTTTTTGGCGAGAATTACAGTTACATTCAATCTGACTAATTAACTGTCAACCTAACTAACTGGTTGGCTTGCTTCAATTCGTAACTTTCTAATCCAGCTCAACTTCTCCTTCACTCCTTCTGACTCAGCAGTTCCTAATCCAACTCAACTTCTCCTTTGCTCCTTTTTGACTCAGCAGCTTTGACTAAGCAGCTTCTTCTTCCTGGTTCTTCCCACTCCAGCTACATAACAGTGGGTTTGTTGGTATGTGATTTTGACAAAAGAATTTGGGAAGATAGGGTTGTAATTTTGGGCAAAAGAATTCGGGAAGGTAATTGTGCGAGAAGGGGAGGGTGAAGAAGGTGGCTAAAACCCTTATTCTAATTTTGCATTTTGATAAAAAAAAAAAAATTTAAGCACTTAGTTTCAGGGCCAAGACCAAGTTGTTTTTGATACCACCAATCTTGACATGTTTAAATGTCATAATATGTGTTCTAATTTGACATCTCACCTATTCCAAGTAAAAAATAAAATCATAAAATAATATTATGTTCTTAATTTTGTTCAGTTATGACACTCAATACCCCAATGCCCTTATAGAGTTACAAGATGACATTTGTGTAAAAGTGTCATCATAGGTGTGTCACAATAAGTGTTTTTCTTGTACCCTTTACTTTTTATTATTTCTCTTACATTTTTTTTCATTCTTCCTGCTCCTTCATATCCCTATTCGCATCCTCAAGAAACCCAACCTTTCTACTGCCTTCACCACGCCTTCAGCACTACCCTGACAGAGAAAACAAAGTAAGTCACATAAAGCATCAAGCCTTTAACAAAAACACTAATCATCATGATAGTATGCAAATAGCTCATATAATTCTTTTGTTTCTTTATTATATTTTGGTGTTTTAATGTGTTAATAAATTGATTCTACTCATATTTTATGTTTTATGTCGCTTATAGGTGTTTAGGTATAATTTGGAATAAGAAAAGGAATTTTCAGAAGATTTTTTGCTTGTAAGGCAAGAGCGAGCTATACCTTTGAAGTAGAATTGCGGGATTAAAGGATGATTTTCTAATTAATGATTCAAGCTGCATATATTAGTTACGAGATTTTTAAATTCCAGATGATTTTTAGTAATTATCTTTTATCTTTTGTCAATTAGAATCAATTATCTTTTTAAAAGCTATTAGTAGAAAATTAGAACTCTATTTAAAAGGAATAATTCCTATTGTCATGAAATTCTAATTATGATAGAGGAGAAAACGTACGAAAAAGTGAGAATAAAGAGAGAAAGATCTCTTTATCTAAAAAAGACCCTCAATCTCTTCTCTTGGGAGCGATTTCTCTCGTTCTACAGTACGTTGTTTTATTTTCTCTGCTTAATTTCTTCTCCATGAGAAGAAACTAAAGCAAATTTCTCGTAAGAGGACAATTGAAGATTTGATTCGATAATAACCATGAGATCTAATTTAATTTAATCATTTCTTTCAATTATTGGTATTTGTATACTTCTTGAATTCATTGATTATGATTATTTAGTTTGATTGAATATCAACAGCCGAGTATTAATTCAACCTATTAATCTACTACCAAGTAAATAATTGAATCTGTAATTGTTCAATTATTTTGATACATGTGACAACTGGCATAATGGGTTACAATTGGCTCTTTGTAATTCTTAATGCAATTGTGTGAGTAAATCCTACGATCACACTTAGGGCTGTCCCTCGTTAGGAAAATAATTAATGGTCGTACCTTTATCTACTAAAAAAGTAAGAAAAAACTGGTTGTTAGAATGTCTCATAACTATAACTAATTTATCAATAAATGTTAGGATTTACATTGCATCAAGGACCAGTTGCACAAATCAAATTTAAAATTAACCCTTATTGAATCAGTTTAATTTAATTTCTTGTATGCTTATTTGTTCAATTTAATTTTCTATTTTTAGTTCTCTTTAAACCCTCTCTTTTCCTGTGACATTGAAATAAATAAATCAACCAATCCCATTAGAAACGACTGTATTCACCGCTATATACAAAAAATTATATTTTCTTGAGTAGGTTTTTATTGTTACTTTTTATTTGGTTGACACTCGTTCAAAATTTTGGCATCCTCGCCAGGGTATGGTGCCTTAATTTATTTATTTCATTTTTAAGCTTTTATTTTTTAGTATCTTTCTGGTTTATACCTCGTTCTTCTTGTATAGAAATCCAAAAAATTGTGTTTTTAATTTTTGTGTTTTTGTTGTTAATCATTTAGTTTTATCTTCTTAACTCTTAAGGTATTGCAGTGTACTTTCAGCAATTTGGCACAAGATTTGATTATCCCTCCAGAATAGTATGAGTTAAGTGATTCTTTATTTGAAAACTCAATTGCTCAGCTTACCTCTCTTATTTGTCAATTGGATGGAGGTGGATTTTCAAGGATATTGTAGAGAAATCAAACATACCGTGTGCCATTGAGTATTTCTTTGGGTGAAATTGTGTAATTATCACAAGTGTCTTGACTTTCTCTCTCCTATTCTCTCTTTTGTTTGCTCTTGTGATAGGAAAATATTACAACCCCACTGAGTGGAGAGAGGGTCCAAAAGCCTACTTTTAGATGCATAAATGACCCATCCCATCATGATTGCTAATATGGCTCATTGAATCTTTCTCCTTGATAAGATAAATTTTATCAAGAATCACTTGTTTCAAGAAAGTATATACATAATCATGTGTACATACATTCATTTACCTGAAGTTCCAAGAATTTAAAGATAAGTTCACTTATCACTTAAACTAGATTTATGACTTTGGTCATAGAATCTTCTGATTATAAAATTAAATACATGACCTTTGTCACAAAACCTTGAACTTATCCATACAAATATTTAATTTATCCTTCTATTAAATGTAGGATACTATTATAATATTACTTTTACATTTATGTGGTCGTGTAATCCACAATAGGTAATTATTCTAGTACTTAAACCTTGTTTTCCATGCATAATATTAAAGGTTCCTACAATAATTCTTCAAATTCTAGCTCATTATATATTAATCTATCAAAAACGTAAACCCTCTCAATGATATTTGTCAATCTTCACACAAAATAATAAAAACATAGTTTGTGACATCAAAACAAAAGTTGATTGAGTAAAAGTATGAAGCAATTACTTGTTTAAAATAGCTTTATGACTACTGCAATGAGTGAGGATACATGTCTAGACACCATACCTGTACATTCAAATTTTTGTTTACGTAATAGTTTTGCAGGTTTATAGCTTTCAACTTAAATAAGCATCATTGGTAGTTTTATCATTTGAAAAATATTGTGGTGACATAGTATTCGGTAACAAGGCATGTTCTATCTTCTATACCATTATATCTGATTTAGGTATTGAGTCCCCTGAAGTCCTTTCTTTCTTCTTTGAATCGGTTATTTAATGGTTTTTTATAGAACAAAGGTGATGCTTCTAATGTGCATTGGATGAGTTGGGAGTGTGTTCGCTACCCTCTGGAGGAGGAGGGGGACCTAGGTGTTAGGCTGCTCAATGATGTAGTTGATGCTTTCTCTATGAAGTTATGGTGGAAGTTTGAAGAGAGGTAGTTCTTGTGGGTAGATTTCATGCATTGTAAGTATGCTTCCCATGATCGTCCATCTAGAGTGGATCTTGGGGTTGGGTCATGTGTGTGGAGAAGACTCTTGAACATTAGGGAGCGTACCGAGATGCATATAAGATGGATGTTGGGTAAAGGGTTGGTGGATTTCTGGCATGATTGGTGGTTGGGTGATGATACTTTGGCAGAGGTTTGTGGTGTTACTAACCCTCCTCATCTCCTTGTTGTTGAATTCTTTACTTTGGTAGGGTGGAATGAAAGGAAGCTAAGACAGTGATTACCTATAAATGTGGCCTCTTCTGTCTTAGGTATTCCTTTTGATCTTGATGTCGATAATGTGATGGTTTGGGCAGTATCTTCAATAGGTGTCTTCTCCATTTCTTCTGCTTGGGAATGGGGGAGGCAACGGAGGAATTATTCTAGAGCATTGGAAATGGTTTGGCATCCTACTCTTCCTATTAAAATTTCTTTTCGGGTTTGGAGAATGCTTTATAATATTGTGTCTATTGATGAGGTGTTACAAAAGAAAGGGTTTCAGATGGCTTCTAAATATTTGTGTTGTAGTAGCATTGAGGGAATCACACATTTGTTCCTGGAGGTGGAGGTTGCGAGAGAGATCTGGGGTTTTTTATGGATTGCTTTGGCATTCCATGGAGGAGTTATTCATGTGTAGCAACTTTTGTTAATCTCTTGGGATCTGTTTCTTCCAAACAAAGATCATATTGCCTCTATACTTCCTGTTTTGATTCTTTGGTGTATATGGTTATGTAGGAATGATGCGAGATTTAATGGAGCAGAATTTTCAGCTTCCAGAATTGTTTGGATGGTAGAGAAGTGGTTATCTATTCTCGGGTCAACAAAGAAACTCATGCCATGGCAACTGCAAGGTACTATGGGTGTCTTCTTTTAAAAGCTTTTTGCATGCCGTAACCCTCTCAGACGTGTCATTAGTCTAGTTGCATGGGAAAAGCCTAAACGTGGGTTTGTAAAACTCAATATTGATGCTTCTTTGAGGGATGGTAGGGCCTATGGGGGTGGAGTTTTAGAGATGCTAATGGGAATGTTATTACTGCTTTTTATAAGAAATTTGGTGAAATGTCTATATTAATGGGTGAGGCATGGGCACTTCGTTTTGGATTAAAATTGTGTGAACAACATAATGTTACTAACATTTATGCTGAGGTTGATTCGAAACTTTTGGTGGATTTGATTTCCAGTTCTAGGGTGGGACATTGGTCACTATGTTATGTCTTGGTACATGTTAGACTTTTGTTGAAGAACGTGGATGGTTCCCTAGTTCACATCTTTAGACAAGCGAATTCAATTGCAGATTCATTGGCTTCATTTTAGCTTACATAGGATCAGATCTTTTCACCTGAGGATCTCCCAGTTCCAGTGCTTAGGCTCGTTAGATTAGACAAGATTGGTACTCCTCATATCCGTGTTTGTACTTTTTAGTTTTTGTTTCCTTTTCTTTAGCTCAAGTATGCATGGGAGTAGTACTCCTTCTTTAATGCCTTTTCTGCTTCATGTAATGGAGGGTGTGGTATTGTCCTCCACCATGTTTTCATAAATTTCAAAATAATAAAATTTAGAATTGGCTTCCCCTTCCCGTGTATAGGGTTTGCCAATTAAAAAAAAAAAGAAGCAAGGCGTAACTTTTCTCAAGAAACTAGTAAGATGCATTAATGACTTACTATTTTTTAAGAAAACTTATTACTAATTTTAGACGTGTAATCTAACTTCATGTTACGCAACATATTCCTTATCATATTTTTTTTTTTTATGTATACTTTCCCTAAAAGAACCATCATTTCCACTATTGGGAATGTTAGGCTTTTGGTCAAATTAGTAACTCCATGCTCAAAAACCAAGCAAATGACATATTAGAAAAGATTAACAATTTAATCGAGCCTAATCTTGTCTAGTGTTGCAAATCAAATAAGCCTATTTTTTGGTGTAATAATACTAGTAACAAAATAATTTGAGTTCTAGTATGCTCATAGATATTGTAATTCTCAAGGATATCATCTTACTTCTTGTAGTACTTTTTATTATATTTTCTAATTTTTCCTACAGATGAATATATTACACAATATATTCACAGCATATCATAATCATATTGCAAGTAAATCACATGTAACAAGTGAAAAATTAAGAAGAATAGAAACTTATGTACAAAGTAGGACAGAAGATTCAAAGTCAGTTCTTAATTATGTATATCAACAAGTTTTCTCTAAATTACAGAAGGTTTCTTACTCTGGAAGCCCATGTATCAACAAGCAAACATAACTGAATAGATGCCCTACCTCATCATCCAATAAGAAGAAAGGAAGAAGTCCAGACTATTGTATAAAAGGCCAATGTTTGAATAGGCCCAATGTTTGAATAAATTAAGGGCCTGTTTGATTCCTGAAATCTACCAAGAAAAAATGGAAATTAATTTCTCTAGAAAAGCTTTCTCATATTTGGCTTGAAATAAAAATACGAAGAGCATAAAGGTACAAAAATTGTTGAGAAACAATTAATTGTATTTGCTCGATTCTGTTTCCTCATATTTTGGTAAGGATATGGAAAACCAAAAAAGAAAAAAGAATGGGTCAACACACATATCTAAAATAGCTAAAATTTGAGACTTAGCTCATATTCTAAAAAAGTAGAAGATACAAAGAAAATACGTGTGAGAGAAAGAAAGTGGTAATTTGGCGTGAGTCACAAAGGCTCACAGGTAATAGGACTAACCATTACTGCTAACACCACAAAGCTAAAAACTATGCAGAAAAATAGCGGCAGCGTAAATTTTTTTTTATCATCAATAATTTATATCACAATATATGTCATCTTATACAAGTAAGATGAGACTCCTAATGGTATATTAAATGACGCTCCCAAATTGTTTGTCACACATTATTGGAGGTGTGGCTTTTCGATCTTTAATCTACCCTTATTTTTCCTCTTTCTCCTAAATGCCAAGGCTGGACTTAGACCCTGGCCTTGGCACAGTGAAGGTGCTAATTGTCTTTTCCTAACTACTGGACCAAGACTCAGTGGCTGGTGTAAATTTGTTAAGTTGATAGTGTTTTTAGCAAAATTTTGAAGAAAAAGAAGAGATTTTGTAACATTCCTCTTTGGCCCAAATCTTCTATTTAATGCAATCAAACCCCTTAGAAGTTCTAGTTTATAACATTCCCCCGTGAACTTCATTTTAAAATTATACCTTAACCTCTAATTTTATAATTATTAATTAATTATCATGTTATAATTAGCTTTAGGGTTAAATTAATTAAGCCCAATGAACCACTTTATAACATCCTTTGGTTTTTTTCAATATCATTTTGAAATTAAAATCTGTCCTCGTTTACAATATGCCCATCTTTCCTTTAATTGCAATCCTTTGAAAATTGTAACTTTAAAATCATTTTTTTTTTCCAAATCTTTAACTAGCTCACATGTCAAATAAAATGTAGAGTCTATAATTTTACATGTGTTGTTATCAAATTATTAATATTACAAATTACTACAACATGCTTATATGTTCTTCTTGTCATATTAAAATATATGATAATCCTTTGATTATTTAAAAATTTCCATTATAAATTAAAGAGAAAGGTGCCTTTGTTTGAAACCATTACATATTATAATTAGTAGTAATTCCTTAATTAAAATGGGCTACCTTATAAATTTTATGTGAACATAATAAATTATACTTACTGAACATGCTTAGATACATCTTTTAGTTTATGCTAATAATAGTTTGAGTTTCTTATTTGCTTTTTAACAGAACAGATCAAAATTTTGAGACAAAAAATTTAAACTAAAATTGACCACTTTTTTTTTTTTATTTAAGATGCATTCTTTTTTCCATTTGTTGTGCAAAATCTGTAACCCAATTAAAAGAATTATTTCTCGAGGATTTTTTTCCCTTTCTCGACTACTTTACTTAATCAACAAAACAAGAAAAAGAATTAGGTTTTCAAAAAACTCATTTTACTTTTCCTTCATTTCCCATTTCTTAGTAGTTTCCTGGAACCAAATGGAGCCTAAAAGTCAGTGTTTTAAAAGCAATTATTTAAGATAAACAAACGAAGCTGTTTGAATCAGTTTTAGAATTTGTGTCCCTAATTTGGAGGTATCTTGTGCCAACTTGTAGTCTCTAATCTTTCCATTTTCCAAAAGGAAAGGGCTGTGCTTAAATTATTCTTCTAGAAGTCAGATTTTTAGCAATCTTTTCATCTCATGTATGATATATTTAAAAAGTAATGCAGTAATTTTTTTTAAACTCCTCTTTTTTTGTTTTTAAGTCAATGATTCTAATCATAACCAGCTATTCTCTTGATTTCAAACTTACTTTCTTAATTTAACGTAACATATGTATTAGGATAAAAGTAATGGAAATAACGATTTAATTAATTAGAGAAAAACTTAAGGCTTTATTAATTAATTGACACGTAAAGTAAGTAGACAAAATGTGGAATCATTTAATTGAAGCATAGGGGAAGTAATCAAGAGGTGGGATCGCTTATGCATAGTACAAAATATATGGAGAATGAAAATATTTATGTTTTAAATATTCGCACTCCTCTATTTGTTTTTTATTTTTGAAAGGACTAAACAAGTTATGTTTTATGCAGGCAAACCCTTATGGTCTTCTAATATAAGGGGCATTTCGGATGAAATGTAGGATTAAAATCTTATGATTTAGAGGTATTCGTAAAATTAAAAACAATAAGAAGAGTGTATATATCAAAACGTAGAAGGTATAAATCATCATTTTTATTTTTTATCTAGTGTTCTGAGGATTCGGGTTGATACACTCTTTTCTACGAAAGGTACACACATTCACATCACTACTTTGTTACATTTAAACGTTGTCAGATTAAACTACCAAATTAAGAATCGAAAGACCCTTGTATTCATGCACTCGTGGTTTTTTCCCTCAAAATAAAGCAACTAATATTTCGTTGGTTGCACTGTTATAAAGTGAGATTTTGACACGGACCTTATAAGAGGCAACCCATGTAATAGTGCCACTGATATTGTTCTTGTCTGCCAAATAATGCAATTAATGTTTCGTCGGCTACAGGTTCAGAACATGTTGAATTCGCCTACACCAAATTAGTTACCGACCAATTTCTAGATACATAAACCAAAGTCGATATCCGTCGGGTTTTGAAATGTAAAACGAGACTTGTTACCCACCAGACTTGGACATACATGGGTGCCTACGATTTTTTCAGAGATAATTACACAGACTTCTCCCGAGGTTTATGACAATTATAGGTAACTCCCTCCAAGTTTAGAAAAATGCACATAGTTCCATTGGTCATTTCAAAAGACTATCATGTCCTTAGCACAGTACCTAAATCAAAAGCTTTAAAAAAAAAGAAAGAAAATTCTCAGCCTGTGTAATTTAACCATTTGTTTCCCCACCTTAACCGAAAAGGATATCCTCTCACTAACACATTCCTTACATAATTTCGCAACCACCACCCCACCACGACCTTGCATCAGCAATGCCACCATTGTCAGCGCTACTACCATATTTCTTGCCCAAAAATAAGTGCAAGCTAACAACCTTAGTAGTAAAACAGGCCAAGCTGTGGGCTAGCTAAAAGGAAGGTCTCTCTTCAAAGGGGCAAAATGGGCCAAGCTGTGGGCTGACTAAAACGAAAGGTTTCCCTTCAAAAGGGCCAGCACATTAAATTTAGTTGGTAAATGTAAGGATCATTAGTCATGTGCCAAATGTCAATAAGGGCCAGCACAATAAATTTAGTTGGTAAAAGAGATTCTATCATAGATTGGATTAATGATGGTCCACATCTGAGCTACCAAGGCTCTGTGGATCCCATAGAGCCTTGATGGCTTAAATTTGGACCATTAGCATGTGAATCGGGTCCATTCCAAAAAAATTCGGTAAATATAAGGATTAATTAGTCATATGCTATATGTCGATTATTAGCAAGGAGGGGTAACACATGCCAATGACTTGAGAGTGAAATGAGACTAGCCCAATGCCATTCCAAACGAAACGACAGACGTTTCCAATAGAAAAGTTAAAGATGTAAGACCCTACTTATCTCCACAATGACTCGAAAATGAAATGAGACTAGCCAAATGCCTTCCAAATGAAATAACGAACGTTTCCAATAGAAAAGCTAAAGATTCCAAAATTGACTCGACAGTGAAATGAGACTAGCCCAATGCCCTTCCAACTGAAATGACGGACGTTTCCAACAGAAAAGTTAATGATGTAAGACCCTACTTATCTCCACAATGACTCGAAAATGAAATGAGACTAGCCAAATGCCTTCCAAATGAAATAACGAACGTTTCCAATAGAAAAGCTAAAGATTCCAAAATTGACTCGACAGTGAAATGAGACTAGCCCAATGCCCTTCCAAATGAAATGACGGACGTTTCCAATAGAAAAGTTAAAGATGTAGGACCCTACTTTTCTCCACAATGACTCGACAATGAAATGAGACTAGCCCAATGTCTTCCAGATGAAACAACGGGTGTTTCCAATGGAAAAGTTAAAGACGTAAGATCCTACTTCAAAAAAGAAGTGGGCAACTTGCACAACTTTTGACAGGAACACTGATGTTTTTGGCTTTATTCCCGTCACTTTTCACCATTTTAACATAAGTTCGAGAGGGGAAGAAGAGAAGACCCCCGCCCCGGGGGGGGGGGGGGGGGGGTTGCGCGCGTGAAGTAAGATTTATTCATATCAGAGTAACAAAAATCAGTATAACTCCTTTGTGTAGATTTGGAATTGATTCAGCAATACGGTCTGTTGTCAATATAAAGGATTTCATAATCGCATGCAACCTTTGATTGGTAGTATACAATCCAACTTTGTTGCTAGAAAACTAATGTTTATTATAAAAACCTAATCAAAATATTATGATTAATTGTGTTCATAATGATTTAACAATATACTGGAATATGATCTATCAATGAATTAGTACTATGAGTGTTAGAACTAAAGAAATAAATTTTATAATAGCTTTATGTGAACTAAAGCATTTTGAAGTGGAAATCCAACCAAAATTGATAAGCTGGAGCAATTTTAAAGTACCGAAAGGATGGTTATTTAAAACGCTCACTCAAGAAAAACTCGAGAGAACTATTGAACAAATAGAATTCCAAGAGTCGAAAAATACTCTTTAGTTTAAAGATAATAGACTGCATACTAGCAGGTGATCATTCAACATTAATTCTGAAATGAGTGGAAGTTCAGGAAAAATACTTTCTAGAACTAGTAGAAAGACAGATTTAATTGAAATACAAAAACACCTCCCATCCAAGTTACCATATCTCAGAGGATTTTTGTCTCAACAATAACTAAAAATGTTGATATAATTTGAGAAAATATATATTGATTCAAATCCAATATGTTACTCTTGTGACTAAAACAAAAGATAACATTGTAATTTTGAGATTACATTTGAATTCTTAGGCTGCAAACCATATATTTTCATGTATTAGTTGATAGAAGAGAAATTACAACTTTAGGTCCATCAAATGTGCTTACTGCAGAATTGCCGAAAGAGCTAAAAATTCCTAAAGATACCACAAGTGTAATGGATTGTAAAGCTAAAGATATTGGTTCTATAATTATGAGAGCAGGAAAACGACCTCTAAAATAGCTGAACCATTGTGCTCCTTTGAATGCATGGAGATATCTTTCTAGGAAATAATATTATCCTTACTATCTACCAATGTTTATCTCCAATGACCATGACATGTTTACACATGAGAAATTTCTTGTCATATTTTACTGTTGCAGTACCCTGATCTCTTAATTTTCTTGAAGCAACTGACTTCTTAATCCTAGAGAATGATGCTTCGGGCAGAAGCATTAAAATTAGTACAAATTCCCTTAGATGACCTAGAAGAAGGAAAAGATTTTAGAACTAATAAAAGAACAAAGACGTCTGAAGATTTAATTTGTATATATTGGCAAAATTAAAACCAAATAAATATAATTATATAGCTTTTTAAAAGTATTTTCAACCAGAAAAAAATAGAATTAAGAAATTTCAAATGTATATAGCTTCTGTCAAAGTTTTGGTAAAGATTGATAATGAAGTGGTTAGATACTTCTTTTGGGAAAACAAAAAATGTTAAGGAAAACCTTCAAATGTTAGATAGACAAATTATATATCGTAATACACATTTGAAGTTGTCCACGTAAGCACTAACACAAATATATTGTCGATTATCTTAGTGTTCGATGTCATAATTAATAAACTAATCAAGTTTTTGTTCAAGATATTGAAAAAGAAAAGAACAAAATGACCCTAAAAAGGTTGGTAGGTCTACTAGCTGTAAAGGGAAAAAAGCGCAAATAAAACTTGGTATATTCCATTTCGTTATTCAAAAATTGTGACAAAATCAGTAAGGGTGACAATTTTTGACACGACCTGAAAACATGATACGAACCTAACGCGAAAATAATGGATTTGGGTCAAGGCTTGGTGGGTTCGGGTCAGAATCGGGTCGACCCAACTGACCTGCCAAATAAACATGTCGGGTTCGGGTTGAAATCGGGTCGACCCGTCTAACCTGAAAAAAATCAAAAAATCAGGCTGAGTTCGGGTTCGGTTCAGGTCGACCTGTTTGACCCGAAATAAACTTCACATTAAGGAAGTTTTCGGGTCACATGGGTTGGCGGGTCGGCGGGTCGACCCGTTTGACCCGAAAACTTCCTTAATAATAGCTTATGTGAAATTTTTTTTCAGGTTGGCGAGGGTCGTGTTCGGATTGGCTCTTTTTGGGTTGGCAGGTTGACGGGTCAGGTTCGGGTTGACAGGTTGGCTATTATATTTCGATCTCAACCCGACCCGCCAACCCGAACCCGACCCGATTGCCACCCCAAATCAATAATGGAGATTGTAAAAAAAAGGCAGAAATCCCTGCTTCTTTAATCTTGAAATTAACGATAACCTCTGTAAATATCTTAATATAATGTTGAAAAAAATGTATTATTGATAACAGAAAAGGATTAAAAAAATCAATGTCCGATTTAATTAATGAGCTATTGAAGCAGTGTGATAAAATGAGAGAGATAGGAGCTATAGTCAATAACCTTATCTCTACAACTGAATATGATCTAGACAGATTAGAGGGGTCCAAGGATTTTATTTGTCTTGAAAAATTGATTGAAATCCTAAACATAGATTCAAATAATTAATTAAGATTTAATGAAGACTAGAAGAATCAAGATCTATGAAGAAGCTAAAAAAGAATTTCAACGGAGATGGTTTGACTGATTTACAGTAAATCTCATTAATAAATTTACAAACAAATAATTGAAATTTTTGAACAAACTCTGTCTTCCTGTACATTATCGCATCAAGAATCTTTTTTTAATCTTTATCAAACAGATGAGTAGCAGCTTGACGAGTCAATCAGTCTATTATCGGCGTTAGATTGGGGATTGGTTAGCACAATTTTGGTCCCTGATGAAATCATTAAATTAAATAATCTTTATCAAATGTTAAAAAATGTTTTAGCGTCAATGCATCCAAAGAATGAGGCAACATATTTATTCTCTAAATATTTGCAGCTAGATAGGTTGGAGAGTATGTGAAATTTTTAACATAGAATATCAAAAACGGCATCCAAAATTTTATTATTATTAGTCTCTGCATGATTTAGATACAGAAAGAATGCCTTATAAAACAAAAAATATAATAAGTAAATGCTAAATTCACGAGCTGATCTAACTCTCTACGCAAAAAGTTTGATCTAACTCTTCGTGCAATCCGTATTCAACCATTGCAGTTCTGAAAAAGCATTTATAACATGGTTGCTTGACATGAACGAACCTAATCAGGGTAAGAGTATCGAAAGTATTATCTGCTTAAGAGGAATTGATATGACTCTACTCATCTATAATGATTTTGATGAATTCTTCAAAAAATAAGAGTATAATAGATGCCAATTAGAAGAAGATGCAGAAGCAGCTGAAAAGTTTTGAGAAGAAATTAATGCAATTTTCAACTTATCATAGTATCATAAACATGTGTAAGTGGGCTGAAAAGACAAATCAACAAAAGCGTACTTGACTAGTTCAGGACCACACAATAAAATAAGGACCATAGGAATTTCTACAAAAGATAACTGAAATCACTGAGAAAAATAAAAGAATTTTACTTCAACCAATAAGAAGCCCTCAGCGTCTTAGGATCTTATCTGTAATTGAAAAGGGTCCAAATCTGGAGTCCATTCTAGGCCAATAGATAGAAAAATTATCACCGAAAGTAACCATAGTTGAAGACTTCACCATTCAAGCTCCATCTTCTTCAGTCACTACGATCTTTATCTTATTCAGTCATTACAGTCTTTCTATCTTCTTCAGTCATTATAATCTTTCGTTCATGGGTTTTAATATTAAATTAAAAGCTTAGTCCTTATAAATCCAATATTATTTTGTATACATGACTACTTAATTTTATAAAATATTTTAGCATGGAATGTTATTTTCGTGTTCTAATTTGAGAGCCTAGTCATTTGTGGGCAAAGGCCGGCATTCGTTTTTGTGAGAAGTTGGTAATAATGGAGTTGCATTCATAAGTCCCTACTTAAGTTGTCAGTTTATGTGTTAATAATATACTCGTCTTAATCAATTAACTGTAAGTTTGTATATTAATTAATTTGTCTATGAATTAATGTGTTATCTTCATGTTAATGAGAATTTGACTTGTGAGTTTATGTTTTAAACGCATGTTACTATTTATTCTTGTTAAAAAAATATTAAGATATTCTATAAATATTAAGAATAGTTGAATTCATGTAGAATTAAATAAACTAAAATTTGCACCATGAAAGAGGGAACATGTCATATGTTTAAAAGAAAGCCTAAAAATAGACCTAAAAGCTGACAAAAATTTTAAAAATTCATAAACATGGATATTGGGCCAGATGTTTGGATTCAAGCCCTGTCTTTTACGAATAAGTTGACGAGTTAATATTATTTGCCTCTTGAATCATCGACAGTAGTAATATTCTACCTCTTGAACCAAAATATATAGCTACTGCTTTTAACTTAACTATATCTATATTTTCAAACCGCTTTGAAGCACATGGACTGTAAAGGATAGTAAAGACTTTATCCTTGAAGCAAAACAATAGATTCAAGTGAATAATTTTTATTAAATTTAAAATGGACCTCGCCCCTTAAAAATCAGTCACTTAAGCTTTTCTTTTTCTTAATTCATGCTTGATTTGACATAAAACAGATTATATTTTGGCTTGATTCAAGGGAAGAAAATTAAATTTAAATTTGGTAATGGTTATTAATAACTAAGAACTAATGATGCCTAACATTTTCTCCTTTTTACGGTTGTAACCTCCGAACTCATTTTTCTTTATTTGGAAATTCGAGGATTGCCTTTGATTAGGGATAGCAACAGCTTCAGAATCTGTTGAATTTGTCAACACCGAGTTTCGTTTACTACAACCAATTTTTAAACGCGTACACCAAGCTCGATATCTGTTGTCTTTTCAAATGGATGCCAAATTTGCTACACACCAGATTGGGACACCCTTGAATACCCAAAATTTTTTCAAGCATGGTAGGCTAATAACTTCAAAAGTGATAAATTACATTAAAAATCTTTTACTACTATATATGCAAAAATAATATTGATTTGTTTGCTATGTAGTAATTATATAAAGATAGTCATGCATTCTTGTTATTTGATTTAAGTAATTACTATACCTTTTTTTTTTCACATCTAATATGTTTATACGTATTCACAATGAACAATTTTGGCCTTTTATTTAGTACATTAATTATTATCAAGTTCATAATGGTTATTTTTATTAAGTACATTAAGTATTATCAAGTTCATAATGCTTAAACATGTGAATTACCTGCAATTTAATTTAAGTAAACTTAATTGATAACCTTCACAAAATATCAAACTCTAATAGATCACGTAATCTAATTTTTAATAGGTTGAATAACAGTGCGTTTCAAATTTTATCCTACCTGTTGTCATCCTTACTTTGATGGAGGATTTCTATTATACAATTAAAAATCATTTTAGTGGAATGATATACCAAAATTCAGTATAAGAGGTGACTTTATTTAATGAAAAACTGGATTGCATTTAAGTCCTACTTTCTAGATTTCAAAAGAGCATTTTTTTTTTTTTGGAAGTTGAAAGCAATTTTAAAAGAAGGCCCAAATTAGATTTTCTTTCTAGTCCTTTTTCCCATTCTTTTATGTCTTTTTATCCCCACTTTTTCTCCATGACCTAGTGGCAAAAACGGGCCAACCTGTGGGCTCATTGAAAGGAAAGGCCTCTCTTCAATTATTAGTAGAAAGCATCAGCTCATTACATTTAGTTTGTAAAAACATGGACTATTATTGATCTGCCAAACAAGAGGTCACACCCTTTTTCCCATATCATTATGAATTCTTTTCTGTTTATTCCTTTCATCAAGCTTTGCTACATAATTGTTCTCCCTCCCTTCAAGTTAAGCGATTCGGGAAAAAGGTTTAAAACAAATATTTGAGATAATTTATAGTTGCGATTATTCATAAAAAAGTGCTAACAGCGAATTTTTGTTGCACATTCATACAACTAAAGAGGACTTTTGGTTGCACAAGGATATACACTGTGCAAGAACATATTTATCTTTCAGTATCTTGTCAAGTGCTAAATGCTCTTCTTTTGTTCTCATACATCGATTATTATTTGGATGATTGTTTATGTCACCAATTATTGTTTTGAGATCATTTATATCAATATTTTAATAATTCATGTAGTCTCCAGTGATTTTATTTTTTTTAGTGGCATTAAGATATTTCTCTATTGCTTTTAGCAATTTGAATCATTACTCACTATCACAAAAAATCAAAGAAGAGAGAGAGAATTTCCTCACAATGTAAACTATATCTAAAATTTTTAAATTTATTTTAAAAGATATTTTTCTATACCAAAAATATAAATTATAAATCTTTAATTTAATTTAAACAAATTTATTTGAATATCTATCGATATCCTTTACAAAGTACCAAACTTTAAAAGACCACCTAATAGAGTTTTTAATTCGTCTAAATAATACTGCATTTTGAATAATCCTATATTTTGCCATCCTTAGCTTTGATTGAGGGTTTCAATTCTACAATTAAAAATCATTTTGGTGACATGATGTATGGAATTCAATAGAAGTGCTAGCTCCATCAAGTGAAAAAACTATTATACATTGCACAACTACACTTAAATCTAACTTTTGTAGATTTCAAAAGAATACATTTTTTGAGAGTTGAAAGCTCTTTTAAAACAAAGTCCAAAATACGATTTCATTCCACTCTTCTTTTCCACTCTGTTCCTTCTTGTTTTATCCCCCATATCCTTTCTGCAACTTAGTGGCAAAATGGGCCAAGCTGTGAGCCCATTGAAAAGAAAGGTCTCTCCTCAATTATTAGAAGGAAGGGCCAGTACATTAAATATAATTGATAAATGCGAAAAATATTACTATGAGTCATCTGTCAAATGTCAATTATTTATTTGAGACTTGACCAGCGTGTTAAATTTAGTTAGTATATGGAAAGACTATTAGTCATCTACAAAATGAATGGTCATAAATCTTTTTCGATATCATTTTTTAGTTCATTTTTGTTAGTTCATTTCTTTGTTTGTGAGAATTGTGGAATTCTCACAAACAACGAAAACACTTGCACGTTCCACATAGTGGAATTCAATTCATGGGCAAAATTGATATCTACTTTTCTTTGTGAAATTTTGGTTTTTTTGAAAATTCTCACAAACAACGAAAACACTTGCACGTTCCACACCGTGAAATTCAATTCATGGGCAAGATTGATATCTACTTTTCTTTGTGGAATTTTGATTTATTTGAAAATTTGAGGTTTGGTAGTTATAAGTCTTTGATCAGCTGTTCGGAATGACACTTACATTGAAAGCACTTGCACATTTCTCACCAATAAATAAGGACCACACAAAAAAATAAGGACCAATAATATCATAAGCATGTAGGATGGCTGAAATGATAAATCAACAAAAACGTACTTGAGTGGTTCAAGACTGCACAATAAAATAAGGACCCATATGAATTTCTACAAAAGATAAAGAAAATCACTGAGAAAAATAAAAGAATTTTACCTCAACCAATAAGAAGCCCTCAACATCTTGGAATCTTATCTGTTCTTGAAAAGGTTCCAAATTTGGAGTCCTTTCCAGGCTAATAGATAGAAAAATTATCACCAAAGGGGCCAGAGTTGGAGTTCACCACTCAAGTTCTATCTTCTTCAGTCATTACAATTTTTCTTTCATGGGTTTTTAATATTAAGTTAAAAACTTGGTCCTTATAAATCCAATATTAGTTTGTGTGCATGACTACTTAGTTTTATATAATACTTTAGCATGGAGAGTTATTTTCGTGTTCTAATTTTAGAGCCTAGCCATTTCTAGGCAAAAGGTGGCTTTTGTTTTTGTAAGAAGTTCATAATAATGGAGTTAGATTCATAACTCCCTACTTAAATTTAAAAAAAAAAAACTCCCTATTTAAATTGTCAGTTTTTATATGTTAATAATATACTCGTCTTAATCAATTAAATATAAGTTTGTATATTAATAAATGTGTTATCTTCATGCTAGTGTGAATTTGACTTGTGAGTTTATTTTTTAAGTGCAAGTTACTATATATTTGTGTTAAAAAATTATTAAGATATATATAAATATTAAGAATAGTTGAATTAATGTAGAATTAAAAAATTAATATTTGCACTTTGAAAGAGGGAACATGGAGAAAGCCTAAAAATAAAGCTAAAACCCGAAAAAAATTTAAAAATTTTCATGAACATGGAAATTGTGCCATATTTTTTGAGGCAAGCCCAACGTTTTACGAATAAGTTGACGAGTTAATAGTTATTTGCCCTAGTAATATTTGATAGTAGTAATATTTTACCTATTGAACCAAAATATATAGTAACTGCTTTTAAATTAACTATATCTCTATTTTTAAACTGCGTTGAAGCGCATGGACTGTAAAGGATAGTAAAGACTTTACCCTTGAAGCAAAACAATAGATATGCACTGTTTTCACCCCTTAAATCCAGTCACTTAAGCTTTTCTTTTTCTTAATTCATGCTTGATTTGACGTAAAACAAATTATATTTTGGCTTGATTCAAGGAATACGATTAAATTAAATTTGTAATGGTTATTAATAACTAGGAACGAAAGAATGCATAACATTTCTTCCTTTTTATTGTTCGTAACCTCCGAACTCCTTTTTTTTTTTTTTTCAAAAATTCGAGAGTTGCCTTTGATCAGGGATAGCAACAGATTCAGAATCTGTTGAATTTTTCAACACCGAGTTCGCACACTACAACCAATTTTTAAAACGAGTACAGCAAACCCGATATCTGTCGGATTTTGAATGCCAAACTTGCTGCACACTCGACTTGGACGCCCATGATTTCCCACGCTTTTTTCAAGCATTGGTAGGCTAATAACTTCAAAGGTGATAAATTTACATTTAAATCTTTTGCTATTAAAGACGCAAAAATAATGTGTGATTTGTTTGCTTTACGGTAATCATTTTATAAATGAGATTAGTCATGTATTCTTATTATTTGATTTAAGTAATTACTATACCTTGTTTTTATTTTCATATCTAATATGTTATACATATTCACAATGAAAAATTTTGGCCTTTTTATTCAGTACATTAGTTATTATCAAACTCATAATGCTTAAACATGCGAACTACCTTCAATTTAATTCAAGTAAACTTATTTAATTACCCATTAATAATCTCTAAAAAAAATAAACTCTAATAGATCACGTAATTGAGATCTTAATCGGTCAAATAACAGTGCATTTCAAATTTTATTCAACCTATTGCCATCTTTACCTTTGATTGAAGGTTTCTATTTTACAATTAAAATTCATTTTTTAGTGACATGATGCACCAAATTCAATATAAAAGGCAACTATACTTAACGAAAAACTGAATGACATTTAAGTCCTACTTTCTAGATTTCAAAAGAACAATTTTTTGGGAGTTGAAAGCAATTTTAAGGGCAAGTCCAAAGTAAATTTTCTTTCTAGTTATCTTTTCCATTCTTTTCTGTCCTTTTATCCCCCCATTCTCACTGCAGCTTAGTGGCAGAACGGGCCAAGCTGTGAGCTCATTGAAAGGAAAGACCTCCCTTCAATAATTAGCAGAGAGGGCCAGAACGTTAAATTGAGTTGGTAAACATAGGGATTGGTAAACATAGGGACTATTACTCATCTACCAAATAAGAGGTCATACCATTTTCCCATATCATTCTGAGTTCTTTTTTGTTCCTTTCATCAAGCCTTGCTTTATAATTGTTCTTCTTTCCCTTCTAGTAAAGCTATATGGGAAAACGGATTGAATCAAATATTTGAGATAATTAATAGTTGTGACTATTCGCACAAAAATGCTAATAGTGAATATTTGTCGCACATTTATACAACTAAAGAGGACATTTTGTTGCATAAGGATATACACTGTGCAAGATATTTATCTTTCAGTGTCTTGTCAAGTGTTGAGTATGTTTCTTTCTTTCTCTTGCATCAATTATTAGATGTGATCATTTATTCCTTTTTTTTGAATAATTGTTAATGCCGTCAATTATTATTTTGAGGTCATTTATATCAAATTTTCCATAATTCATTTACGTTGTCAATGATTTTAGTCTTTAGTTGCATTAAGATATTTCTTTATTGCAATCAATAATTTAAATCATTACTCACTACCACATAAAATCTAAGAAGAGAAAACGACAATTGGCTCTACGAAAATATAAAGTATAAATCTTTCATTAATTAAGTAAACTTATTTGATTTTCCATTCATAAACTCCACAAAATACGAAACTTTAAAAGATCACCTAATCGAATTTTTAATCAATCCAAATAATAACACATTTTGAGACATCTTATATTGTGCCATCCTTACCTTTGATAGAGGGTTTCTATTCTAGAATTTAAAATCGTTTTAGTGACATGACGCACCTAATTCAATAGATGTGGTGATGCCATTTAGTAAAAAGCTATTCTACATTGTACAATTGTACTTAAGTCCAATTCTCTAGATTTCAAAAGAATACTTTTTTTGGGGAGTTGAAAGTTCTTTTAAAATCTTTTAAAAGAAAATTCAAAACATGTTTTCATTCTACTCTTCTTTTCCATTCTTTTCTTAATGTCATTTTATCTCTCGACTTAGTGGCAAAATAGGCCAAGCTATGGGCTCACCGAAAGGAAAGGGCTCGATTCAATTATTAGCAGGGAGAAGCTAGCACATTAAATATAGTTTGTAAATGTATGGACTATTACTATTGGTCATTCCGTCAAATATCAATTATTAGAAGGGAGTAGTAGCACATTAAATTTAGTTGGTCAATGGAAGGACTATTAGTCATCTTGCCAAATGAGGTGGTCATGACTCTTTTCCCATATCAGTATGAGTTCGTTTTCATTTGTTCATTTCATCAAGTTTTGCTCTATAATTGTTTTTCCCTTCCCTTCTAATAAAGCTATCAGGGAAAAAGGAATGTTTGAGATAATTGATAGCTGCGATTTTCAAATGAAGATGCTAATAGTGAATTTTTTATGTACATTATACAATTGAAGAGTACATTTTGTTATACAGAAATATACACTAGTGCAAATATATTTACTTATCAGTGTCTTGTTAGGCGTTGAATACTCTTCTTTATATCTCTGGCATCAATTATTGTTTGAGATCATTTATGTTGCCATTTTTTGGCTATTTATTTATGTCGCCAATTCTTGTTCTGGAATAATATATATTAATTTTTAAATAATTCATTTACATCACCATTGATATTTATTTTTTAGTAGCATTAAGATATTTCTCTACTATGCTATCAATAACTTGAATTATTACTCGCAAACACAAAATCTAAAAGAGAAAAAGACAATTGCCTCACTACGTAAACTATTAATAAAATTTTAATATTTTTAAAATATCCTTTTACTACCAAAATATAAGTCTAAATTAATTCAATTTACTCTTAAATGTTTGAAATTTTGTATAGGTTAAATTTAACCAAATTATGACTCTCAATATAATTTCTATTTTGCTAAAAAGAATCCAGTTTGATTTACGAAGTATTTATTGATATATTTTGTCCTAAATATCTGAATTTATTAACTGATAGTTCTAACTTAATTCTAAGCCCCTCAATTTTCTTAAATTTCCACAAGAAAGAATGTCGTTCGGTTAAGAGACCCTGTTTTGACCTTTGTCATACGAACTTTTCAAAATTCTCAAATTTTCGTCTAAATTATGGAGCAAACAAAAAAGATTGGACTAAATCTAGTATTTCTACCCATCTTGTTATCAGGTGACTTCCAAATTTGATTGTGAGACTAAATAGTTGTCATACACATTTTTTTTTTTTGTTTACAAATGTTTGTATAACGCAAACTAAAACAGTTGATCAAACATAGCAAATTTCGTCAGTTTAATTTCATTTTTCTGGCACCGCTCTTATAAATCATGAATTTGATAGTGAAAACATTTATTTTTTTGCATAGCTTTTTAAAGTATAAATTTTATTATGATTTAACCCAAAGCATAGAGATTTCAATCCCACCAAGGAAATCGAATTCCAATGACTTGAGGGTGAAATGAAACCAGCCCAATGCTTTCCAAAAGAAACAATGGAAGTTTCCAATGATAAAGTTAAAGGTGTAGGACAGTCCGTTGATGTTCTAGGGGCTTTATTTCAATCACTTATTTGAGCGTTCTTAATCTAATGTTTGAAGCGTACCTTGTAGGTCTAGTACTTTATTCTGTCAAACAAGAAATTCATGGGAATAATAATGAATGGTGTAATTGGCATTTTTAATAGCATTCCACCTTTCATTAACAATTAGTAATTTTCATGAATGCGGTTTTTTTATGTATGTGTTAGCTTTTCATTAGTTCCAACTATAGTTTTGGAACTGAGAAAATATAATTTCCAGTTCTTCTAATTGCAAACCAAGAAACACATTTGAAAAATTTTTGAGAATACTTATGATTTTACCTATTATTGAAGTTAATTTAAAGTACTCAAGAAATATTTTGATTTTTCTTTTCATTTATTTCAAATTTTTTTGTTGCTACATCGGGCCACGTTTCTCCGACTGGTTTTCCACTTTGAATTTTTCATCAGACCTTTTTATTATAGTTTACTTTTATTTATGTAAATTTCTACGAAAATTTCTTTTGTTAAAGTTTATAAGTATTTTACTCATCTAACTTTTTTTTTATTGTACTTTGCTTTATTTATACAAATTTGTATGAAAATTTGTTTTGTTAAATTTCTTTTATGGCCATATAAAAATTTGTATGTATATGCTACCATCATTTACTCGTGTTTTTGGATAAAAATGTTTTTTTGAACACTATATATATATATATATATATATATATATATATATCAAGTTTAAAGGCAAATTGTTAACTCTACTCCAAGTTCAAGAGGGGCAAATTGTAATCAACCCTATCTATTATTGATGTGCATTGATGTCAATTCTTCACATTTTTTGGACGGAAACATTGTCTATAATATGTAAGTCATATTCAGAGGGAGCAAAGGATATGTAATCAAATTTCGGGGATCCAAAGTGTTGTTGATGACTAAGTTCAGGAGACAACATATAATTAGCCAACTTTCGAAGTTCTTGCTGTGTCAAAGGTTGCTTAAAAACAGAAAAAAGGGTCCAGTACTAAAGACTGAGTTTCCATAGACAGATATAGACAGTGAATTGCACAAGATTAAGAATAATTAACACTTGGATTTATTTTTCTTGTACTGCTTCATACTAAGATCCTCTAGCCAGATCACATACTACACTAATTTTTGCATCCAACCCAAAATGGTCCTGTAACTTCTCCATTTCCGCTCAAAAGCCCGCAAACCTACTTAGTCATCCAAGCTAGTTCTGTAAAATGCAGGAATATTGACACACGGCTAGAGGATGCTGGCATCCAGCCAAAATTTGCAGTAGAAAACTGACGAGTAGTACGTACTGTCACCAAAAGCAGTGACAGAGAGGGTCCAGGCCACTAAATATTGCTGGAATCCGTATGGAATATCTAGCCATCCGCCAAAGGAGAAGTCACGATTTTTGACCCTTTTTCCCTGATTGTGCTCCATAATTGCTTTTCTGTATTTTCAATTTTGCTTTACAATTATTCTCCTTTTCGTAATGATTTTTCATATATACTTTGCAAGATAAATACGAACTCTTAACCATTCTTGTCAAGTTCCCATTAGGCCTATCCTTTTTCTATTGCGTCAATTATTGTTCTGGGATTATTTATGTCGGCAAGATTTTTACTTGTCACTAGCATTAGGCCATTTCTCAAACGTACTGTAAATAATCAGAATCGTTACTAGCTACCATGATACACATAAAAACTAAGAAGACAAAAAGGCAACTTCCTCGCTATTTGGTAAACTATTCGTAAGATTTTTGGAAGTTGTTTACAGAGATAACATTGCATAACAAAGTGTTAAGTATGAATAGATTCTAAATATTTGAAAATTTGTTTCAAGTTAACTCTAATGAAACTCTCTCTAGGCCGCCATTTTCTTAAAACATGTCTCACACATGGCATTATATTGCAGCTTTGTTATTTGTATATCTCCCATGAGGGTTTTCCTCCAAAAAAAAAAAAAGAAAAATCTCACATGAGATTCATTTTTCAGTTTTAGATATATCTGTTATTTTCCCAAAAACAATTCAATTTGACTTATATATTTTATAAATTTATATTTGCTTCAAGTCTCAACTTTCTTAAGGCATGTTGTACTATTGTGGGCCTTAATTTGCAGCATGGGAAGATTATTTCAGATTTCTCAATTTGTTGTCTAAATTTATAATTGTCTCCTATTGAAAAGTGGGTTAAAGAGATCTTACTTGAGGCTTGATTATTCACCTTTAGACATAGATATAATTTTTCTAAAAACAAATTCAATTTGACTTATAAATTGTAAATTCATGTATTTGCTTCAAGTCTCAACTTTCTAAGAAAAAACACGTTGTACGCTTGTGAGGCTTAATTTTGCAGCTTGACAGTATGAGCTACGTCAGATTTCTCAGTTTCTCGTCTATGTTTATAATTGTCTCGTATTGACATCTAAAGCATTAAATACAGAACTTGATCTATCATTTCTCTCCATATTATTGTCAAGTGGCTAACCAACATTTTTCAAGAATTAACTTTATATTATTTATGAGACTAGATAGTTTGCGTACGCATATGTTTCTTGGCAAAACTCTAACGAAAGTATAATTTAGCTACATTTTGAGTCAATGTGTGAATAATGGATTGTAGAATTATTATCTGATGGCCAACCGTTGTTTTGAATACTGTAAGATACTCCGCAATATTCTTACAAATAATTATAGCCACTCACTTTTGCATTTGATATATATATATATATAGCAGAGATATACAGTAGTAGATTTGACCACGTCAATTTATTCTCCGTCATGAGGTGAGATATAACCTATGGTCCAAACAAAAGAAGTTATAGAGGTATCGTTTTTGTGAACTTAATTTATGAAAAATAAAACATGAACGTATGACAATCTTCCAATGAGATATACTAACTCCACATTGGATGCGCGAAATGATTAAAATAATTTTTCTACCAAAAGTGATTCGAAATAAATATTATCAATCAACTGTTGCCTTGTCAAGCGTTAAGTACTCTTCTTTCTTTCTTTTGCATCTGTTATCGTTTGAAATCATTTAGGTCTATTTTTGGATATAATTAGTTATGTTGCCAATGATTGTTTTGAGATCGTTTACATCAAATTTTAATTATTCAATTATATCACCAGTGACATTTATTTTTTTAGTATCAATAAGATATTTCTCTACTATGCCACCAGCAATTTGAATCAACTCAGTACCACAAAATATAAGAAGAGAAAATGGTATTGCCTCAGTACTTAAACCATTCCTAAAACTTTTTAATGTTCTTTTGAAAGATATTCTTTCTGTACCAAAATATAAAGTATAAATCTTCAGTTTGATTTAAGTCAACTTATTTAATTATCCATCCATAACTTCTACAAAATATCAAATTTAACAGATTACCTAATCTAGTTTTTAATCGATCTGAATAACTATGCATTTTGAATTTTTATCCTATATTTTGCCATCCTTACCTTTGATTGAAGGCTTTCTATTGTACAATTAAAAATCATTTTAGTGATATGATACACCAAAATTCAGTATAAGTGGTGGCTCCATGAAAAACTATTGCACATTGTACGATTGAACTTAACTCCAGCTTATCTGGATTTCAAAAGAAAACCTTTTCTAGGAGTTCAAAGCTCTTTTTAAGAAAGTCCAAAACACATTTTCATTAAGCTATCCATTTTCTTTCTTTTCTTATAACTAGTTTGAGAGTTTAAGATAGAAAATAAAAGAAGAGAAAAGATAAGTTAAAAAGAAAAAGAAAAGAAAGGAAATGATACAAAGTTTCTTCCTAGAAAAGAAAAGAAAGGGTACACATTTTCTTTCTAATTTATTTGGGTGTTCAAAAAAAAGGGAGATTTATTAGATAATAAAATTTTTTATATCACATTTTTAAGGACAATATTATCATATTAAAAAATTTATTTAAATTTCTTTCCCTTTCTGGCCAATTTTGGAGGGAAAGTTTTTATAAAATTTACTCGAGCTTCATTCCTTTCCTTTCCTTCTTCTTTTCCTTTCTTTCCCATTTTCATTCCCAAACAATAGAAACAATGAATATCCTTCCAAATCCTTAATGCTTAGTGTAGACACCAAATTTTGACACACCTTTTATAAAAATATGTGTGTTACTTTATTTTAGGGGACATTTTTTTATTTTTTCAGGGGTCAATTATAATTTTTGTGTATATTACGTCTAATTTGTCACATCAGGGACAAAAGGGTAATTTCACTAGGTAGATATTAGTGTATTTTATTTTATTTTTTCTAAATACATAATTTTACTATTTTTATCATTATTTACGATTTTAATGATTTTCGGGAGTCATTTATTATTTATTTAAAATTTTAGTATTTTTAATTCAACGGCACGTTTTCCAATGCATTATTTTTACAAGAATTTTCAAGTGAAAATTTTATATATGCATTTTGTATATTCATAAATTTTCTGCAAAAATCTCATAATTTTTAGAGGTCATTTAGTATTTATTTAATTTTTGTCTTTTTATTTATTTATTGAGGGCACATTTCCCAAGAATGCATTAATCTTAAGAATTTTTGAGTGAAAACTTCAGTATATTGTGTTTCATGTAATAATGTATTTTGTGTAAAATTTTTGTAATTTTTAAGAGTCATTTAGTATTTCTTGTGATTTTCATAAATTTTGGTCATATTATGTCACATTTTCTAATGCACCTTTATTTAAGAATTTTTGTGTGAAATATTTTATATGTGCGTTTAATACTTATAGATTTTATAAAAAAATATTTAATAATTTTTTTAAATATATATATAAATAATAATAAAATAAAAAAATAAAAAATAAAAAACATATTTGTTACTTATTTCAAACGGTATCTTTTGTCTATCACATGTTTTTCAATGATGAAATAATTTTAACATTTTAACTTTTATTATTATTAATTTTTCTTTTTCTAGTAATGCTGAATTTTAATTTTAGTTTTATTTTATTTCTCTTTTATTTTTTTTAAAGAGTCCACATTTTTATTTTATTTTACTCCGTTTATTTTTCTTTGTCCCTTACAATTTTTTTTTTCAAAAAAAAAAAAAAAAAAAGACACTGCTACAGCAGCTGCAGTGTTTCTGCAGCTGCTGCACGCAGCCAGCAGGAAAATCAAACCAACCCCTGCAAAAAACGGATTTTGAGGGGATTTTGGATGAATTTTGTTCCTTCCTCACCCACTCCACACCTACACAAAAACACTTTTGCTCTCATTTTTACAGACAACTCATTGCACCATATCACAGACACCATCAGTTCCCATTTTTCTTCTCTCAAGAAAAACACAGACACTTTTTTCTTTTTTTTCCCCTCTCGGCTCTCACTGCATACACACGCATTACACCACCATCAGCTGCCAAAATCAATCCACCAGCGTTGCCAAGTTCCACCAATTTCTCAGCCAAACCAGGTAAGGTTCTCAGCCCTTTTAAACTGATTTTTGCATACCATAAATTTCATGATGTTCCTGCTTAGAATTTCTGAATTATTGCCGCTTAATCCATAATTTCGATAGCCTTGCTATTTGGGTTTAGACAATCGTGTTTCATGAAGAAATTAAAGATTGATTAAAAATTTGGGTAAGAAATAGGAAAGTTAACTAGGAAGAACGGAGAGAGAGAAGCTGAGAGAAAGAAAGAAAAAACTAGAGTATAGTCCGAAGAGAAGAGGAGCCGGAGAGTGAGAGTGAGCAGGTCGAAGAGAAGAAGAGAAGAAGAGAAGAAGAGAGGGAGAGAAGAAGAGAAGAAAAGAGTGAGAGTGAGCAGGTCGAAGAGAAGAGAAGAAGAGAGGGAGAGAAGAAGAGAAGAAAAGAGTGAGAGTGAGCAGAGAAGAAGAGAAGAAGAAGAGTGAGTGAGTGGCCGAGGAGAATGGCCGAAGAGGAATGGCCGAGGAGAATGGCCGAGGAGAATGGCCGAAGAGAAAATGGCCGAAGAGAAATGGCCGAGGAGAAATGGCTGAGAAGAATGGCCGAAGAGAAAAATCCGAGGAGAATGGCCGAAGAGAAATGGCCGAGGAGAATGGCCGAAGAGAAAATGACCGAAGAGAAATGGCCGAGGAGAATGGCCGAAGAGAAAAATCCGAGGAGAATGCCGCAGAGAAAAATCCGAGGAGACTAGAGAAGTGAAGAGAAAAATCCGAGGAGAGAATGGCCGAAGAGAAAATCCGAGGAGAAATGGCCGAAGAGAAAATGCCGAGGACAGAGAGTGAAGAGAGAAAAATCCGAGGAGAATGATTGAAGAGAAAAATCCGAAGAGAATGGCCGAAGAGAAAAATCCGAAGAGGGGGAAACCGAGGATAAAAAAGGAAATTGTAGCCGAAACTTAATTTTTTTTCTTTAGTTATTTATTTTCATTATCTTCATCTGATTATATTACATTTTGCTCCCCTTAAATGCTTAATTGTTTAATTATGCCGTTCAATACTTTAGTTTACTTTATTTAAGTCCTCATTTTATTTTGGTTGGCCCCTAGAATTTTGTAGTTTCTTTCAATTATATCTAAGTTAATTACAATATGTTCTAATATGTCTAGAAATTATAATTCTATACCCCTCATGTTGCTGAAAATTGCATTTTTGTCCCCAATCTTGCTGAAATTTTATTTTTGTTATTATGCATTGCTGGAATTGTATTTTTGACCCCTATAATATTGCTGGAATTTATATTTTTGCCCCCTAAATAGCTAGAACTTGAATTTTAGCCTTTAAATGTTGCTGAAAATTTGATTTTTGACCCTTCCTAGTGGCTGGAATTTTACTTAGTCCCTTTAAGCTTGCTGGAAATTATGATTTTGTCATGGTGTTTGCTGGAATTACATTTTGGCCCTAAAATATTGCTAAAAATTGCATTTTTACCCCCATACTTAACTGGAAATTTTTTTTTTAGCCCAAATACTTGCTTGTATTTTTTTTAGAGTCCCAAACTTGCTGTAATTTGTTATTTCATCTCCCTAGTTGCTGGAATTTTATTCTAAGTCCCTAACTTGTTAGAATTTTAGTTTTAAGTCCTAGATACTTGTTGGAATTTTATGCTAAGTCCCCTAACCTTGCTCGAAATCTACATCTTATCCCCCATTTTAAGTATTTCACATTTTTATACTTTAAATAGTGGTACCTTGATAAATTTGTTCATGTTGTTAGCATTTGCCTCGAGTTTACGAATGGAAGGTACCTCTATCACTCTTTTTATTATCTTTTTATGTGCTCATATGTGCTTCTATGTTTTTATGTGTTTTTTATTTTATTTTTATTTTTACGCAGTTCTTAAGTGTTTATTATTTCATTTATATGTGAGCATTTATTTATGTTATATTATTTATTTGAATTTAATTATTCAAAGAAATGTAATAGATAGGTAATATTCCATTTAGAGAAATTTATGTATTTAGATAGATAGTGTAATAGATAGTTTATATTTTATCTATTTAATAAAAGCCAATGTATTTTAGATAGAAAATGTAATAGATAGGTTAGATAGGTTATCTTTTATTTTCCTTTTCTATTTTTGGATTGTAATTAGGGTTCTCTCGGGTGTAATAGTTAGGGCCTTTGTGTGCTATGCGTGCTATATGCTTATGTGTTTTATTTGCTTTCTTTAGGACTTTGCATCTAGAATATCATGCCTATGTGTTATGTGCTCCTATGTGCTATTATGTGCTTTTATGTGATTATTGCTTCAATCTATGCTTTATTTATTTACTTGCTTATTATTATATATGTGTATCGTCGCCACACTAGTCCAACGCTAGTTGTGGTTAATTTCGTTTCTTCGCTAGTCCAACGCTAGCGGAGAATTTTTAGAAAATAGGCTAGTCCAATGCTAGGCCTTTTAGGTCATTTTAGTATTAGGATCATTTCTCGCGTGCATTTCATGACATTTCACACACATTATCTTTTAGTCTTTTTAGGCCTTTTCCATTTTTGTATGATTTTTATATACTTTATCACTTATTATCTATTTTCAACATCTATCTAGTGCATAACATTTAGATTCCACTACACATAGAATTTTAGGTCATTTGTGTGATTTGACTAGAAATAGTCATCTACTCACGTGGGAAGCGATGGCGTACATGTCGTTCCCCCCTCCGTGAGTAGAAACAGATTAGTCACGAGGCCTATTAGTCCCCCATACCCGTTATGTTGCATCCCCATTTTCTTTGTTCACTTACTATCTATACTATTATTTTTCTTTTCTTTTGCACTCCATTCAGCATCTATACTCGTGACTCCATCGAGGTCTATATCCGGGTTTCGCAATTAATGCGATAATTCCGACCAAACCTCAGTGGAACATTTCGTCCCTTATCGATATCTATTTTAGGATTAGATTTGCATTCATATAGTTGCATCCAAATGTGATGAAAGTCTTAGGGTTATATTAGGAAAATTTAGACTAAACCTCGCAACTAGTTTCGGCTAGGTTGAAAGGGTGCCTTAGGCGCGAGCCTTTGCCTTCCCTTTCTTCAACTGTGACTCCCGAACCTTTTTCTCTTGTTTTCAAAGACCTGGAGTCGTCTAAAAGGGTTTTTCTTGTTTTTCCTATATTTTTCCAAAAATCATTTCTTAAATAAATCATTTTAATTTTCTTATCTTTATAAAATATTTTCAGGTGGCTTGGTACACCAAAACTCCATACCAAGTGGCGACTCCTTTTTCACTAAAAAACCCTTTTAGACTCTATTTTCGGGCCCAAAAACCGTCGCATTTTCAAAGTCCCATTTTAGGCCCCTTTTTCGTTTATTTTTAAAATAAAGCATTTGTTTGTCATGCTTTTTATCAAATCATTTTTTTTACAAAGCATTTTCTAAAAATTATTTTTACAAAAAATCTACACGTACCCTCTTTTCCAATATAAATAAAATCACATTTAATTCGTTCTTTTCCTTTTTTCCGACCTCACACCATATCTACTTTATTTATTTTCCTTCTTTTCGAAAAATGGGGCGCGACACTTAGATTTATTTTTCTTGTTATGCTGCAAATCTAACTAGGATCCTCTGCGCAGATTATGTGCTGCACTAATTTTTCCATGCAGAATGGTCCCGTAACTTCCCACTTAGAGGGCCAGGCCACCAAAAATTACTGGAATCCGTCTAGACTATCTGGTCATCTGCCAAAGGAGAGGTCACAACTTGTGGACCTTTTTCCCGCATCATGCTCCGTCGTTGCTTTTCTTGGTGCTTATTGTCAATTTTGTTGAGAAATATTTAGATGAACTGGATTTAAAGGTGGGATCGTGGACTTTTTGATCCAGAATCAATTACGTTGTCCATGGTCCGCGGCTGCCTCACTCATGACCCACCTTGGCTCAGCTAGTTGACGATGAGGCTCATTGTGAAGCAAAGGTCAACAATCTTACCTATAAGGGTTAATTACCAATACCTCCCCCGAGGTTTGGACAAATTACCAAACGAACCCTGAGATTTGACCAAATTACAGTCCAACCATTTGAATTACATAACTTTTATCAAATACCCCCCTAAAGTTACACACGTTTAACAAATGCCCCCTTCCGTTAAATTTGCTAGTAATTATGCTGACGTCATTTAAATATTGGGTTAATTACCAATACCTTCCCCGAGGTTTGGACAAATTACCAAATGAACCCTGAGGTTTGACCAAATTACATTCTAACCCTTTGACTGGCCAAACGTTAACCCTGCCATTAAGTTGTTAACGGAAATGGTAAAAGGACCAAAATAACCTTGGTTTATAATACATTTACCACCCTTGAGGTTTGTCCAAATTACAAAATGACCCTTGTAGTTTGGCAAAATTATTCCAATCCTATAAAATATATATGATTATCAAAAACCCTCTATAATCATCTAAAATATAAACAAATAATATAACTAGGCTCAATCACTAAAAATGCTAAAGGAAAAATATTAATAAAATTTAGATAGAGTAATGGATATAGTGTAAGAAGATTTATTTTGATTTATATATAAAAATAAATTATATTTCGAATTAAGAAAAACCTTTATCATCAATTTAATGAAATTTTACTTTAACCTTTAACAATTGCTGGTTGTATTAATAAGTTATGGTGGCACAAGAGTAGAATTAGAGTATAATTTATGAATTTTTTTAGAAATTTATTGTAGTTAAGAAATAGAATTTGGTGACATGCAAATACACACAACAATTGTTGTTCATGTCTAGTATTTGTTAATAACAGCCGAAATTATATTGCCAGTAATACTATATAACTAAAATTTTTATTACTTTGATTGTTGCCTATAAGTATATAATTAAAGTTTTTGTTACTTTAATTTTAGCTTGTAAGAAGAAAGGATAAATGATTATTGAGTCTATTGAGAATTTCACAAAAAAATTATTGGCATTATGTAATTAAAATAAAGTCGTAAGGGTCATTTTGTAATTTGGACAAACCTCGAGGGAAGTAAATGTAATTAATCCAATTTGATAAAAGGGTATTATTGGAATTTTAGGTCAAATATTTAAATGACGTCAGCATAATTACCAGCAAATTTAACGGAAGGGGGCATTTGTTAAACGTGTGTAATTTTAGGGGGGTATTTGATAAAAGTTATGTAATTCAAATAGTTGAACTGTAATTTGGTCAAACCTCAGGGTTCATTTGGTAATTTGTCCAAACCTCGGGGGAGGTATTGGTAATTAACCCTTAAATATTTGACCTAAAATTCCAATAATACCCTTTTATCAAATTGGATTAATTACATTTACTTCCCTCGAGGTTTGTCCAAATTACAAAACGACCCTTACGACTTTATTTTAATTACATAATGCCAATAATTTTTTTGTGAAATTCTCAATAGACTCAATAATCACTTATCCTTTCTTCTTACAAGCTAAAATTAAAGTAACAAAAAATTTAATTATATACTTATAGGCAACAATCAAAGTAATAAAAGTTTTAGTTATATAGTATTATTGGCAATAGTAATTTCGGCCATGTATTAACAAATACTAGACATGAACAATAATTTTACGTGTGTATTTAGCATGTCACCAAATTCTATTTCTTAACTACAATAAATTTCTAACAAATTTCATATAATATACTCTAATTCTACTCTTGTGCCACCATCACTTATTAATACAATCAGCAATTGTTAAAGGTTAAAGTAAAATTTCATTAAATTGATGATAAAGGTTTTTCTTAATTCGAAATATAATTTATTTTTATATATAAATCAAAATAAATCTTCTTACACTATATCCATTACTCTATCTAAATTTTATTAATATTTTTCCTTTAGCATTTTTAGTGATTGAGCCTAGTTATCTTATTTGTTTATATTTTAGATGATTATAGAGGGTTTTTGATAATCATATATATTTTATAGGATTGGAATAATTTTGCCAAACTACAGGGGCCATTTTGTAATTTGGACAAACCTCAAGGGTGGTAAATGTATTATAAACCAAGGTTATTTTGGTCCTTTTACCATTTCCGTTAACAACTTAACGGCAGGGTTAACGTTTGGCCAGTCAAAGGGTTAGAATGTAATTTGATCAAACCTCAGAGTTCGTTTGGTAATTTGTCCAAACCTCAGGGGAGGTATTGGTAATTAACCCTACCTATAAAACTGATCTACTTAAATATTTTTCAATTTTTCTCTGCAATTCTGTCTTTTCAGTAAAGCTATAAAGCAGCGTCTACCAAGCAAGGTAATTGCTCCTTTGTCTTCGCAATGATTCAGATTACTGACAGCTATTAGAATAATTATTGCCCTAAATGATTACATTAAATAGTTGTGATTTTTCATACACAGTGTGCAACATAAATATGAATTGACAATCTTGTCAAATTCACAGTACATTTATTTTTTTATATTGCATCAATTATTGTTCTAGGATTATCTATGTCGATAAGAATTTTAGCTGGCTCTTGCATTAAGATATTCTCCAAATATGCTGTAAATTGTCTCAACCAATACTAGCCATCACAATAAACATAAAATCTACGAAGGAAAAAAATCAATTACCTTGCTACTGGGTAATCTATTGTTAAACTTTTTGAAAGTTGTTTACAGAGCTAACGTTGCATAACAAAGTTTTAAATATGAATTGACTCTAAATGTATGAAAATTAATTTTAAGTGAACTCTGATGAAACTTTCGGCCTCAATTTTCTTCAAACATGCTTTTCTCACGTGAGGCATTATATTGCATGTTTGGGATTTTTGTATCTCACATGAGGTTCATTTTTCAGCTTTAGATGTAACTGTTATTTTCCGAAAACTCTGACTTGTATGTTTTATAAATTTGTACTTGCTTCAAGTCTCAACTTTCTTAAAAAAGGATGTTAGACTCCTGTGAGACTTAATTTGCAGCTTGGCATTGTAACTATTTCAGATTTCACAATTTGTTGTCTAAATTTTCAATTATCTCCTATAGTCGTGTCGCTTAAACAGATCTCACTTGAGTTTTTATTATTCACCTTTAGATATAACTATTATTTTTCTAAGAAGAATTCAATTTGGCTTTAAATTATGAATTGATGTATTTGCTTCAAGCCTCAACTTTCTATAAGAAAAAGCATGTCATGCACTTGTGAGTCTTAATTTTGCAGCTTGGCAGTATGAACTACATCAGATTTCTTGGTTTCTCACCTTTGTAATCGTCTCATATTGACATCTAAAGCATCAAATTTAGAACTTGACCTATCATTTCTGTCCCTATTGTTGTTGTCAGGTGGCTTGCCACTTTTTCTTTTTTTTTTTCAAGAATTAGCTTTACATTATGGGACAATTTCACAAAGCTCCCTTGAAATTTATTGTAATTACACTTAGCTCCCCATAAGTTTCAATAATTATACTTACCTCCATTATTTCAATAGTTCTGATAACGAAAAAAAAAAAGAAACCCATGTTGCTAATGTAAGCCAATAAACTAACTGAATATCTTAAAATACCCCTAAAAGTTTTTTTTTTCTAAAATAAGAAAAAAACAACTTTTGAAAAATAACAAATTAATTATTCTAATATAAAAATAAAAAATAGCCATAATATTGTGTACGTACTACCCCAACACTAAACTAGTTATGTACGCTAGTATATCTCTCTCACTTATTGCTCTATTTTTTACATATTTATTTTTATCCAAAAAGTCTCATAAATAAACAAGATAATTATTAAAAAAAAAGGAGACGATCATATAAATTTGGAAATTCTGTGCATAGTGAATTCACAATCTCAGAAGCAAATTAATGTAACTCTTCATCTTTTTTTCCCTTTTTATATTCATTTTTCTCCTTTTTTTCCCCTTTAATTTTCCTATAATTTTTCTTGAAGTAATTATTGTAATACCTTATGCCACATTCGAAAAGTCAAGTATATTAGACCAACATATAAGTTGAGTCTAAGCACTCAAATCCAACTTGGGATATCTATTTTTGGTTAGTGAGGATGGAGTTCAAAAATTAGACTTGACTACTCAAACTCTGGTCGCACGTTGGGTCTGCAGGCCCAAAGCATGACAGAATGGTATCAGAGGAACCTAGTGTGGTCCCTAAACAGGGTAAGATTAGGCCTATGTTTGGGCCGTGACTACACAAAAAAGTGAAGGAACCAAATGTTGTAAGGGGCTAAGTGCTAAGTTGACGTAAGGGCAGGAGCCATTTTTAGAGCCCATATGAGCCATCTCTAGAATCTAACACAACAGGGTAGACAATCTAGATTATGATATGAATTGGACTTTACAAGGACGCAATGCCTAATAAGGATAAGTGAATGTGATGTCCTATTCGACATCAAAAAAGTAAAGTAAAATGAACCAATGTATAAATTGAGTTTAAGCACTCACGTCTAACTTGGGATATCTATTTTGGACTAGCGAGGATAGAGCCCAAATAGTAGGACTTGGTTGTTTAGACTCTGGTCATGCAGGCCCAGGGTGTGACAAAATAGTATCAGAGCGAAGCTCATGTGGTCTCTGCATGGGGTGAGACTAGGCCTATGGTATGGGTTAGACTATGCAAGGAAATGGAGGAACTAAGTATGCAAGTATGCATGCATGTCTGACATAACTGAGTAGACAGTTCGGATCATGCATGTATAGATCGAGTTTGCGAGAACACAAAGCCTAATAAGAAGGAGTGAATGTAATATCTCGTCCCACATTGGAAAAGTCAAGTAGCTTAGACTAATGTATAAATTAAGCCTAAGCACTCAAGTTTAATTTGGGACATTCATTTTGGATTAGCAAGGATGGAGCCCAAGAGTTGGACTTGGCTATTGAGATTCTGGTTGTGCACTGGACTTGCGAGCCCGAGGTGTGACAATTATAGTATCATTCAAGAGTACTGTTATTTTCTCAAGTGCCCAAGGGAGGCTAGTATAATTTTGAAACCTAAGGGAAGCTAGGAATAATTATGATAACCTCAGGAGAGTTATGTGAAATTATCCCTTATATTATTTAGGGATAATTGCAGAAACCTCCCCTGAGGTTTCTGACAATTACATCTAACTCCCTAAGGTTTTCAATATGACACTTACCTCCCTTGTGTTAGTTAAATGACTATACTATCCTTTACATAATTCACATAGCATCATAATATTGTAAAAAAGAAAAAAAAATAAGTATGATAATATTGTAAAAAGAAAGAAAAAAATTCCTTTACATAATACTTAATTCACATAGCATCATAATATTGTAAAAAAAGAAAAAAAATAAGTATGATAATATTATAAAAAGAAAGAAAAAAAACTCCTAAATCTTACCTCAAGCCACTTTCTCTTTTTCTCTCACTTACTTTCTTTCTCCCTCCCACCGTCTCTCTCTCTCTCTCTCTCTCATAGCATCATAATATTGTAAAAAAAGAAAAAAAGTAAGTATGATAATATTGTAAAAAGAAAGAAAAAAAACTCTTAAATCTTACCTCAAGCCACTTTCTTTTTTTCTCTCAGTTACTTTCTTTCTCCCTCCCACCGTCTCTCTCTCTCTCTCTCTCTCTCTCTCTCTCTCTCTCTCCATAAATTTCACCCAGCATTATTTCACATTTTTTCCTAAATTTCAACTGGTATAGTTTTACATTTTAATTTGCATTGGGGGAGGGGGTATTATTTTATGCATCTATGTATTTGTGTGTATAAAAAGATGTTGCAATTTTTTTTATAATTTTTGGATCAATGGAGGGGTAATTTAGGATATTCATGAGATTTTTTTGCTTGCATCAGCAATAGGGGGGTTTTTTGTTATAAAACATGTAGAGATAGGGGGTGTAAGTGTAATATTGAAAACCTCAGGGGGTTAGATGTAATTGTCAGAAACCTGAGGGGAGGTTTCTGAAATTATCCCTATTATTTATGAAGCTAAAAAGTTTGTGTATACGTATATTTCTTGGTAAAACTCTAATGAAAGTATGAATTAGATACATTTTGGGTATAGGTGACAATTGTGGATTGTAGAACTAATAATCCGATAGCCAACCATTGCTTTGTACACTGTAAGATATAGTTTCAACTTGGTGTATGCCTGGCGGCAGCTTTACAACATTCTTACAAATAATTATAGTCACTCATAACAACACACGTTTTTGGTGTTTGATACAAATGCAGCGGAGATACAAGATAGTATGATTCGCCCACATCAATTTATTCTGTGTCCTGAGTTGAGGTATAAACTATTGTCCAAACAAAAGAAGTGGTAGAGAATCATTGTTTGTTAATATTGGCAAAAATTTAGCAGGATAAAAGTATAGACGACGTGATGAATTCTTTTTAAATTGCCTCACACACAACCACAGCTTGCTTTGAATGGACAGAAACAAAAGAAAGAAAAGATGAGGGGAAAAGTTCACTTATCACTTGGGAGATTTTGCAGAAAAATAATAAATAAACTGATTTTTTTACTGTAACATAGGTTTTTTCCCCTCCTGCCATATGTAATGGGAATGGATAGATGATAGATAAATTGTTTTTGTGATCTTAATTTATGGGAAATAATACATAAAATAACAATACTCCTATGAGATACACTCTCTCCACATTCAGTATGCAAAATGATCCGAAATAAAATAATATATTCGCCAAAAATGGTTCTAAAAGATTATCAACCTACTGTTGCCTTATCAGACGCTAAATACTCTTCTTTCTTTCTCTTGCTTATTGTTTGAGAATATTTATGTAGAATTTATTTTGGATAATTATTTATGTCGCCGATTATTGTTCAGAATTCTTTTATATCAATTTTTAAATATTCCATTTACTTTCACCAGCTTATATTTAATTTTTTAGCAACATTAAGATATTCCTCTGCGATGCTAGTAGAATTTGAATCATTACTCACTGCGTAACCTATTCATAAATTCCTTAAATGTTCACTTTAATGTTATTCTTTCTGTAGCAAAAATATAAATTCTAAATTGATTCAAACTAGTCCTAAATGTTTGAAATCTTCTATAAGCTAATAGTCCTACCAAATTATGACCTTCAATTTTCTTACAAAGAATGATGCTCAAGTGAGGCATTAATTTTGCAGCTTCGCCATTTTAACTTTTTAGAGATCTCACCTTAGGCTTTCATTTTCCTGTAGCTAAATATAATTTTTATTTTGCAAAAAAGAATTCAGTCGGACGTCATGAAGTATCATTTTATGTATTTTGTCCTAAACATTCGAATTTATTAACTGATAGTTCTAACCAAATTCTAGGCCTCTCAATATTCTTAAATTCCCAAAAGAAACAATGCCATATCTTGCGAGGCCTTGTTTTGGGCCTTTGTATTATGAGCTTTTAAAATTTCTCAATTTTTTGCTAAATTATAAAGCCAAAAAAGAAAAAGAATAAGATCTACTATTTCTACTCATATTGTTATCAAGTGACTTGCCAATTTTGACTGAAAAATTAATTTTATATTAATTATGAGACTAAATAGTTGTCACTATACATTTTTTTATGGGCAAAACTTTAGTGAAAATATAGATTTACTAAAAGTTGAATCTATGAAAAAAAAAAATTAGAATGCAGAACAATCTTTTAGTGTGACATGGCTAACAATACTAAGGTACTTCGATCTCGGTTTGTAGGCACATCTCCACATTGTCCTTAAGGAACGATTATCACCAAGTTTCGCAATTATCATAGTCTTCGGTGATATAGATATATTAGCCGGTATACAATGATTGATGTGACTTGAACAGAACATTCTTTGTAGTGGTGCAGGGAATACTATTTAAGTTTAATTTTTTATTTAAGGAAAAGGGAAAAAAAAGTTAAATAAGGTTATTGTGCATCAATATTGCCAACAATTTAAGACTAGGCATAAACAACAATGCTATGTTAAATTTTATATTTTGTATGCTAATTGGAGACAATTATGATTTTACATGTAAATTTATTGAGAAATTGGTTAAAAAATTTACGTGATAAAGTAATTTTTGCTTTGCAAATTGCCTAATGTCGAGCCATAGCTTAGTTTGAATGGAAAGTAATAAGAAGAGAGTAAAGACGCGGAGCAAAGTTCATGTGTCACATGGGACATTTTTATGATCAAGTATATTATCATATACAGTTTAATAACATAAATTAAGCATTTGATCAAATGTAGCAAATTTCGTTGGTTTAATTTCGTTTTCTGGCACCACTCTTATAAATCATGAATTTAATCGTGAAAACTTTTAATTTTTTGGATAACCTTTTAAAGTATAATTTTTATGACGATTAAAACATAGAGATGTTAACCCCACCAAGTAAATAATGTAGTGGAAAAACAATACCAGTGCTGGAGAGTGGAATGAGACTAGCCCAATACTTTCCAAATGCAACAATGGACGTTTTCAATAGAAAAGTTAAAGATGTAAGACCCTACTTATTTTTTTACAAAAGACAAAAAAGCTTATCTTCAAAAAAGAAGCGGGCACAACTTTGACGGTCCGCTGATGGTCTTAGCTTTATTCCAATCACTTTTCACATTTTTAACAGTGAAGCTAAAAAAAAAAAAAAAGGCAAAGCAAAAGGAAGAATGCCATGATCGGAAAAAATGAGAAAACTAAAATGGATGTCATACATGTACAATAGAAAAAAATTGTGCATTAGGATTAGGACCAATTAATGATTCAGTACCAATTGATGCATATAATTGAGTATTAATTGGTTAATAAAATATGCTCATGTAAAGGTCAAAAAAAATTATAATAAGTGCACCATATCTTATTATACAAGTTAGAATAATTGATTAGTAATTTGTACAAAGACAAAAATCAGACTTATATTCCAATTTATAAAACTTGAAAGGATTGTACGTAATGAAACTATATATGGCAAAATTCCTTACTCATCGCCAACGTATATGAGGACCTATATTTACTTTTTAGTTGTTCCATTCTCTTTCTTGAAAGAAATTAATCATTCACTAAAAGTGGGTCATAGACTAATCATTCACTGTAAGAAAACAAAATTTAAACGAAAAGAATACAAAAAAAAAAAAAAAAGGAATGGCCAATGAAAGTGGGTCATCCAAACAACTCAGATTTGGAGCATAATTTCTTCTCGTTTTTGTAAAGCTCTCCATTTACCTACTTGCTTTTTCAGTTTATTTCTCTCTCATATATTATTGCAGAAAGATCTTCCAATTTCTCTACAGTCATACAAACCTCTATTCATCAGCTTGATCTGTTCTATCCTTTCTTAAAAAGATAAAAAAAATAAAAAAAAACAGATATCCGTAATCTTCTTTTTTGAATCAATCGCCACCTCCATATTATTATCGAATTGATTTGATTACTTGTTCATTTGAAAGAAGAGATAGAGGTAAAATTTTACTATGAATTATTTATTCCTTAACTTCTGTGGTTGCGTGCATTGCAAAAATCTCTCCTACTATGTTATTCTTTTTCTTTTTCAGGTTATTTTTATCCCAATGCATCTTAACACCATTGCTTTATTACCGTGTAGGAGAATGGCAGAACTTCGCGTAACAATTCTGACAACAAGTTTGTGGACTTCTGGATGCTCCAGCTAAAATCAAACAATATGTGATAGAACCCCTGAAAGTTCAATTCAGCTATCTCTGTCGCTCTGATAGCATTATTGAAAGCCTGAAAGCTAAAGTTCAAATGCTGGACGATACTACAGCCAACTTGCAACAACGTGTTGATTCTGCCGAACCACAATTTGGAAATTGTTGAACCTCATGTTAAGCATTGGTTCGAAAGAGTGGACAAGATCAAAAAGGAGACGGACAGGATTTTAAGACCTATACCTGAAGTTCAACAGGGATGTGTAAATGGAAGCTGCACGAATCTAAGCTTACGTTATTCAGCAAGCAGAGACGCCACGAAGATTGCTAAGGCTATTGATGAAGTCTTAGATGCTGGCAAGTTTGAGATAGTAGCCCATCCTGCACCCCCACCTGGAAGAGAAACAATACCAGTTGTATCTGGCACCTGATTTTAAATCCCGAAGAGAATATAGAGAAGAGATCATGGCTGCTTTGAGGATGATAAGGTCTATATGATTGGAATATGTGGCATGGGAGGTGTAGGTAAGACAACAATGGTTAAGAAAATTGAGAAAAGGGCGAGGGAAGAAAATCTATTTCGCGTAGCCATGGCAGTCGTAAGCCAACAGCCAGACCGAAGACGATTCAAAAACAAATTGCAGAAGATTTGGGTCTTGAACTGAAAGAAGATGAGACCGTAACCATTTGTGCAAGGAAGCTGTATTCCAGGCTCATGAAAGAAACGAGGATTCTTATAATTATAGATGATATTTGGGAAAGAATGAATCTACAGGAACTTGGAATCCCTTCCCAAAGCAATCATAGAGGATGCAAAATCATCTTAACGTCCCGGGATCTTAGTGTTTGCAAGGGGATGGAAGCTATGTTACGTCATGTTGGCACAGAGATAGAAGCTACAGAGATGGAGAATACAAGGATTTTTCCATTGGAGTGTTTAGATGAAGAAGAAGCCTGGTCTCTTTTTAGGGCTAAGGCTGGCTCCTGTGTTGTCGATAGTGATTTGCATCAAATAGCAAAAGATGTGGCAAAAGAATGTAAAGGTTTGCCTCTTGCTCTTGTTACGGTAGGTTGTGCCCTGGCCGACCAAAAGGCCAAACATGTTTGGGAAGATGCTCTTGTACAATTGCAAAGGCCTGCACCTCCAAATATTCCAGAAGTTTTTGAAGATGCATACCGACCGCTTGAGTTGAGTTACAATCACTTAGAAAGCCATGAAGCCAGGTATCTCTTTCTCCTATGCTGTTTGTTTCCAGAAGATTCTCAAATTAGCCTCATGGACTTGCTTTATTATGGAGTTGGTTTGAGCATCTTTTCCAGCGTAGAAACAATGAGAGAAGCAAGAAACAGAGTATATAAGTTGGTTGAGATGCTAGAAAGTCGTTACATGTTAATGGATGGTGGTACGAAGGAAGGGATTAAATGTGTGAAAATGCACGACGTAATTCGTGACATGGCCATATCAATTGCATCTACAGGTAAGCATGTTTTATGATAAGTCATCACACGGATTAAACGACTGGCCAAGTAAAGATTCATATGAAAATTACATCGCACATCTCACTATCACGGAACAGGTAGGATCACGGAAATGAAAGATTCGTATGACATTTGCCCAAACTGAAAATGTTTTACGCATGGTATTTGATTGGAATCTAAGGCTGACATAATGTAGCAGACACATTTTTTTATAGGATGAGAAAGCTTAATGTGCTGGATATTGGACACAGTACATCACTACCATCATCTATACAGTTGCTTGACGAATCTTCCGAACACTTCGTCTGGTCTATAGTAAGATGAAAACTGTATCCATGATTGGCCAGCTAGTGAATCTAGAAATTCCTTGATTTAAGGAATTCAGAGCTTGAAGTGTTGCCGAAAGAGATTGGAGGACTTGAAAAATTTGAAGTCCTTAGATCTGAGTTGAGTGTTCTCATCTGAGAGAAATTGCACCAGGTGTCATATCAAGATTAGTGCGATTAGAAGAATTAGTTCATGTTGGGTAGCTTCCAAAAATGGGGGACAGAAGTAGAAGGAAAGGAAAGAAGAAATGGCAAGCCTTGTTGAAGTAGCTTCCTTGAAGAATTTGACTGCACTACAACTTGAGATACCAGATCTCAAAGTCCTGCATCAAGCCACACCTTCATTGGCCAAAACTAGAGAGGTTGTAATGTACGGCATAGGGACATGTGCTACATTATCTGACGGACTACATGATTATGGTGATAACGGTTTAATTGTCAATCTCAATGAAACAACTCCTTTGGTTCACGCATTAACAAGAAATGCCCATTGTCTAAAATTAACATTAGGAGGAATGGGTGCCAGTGATGAGGTAATTATGTCGATTCAAGAGAGAAACCAAAATTTAAAATCGTTGAGCTTGGATGGTTTTAATAACATGAGGTATTTGGCCAATATATTGTCCAAGGAGAACACTGTCTTTTCAAAATTAAAATCTCTATCTTTTTCAAAGTGTAGAGATCTAGAAGGGATATGTTCTAGCGGGCCACTATTAGCTAGGTCCTTTGATTCTCTTGAACATCTCAACCTCAACGATTTGTGCAAGTTGACACATTTGTGGGATCAAAAGGTTTGTCTGCCTAACCTCAGGGAATTATTTATACAAAACTGCAGCAGTTTGCGATATGTATTTCTGCAGTGCACAGCTGAAAGCTTGCCGCGGCTTAAAGTACTTGAAATAAAGAAATGCCCAGCATTGAAAGAAGTCTTCAAAGCGGAAAGCGAAGGAAGTGCGAATGTTGTCGGTTGTGTTGTATTCACCAACTTATCTAAATTAAGCCTTCAGGAGTTACCCAGCCTCAATAGTTTTTGCAAAGCGGTTACCGGACTTGAAAGCTCGTGCAACTATGATAGCCAATTTTTGTTTCACCAAAAGGTATAGTTTCATTTGTTCTTAGTTTGTCATTTTAAATTGCGAAGTTGCCATTTCAAATTTACTTCTTGTTTTTTTTTTTGGCCAATTTTAACAAAAACTTAACGAGTCCTTAGCAGCAGGTACAACAATTCTGAAATATAATTTTACTAATTCTTCATCATTTCTTATGAAACCTTAGGTAAACAGTAGCCAGACTCCTTGTAGTTAAGCCATAAGTCTCATCAAAATACAAGGGGTTGATTGTTTTCCTTCATCTGTAAGATAGTTTCGCACAGGAAATAATCCAAATAAGGTTGGATAACGGGATAATCCAAATAAATTATAAATAGACATCAAAATAAACAGTAATAGAATACATTTTTGCTTCCATGAAGGACTCTTATAATAATCATATGGATTTTTTCCTCATTTTTTGAAATAAATTAATAACGCACTAATATCGAGTATTTTTCTTTACAATCTTTCGACCAACAGTTTCAATGGTTACTTAAAAAGATTTTCCCAGCTACCGCTAGTATGATAAATCCGAATTTAATTAAAAAAATACGACGGGTTGTGATTGTTTGTATCATTATGGTAATTATCTTATATGCACTGGAAGCTTAAGAACGATTAAGGTAATGCTGACATAATTTGGCAAAATGGCATTACTGTCAATTAACTCTGTATCCTAATGTGTAAGAATAACGTCATAGAGATCGGGATTTTCACTCCTCTCTATTTACCTCTCGTGCATTTAGATAATTTTGGAGAATAATTTTGGCATATGTTAAATATATCAAAAATTAGACCCTTATTGTACTAAAATCAACTTTAATTTGGTATCAAAATTTGTTTATGGTTTGCGTACAAAAACTTCTACATTTTAATGTTACATTGGCAAGATTAATGGGGAATGCTGTTGACTCTTGTTAAAATATGAAAATCATACTCCACCAATATGTGGAAATTTTGAAAATATCGAGAAATTAAAAATCTAATAGTTCTCTGTTATATAACTTAGCATGAGACACATAGTCTCTAAAATTTCAAATTCTCCACATTATTTTTTTAGTATAAAATACACAACTGCTAAACAGCATTTTTCCGTCATAACATCCATATGCATATGAAATGCTATATGGTCAAGGCTGTCCTTGCGAATGCTTACATGGACATCCTCTCTTCCCAATTTCTTCTTTTTATTTTGAAGCAATATTGCTTTCTGTAATTTCATTATATCATTTATATAATGCAAACTCATGTTTTAATTATTGATAATGATTGGTGATGAATAATAAAAATGAAAGTTTTGAAGAAGAAGTAACTAGTGAAAACGGACAGAGAGCAGCCGTGGGCAGAATGGGACAATGAGTCGCGCGGCTACTCTATGGAAACATACTAGAAAGCATCCATGGACTGGGCTGCGGGTGGCAGTAGCTTAGTCCGCAGCTGCTCACTGTTTCTAAACATTGAAATATTTAAATCATTATGTTAAAGGGGTATTTGTTCAAAGATTATACTCAACAGATATTGCATTATTAAGGAAGTTTTTTTCAGTTTAAATAATAATTCATTTCAAAATATTCAATTTTGAATTGAAAAGGTGCCTTTGCATTAATATTGTCTCCAAAAGATTTGAATAAGCAAACCATTAATGAACTATGGTCTTTCAAAAGACATAGTCTTTCATGTGAGATATCTAACCTCTATAATTGTCTTTTCAACCACTAATTCTCTTTTCATTCTTTGGGTGAATTTCCTTAATTGCTGTGAGAAAACTCAAGTTTTGACTTTGTTACTCCTAAGGGAATTGCCACCAAACCCAATCAACAGCATGGGGGAGGGGGGAGGGGGGGCAATTTTTCTCAAGGAGAGTAAACTTTCACGTCAAAGCCTTATTGCTCACATTGGTTGTGAGATTTAGGTACTATAAAAAATAGGCAAAATTTACACAAACAAGTAATAAAATTGATAATCTAATATCCCTTTCCGCAAGTGCACGGGTCAATTGTAGTAGAGAAAGTATTAGAGTTGATCCCACGAGGAAACAAGAAGCAGCAATTACCAAAGCTTTTTCACTTACTTTATTATCTAGACAAATAAAGAAATTGGTGGTGTGCAAGTAAAGAAAGTTCAGTCACTTAAGTAAAACTAATAGAGAGATTTACAAAATACAAGTAATAGGGTATAGAATTTACTAATTGCCACTTATATGTTTGAATAACTTAACACCTTGCTATATTAATCTTGTCTTGCTTAGTATTGCAATTCTATATGAAATCAAGATGTGCTTTCACCAAGAATTGACTAGAGTTCAACTATTTCCATGTTGAACCCTTGTGAAATGCTTGAATTATGGTGTTACACAACCTTAATCCACCTACTTATATCACTATTTGCATGTGTGTACAACATAAGCTTCATCTACCATTTTTCAATGTTGTAAGCATTTCTTAATGTCAAATAACATCTAAATGATTTGCAATAGTTGATCAAACTACTACAAATGTTAAACCTTGATAGATGAACAAGCAAATACAAGTTATTGCAAGTATAATAACATTCAAATTATATAATTAGCTTCATCTAACCCTAAGGCATGTATTTAGTTAAATATAGCTTGTATGAATAACATATAATAGAAACAACTCATAAACAAGTAAAAAATTAAAGAACCAAGGTAAGAAATACTCATTTGTTGGCAAAGCATGACTCCAAAGCTTCATTTCTCATTGATATGAATTGATATACATGAATCCTCCATGAGTTCTCTTACAAGTAATGAAAATTCTTCTGAACTACAACGAAAACTACTACTATAAACTACTTGAGAGTGCTTCTTCCTTTAAGACATGTCTCTAAAAGTATTGAAAGATCTCCCTATTTATAGAAATTCTTGGCTCAAGTCTTTGTCCAGGTTGCTAGATAAAATAATGAAGTTTGATTCCAATATCTTCAAAAGTCTTGCATTGAACTTCGAAAGATCTTCTAGGGCAGAGAAATTGGAGTTAGACATTGGATTTATCTGAAAAGGAGTGTGAAACCAAGTGAAAGTTGAAAAGGGCCGACATGCAACTTGTTGATCTTGATCCGCGGATCAGATTTGCGGGCTGTTGGTTTGTAGATCTTGATCCGCGAATTGTTCTCAAAAGAAGGATGAATCAGCTTTCCTCAAAACATAAATGTTGTAGCCCTTTAAATTAGCTTTCCAAAACCACAAGAATCAGTCATTTTGAGTTCTAGATGCAAAAATATGGCCAAAACACTTAGACATGGTTGGGAGAGCTTCACAGCACACATGTATTTTAGTAATTTGGGTTTTTGGCTATGAAAATATGAGAATTGGATTTTGATATCTCACAAGAATTGTAGAGTATCCTCTTAAATTTAAAATACAAGAAGAGTTATCTCAATCTAATTTTTGTATCCCAAGTTATAGCCAAAATATAGAAATGTGTCATTGTTGTTGACCCCTAGTTTTCTCTATTTCTTCACTTCCATTGCTTCTTTGCACTTCTTTTTTACTTGTTATTCTCTTATGCCCTTGGGAACTTTTTGTGATGTTAACCCTTTAATTCTATGGTGAATTTTTTTGATGAGAATTTTCCAAAATTGAGCTAAACAATCCTCCAAGTTTGAATGTAAAAGTTGTGCCATTGAGCTCCAAATTCAGTCATTCTTGAATCTACTACAAATGTGATGACTGGTGTTCTAATTGATTCAATTGATGATTGAAGGTATAAGACTTGCAAGATTGTACAAAGATTGTGCATTAATTTGCTCAAAATGTAAATTTTGCTTCAAAACCATAAAAATCAGGTAAAAATCCTAATTTTTGGAAAATTCTTCACTTGGAAGAAACTTAGTGAAAATGAGGCAATTTCATAACAAAAATACTAAAATCATACTAAAAAAACCCTAAAATTATATATAAAATACTGTGCTAAAATAGGTAAATTTATCACTTATCACACATCATGGCCTTCCATTGTCTTCCCTACATCCGTTTTGGTTCTAACAATCTTTAGTGAAATTAAAGATCATGGACGGCACAAGTCCAGAAAATGTATTGAACAAAATTTTCAAGTCATATATGATAAAACTAGACTGGTTTTATGGTTACAACTTCCCAAGATGGAAGGACAACATGCTCTTCCTTCTCATGGAGTTAGGAGTGGCATATCTCTTGGATGAAATTTGCCAAAAATTCCAAAACCAACAGAGAATGAGTTTGAAGAGATAAAGACACAATGTAGGAAAAGAGAAGAAGATGAAGTAATCTATAGGTGTTTCATTCTCAATGCTCTCTCTTCCAATCAATCAAGTCACCAATTGAAATTGTATGATCTCCATTTTAGAATGTGGTTTTTACATCCATTTGATGAATATACAAATCATGTATGAATGCTAAAGCAAACAATGCTCTAAAAGATGCAATTCTTGCAATAGGAGCACAAGTATCAAAACAATCAATTCTTTCCTTTTGCTTAAAATCTTTAGCTACTAGTCTTGTTTTGAAGGTTTGTAATGTACCATCACTGTTATGTTTGCTTTCAAATTTTGACAAGAGAGAATCCATCTCATCTTCAATTGCTTTATTTTGAAAAGTAGAATCTCTAGAAACTAAAGCTTGTTTATAAGACTCAGGATCTTCTTCCAAATATAATATTATAGGTATTTTGTTAAATATCTTATTTCAATTTCCTTCAACCAAAAAGACTATAGACTATGAAGAAATAAAATCTGGACCCAAATTCTCTTTTGTACCACTTTTACTTCTTCTAGATTCATTAGAATGTTCGTCAACTTTATGTTTGTTAGGTGAAGATAAGTTAGAATCCATATCAGTGTTTTGTGGTAATGTAGACAATGTGGGGTTTGTTGAGTCCTCAAAAACTTGTGTCATGCCCCAAACCCAAAGGTTTGGGATATGGCAACGCCACATAATTATGTGGCATTCTCATAACTATGTTAGGCCAACCAAAAATAACTAATAAACAAAATAGCTCATACCAATAACTTGATTAAACTACATCCTCAATATCCAAGGTATTAAAATCCATCAATCTCAAATATCAATAAGAGAATATGTAACACAAGAAAACATCAAATCTATAGTCCACAATATCAGAAAAATAATTAAATAAATAAACTAATGATCATCATTATTAATTCCTAGTGTAGCTCTCCTCCAAATGATGTCCCAAGCTAGGCTTCGTACTCTTAAAAAAATATTTACAGTAGTGAGCTACTAAGCTCAATAAGTAAACCTAGCCATTCTAGTGGAACAAGCACATTTAAAAATAACAGTTTCAAAAACATTCCACATTTTTCAAAACAATCAATAAACTAGTCGATAACAAAATACATTTTTATAATTTGGTTCTTATTGGTCACTGCACATTTCACATTCACATTTCACACTTTAATATCAATTACAAGCTCGGTTTTAGCAATAAGTACTAGCAGTGTAACCCATAATGCACGGGATCAATAAGAAACCAACAAAGAACCCAGAACATTTTTGGAATAACCACATTTCTAAAATCCATAGCTATAAAATCAATTAGTATTCATGCTTGTCCCAATTTTCATAAACAACAATTTCAACAAAACAATTTCATCACATAATAAAAAAATACATTTAAATATATTAAATTACAAATCAAAGCATTTAGAAAATAAATAGAATGGTTCAGCTACCTATCTTTACAAATTTAAATGCTCCTCTTAACCCACTTGAATTAAGATCACACACAATTCCCTAAAATACAATTATGCACCAAATTAGTTGAGCACCATCAAAATTAACCATCCAAATTAAATAATGCACGCATTACCTACCCATTATCCAGTACTTACAACCTAAGGGAAATACTCCTATAGAATTAAACCAATTAAAAACCATCCTTGTGTACTTTTGTAAAATTTTCGGTAAGCAAACAATACTTGAGAAACAAAGAACTCTCAGATTCTGTCATTATTTAGATACACCTCCCACATGAAATTAATCCTTGTGAAATCAGAAAATTTTAGAAACTGATTCGCACAAAAATTTCAAATATAGAGTTCTCACCTCCCAAAAGAGTGAATTTTTTCTTTATTTAAACAATAATTTTAAAAATAAATAATTCGTACTCACAAAATAAAATTTACAATTTTGAAAAATCATAAATAATATGCATAAGGTTTTCCCCAAAATTGATGGCCAGAAAATGAAGGGGTGAGTAACAATCCCCCTCTCAAAATCTGCCCGAGAGTGGGCATTGTCTGATTGAATAGTTCATCTTCATCCCACAAAAAATTCCAAAATTCCCTCTATGTCCTCTCCAACCTGCAAACTTCCAACCCTCAAGTCTCCCTCTACAGAGGTCAGATTAACCTCAAACCACTTCCATTCTCTTCGTATTTCATCCCTCTACAAAGCCTATTCATTAATTTTCGATGGGTATTGTTGGAAAGTACTTTTCTAGCAGCCTAAATTTACCAACCTAAAACTAAGATTTTAACCTTAAAACTCAATTTCTCTCAACATACCCAATTTAAATCACTCAAGGTTGGATCCTATAGATTCTTAGGAGGATAAGGAACAATTCAAAATAAGTGTGGTCACTAGTGGTTCCCCAAAATATGACCGATGACCAAATTTCTACTCTCTAAAGCTCCCCATTGTGCAATAATATGCAATAACAATGCAAGATAACAATAATCTTACCTTAGAATGTTGAAAAATTATTGAAAGATGACTTGAATCGCTACAGTCTATCCAAGGAGCCGTCAATCTCTTCTCCCTTTTTGTCGGATCCTAAAACACGTTAATATAATTATTATACATTATTAATTATTTAAGATAAGCTAATGATCTTATAAGGATAACTTCAGCCTACTATAATAATCCTTAATAATCCAAATTAATTAAAAGCCATTATTTTCTTTGGGTTGGGTTAGGTTATTACAACTTGTTTCTAAGAACTCAACATCTCTAGATTCTACCATTGGAGTCTATATCTAATAACCTATATGTCTTTGAATTTTCATATATCCCACAAAAACAGTTTTAATGGCCTTAGGTCCCAACATTGTCCTTTTAGAATTGAGGACCCTATAATAGGTTAAACAACCCTATGATCTCAAATAATCAAATTAGGTTTCCTTCCTTTCCATAATTCATATGGCAAAACTTTTAATTTCTTTGAAACTATTCTATTGTGCACATGACAAGCTATTAGTAATGCCTCTCCCCAAAGATTGAATGGTAACTTTGCATGCATTAGTATTGCATTTATTATATCAACTAATGTTCTATTCTTTCTTTCAGTTAGTCCATTTTGTTGAGGAGTGTGGGGTGCATTTATTTGATGAATTATGCCATTATCTTCACAAAAAATTGGAAATTTAATTGGAAAATATTCACCACCTCAATCACTTCGTAGGATTTTGCTCTTCTTTTTCAATTGATTTTCAACCATGGTTTTAAATAATTTAAACATGTTGAATGCTTGATCTTTAGTTTTAATCTATAAATGTAATGAAATATCTATTACCATTCCTAGTTAAATGACCATTCAACTCGTGTATATCAGAATGTATGATTTCAAGTAAATTTGAAGTTCTTTTGTAATTTGGAAATGGGATCTGAGTCATTTTAGATTGTATGCAAGTTTCACATTTTCCAAAGGTTGTATTGAAACAATTAATCACCATGTTTCAACATATACTTATTTGAACTAAAGTTAACATGTGATAGATGATCATGCCATAAACAAATTGAAGACTCAACCAAATAAATGGAAACATTAACTTTATTAATATTTAATTTGAACATTCAGTCATGTACTTACGTATCGTTTCCTACAAATACATTGCTATTGGGCAAAATCACTCTTCTTGCCTTTACAATAACTTTTAGGCCTTTGCTACTAAGAATACTTGTAGAAACTAGATTTTTTCTAATATCAGGAGCATGATACACAATTTTTAAAAGAAGAGGTTTTGGGAAGTAAATTCCAATTCAATAGTCCCCTTTCCTTCCACTTTAGACATGCTGTTATTTCCTATCACCACCATTTCTAGTTGTACTATAATGTGATATTGTCTGAAAAGATCCTAGTACTTGCATACATGAACCGAAGCACCCAAATCATATCACCAATCATAAGATTGACAACTTGTCAAGTTGCACTGTGTCACCATGTTGATTGAAAGTCCATGAACCATAGCTACTATTTCTGCACTTTGGGAATAAGTCTTCTCAACAACATTTGCTGCCTTTTGCTATTCGTCATCGGATTTTATCTTCAACTTCTTATAAAACCTGAACTTTTTCTTAAAGTGTCATTTTTTTCCATAGAAGAAACTTGACTTGTTCTTTTTGGTAGGAACAATAGTAGAAGGCATAATTCCATATTTTCACTTTTTGCCAGACATATTTATGTTCTTAGTGTCTTTAATAGTAAATTCAACATTATTCACTTTAGTACCAAAATGCAAGGAGTAAATGAAACTAAGAAGTATATAATTTCTCGATTCAAAATGAAGGATTTTGGGTGAAGTAGACACTATCTTAAGGATCGAAGTTAAGAAACATAGTGGGGGTTATGCGCTATGTCAATCACATTACATTGACAAAGTATTAACCAAATTTGATTATTTGGAAATAAAAACTAAATACCCCATTGATGTTTTCAATAAGCTCATAGAAAATTCAAGTAGATCTATTAGTCAATTGGACTATGGTAATGCTACAAGTAGTTTGATGTTTGTCGTGCATTGCACTAGATCTAATATTGCTGATGCTATTTGCAAACTTTCTAGGTATACTCATAATCCTAGTGCTGATCATTGGAAAGAAACTAGAAGAGTACTAGATTATCTTCAAAAGAGAAAGTCCTTTAAATTGTTCTACAATGAGTTTGCTTCAGCACTTGAAGGATTTAGTGATGCTAGTTGAATAATTTGTGTGAAGAATAATAAGTCTATGTCTGGTTGGATATTTAAACTTGGTGCTGGAAATATGTTGTGGGCTTCAAAGAAATGGATGTGTATTTCTCACTCTACAATGGAGTTTGAGATTATTGCATTTGTAGCTACAGGCTAAGAGGCAGAATGGTGAAGAAATTTGTTACTTGATGTAGAGTTGTGGCCACAACCAATGCCAGTCATTTCTTTGCACTGTGATAGTGAAGCAACCATGTCTAGGGCATTTAGCTAGATTTATAATGGCAAATCTTAGCATATTGCTTTAAGACATGGGTATGTTAGACTGTTGATTTCAGATGGAATCATAACAGTAGTCTACATAAGATTTGGAAATAATCTTCCTGATCCTTTAACAAAAGTACTTTCAAGATATATGGTCAAAAGTACTCCAAGTTATGGGACTTAGACTATTTTAATTTTGTCAATTGGTAATGGTAACCTAAACTTTACTGTTGCAAAGCAACAGCAGAGGTTTAATAGGAAAGAACAAGTTATCAATTAATTGATAGCAAGTCCCAGGAATTAGATAAGTATTTATGGAAAAGGAGGTTGAATAATTATTGTTATTATTCTTAATGAAGTATAAGTGTTCCTTATGTAGAACAAAAAAGCAAGATCACAAGGCTTCAAAGTTAACTTCACCTATACGAAAACCCAAAGTGGTGCCGCTTCAATCAAAAGTTGGATAATAAACTTTTGTAAGTGTTCATGAAATCCAGAGGTAGCACAAGGCCATAATATATGGTGCTAAAGCTCTACGATGAATGTTTAAGAGGAAAAGGTAAGGTTTATGTGTGTAGTTTTTCTAACTTTGTATCAAAGGAATTGAAGTTTAAAAGCTTAAGCTTACCATCAAATTTAACAAGGCCTTGAAATGATTATACAAATAATACGTTTAATCTGAAAGACACCTATTACATGCATAATTCTTAATATGTTTTGGCGTGATTCATCATCACTAACGATGTGGGGAGTATTGATAATAGTTAGTGATGAATAATAAAAATGAAAGTCTTGTAGAAGTTAACAGTGAATAAAGATAGAGAGCTGCCATAGGCAGAGCTGCAGGCCAATAGGCTACAGCATGATCTCTAGGAATCTAGCCAGAGATAAGCCATGGGCAGAGCTATGGCCTATTCTACAACTACTCTCTAGAAATATAGCAAAAAAAAAGCTACAGGCAGAGCCATGAACCAACAAACCGCGGCTCATGCCATAGCTACTCTCTGGAAATCTAGCCAGAGAGCAGCCGTGGGCAGAGCCATGGGTCAACGGGCCACGGCTATTCTCTGGAAATGTACTAGAAAGCAGCCGCGGGTGGCAAGCCGCGGTTGCTTACTATTTTTGAACGTTGAAATATTTAAATCATCATTTTGAAGAGGTATTCGTTCAAAGGTTACATTCAACAGACATATTGCATTGCTAAGGACATATTTTCAGTTTAAATGATAATTATTTTATTCAAGATATTCAATTTTGAATTGAAAAGGTGCCTTTTCATTAATTGTGTCTCAATAAGATTTGAATAAGCAACCATTAATGAACTATTGTCTTTTAAAGGACATGGTCTTTCGTTTGACATGTTTGAACTCTACAAATGTATGAGTTCAAGACATGCAAAAGAATTAACGCATCGTTACTCTCTTGTAGCGATTAAAAAAAACTACAATTTACTAACATAACACAAGAAATTCTCTTTTCATTTTTGGGTGAATTTCCTTAATTCTTGTGAGGAAATTCAACTCTCAGATTTGTTACTCCTAAGGGAATTGCCATCGAACACAATCAACAACATAATAGGGGTAAATCTCCTCGAGGAGAGTGAACTTTCATGTCAAAGCCTTATTGTTCACACCATAGCCATCTATTGTCTTCCCTACGTCCATTTGGTTTCAACATTAATTAGTGTTTAATAGAAAATATACGACGTAACAAACACAGCTATCACATTTTGATTTTTAGTGGGACAAAAATCAAGATTGACAAAAAAAAAAAAAAAAACATAGTTATCATACTCTACATATAATGTCTTTCTCATATGAGCAGGATCATAAAAATAGGCTGGCGATATTGCCAGAGCAGGAATTTTCTTGTTCGAGCAACTTTCGCTAAATGCCAAAAATATCCCCACACAAGTCAACATAAATATTATCATCAATTTCAGTGGGCTTCACCTTTTATCATTTTTTTTCACTATCTTATCTCTTTCCTTAGTCTCTCTCTTTCTCTTCCATTAAAGCTGAGTTCAATATTTTAGTATCACTACAACATTAATTATATTTAAGGGTTTTCTTGATAGAAAAATCTACTTTCTTCCAATGTCATTATTAATGGAAACAAATACCCATTTAATTGTAATTATATATCAATTGTGGGTGACTCTTTTTTTTTTCTTCTTCTTCTTTTTTATAAAGGAAGTCTATATAGAAGATTGGTAATATCATTCTTGCAATTAATCTTTCTTTTCTTCGTTTACTTTTGCCGCGATTGAGTATAAAGTTGGTAGCAATGAAAAAGGAGGCCTTTTGTCTTTGATGTGTACTTTATGGTGTTTTGATATTGAGACGATGGCTACATTACTAAAGGGGTGAGGATTATAATTATTAAATATTATTTGTGAGTAAATAAAATTAGACATTTGAAATTAATTAACTCAACGGAAAAATCAATAAGTGTGCAAGATGACTAAAGGGATAGGGATTAGAATTATTAAATATTATTTGTGAGTAAATAAAATTAGACATTTAAAATTAATTAACTCAGGGGCAAAATCAATATGGTATGCAAGATGATTGTTATTTCATATGCAAGCTTTTATTTACAAGCATGTTCCTTCAAAATCTATCCGGTTAAAAAGGATGTATTTTCCCTAACATTTATTTTCTCTTCTTTTTTTTTACTGGTGGATGAATTTTTTATTTTATAGGATGACATTTGGAATAGTTTTTTTATATTTTGTTACGCAAAAATGATAAATAATCTCTATAAAAATATTTTGAACTTGAGACATAAAATTAGATAGATTAGTTGATACTAAGGAAACTGTATTAGTGAAAAAGTAAAATTGGTGAAAAATGATAATTGGTGGAGCCCACTTGAATTGGTAATAATATTTGAATTAACTTGTGTATGGATGTTTTTAGCATTTTTTAGTTTGACAAAAAAAATTCCTGCTCTAGCAATATTACCTGCCATAAAAATATCAAAAAGTGATCTTATCTTCAAAAAAAAAAATATATCAAAAAGTAGTCATCGTTGGAACGTTATTCTGAACAATGAGAGTTTTAATGAATTAAACACGGATTTAGTTAACATAACAAATAAATAATAGGTAATTGGCAATGATTACAAGATGCAACCTGCACATTAAAGCATTTCCAATTGCAGGTAACATTTGCAAGCTTAGTGGAGTTGAAGCTACACAACATTAGCACTACAGCAAAAATATTCTCTAGCCAAATTCCAATTGGCTCTTTCAGTCGATTGGAACTATTGGAAATTGAATCTTGTCCCTTGAAAGTCATATTTTCTCCACCCGCATTTAGAAATTTTAAAAGACTTGGCAAGTTGACAATAAAAAATTGCTCTAAGTTGGAAGAAGTGATCGGAAAGGAAGACGAAGAATCACAAGCTACAGTTACGGAACCTCTATTTCCTGAGCTAAAGATGTTGATACTCTTAGAACTTCCAAATTTCAAGAAAATGTGCCACATGACGAATGATATAGAGTTGCCCCAACTAGAAAGCATGACCCTTGTGAATTGCCACCAAATGGAGAAATTCTCTTTGGGATCCCTTAGTTTGCCCCGTTTGACACGTGTTTCTGGATCGTTGGACCCTGACCTTGCCACACAGATTTTCTTTAAGAAAGAGGTATGGGCTTTTGAACATTTTTGAAAATCTTCTCTTAGTTGATTAAAATGACTAAAATTAGACGTACTATTTTAAAAAATTTAATTTCTTAGCTTGTTGTTTTTGTAGTATAAAATACACAGTTATTGAAAACATCATCATAACTACCATAACATATAAGTATAGTAATTGTTACAACCAAGTTTGCCCCACCAAAGCTGCTTATATGGACAGCCTACCTTATTACCTTTTCCTTCTTTAGATTTTCCCCTTTCCAAATAGTTTTTGTTTTCTTAATTTCACCATCTAACACATGGTAACACACAGGGGTGGGTGTATACATTGGTGATTTGTTGATTTAACATTTAATGTTCTAAAATGTTCCCATATTTTAAATCATATTGATATTAAAAAAGGATACTAATGTAAATATATAAAAGCTAGAGCAGTCAAATCCTAGTCAAACTCTAACCTTCTTCAAAAGTTTTTTAAATCTTTTACAATTACATATTTAAATTTAATTTTACCAAAGAATATTTATTGGTCAATGTAAAAATTTATTTTTTCTATTTTAATTTTTTAAATATTTTTAATTGGTCAGTATACAAATTTAAATTGTACTCTAAACAAATTTATTTAGCAAGAAAAAATAAATAAATAACCAAAACACTAAAGAGAAATTATTTTTCAAATATTTTGTAACATGAATCAATTTTATATTTTAAAATTAATTTTAATTTCAAATATTTATTCAATTCTTAAAATAGCTATAATTTTTAAATCATAACCATATTAAGTATGGACATTAACAAAAACATAAAGAGTTAGATTGATAAAGTTACAATGAAACTCAACATTCTTTCAAAAATTTTTTGTGTTCAAAAGATTGCCATTTCTCTTCATCTAGAAATATTGACGAATATAGTTACAACTTACTTTACAATTTAGTGAAAGAAACTTGTTTAGCATATGTAGCTTTAGATTCCAAAAATCGCTATTTATTTAACTTTAATATTGATGATAAGTTTTTTTTTTTAGGTTACATGTACATATTCTTTTAATATATTGAACATAGTAAATTTTCATTTATAATTATGCAAGGGTTAGATTTTAAACATGGTTGAAAACTTAAATTGAGTTTTACAAAATAAACATAGTTGTGTTTCGGAACATGCAACCTATCTCTCTTTTTTTTTTTTTTTATAGTGAAGAAAGTTTATCACAATCAAATTAAAATTGTTTTATATTATTGATGTTCACTTTCATTTTGAAAAATATTGCTACATCTAGCAATTATTTTAGTTATTAATGCTATGTTTATTTTAATTTTTTCTTTGAGAACTTGTACCTGTATTTTTTTATCCTCAACAAATTGTTAAATTCAAAACTCATAAATTGTTTAGGTAGTTTAAAAATTATTGTTTGAAATTGGAACTGTGTATTAAATTATTTAAATTAGTTAATTAGTCACCAAACTTTATTTGATGTTGATCAAAAATTAAAAAAAAAGGCAAAAGGATAATGCCGTGGAAAAATGATTTGATTTGTGAATTATTCCACATATCAACATCTAGTATGAATTGAGAGGGTATTCTAAACTCTTCTCTTCTTCTTTTTCTTCATCATTTTAAATACAATTGAATTATTTGCTAGTCGCTATCTCTACCAGAAATGAAGCAGAAGCAATTTTTGTTATTGGTTTCAGTAAGAAATTGATACAGAGAAAATTTGAGATTTGGGTACAAGAGTAGGTAAATGGTTTTGTATGAGAAATTGCTTTATTTTAGTTACTAATAGTATTAAAATTTAAAAAATCTTACAAAAATAATGTTTCATATTTGTAATTTTGGTATCTCCATTACAAATGAAATGGGGCTTGTTCTTAGTTTCAATAAAAATTTTATATACATGCTATTTGACAATTGATTACAAACGTAGGTAAAGGGTTTTGCATAAGGACTACGTTACTTTCAATATCACCAAAATTAAAATTTAATGAACTTTATAATAGGATGTTTCAAATTTGTAATTCCACAAAAATTAAAATACAATAAATATGATTATAGCACAATAAAGTATTTTAGATATATTTAAAACTACGGCTACAAAATATAAACACTCCAAAACTAACCATACTTTTAAACAGAGTAAAAGAGAATATGTGTATGTACACACACACATGTGCAGACACATACATACCCACACACTATCTCAATATTTTTTGGGGGAAAATCTTTTATTTTGGCTGCCATAAGAAAAGCTTTTACAGAGAAAAATTTCCAAATACATCAAGAACACTTATCTCTATTACACAAATAGTATTCTTCACCATAGCAAAACTAACAAAAGCATGGGAAATGCCCATTCAACAATATATTCCAATTATATTTTTGCATGAGAAATTTTGCTCAATGTTGCAACTGTTTCTCTAATTAAAATTACAACATTAGCTAGGATGTTATTTGCTGAACCTGGAATGTTAAAAAACAAAGACTAATTGCTTGCTTTCCAAATATAGTAAACAATAGCTACTAAGATCAAACTTCTCAACTGATCAGTAAATGAGTTGATTTCCAATGCTTTATTTAACCATCTGATTTCATCATTCCAAGCACGATTTCTTTTATGAATAAAGCATAATTGTTGTACCTTCTACCATACCCTTCTAGAAACTCTGCATTGGAAAATTAAGTGATTCATGGTTACAATGGTTTCCTTACACAACTCAACTTATTATTTGTCTGTAATAGTAAACTTTCTTCTACCCAGTAGCCACAGTATGAAGGAATATCATGGCACATATGCTTTTCCCATTATCAACTTGCTCTATCCAACTATGTCTTTGAGAGCTCTCGGTTGTTCTACACCTAATTGAACTATAAATTCACATGATTTACTAGCTAGCAAACATGTTTCTTCTTTAGTTTTTGAGAATGGCACGAAGAGTTTAGGGTTTCTTGAACCAAATCCAAATGCATCTTACGAAACAATACCAAATCCAAACGCATCTTACTAAATAATCACGTAAGCTGTTCATATGCTTGACCCGTAGTTATAATTAAAAAGACATCATATTATGAATATTATAGTTTGAAAGACATTAAAAATTGATTATCAGGATATATACATATTTATACAAAAATGTATATTTTAACTCTTCACTCATAAAATTACTACTTAGGTAAAAAGTCACTTACTTGAAATGCGAATACTTTTCAAAAATATCTTGTATCAGATACCTTCAATAAAATTTAATGAAACCCGAATTAGTTTCTTTTGTCCACAAATAATTTTTCCAAGATATCTTGTATCAAATATTTACAATATACTCCAACAGAAGACAAGAAGTAAAATCTAACAGAATCCTAAATCGGTCCCTTGCGAATCCAAACATACTAATCACGTAAAATTAATTGACAAGCCCAGAAAATTAATTCTTGTTTTTCAAACCTAAACTTTAAGGAAAACAGCTCAAATTAATTCCTATGGATCATAATGCCTATGTTTGTTGACAAGATCTAGGCTAGTTTCACTGTACTATTATTTTCCTCTTTCTTTAATCTTATGAAATATAATTCATAGATGAACTCTTGAAACTTGTCCAAATTATTCCAAATCGTGTTTCCTCCTCCTTGCACCTATTTCAATATTAGCCCTTGCTTCATGTTGTCCACAACTATCTTCCTCTCTCATTTCTCTTTCTGATGTTTCTCCTTCCGATAATGTTAGATAGGAGGGAGAGGAATTAGGTCTTTTTATAAATCTAAAATTGGATGAGATACCCATTGGTTTAGTTATTATATTTATTTATAAGGACCCACTATTTTCCAATAACATGAAGATATTTATTCTATGATAATAACATTTTTTCTTTTTTTTTTAATACAGGAGACATTCTCTATGGGATCCTTTAGCTTGCCTCACTTCACATTAGTTTTTGGATCATCGGATCCTGACCTTGCCACACGGATTTTTTTTACGAAAGAGGTATGGGTTTTTTGTTGATATATTTGAAATTCTTATCTTGGTTGATTAAATATGACAAAATATGACGTATTATTTCTTATCTTATTGTTTTTGTAGTATAAAATGCAGAGGCGTTGAAAACACTATTTTATCTATCATAACATCTAGGTATAGCAATTGTTAGGATTAAGTTTTGTCTCAAAACCTGCTAATATGGACATTCTCTTATTCCATGTTTTTCTTCTTTAGGTTTTCTGCCCCTTTGTAGACAATTACGGTTCTTAATTTCACTACCTAACATATGGTCACACAAGAGTTTTGAGGTTTCCTTCTCGAATGTCTTTACTTTATCTGAGAATTTCTTCCCCTTATGCCATTTCCATCTCCTTACTGAGTATACTTAGCTACATAGTTTGTTTTTGCTCAGCCATAAATTATAGCAGATTTTTTGAAAACTTTTTATATAGTTGACCAACTGGATATCATTGATTATAGAAATAGACTCCTATCCGTTTTCTGTCAATATTTGTGTTGATGCTTGGGCTTTCTCTTTGTGTTTTTGAATATTTCTCCACTCATTCGAAACTTTAATCCAACAAAATGGTGAGCATTTGAGTTTGACTGTATGTATACTACTTACTACCTATATTCCAATCAGCTACATTACCAAACACTTATTTTACATTTTCAAGTCAAAGTTATCTAAACCACCTTCCTCATAAGACATGCACAAATCCTTCTAATTTAATCCTGCACAATAGTGATTTGTTATTTGCATATCCAAAGGAATGAAGTCAGATGTCTATTGATCATCTTAGTAATTGATATGGAGAGAATAAAAGCACTAGCAGTAGAAATGGGATGCTATTTTGGGCTGATTTTATTAATTGAAGTCTTTCACCATAGCTCAAATTCATCGAAGCCTAACTTCTTATTTTCTGCATCAATTTGCAGAAAATTGGTTGACAATCTTTGTAATTACTCTTGTTGTTTTGAGTTGTAGATCAAGATACCTAACTTGCAACACTCCTAATGGCATTGTATTATATTACACAATTTATGCTTTATTCTTTCTTCCGCTTTAGCCTTGAATACTTGATGTTTCTGTAAATTTAGCAGGAGAGAGATAATGCTTCAAACTTCTTTAATGTCTTGCTAATTACCTGGAAGTATCTCTCAGTAGTAACCATCACTATGGAATATGTTATAAAAAATTGATATACATGATAATTGTAAATCTTATCGTTAAGCCGAACAACATAGATGGAGTTTTTAGTGAATATTGAACATGGACTTTAGTTAGTATTATGAAGAAATTACAGGAAATGGTCAATGAATTTGGTTACAAGTTACAACTTGGTTGCAGGTTACAATGGCAACTTGGTGGAGTTGAAACTGTACAACATTAACATGTCAACTGATATATTCTCTAGCCAAATTCCAATTGGCTCTTTTAGTCGGCTGGAACTATTGGAAGTTGAATCTTGTCCGAATTTGAAAGCCATTTTTTCTCCTCCCGCATTTAGAAATTTTACAACACTCTGCCATTTGATAGTTAGAAATTGCCCAAGGTTGGAAGAAGTGGTTGGAGAGGAAGATGATGAATCACAAGTTGCAATCAAGGAACTTCTATTTCCTAAACTAAAAATATTGATACTCTCAGAACTTTCAAATTTGAAGATGTTTTGCCACATGAAGAATGACATAGAGTTGGCACAACTAGAAAGCATAACCATTGTGGATTGCCACCAATTGGAGACATTCTCTTTGGGATCTCTTAGCTTGCCCCCATTGACATATGTTCATGGATTTTTGGAACCTAACCTTGCCACACATATTTTCTTTAAGAAAAAGGTATGCGGTTTTTACTGACATATTTGAATATCTTGAATATCTTCTTTTGGTTGATGAAGTATAAATATCATAAGGACATGAAATATTGAAATTTTTATTTCTTAGCTCATTATTTTTGTTGTATAAAATACACATCTATTGAAAACATCATCTTCTTCATAACATCCAAGCATATTAATCATTATGATTAAGGTTTCCTATAAAGGTGCATATGGACCTCCTTTCTTTTTAGGACTTTCACCTTTTGTTTTTATTGCCCAATTCTAGACAACTTTTTTTAATTTCTTAATTTCACTACCTAACACAAGGTCACGCATGCAACACTTAATAGATTATATAAAGGCACTTTATTAGGTTACATTGATGAATAAGAAAAATTCGTTGACCGAAACACTTAATTCAACATAATAATTTAAATTTTATAAGTTGGATATATGACTAATAACTTATTTATAAGAGTAGATTTATTTAACTTAGTCCCTGATAAATTTATTTCACATCTAGTCTTCTCAAATACACAATCAATGCCAACACATTAAGAACTGAGAATAGCTAGAGTAGTATGAATAAAACTGAATGTTATCAACAGCAACACTGGGAAAGTGCTTAAATGCAAGTATTTTAATTTAATATTCACTATATTAAAATATTTTCGGGTAAAATTTTATTGTTATTGATAAGGACACAAGATTTTCCATGGGAAAACTTCCAAATACCAAAATATCTCTATTACACATACTATTATTCATCTTAACAAAACTGACAGAAACAATTATGGAAAATGTCTCATTCAACAATTAAGTGCCAATTATCTTTTGATAGGTGGAATTTTACTCCATCTTGCTGTTGTTTCTACAGCTGATGTCATAACATTAGCTAGGATGTTGCTAAAGCTGGGATGGTCTAAAATAAAGACTAATTTTTTGCTTCCAAAATCTGGTACACAGTCACTGTTAACATCAAGCATCTTGATTGATCAGTTAATGAGTTCATCTTCTAATGCTCAGTTAACCATTTGACTGTCACTCCAACCATAATTCCCACATAGATAAAACATGATTTTTTGTACCTTTTGTCACATTCTTCCATGTGTTGAAAACAAGTGATCCAAAATTTCCGTAGTTTACATACACAAGTCATTGTTCTCATTCCAATAGGCATTCTCCAGCTTTTTAATCTGTCTTTAGTGGTAAGCTTTCTCCCACACAATAGCAATAGTATAAAGGTACGTCTTGGCAGAGTTTTTTTCCTTCCATATTAACTTGCTCCATTGAACTTATTTTTAGGACCTTTAGTTATTCCGTATCTATTTGAACTGTGAACTCAACTGATTTACTAGCTAGCCAACGGGATTGATTATGTAAGAATAGTATGGAGACACTTAGGTACACAATTTAAATACACGTTCTTCCGCCCTCAATTCACTTAGCTGTACAATCTGATTTTGTACAGTGAAAATATTATAATAGATTACTTTGAGACCCGGACCAACTTCCTTATACGGCACACACTCATCTTTCCGACTTACCGTTGCACAATACTGATTTATTATCTCACAGCATTGCAAGGTTGCTTGTCAAATTGGGGGAGAATACAAGTGCCAAACTAATAGAGGTGGATACCATTTAGGACAAATTTTATTGATTAAAATCTTCCACCACAGCTCAACCTCCTAGAATCCAAAATTTTATTTTCTGCTGCAATTTGATGAAGACTGGTAGAAAATACTTGTAACTTAGTTTAGCTGTTATATGTGATAAATCAAGATACTTGATTTGCAATACTCCCAATGGCATCTCTATTATTTCACACAATACTTGTTTTATTTCTTCCTTCTACTCTAGCCGTGAATACTTAACATTTTTAGTTTGAGGCCAAATAGTATTTTGAACTCCTTTAAGTCTTGCTAATTACCCGAAAGTATCTTTCAGTAGCAACATTATGAAGTGATCATTAGCAAATGGTATATGTGATAGATGTAAATCCTAACATTTAGATGACAATCATTCATGTGCAATATTAGCAAACAACTTTGGGAATTCGTCCATAGCCATTAAGAATAAAAAAGGGAAAATAGATATTTTGCTTTGCTTTTCTTCTTCAGACGCATTTCATAAATAGTACTCTTCTTGGGCATTGTGATTCTATAGGTTGCTTTATATTTGATTATTGAATAGCTAATTGCAAACCCTAGGAAATGAAGAACTATCTAAGCTTTCTTTTCTTTTACTAATTTATTTTGGGGTGGAAGGGCATGTATTGAATTTACTTTGTACTTCAAAAATAATGCACCAATTAAGGTTTTTGCTTTTAAACCTAATTAAGGATCGTATTATCAAACCCGATTGAGGGTTGTGTCTTTCATAAATCCAATCTGATTGAGGGTCATGTATTCAAACTGATTGAAGGTCTTGTTTTCAAATTCGATTAAGAATTATGCTTTTAAAATCCTAGTAAGGATTTTTTTTCATACCTGATTGAGGGTTGCGTCTTTCGAACCCCCGATTAAGGATCTTACTCTTAAAATTTGACTACAAATAGCATTTTCAACCCCGAGTAAGGTCGTGCTTTTCAGTACCAATCAACGTTGATCTTTTCAATTGTTTGATTTGTTTTGAATAAATAATTAATTTTCTAGGTGGTTATCAAATTACAAATCTCATCAAAATAGTAGTAGCTTACCAACTAGAATTTAAAAGAAAAAAAAGAGATAGGTATGATCGGCATAATATCTATGAAGAATTCACAAAAGCATAGACTTTCAGCAATTTTCTAAAGAAAAAATTAATTGCATAGATGGTTGTGCGTTCGCATTTTTATCAGCTTTAATAATATCAAGGCCACCATTTCAACTTTACCTTCATGTTTATAATATCCCCTTACCACATCATACATCAACTATATATTAATAGTTTAGCAATCTCACCTTAATAAAAACACTTTGAGAATCACTTATACAACAAGGAATAACTTCTTTAAGTCTTTTTGCAAGGACAAATGAGTATCAATTGTATCAGAAGTTGTAGAGAGCAATTAGTGTAAAATTTTTCAAATGCATCCTATTTTCAAATTTTGGTACTAAGGTTAGAACTATACGATATAGAAGATAATACACGTATTCCAGTTTTTAGCAATACTGTGAAACTTCTAATAGATCAACTCTTACTACATTTCTATTTTGCTTGAAAAATTCTACAGTAAAACTGTCAACTCCTAGAGTTCTTCTACTTTTAGTACTAAATAAAATCTTTCACTATCTCTTCAAAAGTAATACCAACAATAAGAGTTTGACTCTAATCTTATAACAGTCAGGCTTATCATAGTATGAGAAATAACGGATCTCATTCTTTGTAACAGTTTAGTGGTTAATTCATCTTATGAAAATTACTGCTTATAGACGTTTACAATCATGTCCTTAACCTTTTTCATCTTCATCATTTCATTGAGCAAGAATTTTATTCCTAACTATATGAGTGGCAACTTTTCTATGAAAGAAATATTCTTATCCCCAACCCTTAGATTTGCCTTTAAAAAATTTTCTTTTGATTTGATCAACTCAAGATATTTATGCATTTCATTTACTCTGTTTATTAGATCAACATCAAAGGGATTATTCTACAACACATAGTACAAGTTGACTATTTGCTCCTGCTTTTGCATAACTCTACCAATATTAAAACATTGTTTATTCAGTTCTTTAAGATTTCCTTTTAGGTTTGTCAATTTTTACAAATAAAGACAGGATTATCATCCACAACTTGAGTCCAAGTTTAAATAAGAACTTTATGAAATTTCATATGTCTTGTCTAGAAACTTTAGAATGTAAAAGGTCTTGGCCCAAAATTTGCATTTACTCTTAATATCAAGACTAGTAGATGAGTAACCTAAGAATCTTGGTCCTAAAAGTGCACGGAAATTAAGTGAAGCAGTCTTCATGTGCAAACACTCTACCTATGTGTCGTATATTCTATGATTTTATTCTCTTTTATTGCACTCAATACTCTCTATGCAGTTCTTCAAGACAATTATTGAATTCCTCCTTCACATCATAATCGAAATGTATACTGTCCAATTTCTCAGATTCAATTCTGATAGTACTAAAATCCTCTAGGATTACCTATATTGTAGAGCCAACTTTAGATTTCTATGTGCTTGAATGTGCCCACAGAGTTACCCTCTCTTCAGCTTTATTTTTGCCACAAGACACAGCATATGATTCATTCACTCCTTCAACATAACAAGATATTGTCGACTAATGGATATATATAGCTATATATATATATATATATAATATAATTCACAACCGTAGACCTCCTACATAACCACTATCCTACGAATAGTATTTGGTTTTTGATTGTGAAAGAAAGAACAATATGGAAAGCATCGTATAAGAATAGTATTGATATCTTGGTATGTCACTTTATTTTCTACTACTCAAAACTATGGTAGGTTGAGTACAATCTATCATTTGTACAAGTCCAATTTGCTTTATAGGGATTTTACACTCTAGTATGGAGAATCTTCATGTTAAACCAAAAAAGTTAATGTATCTATCCATAATTTTCTTGATAGAATTTGTTAATGAAAATCTTCCCAGAATGTTGAAAATTAACCTCCAAGTTTGTGCGATTCATTTGTACAATGTCAAGTCAGCTTCAAAAGAATAGTACTTGTACTTCAATTAATATAAATTGTATTTGAATAATATTAACATACAAAATCACATAAACTTGTGTATTAATTTTCTCAAAATATAAATTCTGACTCAAAATCCTAAATTTCATAGTAAAAGCCCTAATTCTAGAAAAAAAAATCTAATTTGATAAAACTTAATCAAAATGATCCAAATTCATATTCAAAAAGTCTTAAAAACATACTGAAAACATATATTAAATTATATGCCATATTAGATATTCAGAGAGCAATTGTCATATTTTATAAATTCATGCACTGTTGTTCCTATGTACTTATTTTATTTGTCTCCATCCATTACAATTGTACTTATATAAAAAGTTGGAGTCTGTTAGATACACCTCAAAAACGACAGCTTCACGTTGTGGTCTCCTGGGGGTTATTCAGATGCTGAATATGGCTTGGCAAAAGATTCAAGGTAAGCATTTATTTATTCATGTTCATTGTGAATATCACTAATCTTGATTAGTTGAAGAAAATGGGATTTTTTAATATACAAAAGTAAATGACTTCATCACCAGGAAAATTTAATTAAATTAATACCTCACACTCTTTGCAGTGATAACATTATAGTTTTTGAGAGACATGATTATTCCTATTGGGAAACTTGGGGAACATTTGAGATGGCTAAGCTTTCGCCAGGAACTTCGTACGGAGTTCTGTTTAAAATAAAGTTGGAAGAGTCCACTTTAGAATGTAGGGGTCGACTAAAACTGGTACTTACTCAATCGGAGGGCATCCCACAAGTATGCACTGAATATTTGGAGCACAAGCCAAGAGGAAAATGGATAGATATTCTTCTTGGGGAATTCACCACAGGCCTAGACCCAATTGGAGACTTGGAATTTTCTCTTTGTCAGTATGATATTACAGGACTACTCATAAGTGATCTCGCAATTCTGCCGAAAGCATAGGGTATTCATGATATTACTATTATTTGTTTGTGAAACTTATTTTTGTGTATTAATTGAGTCATTGAATTTTATTATAGTTATAATTATTTATGCACTTAATCATTTGATTTTATTTGAATATAGGGTATCAATAAATTATGTGGACCTACACTATATATATGAGAACGAACTTAGTCTTTGAAGCAATAATTTTTTAGTTAACCGTCATCTATTATTTTATTTTATTCTTATATTAAACTTCCATCTACTAATAGTCTAAACTCATTTTATAATTGTCGCACTATTGCATCGCGACCCCTAATTACTGAACTCCTGCTCTAATTTTTTTTCCCTTTTTATGTTTATTCACTGGAGTACAACTTTTGCCAAAAGTCTTTTGTCAAAACTTTTGCTGCAGCAATCATTTTTCCTTTGGTCAAAACTCTTCCAAAAATTCTTTGATAACAACGCTGGTTTCCAATTTCATCCCGTTCTCTTTGTTGTATTCAACATATAAGCAGAGGAAGCACCCACGTATACAATAAGAGTAGTTCCTATTAGAAGTGCAGAGATACTCACTAGAATCATGGGAATTTTTGTACATTATGATTTAAACGATATTAGTAACTTTCTGGGAAAAAATTTTTTTGGACTTTTTTCCCATTTAGTTGTAAGAAAATTACTAGCTTTCTGGAGGAAGATTTTAAGTGGACTTGTTTCCCATTTAGTTTTAATTGATACATTTTGTTTTTCCCATTTAAAAAAAAATGTTGCTTGTGTGGTGATATGGTATTAGACTCTTACCTTGTGAGTTTCAATCTTTTCCATAACTAACAAGTATGCTTCCAAATTCTTTAATAATTAAAAAGAACGGCAATGGTTGATTGTTCATTTCAGCACTTGAATTGGAAATAGGCCACAAGCCCTTTTTTATATCCATATATATGTATATATATATATATATATATACATATAGATATGTATGTATTTATTTATGTATGTATGTATAAATCTAATAAGGGTAAGAAATTTTCTTAATCATTATGCATATGCATAACTATTTTTACTTTTTTTTAAATAATTTTTTTCCTTTTTTTTGGGAAAAAATCCCGTACACGAGAAGGGATGCCAACCCAAAAATTTATTAATAATGCAAAAAATAATTTGGAGGGGGCAATAAACCTAAACTCCATTGCATGAGAGAGAAGAAAAATAAACAAGCAGTGCTATTCCCTCATAGTTTAAACTCTAATGTATGGGATACCGCTATTGTCACTACCTACGCGCTAATGTTATCCGAAAGTTGATAATATTCATTGAATTCTTCATCATTTTCCAATGGTAACGCCGCTAACCCATTTGCTACTTAATTTGCTTGTCACCACACATGATCTATCTTAGTTGTAACAAGTGCCTAATTCTTCTCAACAATGTGCACAAAGGCCGCTTTCCAACTTCTCAACAAGGTGCACAAGAGTGTTTGAACGACTTCCACTGCAATGCTAGACAGTTGTTTCCTTTGACAGAGTGTCAAGCTATGTAGCAAAGCTAGGGTCTCTTCCATCAAAATCTCTTGACTGAGTATGCCCCCTCCTATAACTCTATTGAGATGAACACTAGCATCTGTATTTAAATTGAAAGACCTATCTTGAGGCTTATGGCAATAAACCAGAACAGGTTGTCTCATTTTGTTTTGCTTAACTCTGAAGAATTTTGCATAATGTACATCAGTGTCCTCTTTCACCTGTTTACTCGAAATTCGTTTAGCCATTCCCAACAATTGAACATATTTCTCAATGCCCCACGACACCTTAGTAGTTTGCATCGCACTATTCTCATGTCTTGCTGCATTTTGTGAATTCCATAGAAACCAGTAAACAATCATAGGCATGACTGCTCTATCGTTGCACTCCCTTTGGCTGAATTGCACCAATATATGAATGGTGAAAAAATGCAAGAAAATCTCCGCCATTGAAATCCGAATTATCCTGCAACTGTCCTCTATACTTGGATTGCAAATTCTTCATCAATGAATAAGTGCTGTAAAGTTTCTAGCTGATAGTTGCAACAATTGCACTAAGAGGCCAAAGATATTCCATTCTGTTGCAGTCGTTCATCACAACATATGTATCTTGTCAACAACCTCCATCTAAAGAATGAAATGTTAGTGGGTAGCAAAGAATTCCACAATAATTTATATGATACTGCTATCTCCTTCTTTCTCCTGATCATGTTCCATGCGGAGGCCACCATGATATCTCCACATTTTGAGGGCGCCCACATCATTTTTCCCTCTTCAGCCAATTAAAACTGATCTGGAATATTGAGTATGCAACATTGATTGGGAGCCACTGCAGTAGTTGTGCCATATTCCATCCATCTTCATAGAAGAATTCTGCAACCAACGCATGCAGTGGGTTCTCTATTTTACAAACTTGAGCCAAATTGTCTTCCCCTACCCACTTATCAAACTAAAAGTCTACTAAGCCTTCTCCAATGTATCATCTAATATTACGTTCAGCCATCTCCCTCACTTCAATCATTCTGTTCCATGCATATGAAAACTTTCATTTGATGCCATTGAAGGATGTATATGTTGACAATATTTTCTATGCATAAAATCTGCCCATGGAGTAATTTTTGGCTCTAAACTTCCACCATAGTTTCATAGAAAAAGCCTTCGTCACATCTAGCAACGCGCTGAAGCCTAATCCTCCTCCTTCAACTAGGAAACATAGACGTTCCCAAAAGGCCCAATGAATTCCTTTTGAATCCTGGCTTTTATCCCAAAAGAAGCTATTAAACATCCTCTCACACACCTGGAAAATCCTCTTTGAAGGCTGCAAAATTTGAAGCAAATATATTGTGATAGAGTTAAGAACATGTCTTAGCAAAATGATTTTACCTCCCAGGGATAAGAATGTTGTACTCCATTGTTCTAATCTCCTTCGGATTTTGAAATTATTTCATCAAACAAGCAGCACTTTCTCCTCCCTTTTGTTACTTGAACCCTCAAAAATTTAAAGGGCAATATTTGTCTTCTAAAGCCCAAAATTGAATAGACCAAGTTCATCCTACCCGAATCAACTCTTGGTGAAATTATAAAAGAGCTTTTTCTACATTCACTTTTTGACCCATACCTTTTGATATTGGAGGAGCCAATCTCGTATTGCTTCCAAACATGTATGATCATGTTATCTGCAAAAGCTAAATATGGTATCATGCCTCCTATCGAAACGCAAGCCTTCATTTTGTCTCTCAAGATTTAAGTGACTTAATTCCCAATCGTAAGATTCTGCAACTACAAGAAAAATTCTCGGAGATAATAGGTCACCCTGACGAACTCCTCTGGAAGATTTAAAAAAGTTTACTAGTTCTCCATTATTGAGCACAAAAAACCAATTATTTACTAGGATCCAATGTATAAAATTCACCACCTCTTCCTTGAATCCAAAGCCCCTCATCATAAATAGTATAAAGGGTCATTCCAATCTATCGTAAGCTTTTTTCATGTCCAATTTAAGTATCATATTTGGGTTCACATGCTTTTTTGTCAATATCACATATCAGTACTTGGGCCAGCAACACATTGTCTAAAATCCCTCTTCCTAGAACAAAGCCAATCTGCCACGGAGAAATTATGAAAGGCAAGACTTTATTAAATCTGTTGGTTAAGATCTTGGAGATGATCTCAAGACAATTGGTTTGAACTCCTTCCATGTAACCGCTCCCTCCTTCTTTGGAATGAGAACAATTAGAGCACTTGAAAATCCTATTGGTTGTTGTACCTCACTGAAGAATTCTTGAATTGCCAATAATAAATTCTCTCTAAGGATCTCCCCGCAACAATGGTAAAAGCCCGGATTAAATTCATCTGGACCAGTAGCACTGTTAGCATCCAATGATTGAACCATCAAGAAGAGTTTTTCTAATATAAGTTCTTTCATTAATTCATTATTTTCAGCATTAGTGACCTGTGGGAGCTCAAAAGGACAAGAATCCAATCTCAGAGTATTTTCAGCTGTAAATAAATTCAAATAGAACTTTACTACTAACTGGTTAATTCCCTCAATATCTTCAACTTAGCCCTCCATTTCATCTTTTATACGAGCAATAAAATTGCTGCTATGCATCCATGTAACACAAGAATTAAAAAATGATGTGTTTGCATCACCTGTCTGTATCCACTTTTTAGCTAATTTTTGCTTCCAATATTCACATTGTAGGGCAAGTTCACAACTATGAAGAGCCCAAACTTCCACCAATTGTTCTCATGCTATCTCATTTTGCTCCATATCAAATTTTTGCTCATTCTCTTTGAGATTCTCCTCTACCTCTCTTACCCTGTTATTCAAGTGGCCAAATACTTCTTTGTTCCACGCTTTCGATCTACGTCTAGTGTTCATTAGCTTTAGATAAAAGCCCTTCATTCCCCCCGATGTTATCCAATGTTACCGGTTGGTTCCAAGCTTGTAGCACATAAAAGAAAACAAACCCATAAAAAATAAGACAGATTGTAATAGAAAACAAACACATAAAAAAAAAAAAGACTATAATAGATGTCTATGACACGTTCCAACTCAAAAATCGACCCAAAAAGGAAAATGAACCAATATTGTTTGCTTCCCGAAGATTTGGGTGGGCAGTTCCACTGTGTCCGTTTTGCATATTGCCCTTTTGATACTTTCCTAATGCATCCTTTATTCTCAAAGTATGAGGACGCCCTTCATAAATGACCTTTGGAGGATCAAGAAGAGTTTTGTTTGCATTTTGTTGAAATGCTTGCCTTTGTTTAGGAGTACCAACTTTGAAATTTGAGTCAACTTGAGAAATAGGACATTGAATGTTTTGCTCCTCTGCAAAAAGAAAAGCATCAAGTCTATCAAGTAATGACTGCATCCCCTGAAGGGTATATCTGTATTTTTGCATATCATTAAACTCTTTTTAAAAATACATAGTAAATGAAACATCAAGTTATCAAAACACAAATCTGAAAGAATATTGAAACCTGTAAGGTTTGAGAGACTGTGATGCCCTTTCTGATCATGCAATTCAATGTACCATCATGTTGTTAAATCGTAGCATGAAGATGTCTGTGGTTGTGTTGGTGAATTTTGTGTACAAATAATAAGAAAGATTATGAAAGGCAGTAAATACAAATGATAGGCTTTGATGTGTATATCACTTTTCTTGAGGAAATTTGCCCCTAGTATGTTTCTACTTGGGTTTAATGGCAATCTCCTCCAGGAATAACAAAGCCAAAACTAGTATTTCCCATGAGCAAAAGAGAAATAACTCCCAAAGAATGATTAAGAGAATGAAGTGTCTGATGTATTTGGTAGTTTTTGTAGTCTAAGGAAGAATAAATCTTAAGATAATCTAAATATCTCAAACTCTAATATTTATAGAGTTTTTTCAGATTTCTTTATTGAATGTTCACGTCTTTTGAAGACAAATCTTCATAATTCATAACTTTTCATTTGATGACATACAAAAGAAATGGCATCTTTCCAATTCAAAATGAATGAAATCATATCTTGTGGACATTAAAACTTCTTCCTAGGCAATGCATTGTGTTTGTTGGAAAAACTTTTGAAGAAAACTCTTCAAAATTGCAAATAAAAATTATAACGTTCATCTGTTGATGTCAGCCACGGTCCTGACCGTGGATAAAAAATAACGCTTTTCTATTTGTGAGCTGCAGGCTGAGTCGCAGCCTCCCTACCCGCAACTCATGGACAGAACCTTTCTGTCCATGGCCGAGGCATGAGCCATGTCGCGGCTCATGCCACAGCTAAGAATAGAAACATTCTGTTCAATTGTTCAATGTGTAGCGGCTTGAGCCACAGTCTTCTTACCCACGGTTGACTATTTTAGTGTTCCCATGGCCTTGATCTACTAGACTAGCTGCAGTTTGACTTGTAGCTCACTTATATCTAATTTTGCACCATTTAAAGGTATTCTTTCATCACTAACTATTATCAACAATCCCCCACTTAGTTAGTGATGAAATATATTAGAATTCATCAAGATTTATACATATAATAGGTGTCTTTCGAATTAAACCTATTATTATCATAAATATCTCAAAATCATGTTGAAATTAATGGTAAGCTTGAGCTTTTAAATCATAATTCCTAAATAACATGATCATAAAAATTTATGCACATATATCTTACCTTTTTCTCTTAAACTTTCACCGTTAGCTTTAGCACCGTAATAAGGCCTTTTGCTACATGAACACTTACAAAGTTTATTATCCAACCTTGATTGAAGCGGCACAACTCCTTGTGTTCACATAGGTGAAGTTAACTTTTGAAATCTTATAACATGACTCCCTGGCTCTATATCCTAAACACATGTTACTTCATTAAGTATAATTATTATTATTATTCAACCTCCTCTTCATAAGTACTTATAAAATTAGCAATACTTGCCACCATTCAATTGATAACTTGTTCTTAACTATTAAACCTCTAGCGTTGCTATGCAATAGTAAAGGTTAGGTTCCAATTACCATTTGACAAAACTAAAATGGTCTAATTCCCATATCCATTGCTGTACTTTTGACCATATCTCTTGAGAGTTCTTTTGTTAAAGGATTAGCAAGATTATTTATGGATTTTACGTAAACAACTGTTATAACTCCATCCGAGATTAACTGTCGTACGTACTTATGTCTTAAAGCAATGTGTCTAGATTTGCCATTATAAATCCAGCTAAATGCCCTAGACATTGTTACTTCACCATTACAGTGCAAAGAAATGGCTGGCATTGCTTGTGGCCACAACTCTATATCTAGTAACAAATTTCTTAGCCATTTTGCCTCTCTGCCTACTACTGCTAGTTCAACAAACTCTATTCTAGAGTGAGTAATACAAGTTTGTTTCTTTGAAGCCCATGAGATAGCTCCACCACCCAGTTTAAATATCCAACAGAATGTTGATTTATTATCTTTCAAACTAGTTATCCAACTAGTATTACTAAATCCTTCTAGTATTGAAGGAAACTTGTTATAGAACAATCCATAAGATTTTATCCTTTTAAGATATCCTAGTACTTTTCCAATGGCTTTCCAATGATCAGTACTAGGATTATGAGTGTATCTTGAAAGCTTGCAAACAACATAAGCAAATCTAGTCTAGCGCAATGTATAGCATACATCAAGTTACCTATAGCACTAGCATAGTCTTATTGACTGATAGACCTTCCTGAATTTTCTACAAGTTTACTAGAAACATCAAATGGGGTATTAACTTCTTTCATTCCCAAATAATTAAATTTGGTCAACACTTTGTCAATATAATAGTTTGACATAATGCATAACCCCAACTATGCTTCTTAACTTTGATCCCTAAGATTGCATCTACTTCTCCCAAATCCTTCATTTTGAATTTAGAAATTAGATAATCTTTAGTTCCTGATTGTGAGGTTTAGGTACTATCAAAATCAAGCAAAATTCACACAAAAAAGTAATAAAATTTATAACCTAATACCCCTTTCCGCAAGTGCACGGGTCAATTGTAGTAGGGGAAGTATTAGGATCGATCCCACGAGGAAACAATACTTAGCAAGTATCAAAACTACTAACTTGCTCTATTATCTAGACAAATTATCAAACATGTGGTGTGCAAGGCTAAGAAAATTCATATACTTGAAGTAAAACAAATGGAAGAATTTCACAAATACAAGTAAAAGAGTTGAGAATCCACTAATTGTCACAAATATATGATTGAATGAACTAGCACCTCGCTGTGTTAATCTTGTCGTGCTTAGGATTGCAATTCCATATGAAATCAAGACTTTTTTTCACAATGAATTGACTAGAGTTCAACTATTTTCATGATGAACTCTTGTGAAATGCATGAATTGTGGTATTAAACAACCTCAATCCACCTACTTGTACAACTATTTTCATGTGTGTACCACATAAGTTTCATCTACCATTTTCCAATGTTATAAGCATTTCTCAATGTCAAATAATATCTAAATGATTTGCAATAGTTGATCAAGCTAGTACAAATATTAAACCTTGATAGATAAACAAACAAATACAAGTTATAGCAAGTATAATAACATTCAAATCATATAATTAGCTTCATCTTACCCTAAGACAAGTATTTAGTTAAGCATGGAATTCAAAACTTGAAAGTATAAGAATTCAAAGAAGTAATTCATAACAAGTAAGGAAATAAAGAGAAAGAGATAGAAATTCTCATTTCAATGGCTCCAATCATTCATTTCTTCCTTGATTATGATGTAGTACAAGTGAATTCTCCAAGAGTTTTCTTACAAGTATTGAAATTTCCTATAAAACTACAAAGAAAACTAGTAAACTAACCACTTTGGGAGTGCTCCTCCCTTCAAAACATGTCAAAAATGTCTTGCAAGAGCTCCCTATTTATAGAAAAATTCACCCTAATCATCTCACCAACTTACATGGCAAATTGCATGACAAGTTATTTTTAAATCACAAAAATATTTTTCTTGAATTTTGCAATGTTTCCTTAGGTGGTGCAGGGGCAAAGAATCTTCAAAAAGTCATCAAAAGGGGCTGGAAGATAAGCTGTAAGTTGAAAGTGTCATTTTCTAGTCGACATGCATGATATGCGCCTGTCGATACGCGTCTGGTTAGCTGCGTATATTCAGCCTCGTATTGCTCCCAGAAGAAGTCATAATCAGCTTTTTCTCAAAACACAAAAGTTGTATCCCTTTGAATTTTCTTTCTAAAACCACAAGAATTAGGTCATTTAGAATTTTGGATGCAAAGATATGGCCAAAATACTGAGACATGGTTGGGAAAGCTTTGTTCTTTAGTAATTTGGCTTTTTGGCCATGAAGATTTGAGAACTGGATTTTGACGTCCTCACAAAAATTGTAGAGCATCCTCTTATCTTTAAAATTCCACAAGAATCATCTCAATCCAACATTTGTAGCTCAAGTTATTGCCAAAATACAGAAATGTGTCGCTGTTACCGACGTCTAGTTTTGTCCAATTCTTCACTTCCATTGTTTATTTGCATTTCTCTTTTTCTTGTTATGCCTCTTGTGACCATGAGACCTTGTTTTGATATTGATCCTTTAATTTCATGGTGAATTTGTTGATGAGAATTTTTTGAAAGTTGAGCAAACCAATCCTCCAAGTTTGAATATAAAAGTTGTTCTATTGAAATTCTCAATCCAATCATCCTTGAATCTACTATGAATGTGATGACCTTTACTTCAATTGATCCAAATTATGATTGAATGTATAAAACCTGAAAGATTGTACAAAGCTTGTGCATTAATTTGCTCAAAATATAAATTTTGCTTCAAAACCATAAAAATAGGATAAAAACCCTAATTTTTGAGAAATTCTTCAAATGGAAGAAAAATTATGAAATTGAGCCATTTTTATATTAAAATACTTAAAATGTACTAAAAATACACTAAAAATATATATGTAATACTATGCTAAAAAGGTAAAATTATTACTTATCAAACTCCTCTACACTTGAATCATTGCTTGTCCTCAAGCAATTGGAAAATTAAGAGATCAAAACATGATTCAGGGCTTTGAAATAACACATGCCTCATTGTTGAATGCAATTCCACAAGATAAAGTAAATAGGCATTATGCAATTTCTTGTAATGTTTCTAATACTCATTATATCAAATAAAAGAGAAGTAATTATCTCAAGATTGATACTAGTTCAATAAAATTTCATTACCTTACAAAATTTTACAAGAAAATGATCCATATGGTCAATCAAAGTCTCCACACGTCTATGATTTTATTTCTTTTTTTTTCACTTGAGGGAGTATTATTTAGCAAACTAATTGCTCAAGATGAGAATGTCTTTTGATGCGAAAATTGACATTGGCCGATGAAGGTTCCCGGTTACTCAACACCTCAATATTAAGCAACTAGCAAAAACCATTTTTGAGAAGTAAAACTGCCTTTTTACGCAAAGATCGACATTGGTCGATGAAGATCCCTGGTTACTCAACAATTTACTCACTCAAATTGCTATGCATTACTCATAATTCATGTACCGTTTTACGTGAAAGTCGACATTTTTAGATGAAAACTCTCGGTTACTAACCACAAGAACCATTGGAGTAGCAAAAACTGTTTCATTCTTTTTCATTTTTGTAGTATAAATATCCCTTATTACAAGTATTAAACCATATATTATATTCTTGAACTAATTAACCATATTCATCATTTAACATGTAAAATCAAGTAAAGAAAAGAAATTTAAAATCAAACATGCAAAATCAAGATATAATTACAACCATTTTATAAGATATACTTTCTTAAAAACAAAACTCCTAATCACATAATAACTATTTCTTCATATATTTGTAGAAAATATTCAATAAAGGTTGCATATATTATTTCAAAAAGTAAAGAAACTCAACAAGTTCATGGCACAAAGTATGACAAAAAGGAAAATTTTCAAAAAATTTGACCAAATTTTACCAAAACAATATCTTGACACATTTTACCAAAGACCCCACCAAACATAATTCTTTACCTATCCCCCACACTTAAAATGTCACATTGTCCTCAATGTGTAAAAGAAAAGATAAGGAAGAAAAATGGAACAAGAAAACTTCCCTTGTTTGGTACATGAGTCCCAAAAGTTGATATTATTATTATCCATTGATGTCCATTGGCCCTTGTGAAGTTTCTTTTGCAATGGTTCACCATGTCTTCAATTGGTCCATTCTTGCTCTACAACCTTATTTCAAAGCTTCAGAAAAACTCAAAAGCTATGTTAAAGCATGTTTCAATGACAAATAAGCTCAAAAAGTAACATAGCATGCTTTGAAGTAATTGATTTCCCCACACTTAGTTATTGCAATGTAGCTCCAAGGGGTGAGATTTTGATACATATGTTATGTGAGCAAATGTAATGTCTTATGATGAAGTGAAAAGCAAATGAAACTTGTACTTAAATGCCTCAAATCAAAAATTCATACTTTGATGCAAAAAGTTAAAGTTTGAATCATTGAAATGAAACATGAGATGTAATCCATTTGAATGTATTAAAATGGTGTTTTCATGCCCGTATAAAGTTGCCAAATAATCACACAAATCATGCCATAACATTTGCCAAACAAAACCACTCAAAAGCACCAAAGGAGGGCTAAAATTTCATGGATCCGTGGCTCAAGATACATGGATCATACCCACGGATCAAGCAGCCACGTATTTGCTCAACCTCCCAGAAGTTGCAGCTGCAGATTTTGTGTATCAAGCTGATTTTTCAGCCACTTTGAGTGCTTCTTTCTATCATTTAAACCTCTATTTTTGGGCAACTAATTTCATGATCATGTGACCATGTCAACAAAATTTGAATCCATGCATTAAAATCATCCTAAACATCAACACATATGAAATTAGAATCAAGCAAAATTGGCTTCCCTGAAAAATCCTGCACTTCGAATTTCATGATGAACTTGAAATTCAAGTTTTTCCTTTTCATATTTTTTATCAATGTAACACTTCAAACATGTTTCTAAGGTGAAAACAAAGTTATTAACATGATTTTTATGCATTCAAAACATCTAAATTTCAAACTTATGACCAAAATCATAAAGAATCAACTTTGAAGTTAAACAACCAAATGAATAGTTGCTTTTTTCACTAAAAAGCTCAATTTGATTCTTTGCATATTTTGGACTTCAAAATCACTTTGAACAAGTTTCAAATGATAAAACAAAGTTTCTCAAATCCAATTTATGCATCAAAAGTCCATAGATTACAAAATGAGCATCAATGTTCTTAATCAAAGTTGGCTTCATGAATAGTAACCAATGGAATAGTAACTTTGCACTTCCTATGCTTCAAATTGGTTTCACTTGTTCATTTTAACCACAAAATCACTTTCAAACACATTTCAAATGATGAAACTAAGATGTCTAAACCAAATGTACCTTCAAAACACAAGAGATATGAAAATTTGGCATTAAACATCCAAGTTTAAACATGAAACTTCATAGATTGTCATCAAAATGCTTCAAACTCAAATTCAAACTAAACTAATCAAACATACTAACTTAAAAACACACATAAAACATAAAACACACCAAAATAACTTAAAATACCAAAAACATTGGGTTGCCTCCCAACAAGCGCTTCATTTAAAGTCTAGAGCTAGACTTTCCTTCCAACTTTCTTTCATGTAATTGGAGTGTCCCACAAAGGATTTAATACACCTTTAGTGCTCAATTGATTGAGTAGGTAAGAGGTGCATCCTTTGCCTCAAAACAAGTGCTCCCAAGTCCATGATCCATTTTGCAATTGTTACCTACTACATGGAAACACTTAAAAGAACTTCATAGCCAAAATTGGCTATGCCTTTCTCTTGTGTTAGTACTTTTCTCAATACCAATAAAATCAGTGTTACAAGTGAAAGGAATATCATTAATCTCTTCATTTTCTACCTTTGAATTTTCAATTTCTTCATCAAGAACAAGTTCATTATTGAGATTTGTGTGTTCAAAAATAGAGAATAAACTATTTTCTCATTTTGCACATTTTCAATTTCTTTCTCACACACACATGCATTTTCTTCAATTACTTGTTCTTGGTCATGTTCGAAAGTAGAATTATCAAGCATTTCTTCACCATCATCACTTTCATGAACAAAAGAAATATAAGACATGCCTTCCACCCTTGTACTACACATACCTATTTGATCACTAGAATCATGTTTTTCACAAGTTTGAGTACTAATGCTAACATATGAATCATTTTGAATATCACAAGGTTGTACATTAGCTAATATAGCACATTCATGATTTTCATGGTCACCTCCACATGTAGTACAACAAATAACATTCAAATTAGACTTATAGTCAACATAATACATATCATATTTCTCTAGGAAAGCATTTGCTAATTGCTTCCAACTAGTGAAATAATTTGATTCATATGATCTTAGCCAATCTTTAGCTTCATGTACTAGAGTTAATGGAAACAATCTTAATTTTATAGGATCCTTATTTATTCCATTGTATCCATCAAAACTAAGTAGATCAATTAAATTCGAAAAATTGGCTAAATGAGAATAAGCATATTCATTTGGATTTCCTTGAAATTGGTCATATTTAACACTAAATGACTTCCGATCAAATTCATAATCACTTACACTCGTTTCTTGTTCTTGCCTTTGATTTGTAACATATGACATTGAAACTTCCGGCAAGACCTCATCCATATGCATGTTATTGAACATGTCCACCAAGTGTTTGATGAAATGCTTGAATCAACTTTAACCTTTAAATTCTTCCCTTCACCCTAAGATTCAATTAGTACCTACAAAAACACAACACAAGAGATATCAAAACAAGAAAATACAAAAGCGTCTAGAGTAATAAAGCTTGTATTTGCCTTGATATTGCCAAAATTTCTTTGTTTCCCCAGCAACGGTGCCAAAAACTTGATGTGAGGTAGATTAGGTATATAAATCAGAGTGCATATACACTACAAAGTCAAGTAATAAAACCTAATCTCCAACCTTTTACCGCAAGTATACGGGTTGTTGTAGTATAGGAAATTAGGGTCGAATCTCACAAGGAACCACCTTAAATAGCAATTACTAGAGTTTTATCACCTTCTTTATTATCTAAGCAAGCATAAATTTGAACACGTGAGTTGTGCTAATGTCTACTAGACTAGGAGAAAATTTGTATGATTGCAAGATTTTTGTGTATAGGATATAAATGAAGATGTTCTAGAGCAATGATGAGACTAATGATCTAAATTAAGATGTAGTGATTAACTTCTTGCCACACTAAGCTTGCTTTGTCTTAGGGGTGCAATTCCTTTTGTATCAAAACTTGTTTTTACAATTAAATGATTCAATCTATCTATTCTCATGATAGAATTGTTGTTGTGTGCATGAATTGCTTAATTAAATCCTCTTAAGCATAACACTATTTTCATGTGTTAAGACTTAAGCTCAATTACTCATTTTCCATTATTAGGATCAAACTCAATTGTACCCTAACAACTATGGTGCTTTGCATGTGATGGCCTTTCATATACAAAGATTAACACTTGGATAATTGAAAATACACAAGCAAGAAAGGGAAAGGTAACCAACTACAAGCTTTAAAATAGATGCATTAGTTTCACCAAAACCCTAGAATTAAGGATTTAGTTCAACATGATTGTTTCCATATTAAAACATAGGAATTGACAACATCCATCCATAGCAATCAAGATAAATGAAGAGTACAAAGTTAGAGAGAGCTTATTCAATATAGGAATGGCTTCAAGAACTTGTATTCTTCTCACAAGAATTGCTTACAAAAGCTTTTGAACATAGAAACACTCTTAATCTCTCAATATCTCTATTGAATTCTAGCAATTCTCTACAAAATCTCCAACCTAGCACCCTTAACTCTTCACAAATGACTTCTATTTATAGACATGGATACTACAAGTCATTTTCAACTTGCAAATTACATTTAATGAATTGGAATGATTAAAACCCTAGTTGAGGTCTTAAAAGTCTCCACTTGCTTGTCCAATGCAATCTACAACTTGCAAAGCTGGGTACAGTTCAAAAGTGTACAAGAACAGCTGGGAAAGGAAGCAAGTTGAAATCAGCTGCAAATTGACACGCTGGATGCGAATACGCGCCTATCAGATACGCGGCAGTTCATCCGCGGTGCCGCGTATCGTCAGGCGCGAATCGCATTTTCTGGTCCCACTTGTGTAAATTCTTGCTGATTTGTCCTTCTAAGTGTCTTGGTACCTTTTTTCATGACTTCTTTTGGAATGTTGTTGATTTTTCTATTTTTCCTCCCTTTGTTCTTTTTATCAAAGTAATTCTTTTACCCTCTTTTGTTCATCTTGTCACTTTGTTCTAGGCCTTGCTTTGATGTCTGCAAAAATAGATATTAATTTCATCAAAATAATAGTTTTAATGAAAAGAAATCTTACTTCTAGAGAATACACCATACTAAATGAAAACATGTCATTTATAGTAAAAGAAAATAACTTAACTTAAAATATACTAAAAATACCATCTAATATATATATAAATATGTGCAAATGTTTTTCCTTGTCAAACTCCCCCACACTTGAACCATTACTTGTCCTCAAGCAATTAGAAAATCAAGAGATCAAAATAATGCTTCAAGTAGAGAGATAATTCATGTAAGTTCTTCAAATAGTTTAGCCCAAAATTATTCAAGTAAATAATCCTTATGTGATATCTTGTTGTTCTGGTACTCATATTACTTATTTGAGGAAAAAGACAATTATACCAGAATTTTCACTTGTTTAGAGTAAATTTCTTTGCCTTACTAAGTTTTACAACCATAAATGCATATAGTTGATCAAGTGATCTTTACTACTTTATGATTATGCTATAAAAGAGGGAAAATTCTCATGCATTTGTTATGAAGTTGTCTTTTTACGCGAAGATCGATATTTTCTGATGAAGACCCCCAGGTTACTCAACACTTCATCTATTTTTTTAATTTTGCCCACTTGCTTTCTTAAGAAGTGATAAATCATCTTTTTACGCTGAAGATCGACATTTTCTGATGAAGACCCCCGGTTACTCAACAATTTTCACTCTCAAGTTGCTTTTGCTTTTTCTTTTTCTAAGTACCAGTTTGACGCGAAAATCGACATTTTCTGATGAAGATTCCCGGTTACTAAGTACTTTGATAGTAATTTCTTCATTTCTTCTTCTTTTCTTTCTGGCTATTTCCTCTCTTAAACTAATAATCATAATGTATTTTGATCCCTTAATCCTTCTATATTCATTACTTTGTTTGTAAAACCGAATAAAGAAAAGAAGCTTCCTATAAACTTGTGTCCTTTTAGGCATAATTACTTCTTCTTCTCTTAAGAAACTTTCCTCAAAACATGAACATGTATCACATAATAACTATTACCCTTTTATATGGATCAAACTATTTAAAAGGCTACATGTAAATATTTCCTACCACTAGAGGATTTTGACAAGTTTTTGTTTGCCCTAAAAAACAAGTTACGTTATGAAGATAGTGATAGCTTTTCCAAACTTGAAATTAGGTGAATAGAGTAAGTTGACCTAAGTTTCGAAAAATTTTGACGGAGTTTCCCCTATAAATGGATTGAACTCCCTATCAAACATAAGTTACATTTCAATCTTCCCAATCAACTTTGCACTACCACTATGTTCTTAAATATAACTTTTCATACCTTTATTCCCCTTTCCCCCCACACTTAAGCTTGCACATTATCCTCAATGTGAGAGAAAGGCAACAAAAGAGAGACATGAAAGTATGAAAGCACTTAAAACTCCCTTTAACATAGGTTCGAGTAGTTCGAATAAGCTATCACGGGCCTTGAGTAGGTCACTGATAATAAATACCAAATAAAACATATTAGTTTGTGAAACAACTTACTAAGAAACGACAAAGTTAACTGAAATTGTTTGTTAACAAAACACTAAAGAAAATATCCTAATAACTAAGAAGAAGGAGGTTGATCATGTTGGTTGCCCCATCGTTGCTCCAAGGTGTGTAATCTTCCATCTATGGTGTCAAGACGTTGATTGATGGATTGAAAGGCTTCTCTTTGGTCGTTTCTAGATGTGCTGCATTTCTTCCATCAATTGTTGCCATTGAGTTGCACGTCGCCTTTGAGGAGCTGCGGTAGACGGGCCAGCTTGGGTAGAGGATGTAGGATCGGCATGATAGGAAGATTCCTCCACATCCTCTTGGTGTTCCCCATGTTGTGTCTCTGATTGGTGCCCTGGAATCTGCTCCAATACGCTTGGGATCCTTCAAATGAAGACGACGAAGGGTGGAGATGGTGATGATATCTGCTTTGGGAATCAATTGGGGAGCCTCTCATTGAGTATCGACTCCGTAGAATTCAAATACCCTAGTTAAAAACCTAGGAAAACCAAAACAAGTCTCTGAGACCTGAGCTCGCGCAATCGTGTACATATAACTGATAATAATACTGGGCAAAGGAATTCGACGAAGATCGTTTCCTTGCCCATGTACCATCTTATCCAATAAATACAAGTCAGCATTTCTAACTTCATTTTTGCTACTTCTTTTAGGCATAACATTATGAGCAAAAATGAAAATGCAAATATGGTAAACATTGTCAAACCGTTTGGTAAATATGCCAGTCCGTTCATAGTCGCCATGGCGAGTTACTTCATCTTGGACCCCGAACCTTCTTTTGGCTGCTTGAATGTTCCATGTTTGATCGTCCCACTTAAATTCCTTTTTGTAGTCTACATCCATCCCCTCATTTCTGCAATGGAGCATCTCCGCAATTCGGGATCATAGCAACACGATCCTTTTGCCCCGAACTGTGGTTTGTAAGTAAGATGAGCTATGTCCCTCCTTGTCATCAATGTTGGCATAAAATTCACGCACCAAATTTGGGTAGATTAGCTTCCGGTAGATTTAGGATTGGATTCCATCCCATTCGTGCAAATAGGTCACTGATTTGGAAGAATTGGTCCACCTCATTGTCCAAGCTTTTCTCTTTGATCAATTCTTTATGTACTCGGGCATTGTACCATTCTTCATTTTCCATGGATGTGAAACGCCGATGTGTCAAATTGGGGAACGGGTTCTTCCTCTTCTTGTTGTGCAATCCTGCTCTACCTCGTCTTCGAGACATGTTTCTTCTTAAAAATAATCACTAAAGTTTAGCTCATAAGTAAAGAATGCAAGTAAGTCTTTTTCTTATTTCTAATTTTCTTCATGTTAGCTTGCATCTAAATATGCTCTCTATTCCTTATTTTTGTCATCCTATGTCTCAAGATGTGGCATTATTTTAGTTTTATGCTCTAAGTTCTCCTTATCCTTGCTTGCTCTAGTGGAGTTAGGATGATTGCCATTTTTCTTCTTTGAAATTGTCCATGTTAATTTGGATATGCTAACTTAATGTAGCTTGATTTTCCTCTTTTGTTCATTCTCACCATGTCTTTTTATGAAAGAATTGAGTCTTAGTTCCACTCTTGTTCTTCACAAAGAAAATCACTGTTCCATTCAAGATTCTTACATTTATTCTTTACATTTAATCTAAACAAGTGTTAACTATGCTTACTCTAGTGCAAATTAAACATGTATATCATAGGAATTAACATAGCATAACACAAATTCTATTTTCTTCCATTTTTCGCATGTAATATCAAAATGAAAATTGAAATTTTAACTTGAAATAAATGATGAGAAATCACCTTGAGGATGATACAAATGCTCCAATGAAGTGCTTAAAGATGGAGATATGTCCACGAATGGCGTTGTTTTGACACCTCAATGAAAAGGGGGATTAGGGTTCTTGGAGAACTTTTGTGAATTTGTCCCCTATTGTGCGGATTTGATGGAGGATCTTGGATGTTGTGTGTTGTTTGTGATGTTTAGAGTGCAATTTTGTGGTGAGATTGAGGAGGAAAGGACAGTAGATGGAGGTAGGATGTGATATTGAAGTGGTATTATAGAGAAGAGGGAGAAGAAGAATACCTGTTCGCGCCTTTGGTTTTTGTCAAAATTTTTGAGCGATTCTGCTGCCTGAGTTCTCGCATATTCGCCTTTGCCTTGCCGCGTATCTCTGTTGAAGCGTATCGTACATACCTCCCAGAAGATGATACGCGGCTACGACACGCATCTGATTGCCGCGTATCTCTGTTGACGCGTATCGTGCATACCTCCTAGAAGATGATACGTGGCTAGTGATACACGTCTGTTCCTTGCATATCACTGTGGCGCGTATCTAGCTTCTTTGCTGATGTTCAGATTGGTTTTTCCCTTCCTCTTCATGAGCAATTTTGTTCCCTTTTTGCTTCTTTCTTTTGACCAAGTTTTTGTTATATATAAACACATCTTTTATATGTTGACGCATGCCTTTCAAAAACATCAAAGTTTTTCCAACTTATGAACACAACTATAAAAACTCCTTTTGTAGTTCTAATAGCTCAATAGAATAGTAACTTTTTCCTCAAAAAGCTCAATTTTATTTCTCTCAATTTTTGAACTTTAAAATCATTTTGAACAAGTTTCAATGATAAAACAAAATTGCTCAAATCCAATTTGTGCATCAAAAGAACATAGATTTACACAATGAATATTAATGTTCTCAATCAAAGTTAGCTCATGAATAGTAATCAATGGAATAGTAACCTTGAAATTCAATGCCTCAATTTGGTTCTCTTGTTCATTTTAATTACAAAACCATTTCAAACACCTTTCAAATGATGAAATCAAGATGTCTAAATCAAATGTACCTTCAAAACACAAGAGATATGAAATTTTTGGCATTCAACATCCAAGTTTAAACATAAAACCTCATAGATTCAATCACAATGATTAAACTTCAAGTTCAACTAAACTAATTAAACAAACTAACTACAAAACACGCATAAAACTTAGAAAATGTAGGAATAGCTTAAAATACCATAAATTTTGGGTTGTCTCCCAACAAGCACTTTAGTTATAGTCAAAAACTTGACTTTTATCCTTCCTTTGTTCATGAATTGGGTTCTCCTAAAGGGTGAATTACTCCCTTAGGCACAATTTGTCCGGTAAGGTAGGGTTTTAAACTTTGACCGTTTACTTTAAAGTGTGTTCCATTTTGGTTCATTACTTCGACCGCTTCATATGGAAAGATTTTGGTTATTTCAAAGGGTCCCGATCATCTAGATCTCAATTTTTCGGGAAACAATTTGAGCCTTGAATTGAATAATAATACCTTTTGACCTACCTCAAATTGCTTTGGAGTTATGTGCTTGTCATGCCAAAATTTGACTTTTTTCTTGTACATCTTGGCATTCTCATATGAATTGAGTCGGAATTCCTCTAATTCACTTAACTTCAACAACCGCTTCCTACCTGCAAGATTTAAGTCACAATTAATAGACTTTATGGCCCAATATGATTTATATTCAATTTCTACCGGAAGGTGGCATGCTTTCCCAAAAACTAGCCGGATATGGAGACATTCCCAATGGTGTTTTATAAGCTGTTCTATATGCCCATAAAGCATCATCGAGCTTCTTTGCCCAATCTTTTCTTGATTTATTCACCGTTTTCTCCAATATGAGCTTTAACTCCCGATTAGCTAATTCGGCTTGTCCGATTTGCTTGAGGATGATAGGGTAATGAAGTTTTGTGCCTGCAACCATACTTTGACAAGAGTGAGTCAACTTGCTTATTACAAAAATGTTTACCTTCATCACTCACGATTGCCTTTGGGACTCCAAACCTTGTGAAAATGTTCTTTTTAAGAATCTAAGTACAACTTTAGAGTCATTGGTAGGTGAAGCAATAGCTTCCACCCATTTAGAGACATAATCAACTGCAACTAAGATGTACTGATTATTAAAGAACTAGGAAATGGTCCCATAAAATCAATTCCCCAAACATCAAATAATTCCACTTCCATAAATGTAGTAAGTGGCATTTCTTGTTTTCTAGAGATGTTACCGGTTCTTTGACATGTATCACACTTGTTTTACATATTCTCTAGCATCATGATACATAGAAGGCCAATAAAATCCCGATTGCCATATTTTAGCTACCGTCTTAGATGTGCTAAAATGTCCTCAGTTTCTAAATTATGACAATGATATAAAATGCCATTTACTTCATTTTTGGCTACACATCTTCTTATCATGCCATCCGCACAATGTTTATACAAAGTGGTTCAATCCAAAAATAACTTTTAACATCATGCATGAACTTTTTCTTTTTATGATGATTGAAATCCTTAGGTATTACACCTCCTACTATATAATTTACAATATCAGGCATACCATGGAGATTGTGTAATAGCCATTACCCATTCGTCCAGAAAATCATCTTTGATTGGAACTTGATTGTTGTAGGGATGTACTCAAGTCTTGATAAATGGATCCTGCTACCGCATTTTCGGATCCCTTTTTGTCTTTAATCTCCAAATCAAATTCCTGCAATAATAAAATCCATCTTATTAGCCTGGGTTTTGCATCCTTTTTATTTAACAAATATTTAAGAGCGGCATGATCTGTATATACAATCACTTTAGATCCTATTAGATAAGATCTAAATTTATCTAATGCAAAAATAACTGCCAATAATTCTTTCTCGGTAGTTGCATAGTTAATTTGTGCATCATTCAAACCTTGCTAGCATAAGAGATAACATGCAACTTTTTTGTCTTTTCTTTGTCCTAAAACTGCTCCAACCGCATAGTCACTTGCATCACACATCAATTCAAATGGTAGTGACCAATCCGGTGAAGTAATGATAGGAGTTGACACTAATTCTTTCTTCAATCTTTGGAAAGCATCCAAGCATCTATCATCAAAATTAAAAGGGTTTCTTTGCATAATAAATCACACAATGGCTTTGCTATTTTTGAGAAATCTTTGATGAATCTCCTATAGAAGCCTGCATGTCCAAGAAAACTGCGTATCCCTTTTATGTTACTTGGTGGGGGCAATTGTTCAATTGTTTCAATTTTTGCTTATCTACTTCAATTCCATTAGTGAAAATTTTGTGCCCCAAAACTATTCCTTCTCTAACCATGAAATGACATTTTTCCCAATTAAGAACAAGGTTAGTTTGTTCACACCTTTGCAAAACTAGTTCAAGATTATGCAAACATTTATCATAAGATGAACCAAACACTGAAAAGTCATCCATAAATATTTCCATAATCTTTTCAATATAATCTGAAAAATAATGCCATCATCAAACGTTGAAAAGTAGCTAGGTGCATTACACAAACCAAATGGCATTCTTCTAAATGCAAATGTACCATATGGACACGTAAAGGTTGTTTTTTCCTGGTCTTCGGGTGCTATGGCAATTTGATTATAACGGAAATAGCCATCAAGGAAACAATAATACTCATGTCCCAGCTACTTCTTTCTATCATTTGATCAAGAAATGGTAAAGGAAAGTGGTCTTTTCTAGTTACTGCATTTAATTTCCTATAATCTATACACACTCTCCAACCATTAATGATTCTAGATGGAATTTGTTCATCATTTTTTCCTGTTATGATAGTCATTCCACCTTTCTTTGGTACCACATGTATTGGACTAATCCATTCACTATCAGAGATAGGGAAGATAATACCTGCATCGAGCCACTTGAGAATTTCTTTTCTTACCACCTCTTTCATGTTTGGATTAAGTCTCCTTTGCATTTCTACAACGGGTTTGCAATTTTCCTCCAATAGAATCCGATGCATGCATACGGAAGGACTTATTCCTTTTAAATTGGAGATAGTCCATCCTATTACCTTTTTATGCTACTTAATACTCTTAGTAACTTATCTAGTTGTTCACGATCAAGATAGCATTAACAATAACCGGTAATGTTTCATTCTCTCCAAGAAATACATACCTGAGATGATTTGGAAGTGATTTAAGCTCCAGTTTTGGTGCTTGTTCATGTGATGTTGGTAAAAACTCTTTGCTTGATTCAAGGCTCTCGAAGACATCTTTCCTTTTATATGGCACTTGATCATTCAAGTATTCAGCTACTTCTTCAATTTCATCATTTTCTTCCATGAGTTTTTCCTGCCAAAGATAAACACAATTTCTAGAGCATCATTTCCAAGATAGACTTGTGTGTCTTCTTGGGTTGAATCCTCTTCTGCTATGATTGAATAAACTTGATTAGTGAAAGAAGGAAGCTTTTCCATTTCAGTTCAAATTAAACTCTATTTCCTCATCTCCCACTTGGAATTTGAGCTTCCCATTTTTTACATCAATAATGGTACCTGCAGTAGCTAAAAATGGTCTACCAAGAATAATTGGCATAGAAATATCTTCTTCCATATCTAACACCACAAAATCTACTGGAATGTAAAATTTTTGTACTTTGATCAACACATTTTCTAACATTCCTAATGGATGTCTAATAGACCTATCTGCTAATTGCAAGGTAATATTGGTACTTTTTAGCTCATTTAATTCTAATTGTCTTGCAACTGATAAAGGTATTAAGGAAACACTTGCCCCCAAGTCACACAAAGCTTTTGAAAAGTCTACCTTACCAATTGTACACGGAATTGAGAAAGCTACCGAGGATCTTTCAATTTTGGAGGCAACTTGTTTTGAATTCGTGCGCTACATTCCTCCGTTAAAGCTGATGGTTTCATAATCATGCAACTTTCTCTTCCTTGACATCAAATCCTTGAGAAATTTTGCATATTTTGGAACCTGCAAAATATAATCCACAAAAGGAATGTTAATAGTGAAGTTGCTTAAGACCCTTAGTAAACTTTTCAAACTCTTTATCAAGTCTTTCAGTTTTTCAATCTTTGTGAGAATGGGACTTTAGGTGGAATAGGAACCGATTCAATGGATTCATTTTGTTCTTTTTCCTCAAGTTCTATTCCTTTTTCCTTTTCTTCCTTATTTTTCTCAATGTCTTTTCCTATCTCAACACTTGGTTCATTTAACTCTTTTCCACTTCTAAGGGTAATTGCTTGAACATGTTCTCTAGGATTTATTTCGGTTTTGCTTGGTAAGTTCCCCAGATTCCTAGTGTTCATATTTTCCGCTAATTGCCCTATTTTGAAGTCAAGCTCTCTAAATCTTGTATCCATTTTTCCTTCTAACTTTTCTAAACCTTTCTGAATTTTCTACATCATGTTTATGAAATCTTTCATGAGTATCATTAACAAACTTTTCCATTGCTAATTCCAAAGAAGATTTAGATTCGGAAGCATTATTACGTGAAGGAAAACCTGATGGATTAGCAGGGTTTTTGTTCTTTCCACCAAAATTAGGGTGATTTCTCCATCCCTGATTATAAGTATTAGAATAAGGATTACCTTGAGATGGACGATTGTAATTGTTAACATATTGTACTTGCTCATAACATTCGCTTGCATCATGATTTCCACCACAAGAAGTACAACATGCAACACTTACATGAGAGCTTAGCACCATTTGATTTGTTAAGCTATGTTAAAAACTCAAATCAACTTTAGCACTTAACATACTAATGGCATCAAGTTCATACATACCTGCAACTCTTTTAGAGTTACCTCTTTCATTTGCCCATTGGTAGTGATTTGACGCCATATCTTCAATCAATGCTTGAGCTTCTTCGACCGATTTTCCCATAAGTGCTCCACCTGCAGCTGCATCAATATTTATTTTTGTGGGGTAATTAAGTCCTATTATAGAATGTTTGTACAATTAACCAGTCTGGAGGCCATGGTGAGGGCATCTTCTTAATAGTTCTTTGAATCTTTCCCATGCCTCATATAATGATTCTCCTTCGCTTTGGGTAAAACTGGCTTATGTCCATTCTCAATCGTGCAGTTTTTCCTGGTGGAAAGTATTTATTCAAGAATGCTCGGGATAGTTCGGCCCAAGTAGTGAAAGTATTAGGTGCATAAGAATCAAGCCATTGTTTTGCTTTGTCCCTTAGTGAAAATGGAAACAATCTTAATTTGATTGCATCATCTGTTACTCCATTGTATTTAATTGTATCACATATTTGTAAAAAACTTGCCAAGTGTGAGTTAGGGATCTTCCATTGTATTGCCTCCAAATTGCTCTTGTCTTAACATTTGAATTAATGCCGGTTTTAGCTCAAAATTATTGGTATTACCTGGTGGTCGTGAAATACTTGTTTGAGAACCGGTATTATCTGGTAAAGCATAATCACGTAAAATTCTAGGATTTACCTCGGCCATGGTGTCTCTTGGTGATCTTACCTCCGAAGTATCTCCTATTTCCTCCACCCTTGCTTGATTTTGCACTTGTCTTCTAACCTTTCTTGCGGTTCTCTCTATTTCTAGGTCAAATGGCACCAATATTCTCAAGGATCTATGCATGCACTACAAAAACAAGAGACCAAAATGATTAATAGAACAAAGAAAACTTAGATTAATAAAGTTAGTTTTTACTCTAATATTGCTGTGGTTCCCGAGCAACGGCGCCAAAAACTTAATTGTCGAGGTTTAGGTACTATCAAAATTAGGCAAAATTCACACAAAAAAGTAATAAAATTTATAACCTAATACCCCTTTCTGCAAGTGCACGGGTCAATTGTAGTAGGGGAAGTATTAGGGTCGATCCCACGAGGAAACAAGACTTAGCAAGTACCCAAGCTACTAACTTGCTCTATTATCTAGACAAATTATCAAACATGTGGTGTGCAAGGCTAAGAAAATTCATATATTTGAAGTAAAACAAATGGAAGCAATTCACAAATACAAGTAAAAGGGTTTAGAATCCACTAATTATCATTAATACGATTGAATGAATTAACACTTTGCTATATTAATCTTGTCTTGCTTAGGATTGCAATTCCATATGAAATCAAGACTTGTTTTCACAATGAATTGACTAGAGTTCAACTATTTTCATGATGAACTCTTGTGAAATGCATGAATTGTGGTATTAAACAACCTCAATCCACCTACTTGTACAACTATTTTCATGTGTGTACAACATAAGTTTCATCTATCCATTTTCCAATGTTATAAGCATTTCTCAATGTCAAATAACATCTAAATGATTTGCAATAGTTGATCAAGCTACTACAAATATTAAACTTGATAGATGAACAAGCAAATACAAGTTATAGCAAGTATAATAACACTTCAAATCATATAATTAGCTTCATCTTACCCTAAGGACAAGTATTTAGTTAAGCATGGAATTCAAAACTTGAAAGTATAAGAATTCAAAGAAGTAATTCATAACAAGTAAGGAAATAAAGAGAAAGAGATAGAAATTCTCATTTCAATGGCTCCAATCTTTCATTTCTTCCTTGAATATGATGTAGTACAAGTGAATTCTCCAAGAGTTTTCTTACAAGTATTGAAATTTCCTATAAAACTACAAAGAAAACTAGTAACTAACTACTTTGGGACTGCTCCTTCCTTCAAGACATGTCCTAAATGTCTTGCAAGAGCTCCCTATTTATAGACAAATTCACCCTAATCATCTCACCAACTTGCATGGCAAATTGCATGACAAGTTGTCTTTAAATCACAAAAAGATTTTCCTTAAATTTTGCAATATTTTCCTTAGATGGTACAGGTGCAAAGAATCTTTAAAAAGTCATCAAAAGAGGCTAGAAGATAAGCTGCAAGTTGAAAGTGTCATTTTTTGGCCGACATGCATGATACGCGCCTGACGATATGCGTCTGGTTAGATGTGTATCTTCAGACGCGTATTACTCCCAGAAGAAGCCAAAATTAGCTTTTTCTCAAAATGTAAAGGTTGTATTTCTTTCAATTGGATTTCCAACACCACAAGAATCAGGTCATTTTGATTTCAGGATGCAAAGATATGTCCAAAATACTGAGACGTGGTTGGGAGAGCCTTGTTTTTCAGTAATTTGGATTTTTTGCTATGAAGATGTGAGAACTAGATTTTGATATCTTCATAAGATTTGTAGAGTATCCTATTATTTGTAAATTTCCATAAGAATCATCTCAATCCAATATTTTTATCTCAATTTATGGCCAAAATACTGAAATGTGTCATTGTTACCGATGCCTAGTTTTCTCCAATTCTTTACTTCCATTGCTTCTTTTTCCTTCTCTTTTGCTTGTTATGCCTCATATGCCATTGAAACCTTTTTGTGATGTTGATATTTTAATTCTATGATGAATTTCTTGATGATAATTTTCCAATAGTTGAGAAAAATAATCCTCCAAGTTTGAATGTAAAAGTTGTTCTATTGAAATTTCAAATCCAATCATCCTTGAATCCACTAAGAATGTGATGACCTTTACTCCAATTGATCCAAATTATGATTGAATGTATAAAACCTGAAAGATTGTACAAAGATTGTGCATTAATTTGCTCAAAATATAAATTTTGCTTCAAAACCATAAAAATCGGGTAAAAACCCTAATTTTTGAGAAATTCTTCAAATGGAAGAAAAATTATGAAATTGAGCCATTTTTATATTAAAATACTTAAAATGTACTAAAAACACACTAAAAATATATATGTAATACTATGCTAAAATAGGTAAAATTATCACTTATCAGTTCCATTGATACCTTCCATATTAGTTCATATGATAACATATTATCTACATAGAGACATATTATCACAACATAATCTTTGATGAATTTTGAATAAATACACCTATCTGTCACATTGTATCTAAAGCTATTTGATAAAACTACTTTATCAAATTTCTCATGCCATTGTTTAGGAACTTGCTTTAAACCATACAATAATTTAATCAATTTATAAACTTTCTTCTCATTTCCTAGAAGAACATACACTTCAGGTTGCTCGATATATACTTCCTCATCTAAATCACCATTTAAAAATGTTGTTTTTACATCCATTTGATGAACAAACAAATCATATATCGATGCTAAAGCAAAATAGTACTCTTATAGAAGCAATTTTAGCAACTGGAGCATATGTGTCAGAGTAATCGATACCGTCTTTTTGTTTAAAACCTTTAGCTACTAGTCTTACTTTAAAGGTTTGTAGAGAACCATCTGTGTTAAGTTTTCTCTTAAATATCCACTTAAATCCTATTGGTTTGTAGCTAGAAGGTAAGTTACATAATATCCAAATACCATTTGCCACAAGAGAATCCATTTCATCTTCAATTGCCTTTTTCCAAAAGGTCGAGTCTCTAGAAGCTAAAGCTTCTTTATATGTCTTAGGCTCTAAAATGTAGAATCATAGGTATTTTATTAAATACCTTATCTCTCCTTCCTTCAACTAAAAATATTATACATTGTGAAGAAATAAAATCTAGATCTAATTCGTCTCTTCTCTAGCTCTTTTACTTCTCCAAGGTTCTTTAGGAGGTTCACCAACTTTATGTTTGTTTATTGAAGAAAAATTAGAATCCATCTCAATATCTTGTGGTGATAAATTAACTGTGGGTTTCGTTGAATCATTTAGAAAACTAGTTTCTAAGAATTCAACATCTCTAAACTCTATTATAACATTTGACTCTATATCTAAAAGTCTATATGCCATAGAACTTTTAGCATATCCCACAAAGATACTTTTAATGGCTCTTGGTCCTAATTTTGTCCTTCTAGAATTAGAAACTCTATAATAGGCTAGATAACTCAAATTAGGTCTCCTTCCTTTGCATAATTCATAAGGTGAAACCTTAAACTTCTTTGATGATATTCTATTGTGCACATGACAAGCTGTTATTAACGCCTCTTCCCAAAGATTGAATGGCAACTTAGCATGCATTAGCATTGCATTAACCATATTGACCAATGTCCTATTATTTCTTTCAACTATTCCATTTTGTTGAGGAGTATTATCGCGTCCTAAAAAATCGTAAAAGTAAAGGTACTAGTGGGGTCGTTGACTGTCACATCCCAAAAAGACAGTCCAGTCCAGTGACCTCCTTTGAAAAGATAGATTTTGAAAAAATTGTGCGTGTATGATAAAAATCGAGTTTTTAGTAAAAAATGTATTTTTAGAAAAAATAGTATCTTAAAAGAAAGTAAGGCCGAGACTAAAAATGCGACAGTTTTGGCCAACTGATTTTTGAAAAAGGGTTTTATTTTAAAAGAAAATGGAGTTGCCACTTGGTACTGAGTTTGGGTGTACCAAGTCACTCGAAAAAATCATTTAACAAAACAAAAGTAAAATTTTAGAAAAAATCATTTACAACCCTTTTTCGACTCCGGTCTATGGAAAAAACAAGAGAAAAAGGTCCGGGAGTCACATTTGAAGAAAGGGAAGGCAAAGGCTCGCGCCTAAGGCACCATTTCTACCTAGTCGAGGCTAGTTGCGAGGTTTAATCAAAATTTTCTAAATTAACCCTAAGTTTTATCGTGTTCGGATATATCTAAATGAATGCAAATCCTAAGTTTATATGTGAAAATCGAGAGGGTCGAAATGTTCCGTCAAGGTTTGGTCAGAATTATCATATTAATTGCGAAACCCGAATCGAGACCTCGAAGGAGTCACGAGTGTCCATGCAAAATGCGATGCGAAAAGAAAAGAAAATAATAATAATAATAATAATAATAATAATAATAATAATAATAATAATAATAATAATAATAATAATAATAATAATAATAATAATAATAAGTGAAGAAAGAAAGTGGACATGCAACATGACGAGTACGGGGGACTAATATCTCGTGATTAAATATTCCTACTCACGGAGGGGGGAAACGGCATGTACGCCACCGCTTCCCACATGAGTAGACCACTATCTCTAGTCGAATCACACAAATGTCTTAAAAGTCTAAGTGAAATACAACTTAAATCTCATGCATTTAAAGATGTGTCAAAATAATAATAATAATAAAATTATACCAAATGGAAAGAAAACTAAAATGTGTGAAGTGAGATGTAAAATGCATACGAGTGTACCTAACACTAAAATGCTTAAGGGTAGCATTGGACTAGCCATTTCTAGAGATTCCCACGAGTGTTGGACTAGCGGGAAAGCGATAAGACCACGATTAGCGTTGGACCAGTGTGGTAACAAAATAATAAAACTGATAAAGCATATAAATAAATAAACATACGAAAGCACACAAACATACAAAGACATATTAGAGCACGTAAGAGCACATAACACATAAACATAATATCCAGATGCAAGAATCCTAAGGAAAGCAATAAAAACAAATAAGCACATAAGCACGTAAAAACAAATAAGCCCTAACTATTACACCGGGGGTTTAATTACAATTTTTAGGGGTGAAAAAGTAAAACTACCTATCTATTACATTTATCTATCTAAACACACAATTTTGTTAAAATATAAGCAATGTAGCCTAACTATTACATTGACTAGCTAAATACGAAAATATTACATTTTTATCAAAATAATAATAAAGAAATAATAAGATTAAAAATAAAATCGCATGAAAGAAATAAATACACAAAGAGCATGCCAAATAGGAAATATGTGAATAAAATGCATAAAAATCGCATAAGGCACATTGGAGCACATAAAAGAGAGATTAATAAGGGATAGGGATACCTCTCGAAAACCCAGTACAAATACTACTCAAAATGAGCAAACGAGTCGAGGCACCTCGGTATAAACAACCAAGGTCTAGAATATATAACTATTGACAAATTGAGGTAAAAATAAATTCTGGCAACTAAGGGGCCAAAATAAAACTTTATAAAATGTACGGGGTAATTGGACATTCACGAAAGTCTAAGGGGTTGAAATGCAAAATCAAAGTAAATTTGGGGACAAAACAATAAATTTCTAAAAAGTGGAGAACACAATTGCATTTAATTAAGGAGTTTATAGAAACAAACGAAACTTGGGGTGTCAATATGGAAATACTAAGGGCTTATTTAAATAAAATGAAAATCTTTGACAGGTACAGAAATAATGTTCAAAACCCAAGGATTAAAATGCAAATGTCCATTCTTATAATGTGCAAATAAACGAACAAAATGCAAAAACGTCAAACTAAACAAGGAATCATATTAGTAATTTAAATCACTAATTAACCAAGTCAATTGACAATTTAATTAAATAAAAATATAATAATAAAAACCAAAGCAAACTAAAATCAATTAAAACTAATCAAAGAACAAAATTAAAACCCCCCCCCCCCTCCCCGCCCCCACCCCAAAATGCATCGTCTTCAACTCTCAGAATCCACCCTCTCCCTAAAGCCTTGTTCTCTGTTTCTCCCTCTCTGATCTCTCATTCCCTATCCTCCTTCTGACTTCTCTCTGTCTCATTCTCTCCCTTGTCTCTCCATCTCTCTTTATTCCTTTCTTTTTCCCAGCTATTCTCTATCTTTATCTCGTTCTTTCTTTCATTCTCCCACTCTCCCTCTTTTTTTTCTTCCCAGATTTTCTTTTCTCTTTCACCTTGCCCACTCCCTTCTTTGATTTTTCTTTCTCTTTTCCTTCTCTGATTTTGCCTTCTCTTTCTCTCACTCTCACCGTCTCTCTTTCTCTTCTTGCTGCTTCTGCCTTTTTTTAACTCGCTTGGACCGAAACCTCTTTTCTCTCTTCTCTGGCCTTTTCTGTTTCTCTTATGCTCTGCTCTATTACAAGCGGAAATTATTCCCTAAGGTGATTACTCTTTGAACAAACGGGGAGAGGTGTGATGGTGGTGCGATTTTGCAGACGGGTTTGGTGGAGGAGTAGGTGATTGGTTAAGCTGTAGTGGCGGGTTGCTGGCCAGAGAATAGCAGTTGTTCGGTGGCGATTTGGAGCAGATTCAACGGCTGTATTTATAGAATTTGTGTCTATTTCCTGGTTTTTTTTTTCTTGCAGGTTTTGGGGTTAATATTGTAGGTGGTTTGGGCTATTGGACGTTTGAGGTGGCAGTTTTGCAGGTTGCACTTCGTGGTGGTGGTAGCGCGAGGCAACACTAGTTCGCTGCTGTTGGTTGTTGATGGGGGGTTTTGATTTTGGGCCGTGGTGGTTAAATTGAATTGTTTTAGACTGCGGTTAGAGCTGGGATGCCGTGGCTCTAGGGATTGAATTTGTGGGGATTCAGGACTGCAATCAGTAGGTCGATTGTGGCTGTGTGTGATGTTTGTGATGATCTGAGGATGATGGCAGAAATGATGGTTCAATGGTGGGGATGGTGGAGCTTGCTCTTGGAATTAGGTGGGTTCTAGTGTGATAGGTGGCTGCGATGGAAAGAAACAGGAGGAGGGTAATTGGGACTTTCTGTGAGTTCGTTTTGGTTTCTGATGGTGAGGGCTGTTGACTGAGGAGGGGAAAGTTGTGATTGAGCAGTAGGTTATGGGCTTGAGAGAGAACATTAACGTGACTGACTGGGGCTGCTGGTTGTTTGAGGGTTGTTCAAGAGGGATTGACTAGGTGTTTTGCGGTGATTTCAACATTTTTGGGGAGCTATTGTTGAGTGAGTTTTGGAGGTGACAGGGGCTGTGCTTGGCCGTTGCTATTGATGTGTGATTCTGGTTTGCGATTTTTCTTTTGCAGGTTTGTCAACGACGATGGGAATTGGTGCAGTATGGTGATTGCAGGTGGTTGCGAATTGGAGGATGAATTAGTGATTGGCACCACTATTGCTGGTTTGAAAGAGGGGAACTGCAGGAAACATGGGCTGTTGGTAATGGATGTGGATTGATGAGGGAGTCAATTGTGCAGTGGCCGTGGCTTTACTGTATTTTTACTGGTTGTTTTGGTGTTGCTTTGGGTGGGTTTTTGAGGGCATTTCGTGGATGAATTTATAGACTCTTGATTGTCGCTTGCAGGTCGTTAACAATTAGATTGGTTAATGGTGGTGAGAGGTGATTCTTTAAGTGGGTTTGTGATTAGAATGGGTTGGGATGGAGCTTTGTGATGTTTATTGTAGGCTGATGAAATGGTGTAGAAGGAGAGGAGACGATGCAGAACAACAATCGGGACACAGAACACAAACCCGGAAACATAAACATGAACTCAGAAACAAGAAACTCAAGAACAAAACAAATTCAACCAAAATTCCACATAAATGAGTATAAACAACAAGATAAACGAAGGAAAAATGAAAGAGAAAATGAATCAAAATCCAGAGAGAGATTAAGAACTTACCTTCTCAAGTTTGGAAGAAATCTGATGATGAATAGTGAAATTTCAAGTGGCGATGAACGGTAACAAAAAAATGGAGTGTGTGTTCTTTTGGTGAAAAAATGAGTGCGTTTGATCTTTAAGGATAAAAAGTAGATGTGTTTTTAGGGCTTTTCATTTTTTTTCTCTTTTTCTTTACTGATTAAAGGGGGTATTTATAGCCCCTTGTCTTGGTCTGGTCACCAAGAATGCTATAAAATAAAAAAACGTCACCGGTAATAAAAATTTTAGTTTTATTTTTAAAAAATATTTTTAATTCTAAAAAATTAAAAATTAATGTAAAGAAATGACAGGAGTTTCTAAAATTTTCAAAAAAAAATTAAATTAGATTTCAAAATAAAAGTTAGAGCTTAAAAATGACAAAAAACGCGCTCGAGGTGCGAAATGATGATTTTGCCCCTAGACAACGAAAATACACGAAAAATAGCTATTGACCTCGAAAATTTACCCAAAATTAAAAACAAGTTTAAAACCCTAGAAAATACATTTAGGACTCAAAAAATTGGTGAAAAATGTGTTGAAATATAAAATAACAATTTTGCCCCTGAACAACAAAAAAACACAAAAAATAGCTATTGACCTCAAAAAATTACCATAAATTAAAAATAAGCTTGAGACCCTAGGAAATACATTTATGACTCAAAATTGACAAAAAATTAATTTAAACTGTAAAATGATGATTTTACCCTTGTGATGGTAAAAATACCAATTAAATCTAGAAAAATCATAAAAAATTAAAAATTCATATGAAAATAAAATATGAATTTAAAAACCCCCAAAAGCTGATAAAAAAATATTTACAGATGAAATTACTATTTTACCCCCAAGATTATTGAAAAATTAAAATTTGGCCCAAAAAATGCAAACATGCCCCCAAATATTTGAAAATAAATCGTGTGTCAAAATTTGGTGTCTACAAGTATAAGGTGCGCTTGTTTGATGAATGATGCCATTATCTTCACAAAAAATAGAAAATTCAATTGGAAAATACTCTCCACCTCTATCACTTCGTAGGATTTAGATCTTCATTTCCAATAGATTTTCTACCAAAGTTTTAAACAATTTAAACATACTAAATGCTTGATCTTTAGTTTTCATTAAATATACATATGTATATCTAGAGTAGTCATCAATAAATGTAATGAAATATCTATTTCCTCCTCTAGTTAATTCACATATATCTGAATGTATGATTTCTAGTAAACTAGATATTCTATCATGCTTTGGAAATGGAATCTTAGTCATTTTAGATTTTATGCAAGTTTCCCATTTTCCAAAGTTTGAATTTGAACAATTAATCATACCTTGTCTTAACATCTATTTAATATATTTAAAATTAACATGTAATAAATGATCATGCCATAAACAAATTGATGACTCAACAATATAAGCTAAAATATTTGTTTTATTGATATTCAACTTAAACATTCCATTACATCAGTACCCTTGTCCAACAAATATATTGTTTTTGGACAAGATCAGTTTTCCTGCCTCTATTACATCCTTTAGGCCTTAAGTACTTGCTGAAACTAGATTTTTCCTAATGTCGGGAACATGATACACATTGGTTAAAATCAAAGTTTTCGTGGAAATGAACTCTATTTCAATAGTTCCTTTGCCTTCCAATTTTGACAAGTTGTTGTTTACCATCACAACCATTTTTGGTTCTTGAGCAACTTGGTACTGTTTGAAGTCACTTTTATTCTTGCAAACATGAACCGATGCATCGAATCATACCACCAATCCATGGTTTGGGCACTTGTTAAGTTGCACTCAATCACCATAGTGATTGATAGTCCTCCAACCATGGCAATTATTTCAACAGTTTGTTAGGAAGTATTTTCTATATCATTTGTACCCTTTTGTCCAACATTTGAATCCATTTTCAACTTCTTGAAGAACCTGCACTCATTCTTAAAGTGCCCTTTCTTTCCACTAAAAAACATGACCTGTCTTTCTTGTTAATAGTAGCATTAAAATATTCCTATGTTTTCTTTTTTTGCCAGACTTGTTAGTGTTCTTTTCTTTTGTTATAGTTTCCTCTTCTATTCGAATATGCTTTGCCAATTGGTTTATAGTGAAAATTTCAGAAGTATGCACTAGTTTCTTTCTATAGTCATTCCAAGTTGATGGCAATTTTGCAATCACAACACCCACTTGAAGTTGATCAGACACTACTATACCTAAATTTTTTACTCTAGACACAGGTAAAGGCAATTCATCTACTTGTCTCATATTGGATTTATTGTCTATCATTCTAAACTCTAAAAACTTTATAGAAAGAAATCTATCTGTACCTTGTTTCTCTAACATATACTTGTTTTCTAAGGCCTTCCAGATTTCAATAGGATACTTGATGGCATGGAATAGATCATACAAACGGTCTTAAAGAGTATTGAGAATAAAGCCTCTACAACGAACTTCATATTTTTCTCTCTTCTTTAGTTGTGACTTTATCTCTTCAGATTCATTCTCCATTAGTTCAGGGATCTTTGGCAAGTTTTCTCCTAAAATGTAGGCCACTCCTAACTCCATAAGTAGAAACAGCATTTTGTCCTTCCATCTTGTGAAGTTGGTGCCGTCAAACTAGTCTAACTTGATTATTTCGGACTTGAAGAATTTGTTCATCATATTTTTTGCACTTGTGCCTTCCATGGTCTTCAAATTTCCTCAAGATTGTTGGTGAATTATGCGTACAATAGTAGAAAAGACTATGAAAGGAAGTAAATATAAATTATAAGCTTTAACATGAATATCACTTTCTTTGAGGCAATTTGTTCTCACTATGTTGCTACTCGAGTTTAATGGCAATCTCCTCCAAAAATAGCAAAGCCAAAACTAGTATTTGCCTCCAGCAAAAGAGAAAAAACTCCCAAAGAATGAGTAAGAGAATAAAGTGTCTAATATATTTGGTAGTTTTTGCAATCGAAGGAAGAATAATGCTTAAGATGATCTGAATGTCTCGAACTCTAATATATATAGAGTTTTCTCAAATTTTTTTTATTGAATGTTCATGACTTTTGAAGACAAATCTTCATGATTGGATACTTTTTCATTTGATGGCATTCAAATGAAATGGCACCTGTCCAATTCAAATGAATGAAATCATGTATTCTGGACATTAAAACTTCTTCTTAAGCAATGCATTGTGTCTGTTGGAAAAACTTTTAAACAAAACTCTTCAAAATTGCTTCTTTAAAATTGCTGATAAAAAATTATAACGTTCATCAGCTGAAGTCATCCGTGGTCTCCCTGACCACGGCACAAGTCGCGGATCAGAAATAAGGTTTTTTTATTTGCAAGCCATGGCCCTCCCTACCTGTGGCTCAGGTCTTGGCTCGTGGATAGAACCATTCTGTCCGTGGCTATGGCGTGAGCCGTGTTGATAGTGCACATTTAGATGGTGTTAATTGTGTGCTTTTCTGTAATGTTTTAGTGTTTTACTGTTTTTATGAGTTAACTCTACTTAATTTTATGTTTTGTGTCGTTTGTAGGTATTTTCATGTATTTGGTGTAATTTGGAGCAAAAAAGACAATTTTCGAAAGACTTTTGCTTGTAAGGCATGGGCACGCTATAGCTAAGAAACTAAGTTGTGGAATTAAAGCAGAAATTTTCTATTGTGACTCAAGTTGCATCTTTTGCTGCGAAATTTTGGAATACTAGCAAATTTTTAGGAATCCATTATTTTTTTTATCAATTAGAATCAATTGGATTTACAAGAAAGTATTATTAGGTAATTAGACTTCTATCTAAAAGGGAAACAATACCTTTTTGTGATAGGACTCTAATTAGGATAGAATAGAAAAAATAGGAATAAGAATAAGAGGGGAATGAGCTCTCAATCAAAAGACTCCCTTGTTCTCTTCTCTTGGAGAGGGGCAATCTCTCTCTTTTTCTCTACTTTACGTTGTTTTATTTTTCTCTACTTAGTTTCTTCTCCATTAGAAGAAACTAAGCACTTTTCTAGTCAAAGGAATGTTGAAGAACTGGCCCTGCAAACTGTGAGATCGAATTTATTTTCATTATTTCTTTCAGTTATTGGTATTTGTATATTTCATAGTTTTGGTGCTTAGGATTAGTGTGTTAGATTAAATACTTTCGGCCGAATATTTAGTTCTACCCTTTAATCCACTATCATTTAAAATAGTTAAATCCATAATTGTTTATTTATTTTGATACTTGTGACAACTAGTATAAGAGACACACAATCTAATTTAAATGAACCATTGTCGCGTATTTGTTGATTAGAATTGGGCTTTTCTAGTTTGTATTGCAATTGTGAGATTAAATTCTTCGGTCGTACCTAGGTTGTCTCTTAATTAAGAAAGTAATTAACAGTCATACCTTAATTACCAAAACAGTAAGGAAGAGTTGACTGTTAGATCGTATCAACAAGTTATAACCAATTTATCAATAATTGTTAGAATTCATTCTTGCACCAATGACCAATTGAGAGAAACAGATTCGATATTATTCTTTTGGCTAGAGCTTTGCCAATCTTAAATCCGTTTTGTTTTATTTTCTACAATTCCATTTATTTTAGTTTGCTTAGTTATTTTTAATTACTTCAAAACCCTCCTTTATTTTGGTGAAATCGAAATAAGTAAATCGAGTAATCTCTAAGGAGACAACCCTACTCATTGCTATACTCAAATCATCTTTTATTCAATAGGTTTTTAATATTAATTTTGTACGGTTGACGCCCGTTCAAAATTTTAGCACCATTGCTAGGGATTGGCGTTTTGATTTATTTATTTCTTTTTGTTTATTTTCATCCTCTTAATTCTTGAGTATGGCAGCGAACTTCCAACAATTTGATACGATATTTGATTATCCCTCTACGATAGTTAATGAGGTAAATGATTTTTCATTTGAAAAATCAAATGCTGAGATTACCTATATAATTCGTGAATTGGATGCAGGTGGAATTTCAAAGCAGCCATAGAGAGATTACGGTTCTTATTCCACCATGTATGATCATTATGCAGATATGTACAATCCAAAATGGAGGGATCATATAGGTTTTAGCTATGAGAATCCACGTGTGTATCAGTGAATATGGGATTATCACCAAAGCTTCCAACAGTACAATTTACCATATTCTCCTACTCTACAAATGGCCCAAAATTCTAATTCTAGTATGTTTCTGGAGGATACATAAATTCTCTAGTAGAAGGTCAACTCCAATACCAGCAAAATATAGAAGTCTAAATTCAAAATTTGGTGAATTAAATAGGGCAATTAGCAACTGCAACCCATCGTTTGGTACAACAAAGGTTGGAACAATCATCTTTCCAAACGATTGCGAAAACAAAGGAGGATGCAAACATCATTAGTTTAGCGACTGATGCAAAGGTTGAGATGTCTAAAAAGATGTCCTACATTCCATCAAAAGAAGAAGAAAAGGCAGTCATGATTGAAAATTCAACAATTTATGATGGTAAAAAGGAGACTACAGACGAGATGCCCCCAAAACCATTGAAACATGAAGGGGGAAATGTTGATGATGAAGTGCCTAAACTACAAGATGTTTTTGAACTTAACAACGTAAAGACTACCATCAACAAACATCTTGAGAAAAAGACTGATAAGCTGACCTTGAATTAAGAGTTTGAGGAATATGTTGAAGGCTTAAATGATTAATCGAAATTTCAGCAATCAAGTGAAATGTTTTGTTTTATTTTGCCAATTTCTAATAAGAAACCTTTACCTTTTGTTTTGCAAGCAACAACTCTATTTTTGAAGGCTCTCCATAAAGCCATGAAGAATTTTGACATAAAGACGGATGGATGGGGAGAATATAGGTTGTTGTAATTCTAAGAGCTTGGGTATTCGTTTGAACCTGGTGGATAAGGAAGCTATGCCTAGCCAAAGACACTAAAGAAAGGCGCTATTGGGAGGCAACCCAAATTATTCAGTTTATTTAATGCTATTTTTGCTATTTTTAAGTTGTTTTAAGTTTAAATGTGGAAGTCTAATTGTTTTTATTTTGATAGAAGACTTTTTTTTATAACTCGTACCCACATCCTATAACTGGTGCTTATAAAAGATCACAGTTTGAGAAGTCAAAAGATCTTGCTATATAGAGTGTGGCCACGTCCTACATTCAATAATTGGGGATCACAAAAAGTCAAAAGACTTAATTTCATAAGATGTGCCCATGCCTTATAGCAAGCTCGCAACGGAAATTTGAAGAAAAAGACAGAAGGCTTCATTCTATAAAGCGTGGCCACATCTTACAATCAATACTCAAGGAGTTGGAATGTGGAAAAAAGCTGGAAGACTTTTTCTTTCAGGACGTGCCCACACTTTACCAGTGTTACTCAGGGAAGTTCAAAAGTTAAATGTCAAAAGATATTTTGTTATACAATGTGCCCATCTCTTAGACTTCGAAATCTTCTGTGAATTGGTTCTATGAGGAAAAAAAAAGGGAGAGAAAATCTCTATTTTCTTATTTTCCTTATTTCTTTATCTTTCTTATTTTAATATTTTCACTATTTCCTAATTTCTCTCATTCTTTCTCTTTTTCCCTCTAGCTTTCTCCACCACTGCCTACCTCCTATCTTCTCTCTCTGAAAACACCTCTGCCTACAACCATCTCTCTCCTTTCCCGCCACACTCCTTCTACAACCCACCGCCACCCACTTTCTTTTTGGCCAAACCATTCGCCGACAACAATCTACCACCCATCCCGTGCCTCCTCCTTCTGCAAATCACCTCCACCTATGCTCTGTCTCTCTAGCGACCTCCCTTCTCTTTGTCCCTCTCACCAAAATGGCAACCACCACTATCCCTTTTCCCTTTTCTCTTCTCACTACCACAACTACCACCATCCTCTCTCACTTCCCTTTCTCTCTCTATCTCATGACATAGTCCTTCCCCTTTCTCTACCGAACAGCATCCACCACCATTCCCCTTTGTATCACAACGTTCCAATTGTGGCCTTGCACCAGATAGCTTCATGTACTTTTATACTATTATTATTATTTTTTTAGCATCTTATTTAATTAATTTTTTGCTCTAATTGTTAATTTTGTAATTGAACCATTTGGTTTGCTCATTATTCCCTTCGGATGCTGTTGGATTGATTGTTATGCTGATTGGACTGTTCTTGGATTATCGGGTGATTGATTTACTGCAATGATTAATTCAGTGGTCTGATTCGAGTAATTTAATTGTTAATAATTTATTTCAGATGGTTGAAGGATACATTGTTCGATTATTTCATTGGGCTACTCATTTGTTTGCTAATGATATTGTGTCTTGTCCAGTTTACTTATAGCTCATAGTAGCACCAAATGCGGAAAAAGTGGTCCAATCATCTACTAAGAAGAAGTCCACAGCTCTTGCTCACTCCGCCTAATCCCCCGATGCTTAGTTTCCTTTTCAAAGAAGTCCCCATTACTCTTACTTAATCCTTTATTCTCTTATACTGGGGACAATGTAGAGTCTAGGTGCGGGGGAGGATTTATGCATTTGTTTTATGTTTGGTGTTAATGTGTTGTAGTCAATTTTTAAGTGTTATTTTTGTGCTTTCTTTAGTTGTGGTAGAATTTTTCTTTCTTTTCTTTAGTGATATTCTTGTCTTTCTAATTTCTTAGTAAGAGACAAGCAATGATTAGTATGGTTTTCATTGCTAGTATGAGTATTGCATTTTTTTCTTGACAATTGATTAAAATCACAGTGTGCAAGATTTGGCACTAAAAGTAGCCACTTTGTGAGTTTTTGAGCCTTAGGAGCATTTCATTAAAAAATTTGCTCTATTTTCTTTTGATGAGTGGATTATCACACATGGATGTGACATTCTAGAACTTGCTTTGTTATGCATGTCAAGATCACATTTTATGAAATTTGGTGCAATAAAATGACAAGGGCAATTAGGTTTAACCCTTTTGACTCTCTAAAATACCCACCTTTACATGATACCACTAGTGAACCCTTTTGAGCCTTAGCCTTTTCTTCTTTGACTCAGTCACTAAAATTTAACCAAAACCTTTTGTTTTAACTTCTCTTTCAACCTTGTGTCAAAGAAGTGTCTTGATTTTATTGCATGAAAAATTACAAGCCTCAGTTGCAATGTTGATTGAAGAAAGCGAAATATTGGCAAGTACAAGTATCTTGATGTTATTTATGTTCATGTTCAAAAGAAAGAAAGAAATGAAAAAAGAAAGAAAAAAGAGAAAAATGAAAAAAAGAAAAGAGAAAAAGTGAAAAGAAAAGAAGAAAAAAAATTTGTGAAGTGATGTGTACATATGTGTGGCTTTGTGATGTTGGGCAAAAGCCCTAGATGTATTTGTACTTGTCTAGTTTGCTCAAGTTATAAGGCATTGAAATACCTAAAAATAGTTGTGGTCATGCAGTAAATTTAAGCGTTATTTTTTACATGCATTTACACCTAAAATTTCCTTTTTATCCACCCTTTTGACCCTAGCCCCATTACAACCTTGTTCAAAGACCCTTAGATTTTTGCATTAAATTTTTATTCAAGTGGTGGAGATGTGATATATTAGCAAGCATATGGTAATGTCATTCCGTGATGTTGATATGAGAGTAATTGCCCCTCGAAACATTTTTTTTTAGTGCATGAAGTGAAATCTGGGAGGAAGTTGTTGAATCTTGTATATTTTGAGTTTTGAGAAATTGTTGGGGAAAATTTTCTATTCATGCTAGTATTTGGAATTTTTAATGAGAAATGCTATTTTATCTTATTTGAGAAATGCCTGAGGACAAGCATTGTTTAGCTGTGGGGGTATTTGATAGTGCACATTTAGATGGTGTTAATTGTGTGTTTTTCCGTTATGTTTTAGTGTTTTATTGTTTTTACGAGTTGATTCTATTTAATTTTATGTTTGGTGTCATTTGTAGTTGATTTGGTGTAATTTGGAGCAGAAAAGACAATTTCCAGAAGACTTTTGCTTGTAAGGCGCGGGCATGCTATAGCTAAGAAACTAAGTTGCGGGATTAAAGTAGAAATTTCCTATTGTGACTCAAGTTGCATATTTTGTTGTGAGATTTTGGAAGACCAGCTGATTTTTAAGAATCAATTATTATCTTTTGTCAATTAGAATCAATTAGATTTATATGAAAGTATTATTAGGTAATTGAATTTCTATCTAAAAGGGAAACAATTCCTTTTGTGATAGGACTTTAATTAGGATTGAATGGAAAAAATAGGAATAAGTAAGAATAAAGTGGGGAACACCTCTCAATCAAAACTCTCTCGTTCTCTCCTCTTGGAGAGGAGCGACCTCTCTTTCTTTCACTCTACTCGTTGTTTTATTTTTCTCTGCTTAGTTTTTAATCCATGGGAGAAATGAAACTAAAGCACTTTTCTAGTCAAGGAATATTGAAGGATTGGTTCTACAAACTGTGAGATCCAATTTATTTTAATTGTTTCTTTCAATTATTGGTATTTGTATATCTTTTGGTTTTAGCACTTAGGATTATTGTGTTAAATTAAATATTTTCAGTCGAATATTTAGTTTTATCATATAATCCATAGGTCTTTCAAAATAGTTAAATCCGTAATTGTTTAATTATTTTGATACTTGGGACAACTAGTCTGAGAGATGTACAATCCAATTTAAATGAACCCTCGTAGGGTGTTTGTTGATTAGAATTGGGCTTTTCTAGTTTGTACTGCAATTGTGAGATTAAATTCTATAGTCATACCTAGTTGTTTCACAATTAGGGAAGTAATCAACGGTCGTACTTTAATTACCGAAACAGTAAGGAAGAGTTGGCTATTAGATCGTATCAACAAGCTATAGCCAATTTATCAATAATTGTTAGAATTCATTCTTGCATCAATGATTAATTGAGAGAACCAAATTCGATATTATTCCTTTGGCTAGAGCTTTATCAATCTTGAATCCGTTTAATTTTATTTTCTATAATTTCATTTATTTTAGTTTGCTTAGTTATCTTTAATTATTCCCAAACCCCCCTTTATTTTGGTAGTTATTTTTAATTATTCCAAAACTCCCCCTTATTTTGGTGAGATCGAAATAAGTAAATCGACCAATTCCTAAGGAGATGACCCTACTCATTGCTATACTCAAAATCATCTTTTATTGAGTAGATTTTTAATATTAATTTTTGTACAGTTGATGCTCGTCCACAAGAACAGAAACATTCTATTCAATGAGCCATGGCCTAAGCCGCAGGTATGCTGTGGCTGACCATTTTAGTGTTCCCGTAGCCTTGATCCGTAGCTAGACTAGACACGGTTTGACTTGTGGCTCACTTATATTTAATTTTTCAAACATTTAAGGATAAACTCTTCAATAATTCATCTTTAATTGTCAAAATTCTTTCATCACTAACTATTATCAACCGGTTGCATTGTTAAAACTCTTGATTTGGCATTTTATCAACTTCTCTATAAGTATTAATCCTTGTCCAATGATTTATTAAATAATACAGTGAAAGCGGATGAATTTGTTTTTTTATAATCACCATGAGAGCATGCCTGTAGATAAGCCCTGTGAATTCAAAGTTGGTCATGCCAATAAGTATTTTCCTTGTACCATTTCAATTTTTTTTTCCCGTCAACTGAAAATCTTCTTGGTATTCTAGGTTACTTGATTTCTTTTGTTATAATCCGCCTTTTAATCAATAAAGTCCTCTCTATGAAAAAAATGGTACAATAAACGATTTGGTGTAATTTTGCATGCTTGATTGTTTAGATTTAAATCAACTTGGTCGTTTCCCATTAAAATGTGCAAGCAGCTTCGTAACCTTTAGAATGATGCCTTAACTATGACCAAGTTTTGCAACCTTGACTTTAAACCCAATGTAAATTTTTGGTTTCAGCATTACGCCGAGTCCGATTTTAAACCTAACTTTCTACAAGTATCTAAATATGCACCTGGTCATTTCAACAAGTTTCTACAAGTATCTAAAACATTAGGAGTGATAAAAGCTTAGTTATATTCACAATTAATATATCAATACTGGAAACCTGTAGAAGTCCTTTATTTGTTCTAATTTCACAGGCATTGACCACGTCGTCATATGGGAAGCTTCTACAGCATTTCTTCAATTTGGTGCTCTTTTCACATCAAATATAATTGTCAAAAAACAATTTGTTTGAAGAAATATTTTTGGCTACCTATCCCTTTTTTTATTTCTTAAAAAATGTTAGATTTGGGATAATGTCTTTTCTTTTTTTCCCCAAAAACTTTGCAAAGTCTTAGAGGTTAGTAATTAGGGATAATTACACATACTTCCCTTGGAATTTAGCATAATTATATGAAGCATTCCTCAGATTCTAATAATTACACTTATTTTCTTTCACTTGCAGATGGCAAATAGGGGGATTTAACGAGACTACAAAATATAAACTGTACCCAAACAGTCCCTTATCGGTTATAGGATCAATATAGGTTTATTTTAATACTGTCTAAATACCCGATAAATTCCATTTTATTTTTTTAAACTATTTTTTCCTTATTAATCAAATGCTTTTTTATATCATTTAATTTTTGGTTTGACCTCAATGTTGCTTTTTTCATATCATTTAGTTTGGAGGTCTTGTTAAAGAAATTAGAAGGATTGATAATCCATCACGAGGACAAATGTTGAGAAAATAAAAGAGCCAAAACTATTCAGTCTTTTGCTTTGCTTCGGATGGAAAATTTTTGTTTTCCCTTCTCGACTTTTATTTTTTAATTTTATTAATCCCGAACTTTAAAAATTAGTCAAAGCCAATTTAAGTTTCTAATAGTTGCGTCCTATAATTCCTTTTCTCTTTTTTTATTTGCTGAAGCGGCCCTATGGTGATTTGTGCTTGTTCTCCGGAACTCATTGTTCGGTATCATGCTGAAACGTGAACTTTTTGATTTGTCAATATGCGAATTTTGGGGAGCTGAATGCAGCATGTGAAATCGATGCTTAACGCCTGTCGAATAGGCTTTTTTTGGGAATAGGGGACTAATTATTAGAGGATATGTTTTCTGGTGGAGGAGCTGGCAAACTTCTTGTTATTTTCTTCTGTGTACTAATGAGAATGGGTCCTTAATTTTGTTTTCTGACGTAGGCACTTTTGGAATTTATGTTGATCCATTATATATCTAGGGCCATGAACCAAGTAATTGTGATTATTTTGTGCACATTTGTTCCGATAACCTCAAGCAGAGACCAGAACTCTTCCCCCACTTTCCATCCCATAGAAGTTGCAAATAAATACTATTTATAGCCATATTTTTATGGGTATTATTGGGTATCTCTCCATTACAATTAGGTGTCAATACATTTTCTGCTCATGTTTAGCAATTTTTTGAAGTCATTTAGTGTTTATTCAAATTTCGTAATTTTTTAACTTTTGAAGCATTTTCCAAGGTGGCCTTGCTATAAGATTTTCACAATCAAAATTATTTTATAATTTCACTGTAACACTCTTCTTCCTATTAACCTTCATTGGTTCTTAACTATTCTAAAATTTTCTGCTCTTTACTGATTGGAATTTGATTTGTTCGCATGAAAAGCGTTTGGATTTTGATGGATTGAAAAGTTTTGGGCTAGCATTTGTCAGATTTGCTGAGATATTATACAAAATGTTCATGCCCACAAGACGTTTGTTAAAATGCCTGGATTAAAGCTTTTAGTTCTATATGTAATCCTGGGGAGTTTTGTCCAGCGATTGCGCGCGTGAGATTAAAAGCTTGGCCGCAAGTGATTTAGACTAGAGATAGAGGGAGTAGTCATGGCTGCCGCAGAGAGAGAGAGAGAGAGAGAGAGAGAGAGAGAGAGAGAGAGAGAGCAGTTTGACTAAGGAAAACGACAAACTTTCAAACAATTGCAGAAAAAGTCCCCCGATTTTTGTCCAGTCCTATTTTGACTCCCAAAACTTTGTGTTAAAATTTTCAATTAAGTCCTTCAGGGTCTAAAATTAGAATTAGTTTAGTTAAAGATCAATTAAGGACTAATTAGTTTCCATTTATTTTGTTTAGTTCAATTGGCATTAGATAAGATATTTCTTAGTGTTTGTTTATTTAAGATATTTCTTAGTTATGTTAGTTTAATTATTTTATTTAATTTTAATTATTAGTAAAATTAGATGTTATTTAGTTTATTTGTTTTATATTGTTACTTATGAATTACGTAAGCCCATGATTGGGACATTAAGGAGTTGTAATTTTATTTTTGTTTATTTATTTATTTATTTTGTGTCATTGATTTATTATATATTTTCCTAAAAATGCAAATGGACAAATCAAGAACTTGTTTCGGGTAAACTTTCTGAAGAAGGCTCAGAATTTATATATTTTCTTCTAATCAATAGTTGAAGTATATTTTCATCCATTTGTAATTTATTTGGTGTAATTTAATGCAATTTATATCAAATTAACTAAATTCAAATCTTAAGATTAAAAGAGAACAAACTAAAATCACAATCAATTTTACCAGGAATAGAGAATATTTGAATTTGAATTTGGAGGTTAACCACATATAAGATGGCTAGGCAACCAGCCACTGATTTCATGTATCATTAGATTATATTTTTAGTGAAAGAGAAGAGATGATGAACTTGGTCTTAGGGGTGGCAATTTGTGACACAATCCGAAAATACAACATGAACCTAACTTGAAAATAGCATATTTGGGTTGAAGCTTGGCGGGTTTGCGAGTCAGACCCGACTGACCCGCGAAGAAAAATATACCCAAAAAAAAAACTAATATTTTGTAGCTTTGTTTTACTCATTTACATTCAAATACAAATTTACCCCATTAGACAATTAATCAAGTAAATTATAAGAGAAATTAAGAATTCTATCTAGACTTATGAAGAGTAAATTATAAGAGAAATCAAGCGTATGTTAGCAAATGACTTTGATATTAGAGTGTGCAAAAGATGTCTTTGATCATTTTGTGTGCGTGTTTTAATCTCTTTTCTCTTTCTTCTCTTTCCTTTTTTTTTTCCTTCTTCTCCTTCCTCTTTTTTTTTTCTTTTTTTTTTTTTTGAGTCATGTTCAGGTTGGCTCTTGGCTGGTTGGCGGGTTGGCGGGTCAGGTTCGAGTTGGTGGGTTGGCAGTTATACTTAGGTCTTAACCTGACCTGTCAACCTGAAACTTGACCTGATTGCCATCCCTACTCGGTTTATCTGATCCAAATTTATAACTATGACTGTATCTCTGTTGAGCATATATCTACATGAATTCAAAGGTTCTTGTATACATCTGTTCAAGTTTCTTGAACCTGTATTTCTTTTTACGTCCATTTCTTCTTTTGAACTTCCTTCTTCTAACATTTCGCTCCAGTTTCGCTCTTCTTTATGGTTTTTGAGGAGTGGTGACTGTTAAGAGAGCAGGGAGTAGAGTGGAGATTGGCAATGTTGATTACAACTTTTAAATATGCCTTTTTAGGTTGAAAATTAAACTTTCTTCTTCTGATATTCCACTTTAGTTTTATTCTTCTTTATAGTTTTTTGAGGAATTGGTGGTTGTTTAGAGAGTGAAGATTGGCAATGTTGATTATAACTTTTAAATATGCCTTTTTTGGTTCAAAGTGCTTTCAACTTGCTGCACTATAATAGGTGATTTGTATATTATTCTTTTTGGCAAAGTTTTCTTGCTCTAGATTGTGAAGCAAATTCATCTTTTCTAGTGATTGAAGCATTGACATCAATATGTGATTTTTTCTTGGAATAGGATCATTTAAGCTCTATTCAACTGTTCAGATTTCCAGCATCCCTTGTATGATCCACTTCTTGGTTATGACGCTGTTTGAGGATAATCCTTTTAGGCTGATAAATCCTTAGTTGCAATTTTTTGCTGATGCCAGTAGTAATAAAATGTATGGGACAAATTAAGGTGTTAGCTTTTCCATCCACGGAAGATGTTTTCTTCTTGTAAATGATATCGAGTTTATTTATACTAGGAGCTATGCTACATGAACTCAGGGATGAGAGAATATGGACATGAGTATGAGTGACGAGTTTGACGTGGGTATATCTGGGAAAAGTGGAAATTTTAATTAATTTATGTCATACCCTGAACCATACTCATGTTTGACACAACACGATATGACACGGGTACAGTTGGATTCAATGAAGACTAAGCCTTCAATTGCAATGAAGCAGTTACTTGAGCCTCTTCTAGATCATGTAGACTAAGCCGTATTGCAAGATAATCAATACCACAACATTTCTCCAATTCATATGTCATACTGAAGCAAGATGTTGCTGAAAGGGTGACACGAGAATTCTTTTGATATTTTGCACTCTTGTACTAGTACGCCTATTGAGCAATTAGGCGTAACATTTTCGGTTAATTTAACATGTTTATTGAGCAATTAGGCGTAACATATTCAGTTAATTTAACCCTTTTTCATAATCATGCGCAGTGAGAATTAAATTGTTTCATTATGTTTGGTGCCAAGTAAGCCAATTGCTCTATATTAATATAATGAGTATGCTGAATTGCAAGTGAATATGGGCTTCTTAATTTATAATTTCCTTTCATATCATCTTATCCGATTTACCTTAATAAATTATTTGGTATATATGATCCAGAGCTGCATTCCGGGAATTTTTTAGGCGTATGTGAATTGATGAAAGTCCAATTTGTTTTTCAACATGTTCTACACGGCTTGTGTATTTTTCGTGAGCGTGCAAAATGGGAATGACGGCATTGCGTGCATCCTTGCAGTTCAGCTGGTTTTTGCTTTATCGAGATACAGTTAGAAACGAGAATGAGAAATTTCACGTAAAATATTTGTTAGACTTTGATGCAAAACTCTTTAGGCAAAGAAGTGTATAGAAATCTGTATGTGATGGAAAAAATATGAAACAAGGTTAAGAAAGTAACACAATGTATGACTTGTACCTACATCTCCAGAAAGAGAACAATTAAAGATTCATATTATGGATGTACATCATAATATATAGTACTTTGATTATGGAGTCATCTACAAATGGCATTTGGCTGTTGCATTTAGTCAGTTGCAACTTGAGTTTTTCTAAATTTGGTTGAGTTTTGGAAGTATTAACTTTCAATGTTTGGAACCCAAGAGTGGGTTGTAATGAAAAACCTTTTCTACTTACCTATTTGATTCTCTTGTTTAGCATGGCCATTTCAAGTTGAAAATCCTGTTTCCTTAGAAATGTCCATTCCATTTTTTTTCTAAAAACCCCATGCCTTAACAAAACTTAGAGAAAACCCTTTTCAATTTCAACTTGGAAAGACTAAAATAATAGGATCTAATTTTACTTCTGTACATCTTTCGATTTCATCATCTATCATTCTTTATAACTTAAGATAAATTTACTAATTTTTTTAAATTTATAAAAAAATTTATTTTATTTGTAACTTTAATTAATAATTGTCTATGATTCATAAATCACAAATAATTTAAAATATATTTAAAATAATTTTTTCCTTTTGTTATAAAAATATTCATGATACTAGTTTTAACCTTTATGCAAATGTGTAAAAAATTAGTTGAATTTCTTATTAATTAAATGTAAATACAATAAATAGAAAATATAAATGTTTGATTTTATTGCTAACTTTTTGTAAGTTCTTAATTATATTACTACTGATTGTAAAAAATTTAAAATTTATTAAAGAACACAATTAATTTTATTTTAACAAAAGTATCAATATTTTATAAAAGAAGAAATGTTAGTGTTCTTGTAGGCATAGCACTAACTAAGAAAATAAAAAGGAAATTATGTTTTAGTACAAAGATCTCAAGGCAATTAAGTCAAATAAGTTTAGATTTTGTTACATTCTAATATCCAAATAAGATTATAACCAATTGCAAAAGGAATCTACATTCCATTCTTACTTCGATTATCAAACATTGGATTGAAAAATTTTTTCCTACACATTCTGGATGGAAAGGTATTTTAATCCCACGTACGATACACTGGAATGGTCTCGAACAACTAGGAAAAAGATTTACACAACAAAGTAATCTTTTAATTTCAAAATTCCTAATGTCAAGCCATAGCTTAGTTGAATGTAAAGAATAAGAAGAGAGTAAACGATGGAGAGAAAGTTCACATATCACATGGGGCATTTTTTATAATCAGGTATATTATCATTGCATAAAGAGTTTAATAACATAAATTGAACATTTGATCAAATGTAGCAAATGTCGTTGGTTTAACCTGGTATCATGAATTTAATCATGAAAACTTCTAATTTTTTTGGATAACTTTTTAAAGTATAGTTTTTATTGCGATTTAACCCAAAACATAAAGCTTTTATTCCCACTAAGTAGATATTGTGGTGCAAAACCAATACCAAAGACTTGAGAGCGAAACGAGAATGGAAAATGAATGAAAAGGTTAAAGACGAAAAATCCTACTTGTCTTCAAAATATAAGTAAGGGAATAATAGCTCAGGTACTTTATTCTGCCAAATGAGAGATTCATGGGAATAATAATGGATGGCGCGATTGGCATTGTCAATGGCATTCCACCTTTCTTTGACAACCAAAATTCCGCTTCATTTCCGCTAGTTTAATACGAGGACAAGGTTTTTGGGACTTTTTACCAAAACAAGAGAGGAAAAATTGCATAAAATTCAACAAAATAAAGACTTTCAAGAATCTTGAATAGATAAAGAGAGATATGCAAGAAACAGAGAACAAAGGTAACAACATGGAGGGGAAAAAAAACAGATTAATCAAAACTAGTTACCAATAATAAGCTGCCAGAGTAGACTAAACTATCAAGAAATTGAGGCGTTTCACCCAAAACAAAAAAAAAAAAAGGAATGAATAACACTTGTAAAACCCTAGAAGCTTAAAACTACTTAGTTTCTATGTTATGAATGTTAATTGAAAATTTTCCTTATTAGTTGTTATTGTATAATTTTCTTTTACAATCTAATTTCTTGAATTATTATTAATACATGTTTGATGATAATTATAGGAAAATTACAGCAATTAAATGTTACCAACCAAGCTTAGATATTTAGAAAAGTAAGGCCACCTATTACTTAGATATTTAGGAGATTATGCCACCTAGCACCATGAATGGCCACCTATTATTGGCTTTTACTTTTACCAATTCTTTTCAATTTTTGGCTCAAATTTCCTTGCACTTTTTGCTCCTCTTGGCCGGCCACCATAATGCCCAAAATACTCTTCAATTTCAACCATTTTAAACTACTTAAAAGACTAACTTAATCTTTTCCCAAAAAGCTTAACCTAACTAGAAAAGAAATCCCCTCAAATTTCATCAAATTCTCTCCAAGTTTCAAGCTCAAGTTCTTGCTCAAAGTTGAAAGTTTCTTAGGGACTAATCATTCACTCTTCTTCAACTAAACCCTACCTATTTTGAGGTAAATTCTTCAAGAAACTTCAAGTTCTTTCAAGTTTTAATAGAAGATTTCTTATGCTTTTCTTATGATTTCATTAAGTACTTAAGATTTATGGTTATATTTTGTTCTCTTGTTATATATATGAATATTTATGCTCATGATTAGGAGGTTTCCCCTTGTTTTGATCCTTTCTTTGATAGTAGATTAACTATGTTATGATCTACTTGATTAGTATGGACTTGCATAAGAAGTTGATGCTTTATTTGAGTGGCAAACCTTGGAATTCATGGCTGAAATTTTGACTAGAGTTAGAAGGCATGTTGGTTAGTCTTGTTAGAGGAAAAATTCTGGAAAATTTCAGTATTTGAGGCCTGTTTAGTGGGCTGAAGTTGCTGGAATTTCAGCTTGCAAATCGGCACTTCCTTGTTCCAAAACCTTGAACAAATTTAGCTTTACTAGCTTACAAAATTTCATGCTTTGATAACCTAATATTTCCAAGCTATATTAACCTCGTTTAGGCCAAGTTTTGATGAACATAAACTGATGGAAATTTCAAATTGCTGAATTGGGTGAAGTGACATCAAATATTGAGCACTATAAGCTTAATCTACTTAACCGGTTTTTAGGAAAATATTGTACAATGATTTTGGAACCTTGTTAATCAATTTTAAGAAGAAATTCTTATAAATTTTTGAAGATTTAAACTTGTTAGAAACTTGACTTTTAAATGTGTAAGTGAAATTCTTGACTAGTTTAACTTTACACTTGATTTAGTATGTTTTCACCAAATAACCCTAATTTGTTATTTAACTAGTCTTAAATTAATTAAATATCATTAGTTTGATGTTAATTAGTTTAAAACCATTAATTTACATAAGTATAAGATATTTCAGAGTTTTCTCATTTTAACCTATATTAATTTTGCTAAGTTATTAAATTATACTTGACTGTTACCAATAAATCTTTCTTGGACTTTAAAAGCTAGTTTACCTATAAATTAATTATTTTGGACAAAATTTCTTCTTACACCAACACCTTGAACCCTAATCAATATTTATTTAAACTACCTCTTGAGTCCATAGTATTTAGCCATATTTTCTTTTGGTCCAATTTATAGCGAATGATTAAAGTTTTGCAACTAATATAGTAAATAAAGTGGAAATTAGTAACGAATTTCCAGCATTAATTATTCCTTTTGAATTTAACCTTAATTTTGACACTTAATGAATTATTTGCCCTTAGAACCAAATTACTTTCAAAAAGGAATTTCTTAAATTTCTTTATTGGTTGATTTAGGGTTTTGCCCGGATTCCTTTATTACAACTTCTTGGATTTTCCTTACAACCAATTTACATTTATTTTAAAACTCTAGTTAAACTTGGGTACATTTTATAAAATTCTTTTGAAAGAAAATCCAGTAGGTTAATAAGGCTACTTTTGAATTTTAAGATCCGAGTCTGAACCTCATATATTTTACGAGGCACTTTCTTGATATTTACAGGTGAGTGTTTCCTTATGTGCGCTTGATGCATATTTAAGTGTAAAATTCTATTTTATGCCTAATACTTGTAGCCACGACAATGTGCTATATGAGGGTAAAATGTGTACTTTATCACATCTATCCCGTAATTTGTTACATGCACAACTTCTATCAAATGTGAGTGTACTTGTTTGCGAACTTTCAACTGAACTGAGCTTTCGGGCTAGACTTCCATGGACATACTTCACCAGTTACACCACGGTTAGTCATACTGATATTGAGGAAGATATAAGGTGTTGGGCGTTAGGGATTGTGTTCTTTCCTCTGAGTTGAGATTCCTCAAAGAGGCCAACTCTGGACTGAACAAATTGTTTTACCCTCCAGGGTTGAGATCTCACTCTGAAGTGGAGGTATTGAGCAGGTAAAGGTGCATGGGTGGTTTCGGGTACTATTATTTGATATTTACTTGATTATTGGCAAGGACCTAGTATTCTTTATTGGTCCGAACATTATTGCCTCATGATTATGTACTTGATACTCCCGCGGTTGAGCTTGGTCCTGTGGTTGAGATGTATCATTCTTTGTTTGATCAATCGTTTACTTAACTTGTTCTTATATTGTTTTATGGCACATGTTATTTATTTGTTTATTTTCATAATTGTCTGCCTGTGTGATTGCATGTGTGGGAACCTCACTGGGCTATTATAACTCACCTCTTTTATTTGTTTTCCTTAAACAGGCTCCTATTATTAAGACTGGTGGTCAGGATTCAAGAGTAGTCCTAGTGCATGCTTGACCCAAGTCCTGGCGAGAGCCAGACAGGCAGTCCGCTGAGCCCTTTGGTACGCCTTAGGGCAAGGTGGGGCTGTCACAACACTAGAGATGCAAAATTTTAAAATAGAGATTCTACATGTACATACAATCAAGAGCATATACCTAAATAATTTTTTCTGAAATAAAAAATGATTAAGAGGATTCGAGAAGGGATTTGAAAGGGACTTGTTTCTAGCTCTGGGGTATCCAAATTTCAGAAATTATTATATCGCTTGGTCCGATAGAGAGAAAAGTTGACTTGTTTGTTTACGGATGAAAAACTAAAAGTTGGGAAACATACCTCAATTCCTATTGATCCATGTGGAATATCTGAACTTACTTAGCCTTTCCCCAGCAATTTAGCCATTAATAAGCGGCTGTGTTAAAATAATCCAGAACGGGCAGCATGTTTTCATTTGAAAAAAAAATGATATTTAAATTTGATGGTACAGGCGACTCTTAAGCAATGTTTTGAAAACTGGACTGTTCAATGAACTGGAGGGGGGTCTAATTCAAGGTCAGACCGGTCAGACCAGGATTCAACCTTTTTTTGCATTTTTAATTTAATTTAATGTAGAACATAACAACAAATACTAGATATACTCTACCTTGTTGAACTAGTTAATCCATTAATTATTTGTATATATTCAAATATACAAGTTAATTACTTTATTATATTTGGTAAAAATTTTATGAAATATTTTATGTCTATAACAATTAAATTAATGAAGAAAATGGTATTACAAGTATAAAACATATGATAACTATAAAAAGTAAGTGTATTGGGAAAAAATAAGGATAAAATAGATACTTTAAAATTCACCATCTAAAGTACATTATTATATTTTTAAATATTTTAAATTACAGTCTTGTATATTCTAAATTATTAAATCATATTTTTTGCTTATTTTCACATTCTCTACTTTTTAATACCATCAAGACTTATTTTTCAATGTAAAATTTAAATTTATTTTTAATACCAAATAATACAATTAATTTTGTATATAGGTTGGTTCGAGTATATGCATTTTTAAAATAAAAAATTTCCATATTTTTAAGTAGGTTCAGCATACTCAAATGATTTTCAAATTTCAATTTGATTATCTTACTATTAGTTTAGATCTATTTAGTTTTTTACTTTTTTTTTACAACATCTAATGAGAGATAATTTCTAAAATTTTTGTATCAATCAAGAGTTTGATTTAGAATTTCTTAAAAGATCCTAAACTTTATTTAGAATCGGTTCTCATACTTTAACTTTAGATGTATTCACTCCAAAGAAATTTTATTTTTGACTGTATCGGACCATTGAGTGAGTCAATTTGGACTTTATACAATAGTCTCAAAAATAAAATTAACAAGTAAATCTATTTACTCATTAGTTCTTAATTTAATCAATTATATTCAATTTCCACATTTTCTTTTAATATATCAAGAAAATGTGGATATGTGATGCTATAATAATTGGAATCAATATTGCATAGAAAAACATGATTTTAATAATCTGAACTAATTTTTTATTTTTTTAATAAAGAAAATAACTTTCTACCTGCATACTTTCGAGATGACCATACGTGCTTATTATTAAATAATGATTAACCTAGAATTCAAACATTTAAACAAATGACTTACAAAAATACTAATTTAAACTTTTAATTAGGAGAATGTTTTAGGCATAAATGAATAATTAAACAATTTAGATAAAAGAACTAATCTTAGTAGGAGAGATCTTGGTAGAAGTAAATCCAAATGAATTTGGATGCCAAGATAAAAATGTAAGAATTAATTAATTTCATTAAACATGAATAATAAAGGAAAAAAGAAACTAAGAAAAGTAAGCATCAATTAAATTCATTAAACATGATAAAGGAAATAAAGAAACTAAAAATGCAATAATCAATGCATTAAAATAATTAAACGAAATTAAAGAGAACAAATAAAATGATTGATGATATGAAAACAACAACTATAGCAATGTCCCAGTGGTTGGCACGCCTGATGCATGAGCGGTGGTTTGTTTGTTCGTCAGTCTAATCCGGTTCACGTGATCAGACTGGTTTTCAATGGTTTATGAGCTCCACAGTACTTTTGTTGGTTCGCCGGTCTGATCCGGTTCAAGTGGTCAGATTGGTTTTCAACAGTTTATGAGCTCCACAGTACTTCACACAGAACCAGACGAGAGCCAAGGCCGGTTCGTGGTTCAACCAGTCGAAATGACCGGTCCGGTCTGGGTTCAAAAACACTGGTCTTATGTCAGTTGGAGCATATTTAATAAATGTGGTTAAAACTAAAGAAGTGATTGATAGCTCGTTCACAAAATTACCATTAGGTCTATTTATATTATTTTTTAATGTGCAGAAAATAGCGTATTGTGTAACAGATAGTTTCAAAATAACATTAACGTGATATTGGACTTTTCAATTGAGTGCCTCAAGGAGCAATAATTAATAAAGTCTCAGGTGTTACGTTTTTTCTTTTTTTCACTAGACAAGTGTCACATTTTTAGAAATGTGGTTAGGTAAAATAAGTAATAATTATGAGTCTATGTGTTATTTGGTAAAGTTGTGCATGTTTTTTTTATGATAAATCACGTGTCTCAATTAATACATTGGGACCGTCCACTAAAAATATATATATGTATATATATATATATATACACACACACACTTGCACAACTATTTAACCACAATTAATATTTATCTTTTCTTAAAACTAGCTCATATGATTCAAACAGTGAACCTCTCTATAATCGTCGAAGCTTTCTATCCTATGTGATAGTATTAAGCTTCAAATTGACATTTAATGACAAGATTGGCCAAATTTTAAAATTTTGTCACAATGTGATTATAATTGCATGATATATACTAACTCTAAACAATCCATATGATATAATTGCATGATATATACTAACTCTAAACAATCCATATGATATAATTGCATGATATATACTAACTCTAAACAATCCATATGATATAATTGCATGATATATACTAACTCTAAACAATCCATATGATATAATTGCATGATATATACTATATGATATTTACATTGTGCATTAATGTGTGCAGCCTATGCATTACAATGTACAATGTTTTGCACATTACTGGAAACAATCCCAAAAACAAGCATTAATGTGTGCAATCCATGCATTACAGTGTACAATGTTTTGCACATTACCGGAAACAATCCCAAAAACAATCACTATTGGAAATTGTTCTTTTCCTCCTCTACTTGACCAATGGCTTCCACAGCCACTGTGATTACTTTGGTGCTGTGTTTGTCATATAGGTTTGGAAAAATTGATAATTGAGAATTAACTTAGGATAAATTGCAATCTATCTTTGACGTTGCTTCCCTTTTATCTTTTCAGATATCAACTGAACATATTTAAGATTTCAACTACTTTTCATGCATGTTTTCGCTCTAACTTGTTTGAATTTGATTAGTTTAGCTTGATTGATGGATTTTTTCTCTAAAATTTAGTGGAACTTAAATAGATGGAGCTATCATTATGTAATAGCCCCAAAAAATAATGGATCCTAATAACTTTCTAAAAAGGGTATCATTATGTAATAGCCCCAAAAAAATAATGGATCCTAATAACTTTCTAAAAAGGGTATATTTTGTGCATGGTTCGACAACAGGACGATCATTGTTAAAGGTTAAAAAGTCCTACATTGAAATTTCAAGGTTTGCTATCCTAATATATAAAGTACATAAGTAACTCAATTTATTGTCAATTGATTTTGAGATGAAAGCTCAGAATATTTAACATGGTATTAGAGTTAAGCCTTGAGGTTAAAACTTCACACCGCCATCTAACATTCCACCCATGACGCGAGTCATCTTTCAAATACATGAGTCGGACAAAACTCTCCGTACGCCCTATGTCATCTCTGCCTCAATACTTGGGTTCTCAACTAGCCCTGGGATCTTTCAACAATATGGGCCTGACAAAACACTCCATAAAGCTACATGTCATCTTAGTCTCAATATCTTGAGGCCCTCAACCAGTTTCGGGTTCTCTCCTAGCCCACAGGCTCTTAAAGAAAATTCGAGTCACGTCTAAAAGGGAATTAAAGGATAAAAAGTCATACATTGAAATCCCAAAGTATTTTATCCTAATATATAGAGTACATGGATCACTCCACTCATTGCTAATTAGTTTTAAGACGAAAACCCATGATATTTAATATTTACGTGTAAACGAATCCTTAGCTCTTTCAACAAATACAAGTAATTATAAGATTAATGTCTATTTCTAGATGAGCTAGCATTTAGTAAGTGCAAGGTCATGTTGATTTTTTTTTTTTTGCTGGGGGGGGGGAGGGATTCAAAGAATTACTAGTGCTATTGATCTTATACTTCTTTGTTTTATATTTATATAAATAGAATGTTTTGTTAATGGCTATGTTTGATAAATTTGCACCTAGTATTTGAGTAATGGATCAATTATTAAAATCTTGTTGTATAAACACCAAAACAAAATACAAGATATATATGCAGATATGATATGAAAAGTTATATTAGCAGTTAAGGTATGCATCAAGTTATGGGGATGGGGTTTACACTTACTTAAATAATGCACTTATTTGGGTTTAGGGTTTATATAAATAACCTATTATAGAATAAAATTTATAATAGCGATCATATTACTTGACTATTAACATAAGCATTATAAGTATATCAATAAAAATCTTTTCATTTGATTGCAAGTGTGAACAGGTGTTCATTCTCTCCTTAAAAAGTGAAGGAGAATATATCTTTTGAAGGCTTCAACAGAGTTACAATAGGCAATTTTTATTGCACATCTAACTGATGCCTTTCTCGTGAAAATGGAAATGCATACTTTAATATTAAAATTACATTTAAAAATATAAATCAATCCATAAATTTTTGTTTCGTTATCTTTTCTTGAATGGCTTCAACCTGCAAAGAATCCTAATAATTAGTTTCAATTATTAATTTTTTTTACTTGTAATAATTTTTGTTACCTTGCTTCCTAGATAGTCAATACATAAGTTGGTCTAATACTTGTTATGATACTAAAAACACAACTCATTGATCCTTTCAATGCAAAAGTGGGTAGCTGTTGCTCGAGTGAATTTTTTTTCGTCCACTTACAAGAAGGGTATGTTTGGTTCATAAAATTGAAACTTGAGGCCCCAATTTTATCCAATCCATTCTCAATGAATAAGATTTGACGCTTGGTTCGTATATCGAAATCAAAATCATTCACTTTGAAATTAGAATGAAGTTTTTCATTTCAATATCCTTGCTTGGTTAAATGTCGGAATCGAAATCAGAATCATTTATTTTTGAAGACTTTATGGTCCTAAATCATTTAGTTTTATTGATTAACAAATAAATGATGATGTCTAATAGTAGTTTATCACAACAAAATAATTAGAAATAAAAAAGAAATCAAAGTTGCAAACTTTTTAGAAATGATTTCGATTCCCTCCAGTTTAGTCAGGAATGGAGGAATCTTAAATTTTTGGAAATGATTCTGATTCTCCAATTCCCATTCTTTTTAACCAAGCAGCCTATAAGGGATTCATTTCGATTTTCGATTCTGATTCCCATGAACCAAGCAGCCATGAGTTCCAATTCGAAACCAAATTCCACATTCTTAAGTTGGATTTAAAAAATTACAACGCAAATTTCACGCTCCTAACCCCAATAACGCGTGGATTTTAATCAACTCTACCCTCGATACAAACTCGCGCAGTTCGCGGCTTCAGATTTTCTCTACTTTCTTTCTCCTTTCTCCTCTCTCCCCTCTACTCTTTCTCTGCTTCTAATTCATATCATGATCTTTCAATATATGAATTTCGCATGAAATCTGTGCTTCCTCCAATGGCTGCGCAAGATTAGAAACCTTAGTGTTAGTGAAAGTGTTGCAATCGTCTTCTGCTGAGACTTTTCATTCTTAGTGTTGACAAGACAATGTAGAGGTCGACAGAGCCCCAGTCGACGCCATAGGGGACGAAAATGAGATGGACGTGGACGATACTACAAGCAAGATTGTGAGTTGAGATACCCTATTTTAGTATGAACAAGAACAACCTGCATATGATGGATGGCAAAAATTTCATTGAGAAAACTGGTTTCTTTTTTCGTTTCCAGACTCAATTTCTTGTGAAATCTTGTTTTTTATTTTTGGGAGAAAAATAAATTTAGAGATATGGGAAAGCAAGGACCTTGCTATCACTGTGGTGTAACAAGTCAGTTTAGAAAATTTCGTTTATTTTTCTTTATTGGATTGAATTTAGTTACAAAGCTATTTTTTTTCTGCTTAATCCTGTGAATTTGCTTATGTTGTGTTTATAAATCTAATTTTACACTCCTACGTGTAGTGTCTGCTTAATTTGTATGCTTCGTATGCTTTCAGTGGTGCAATTATCCTCATGACTAGATTCTGTCAGGTAAGCTTTTTAGATAAATAACTAAGATCCTGAAGTGGAATTGCCGATTGTGGTAAATTGTTTCTTCCCTGCGATGCTTTAGAATAAAAAGAAATAGAACCATGGAATTTTATTCTGACTTCTGCTTCTTCCTTCAAGAAGAAAAGTTTGGGGATGAGGAGAAGTAACAATTCTACTTTGATTAAGAAATGCACGGGAGAAAGGAAAAGAAAATTTTATACAAATAGCACACTGGCATCATATATAGTTTCGTGTCCTTTTCCCTGAGCACTGCTTCCGCTAGAAAATCTAGCACCAAGATTTTCTTCCGAAAGGTATATTTTTTTTAGGACAACTATGGACCCAAGAATTGATTCATTTTTTTATTTTTGCAGTAAAATCTAAACAAAGTCTGAGTGCTTAACAAGCCAGAGGGTTTTGAAAAGAGTCCAAGATTATGAAATAATAATTTGTACTATGCCTTCATAAGAAGAAGCCAGCATTGTATTGGTTACAATTTAATGGATATCACATCTTCTGCATGCTGCCTGTTATTTCCTCTTAAGGAATCTATCTTTGGAGATGGTAACTGTATATTAGAGATTAGTAGCTTTTAAAGGTGAGCTTTGAGTTTGAAATTGTGGCCTACAATGGAACAGTTCAATAGGTCACCTTACTTTCCCTCCATCTGGTAATAATTTATTATTAAAGCAGATGCTGAGTGTTCATGTAACTTTTGTGCAGAAGACTTTGGATAAATTTAGTTGGGAATGATGAGAGTGACAGAAGATCACAAGCCATCATGTAAGCAGATAATCGAAAATAATAAGGAAGGGCAGTAAATGAGGAATCAAATTTCTTCTCAATAAGAAATGCATACTATTTACTGGTCAATCAGGTCTTAAGTGGGAAAACTTTTCAATTTAACATATGTTGGCTCTTTAGAACAGTGCCAGCCATTAAGTCACTAGAATCAACGGATGTTGGAATGGTACAATTGCCATGGTCAGCAGTTGAGATGGATGTAAAAGAAAACAAAATGAAGTGCCTTTACTCCCCTACTAAAAGGCCACAATGGCTCATGGACTTGCTCTGGCCAACTTGTGCTCCATCATCTCAGGCAATTTGTAAATGTCATCCACAATTTTAAAGAACTGGATTTTATTTAAAATGTCATAGACTAGGCAGATGATTTTTTGCATGCATAGACTCTTTGATGAACTTTGTTTGAACTTCAATTGCATTGTGCACCTTTGGGTACAAGGGAAATGTTCTATTTTGAATAAAAGTTATTTTACTTGATTTTAAAAAAAAAAAGGTCATCCATAGAGGCAAGTTAGACATTTAGATCCCGTTTGTTTGAAGTACTTCTAGATAGTAGGGTTGGTTTTGCAACTCCAGAGAGCCATTTTTTAGAGACATGGAGGAGGCTATATGCTTCTTGGCATTGGCAACACGATTTCTGTTTCAAGTATAAAGTCGTGTAACTTCGTCCTTCATATAATACATTGATGGTACTGAAAGCAGTACAGTGGCCAGCCATGAGAATTGGTGAAAAAGCAAAAACCAAATGAATCTCTGCATGGTATCATGACGAATGGACTACTAGCTAGTGAGCTTTCCTTCCTCATACATGAAAAGATAAATGGATTTATATTCCAAAGTATTATTAAGGTTTGATGGCTTACATCGTGCTGGCTTGATGCCGTCCTTGAAATTTTCTCTGCAATTGTGAAGTTGTCAGCCAATTTTCTACAAAATAATCTACTATCTCCTTGATGCAAAGTGAAATGGTAGTACTATAGCAAATTTTGTATTATTTTAAATTCCTTTACTGGTCCATGATTTTTTAATTTAAATGGCATTGTCATAATGGTAATCATGTTTCACACTCATAAATTCTCTTTTGTTCTAGTTCATAGATGACCTTATTGTTGCAGATTCTATATGCTTCTAAATTCCCCTGCTAGCCCATGAATTTACGGTTTAAATGGCATTGTCACAATCTGAAATTCTATTTCGCTTCAAAACAGGACTTAATACATAGATGTTTAAAGGCCATGTTTTTCCTTGTTAATTGGGTTGTTAATCACTTTTTTTTTTTTTATTGTTGCAATCAATAATCAAACACTTTAAGTTCTTTCCCTAATAATGAAATCCAACATGTAAACCTTTTTAGGTGGAGCGTTCTATGCATGCATATGGCACTTCTTTATAATGCAGAGTCCCTTGAGGTAAGCTGATAGTGGTTTTCTCTTTAATAAATTGAGTTTAACCTTGCTATCAAGGTTCATGGTTCCATGATAGTCATTCGGTGTATATCAAGACATGTTTGATCATTTTGTGCTACATGATTGGAATGTTCCTGTGCTTCTCTTCGTCTAGTTCAGTTGTTTGGCTTTCATGATTCTGAATAAGATTGCCTTTTGACATTTTTAAACAAATTTATATTTGCCATTGAGTCATAGCCCTAGAAAGCGCTAATGACTGAACCAAATTTTTTTGTTTAACCATTGAGATTGTAGTATGTTTTTGCCATATTTTTATTACTAAATGTGGGTTCAAGGTGTGTACTTTTGAACCCCATGGCTTCATTTTTATTTTTTTTTTGTTTGTGTGGCAGGAAAAAAAAACGTATGTTATTTTTTTCTAGGAAGTTAAACTTTTGAGGTATGTTTTTTTCTTGGGCATTCTTTGTTTCATGTAGTTTTAGGCTTAGGCATGGATTTCACTTTTGTTGCGGATGATCGAAGCCTAGCCTAGGAGAATGGCTCTGTAGAGGGCTAAATGCATGTTATCACCTGGTTAGGATTCTTTTGATGCACTGGCTTCAATAAATACATGCTATAGATTCCATATGAATTTAAATATATGCTATTCAAATGATTGTCTTTTGTAACTTATACAATAATATAATGAGTTTCATTCAATTGAATTTCTGCCAAGCTCGATGATGAATAGGGAATGTTCAATATTATATTTCACCAAAAGGCAGCAACAGGACCCATAGTGCCAAGTAAACTTTCAATTTTGATGCTATCCAATAAATATCAATAACAAGTTTCACATTTTTTTCCTTTATTCGTTCTATTTTTGTTAATTGTAAGAATTCTGGTTCTGGTTTCTTAAACATGTAGTTTTCAAGATTTTTGCTTTTTGTTGAGTGTTATTTTAATTGAATTTTGAGTGTATGTTGAGTTCATATTATTTGGTATAATTGCTGAAACATACTGAGTACAGACGTGAATGCCACGTTGCCTTTACTCAAAAAGGTCACTGTAGACGGATAGAGGTTCAACATTTGCCCCCTTAGTTAAATAGGTACTGAAAAGATTCAAATGTGTATGCATTTTTGTGGATTTTGATGTGATTTATTATTTTGTTAATATGGTGGTTAAAGATATTATAGAAGCTGTCGGTAGCTTCCATTTCTTGTACTGGAAAAGTAAATGCTTCTTTTACGTTTTTCTCATCTTATACAAGTCCATTGGTATATTTATGGATTATTGTTTCATTTCTCTTTTTAACATAAGTTGATTATGTTATATAAAGGTGGTTTTTTTAAGCTTTTTATGGGTTATTCATTTCGCTAATTCAATTAATTGTTTTCTTTCTGATTATATACATATGGTTGTTGCATGATGCCAAGCGTATGTAAATTTTATGAAGGAAAAAATTTATTAGAACGTAAAATGTTGGCCAAGCCATAAATATATCAGTACTTGAAACCTCTAGAAATAATTTATTTGTTCTGATTGATTTGTTATTTTGTCAAACTCATTGCCATAACACTGTCATACGGGAAGCTTCTAACCATTTCTTCAATTTGGAACTATTTTCACGTCAAATAAAATTGTCAAAAGAAGAATATATTTAAAGAAAAATTTTGGACCACCAATCTCTTTTTTTTTTTTATTTCCTGAAAAAAGTTAGGTTTGGGATAGTGTTCTTTTCTTTTCAAAAGCTTTGCAAGGTCTCTAAGGGTGTTTATCACCTCGAACAATGTAACAAAGGTTGTATTTGTAATTGAATAGACCATTATTCCATATAATCAACCCAATTTTTAAATGATGTCTTGTATCGTATCTCTCCCCTTGAATCCAAATTTGGAACCCTCACGCCTTGTTTGAGGCATTTCAACTAGTCTTAATAAAAAAGAGAAATATAGAATTTAAAAAAATTATCAAGAAGTCCAATACTATTAGAATATTAGAATATGAAAAGGCAAATCCTATGAAATCATAGACGCAAGGAAATGACTACAAATAATTTATCATTTTTGCCTCCCGTCAACTGGGCCACTGCATGAATGAGTGTCTAGTAAATAAGAAAAAGAAAGCTAGAGAGGAAGAAGAGCATTCAACAACAGCAAAATCTATTGGGAAGATTGCAACTCCAGCAATGAAATTAAAGAGAATGTAAAATGGCACAAATGGTCTTCATGGCCATACTTTTTTCGATGAATTCAATAGTGATTATGATGATGACCTTGAGGCCTTCGTTGCGAAGTTGCATGATAGTTTGAAAGAATTAATCTTGTGTGAACAACAAAGAATTCAAAATCAAAATAAATGCTTTGTTAAATGAAAACTCAAAAATTTCTCAAGAAAATAAAATTTTAAAATGGAGAATGATATTCTCAAAAATAGAATTGAACTTAATTGGGTAAAGACTGATTTGAAAATATAGTTGGATGAAAAGACAAAGTTTTATGAAAAGATCAAAAAGGAATTCTATTGAGACAAAGAATAGGTTATCTTAGTAATTTTCTTCTAAATGGAAAAACAATTTTTTTTAAAACGAAAAAGATTAGGAATAGCTTTGTTGACAAAAATTACACTATTCTTAAGAAAGATAGCATTTATTTTATTAAATACGACTTTGTTAGAAATCTAAATCTTGTTTGCTATTATGGTTGTCAACATGACCGCATGCAAAAGAGAATGTTATGTGGATAGAAATATTAAGGTAGGCATGAAAGACATATAGTTTTTGAAAGATATTGCCAACTCTTTTGGACCCAAGAAGGTATCGGCACCAAATACTATTTCTTAACTTTGTAGGTTTGAAGATCACTACAAAAGAGTCATGAGTAGTGCATGGGATTCAAGGGGTAAAATTGTTGTCTGTCATATTTTTTTAGTTGTTTATTTGGTTTGATACTAGTCATTTACGTGATAAGTATTTATGTATTTCGTTATATTGATATTCTTGGCAATAAATTGGGTGGCTTAATAAAGTTTCTATGTATTTTGTTATATTGATATTCTTGAGAATAAATTTGGTGGCTTAATAAAGTTTCATCTTCTCAACATGAACTCTTTGAATGCACTTGATTTTCTTATAATGTGACTCACAAAAGAAAATAGAACTTATGATGCGTGCCAATATAGTTAATAAAACATGTTTACCTCAAAAAGTTTCGTACATTCACTTGCTTTAAAGCTTGTGCATTTAGATGTATTTGGCTCTACTCAAATAGAGAGCTGAGGATTGTGAAAAATGTGCTTTATTATTATTGTTGACATTTGCATGATTCCTTATTAAGATAAGCACACTTTATTTGATATCCTGTTTAAACCATTTTCTTAGGATAGATTTAAATTGTTATAAAATAAGTTGGGAGAAGATTTGCATGAACTTTTATGTTTTCAACCTACTTATTTAAAAAATACCTACTCAAGTAAATTCATCGATCAAAAGGATTTTAAAATGTGTTTTTAACTTTTCAAAAAGTTTTGCGTAGCTTTAATTAAATATTTTTTTAATATTATTTTTGTGGATGTTTGAATAAAAGTGATTTAAATTGAGATGACAAATTTGGAGGGAGCCCCATCCACAATAAACAACACTTTACGAATCTAGTTTTGATGAGGGGGAAAAAATGTGAAATGATGAGCTTTATAATTTAAAAATTTGAACATTTTCTTGTGCACACACTTTAGGAGAGCCCTTAATTCATTATGAATTAACTAAGCACGTATTAAGGGGAAGCCTTTGATTGGTCACATTTACTTTATCCCCATTTCTTATCATTTGGTTTGTCATCATCAAAAAGGGAGAGATTGAAGACATTATGGTCCTAAATCATCTAATTTTGATGATTAGCAAACAAATACATAGCAAATTAACAGTCCATTTGAGCTATTCTTGCAATAAAGTGAATTGTGTAAAACAAGGAATCAAAAAGGGAAGAAATTGCAAGAAAAATGTGATGTGGAAGCATGGCTAGAACGTGCTAAAATGAGGTCGGACAAAATGCAAGACGAGATATGGACACGGATGCAGACACCATCATAACGAGGTACAGATGTCCAGATGATAATTTTTTTGTCTAACGGCTAGTTTTCTATAATTTTGCAAGTGACCATTGGAGGAGCTTCTAAGGGTGTTTTACACCCATATATAAGCATGTAGTTGGAAATTGATTGTAACTTTTTATCCACATTGATCACAAGTGTTTAGAGTGAATTTATTGCAAAAATTACTTTCACTTGGTGTACTTGTTGTTCTTTTTAAGGTAGTAAACTTGGGGTTTAGTGTAGTCCTTCATTAGGTGATCAGTGGAAGCATTTAATTGTAGCATAAAGAGTGTTAACTAGGTAGAGTTGTGAAACTCTTTGGCTTAACTAGAGAAAGATCAATGTAAATAAAGAGTGATCCTTCATCTACAAGTTGGTTTGCTTCACCAATAATTAGTGATCTATTGGTAGATTTAACTCCAAACTTAGAGAAGCTTGAGAGTGGATGTACATGTCAAAGAGGACACCGAGCTACTAAAAATTGGTTGTGTGTTCCCTCCCTCCCTCTCTCTCTCTGCTCCCCTCCATCCCTCTCTCCCTCCCTCTCTGCACACTTTACTTGTATTTTTTATTTGTAAGTTTAAATCGATATATTTTTATCTCCATGTATATGCTAAGTGTGTGGCCACTTACGCAAATTTGATTAGACAAAATTGGGTAAAATTTGAGTATAATTGTGCAAGATTTGAACAACTTAATTTACCTCCTTTTAGGTTGTAGGCTGTACTTGGGCTTTATAGACTTATAGTCTCTAATGTTTCCATTTTCCGATGAAGGCTGTGTTTGGATTATTGCTCTAAAAAATAAACATATTTTTTATCAATTTTTTTATCTCATATACGATATATTAAAAAGTATTACAACAATTGTTTTTAAATTCCTCTATTTTTTAAAGAACAGTGACTCTAATCATAGCCAACTACTCTCTTGATTCCAAAATTAATTTCTTAATTTAACCTAACACGTGTATTAGGATAAAAGTAATGGAGATAACGATTTCATTTATTAGAGAAAATCTAATAGGATGTATTTATTAATTGAAACGTAGGGGAAGTCGAAAAAATGTGGGATCACTTATGTATGGTATAAGATATATTGGGGATGAAAATATTTTACATTTCAAGTATTCATTTAAGTTGCCATTAATTTAGATAATGATTTATATACTCCTTTTTTTTATACATACACTCCTCTATTTGTTTTTTATTTTTGAAAAAATAAAGAAGTTGTACTTTACACAGGCGAACTATTATGGTCTTCTAATATAGGGGCATTTTTTTATGAATATACGATTAAGGTCTTTAGAGGTATTTTAATTGTTTTATCCAATAAAAAAAATACGAAAAGTGTTTATGTCAAGATGTGGAAGGTATAAACATAATTTTTATATTTATCTCGTGTCCTGAGGACTCGGGTTAATACACACTTATCTATGAAAAGATACAAGCTCACGTCTCTACTCCTTAACATTTAAACACTCGTCGAATGGTTTTTTTCCCTCCAAATAAAGCAACTAATGGCTCTGTTTGGATAGGTTTTTTGGAGTATTTTTTGGAAAAAATTTTTCCAAATCTGTTTGGACAAGTGAAAAATTTTTAGTCAAAAAGTTAAAAAATTTTTTGATCAAACTTTTTTACCAAATTTTCCGACCAAGTTTTTCATTTGAAATTTTCAATGAACTTTAAAAACATTTTACACAATTATTCACAAAAGCAAGCATGTTTATGTTCAAAATTTGTTTAGAAAAACTAAAAAAATCGTGAGTAACAAAATGAGATCCATTTTCGGTAGGTTTTGAAGTGAGATGACGAAGCGGACGACGAAGCAGATAGAGCAGACGTCCGCTTCTTTAAGCGGACGACGAAGCGAACGTTCGCTTGTTTAACCAAACATCTGCTTTAGAGACAAAATTGTCTCAGCGAGCACTTGGGCACGGACGCTGGCAACGTCCATGACCAGTGCTCGCTAAGAGATTTTTTGTCTCTGAAGCGGACGTTCACTTAAAGAAGCGGACGTCCGCTTCACTACTTTTTTCAAAATTTTTGAATTATTCAAACACTTTTCCAATCACTTTTCAAATCACCATTATGCCACTTCAAAAAAAATTTCATATTCAAACACTTTTCACCATTCTGAAAAAGTCAACGAAAAATAATCTAAATAATTTTTCTCAATAATTATCAAAAAACACTCCAAATAATACTATCCAAATGGAGCCAATATTTTGTAGGCTACGCTGCTCCAAAGTGAGATTTTTATATAGAGAGACAAACCCATGCAATAATGCCACTAGTATTTTTTTTTCCCCTCCTCCAAATAATGCAACTAATGCTACGTTGGCCACATGGCAATAGGATGAAAGTTTTATGAGGACCAATTGTAGGATCTCATATGTAGATTTTGTGATGTAAAATTATCCACATGAGTATAGTGACATGTAATGGCCTAAGAAAGATGATATTTATGTGATTCTCTTCTACATTATAAGATACATGGTTGTAGACCAAGGCAATAATAAAAATTTTCCTATAATAGTTTCTCTAGTTTCTCAACTGAAACTTCAACCTTTGGGATCTTTAGTGCCATAACCCTAGTGCCAAACTTAGTGCCAATAGTAAGAAATTGCCGTCTTTGGTTCCCACTTATCAAATCTCAAGCATACTCTAAATTTCATAACAAAATTGGTGATTTCTTAAGGTGGAAACGAAGTATAAGGGATACACTTGGGATTTGATAAGTGAGAATACAACGTGATAATTTCTTGTTATTGGCATTAGAATCTCAATTAGTAGATGAAGTGATTTACTAAAGCGGGAACGAGACATGGCAACTCCATGTTTTTGGCACTGAATTCATATTGAAAACATGGCATTGAAGATCCTAATTGGGTTAATAGAACTCACGGGGAGGTCGAAGAGCAAGGGGAAAAAAAGGTAAAAACAAATCACAAAGAAAGGAAAAAATGATAAAGGAAAGAGGAAATAAGCGAAAAAAAAAGGCAAGAAAGTGTCTATGATATTAAAACATAGAGTAAAAGGCAACATTGGTACCCAAGCTTGTTACTAAGTGGCACTTCGGTACCCCAACTTTTAATTGTGCCAAATTGGTACCCAAACTATATAATTTGCATTAAATTGGTATCTCCTTCGATTTTCTGGTGGAAGTTTGCGGCGGAGGAGGACAAATGCCTGTAGGACTAGGGTATTTTAGGAAGAAAAATTAACAAACGAGTAAAAAAGGGTAAAAAATTCCACTATGCACTTTCTAACATCAAAATCCCCAATTTTGCTAAATTATCTTTCGCCCTCTCACTCACTCTCTCTCTCTCTCTCTCTCTTACAAATCTGAAATCCCTAAACCAGTTGGAGCAGAAGATCATTAGAGGAAGATGATTCAACGTGAAGCAGATGATGAGAATTACTGTATTTGACTAAGGATCACTACATCCAGTCAACATACAAAATCCTAAACAAGATACTACAATTTTTTTTTTAATCCAACTTACCCACACCCCAAACTACACTTGCACCAATTTGAACAACTTCAACTATTAGTAGACTACAGCATGCATTTGTACCAATTTTTCAATCAACTTCAAATTCCAGTTGAGTGTAATTCCCAAGTTGCACTATTTTCCTCACCACTATCACCTACAAAGCTTTCAACCCACATTGCAAAGAAGACAACCCATGAAACAACTACAAGCAACCACATAATCCTCATACTTTGTTTTGTTTTCTCCATGTCACTTTCAAGCCTACTTATTGACTTAACTAGCCATGGCACCACTACTTGATAGAGATTGCACCCACATTCATCACACCAACGAAAAAAATTGCATGCATCTGGTTGCCCATACTTGTAACAGCCATAGAATTTTTTACCACGATAAGCTGTGGTCCATCATACCCTTATGGTTGCTGTAAGATGACAATCGCATAACAAAGATGCCATGTATCCTATTCAGACTATTTCTTCCTTGTTGCTACTGATATAAAATGGAAATTGTATGGCAATTTTAGGGATTAGGGATTAGGGATTTTGCAAACTTTGAGATTTTTTGATGATAGGAATTTTTTCCCCTTTTAATGCGTAATCCCATTGCCATGTTAATTTTTTTTCCTAAGATACCCTTGGTCCCATAGGTGTGCCAGGCACATGTCCTCCTTCGCTGTGAACTTCCATCGAAAAATTGAAGGACAGATCAATTTGATGCAAATTATATAGTTTGGGTACCAATTTGAGACAATTAAAAGCTGGGGCACCAAAATACCACTCAGTAACAAGTTTGGATACCAATGGTGCCTTTTACTCTAAAACATAATATGTCTAAAACCTTTTAAAGTTCTTACTATCAAAGGTTGCTTAAAAACAGGACAATGGGGCCCAATACAAAAGATTAAGTTTCAATAAACAAATATAGACAGTGATAACATCATTATCAATGCTGAGGTGCACAAGAGTAAGAATAATGAAGCCTTTGATATATTTTTCTTCGTGTGCTTCAAGCCTAGCAGGTCCTTTACGCAGAATATATGCTCTACTAATTTTAGCATCTAAAATGGTCTTGTAACTTCTCGGTTCCGCACAAAATCCCACAAGCAGATCCTGCATTCCTCTGCGCAGAATATATGCTCCACTAACCATTCAAACTGGTTTCGTAAATCCTCCATTCCTGGCTGCCAATTGATGCAGGATTTAACACCCGGCTCATTAAAGCATACGGCCAAAAATTCCAGAATAAAAATAATGAAACTCTCTTTGGATGCCGTCTCTTAAATTAGTGGCAGGTAGGGGCCAGGCCTAAATATTATTGGAATCCGTCGTTGCTTTTCTTGGTGCTTCTTATCAATTTTGCTTTACAATTGTTTTCCTTTTGAGTAAAGCTATAAGGAGATTATTAAATAGCGAGCCAATTGCCCCTTTCTCTTCGTATTGATTCAGATTACTAACAGCTGGTAGAATAATTGTCGCCCTAAATTAAATAGTTGGTAGTTCTGATTTTCATTCGGAATTGATAATAGTGAATGTTGATTTTTCATTTAATTCTCTAAGATGCGTGTGTACACACGCACATATATATATATAATATATGTGTGTGTATGTGCGCATGTATACATGTGTGTATACACATATACTTATATACATATATACACATAGTTAGACATGTATACATTTACATATGTTTTATATACATATATATATATGCGTGTGTGTGTACATGTATATGTATATGTATATGTGTGTATGTATTTGTTTATTTATATGTATGTTTGTATATCTATATCTATATGTACATGTCTATGTATACATACGTGTGTGTGTGTATGTATATGTATATGTATATGTATATGTATATCTATATATATATATATGTGTGTGTGTGTATGTATACGTTTATGTATATGTATGTTTGTGTGTGTGTGTGTATCTATACACACACACACACAACCGGTCTTGTCAAGTTTTCAGTACAGTTGTTCTTTACTCTTGTATCAACTATTGTTTTGAGATCATTTATTCTGACAATATTCTTACTTTTTCCTAGTGTTAAAATATTTCTCAGGCATGTTTATCAGAGTAATTATTACGTAAAAACTATGGAGAGACCAAAAGGCAATTCCCTCGCTAGTGAACTATTCTTAAACTTTTTAAAAAGTGATTTACAAAGATAACTTTGCATAACAAAGCTTTAAGTATAAATTGATTCTGAATGTTTAAAAATTTTCAAGTTAACGCTAATGAAACTCTAGGCCTCAAATTTTCTTAAAACACGCTATTCTCACCAGAGGCATTATGTTGCTGCTTTGTTATTTGTATATCTGACAGAGGTTCATTTTTCAGCATTCGATATAACTGTTATTACACAAAAAACAATTCAATTTTAATTAATATATTTTATAAACTATTGTATGTGCTTCAAGCCTCGACTTTCTAAAAAAAAAGCATGTTATACCCTTATGAGGCTTAATTTGCCGCTTGGCGTTATGAATTATTTCAGATTTCTCAATTTGTTGTGTAAATATATAGTTGTCTCCTATTGTCATGTGGCTTAAAGAGATCCCACTTGAAGATTCATTATTCACCTTTCGATATAACTATTATTTTCTTAAAAGAACTCAGTTTGACCCATAAATTATAAATTGATGTATTTGCTTCAAGTCTCAACTTTCTAAGAAAAAGCCTGTTGTACATTTGTGAGGCTTAATTTTGCAGCTTGGCAGTATGACATCTAGCACTAAATTTAGAACTTGATGTATCATTTCTGTCCCTGTTATTGTCAAGTGGCTCACCAATTTTGTTCAAGAATTAACTTTATATTATTTATGAAACTAAATAGTTTGTGTATACTTCTATTTCTTGAAAAAGACTCTAACGAAAGTATAAATTAGCTACATTTTGAGTCAATGTGACAATAGTGGATTGCAGAATTATTGATCTGATAGCCAACCATTGCTTTGTGCACTGTAACATACTCTCAACTTGGTGTACGTTGGCATCTCTACAACATTCTTACAAATAATTATAGTCACTCATCAAATCACACGTTTTGGGTTAACCTGTGATCCAAACAAAAGAAGTGACAGAGAATCGTCTTCAACACTGGCAAAATTTAACAGCATAACAGTATACACGACGAAATGAATTATTTTTAAATTGCTCCAGACACAGCAATAGCTCAATTTTAATGGACAGAAATAAAAGAAAGAAAGGATGAGGGAAAAGTTCCCTTGTCACATGGAGATTTTGCAGAAAAATAATAAATTGAAGGATTTTATCTCTCTAACATATCCTTTTTTTCTTTCCCCCATATATGGTGGGAGTGGATAGAGAAATTGTTTTTGTGAACTTGATTTATGTGAAATTATAAAAAAACATATAAATACACCAAACTCTATGTTGGGTATGCGAAAATGATCCAAAATTATACCATTCAATTTTTGTCTTGTTCGACACGGAGTACTCTTTCTTTTTTTCTCCTGCATCAATTATTGTTTAAGATGTCTGTTCTTTTGGGTTAATTATTTATGTAGCCAATTATTGTTTTGAAATCATTTATATCAAATTTTCTGATAATTCATGTACTTCACCACCGATATTTATTTTTAGTAGCATTAAGATATTTCTGTACTACGCTACAAATTCGAATCATTAGTCACTACCACAGATATTACGCAATTGCTGCACTACATAAACTATTCCTAAATTTTTTAAATGTTCTTGCTGAAGATATTCTTTTCATTACCAGAATATAAGTCTAAATTGACTCTATCTAGTATTAAATGTTTGAATTTTATATAGGTTAAATTTACCCATATTATGACCCTCAATTTTCTAACAAAACTTGATGATTAAATGAGGCATTAATTTTGCAGCTTCGCCATTTAGGTTTTTTTTAGAGATCTCGCCTTAGGTTTCATTTTGCATATCTAAATATAATATTTATTTTGCAAAAAAGAAAATTCAATTTGACTTATGAAGTATTAATTGATGTATTTTGTCCTAAGCATCCAAATTTATTAACAAATAGTTCTAAACAAATTCTAAGTTTTTAATTTTCTAAATTCCCAAAAGAAAGAATGCCGTTCACTTCTAAATACCCAAAAGAAAGAATGCAATCTCTATGATCGAGAACCTGTTTTATGCTTTGTATTGTGAAATTTTCATATTTCTCAATTTTTTGACTTAATTATAAGGCAAAAAAAAAAAAGAATAAATGTACTATTTCTAGCCATATTATTATCAACTGATTTCCCAATTTTGACTGAGAATTAACTCTTATGTCATTTATGAGACTACAGAGATTCCATATATATTTTTTATTGGCAAAACTTTATGAAAGTACTACTAAATATTGAATCTATGTAAAAATACAAGAATGGAAAACAATCTTTTAGAGTGACATGGTCAACAAGAATAAGGTACTCTCAATCTCGAATTTATTGGAATAGATCCAAATCATCCTTAAGAATGACTATAACTAGTTTCATAATTATCATAAACTTTGCATCGATATAGATAAAGGTATACAATGACGTGACTTAAGCATAACATTCTCTGCAGTAGTGCAGGGAATACTATTTACATTTTAGTTATTTACTTAAGGAACAGAAAAAAGATATATAAAGTTGTTGTACATAAATATTGCCTACACTTTAAGGAATATGTGGCAAAAACAAACATGCTATGTTAAATTCTATATTTTTTATGCTAAATGGAGATTGGTTTTACATATAAATTTATTGAGAAATTTGGAAAAAGATTTACACGACAAAGTACTTTTTTTCAATTGCCTTATGTCAAGTCATAGCTTAGTTTGAATGGAAAGAAATAAGATGAGAGTAAAAATGAGGAGGGAGAACAAAAAAAAAAAAAAAAGGAACCTTTAACAGGTCCGCTTATGTTCTTGGCTTCACTCCAGTCACTTTTCACAATTTTTAACGGTGGAGCTTAAGAAAAAGAAAAAACAAAAGGAAGAATGCTATTAGGATTAAGATTGGAAAACTTAACTGAACTAAAAAGATATGTACAACAGAAATTAAAAAAAATGTGTATTTGGATTAAGACCAATTAATGATTCTGTACCAACTGACGCTTATTTTTGAGTATTTATTGGTTAATATAGTCATTTCGCAGGTTGTATAGAGACCGAAAATCAGAGTTGTTTTCCCATTTATAAAACTTGAAAGGGTTGTAAGTAATGAAAGGTTCCCTTATTTACTTTTTCTTATTCCATTCTCTTTTCTAAAAATAAATTAGTCGCACACTTTAAGGAAACAAAAAAAAAGTAAACGAAAAGAACAAAACCAACGGTCATCAATTTTGCTAGCCAAATAGCTCAAAATCGGAACTTAATTTCTTATCGTTTTGGTAAAGCTCTCCAGCTACTTCTTGCTTTTTTCAGTTTTCTTCACTCTCATTATAAGTTACTGGAGTAAGATCTTTCCATATCTCTATTGTCGTACAAACTTTTTTCATCAGCTTAATCAGTTCTACGAAAAAAAAAAAAAAAAAAGTCACCCATAATCTTCTTTCTGAAATCAATCTCCATTCCTATATTTATTGTACTGATTTGATCACTTGTTCATCTGAAGGAAGAGACAGAGGTAAAAATTTACTATAAATTAGTTATTCCTTAACTTTTGTGACTGTGTGCTTGCAAAATTCTTTTCTATATGTTTTTATTTTTCTTTTTCAAGTTGTTATCGCAGTGCATAACAAAAATTACACTTTCGTTTTGTTATCGCGTAGGAGAATGGCAGAAATTCTAGAAACAATTGGACTTTTGGATGCTCCAGCCAAAATCAAACAATATGTGATAGAACCCCTAAAAGTTCAATTCAGATATCTCTGTTGCTATAATAGCATTCTTGATAGCCTGAGAGCTAAAGTTCAGAGCCTCGAAAGCACTAAGGCCAGTTTGCAACGACGTGTTGATGCTGCCAGACGAAATTTGGAAATTATTCGGCCTGATGTTATGGAATGGCTCAAAAGAGTGGACGAGATCAAGATACAGACGGACAGGATTTTTGGAGCTATACATTAAGTTCAACAGGGATGTGTAAATGGAAGCTGTCCAAATCTAAAGTTACGTTATTTAGTAAGCTGAAAAGCCGAGAAGATGGCTAAGGATGTTGCTGGTGCAGTCCAAGTTTCCTGCGCGTTTGACAGAGTCGCCGATCCTGCATCCCCTCCCAGAATGGAATAATACCAATTGCATCTGGCACTGAGTTGAATCCCGAAAGGCTATAGAGGAAGAGATCATGGCTGCTTTGAGAGATGATAAGGTCTATTGGATTGGAATATGTGGCATGGGTGGCGTCGGTAAGACAGCAATGGTTAAGAAAATTGGGAAAAGGGCAAGTGAAGAAAATCTATTTGACGCGGTAGACATGGCAGTCGTAAGTCAACAGCCAGACCGTAGTGGGATTCAACAAGAAATTGCAGAAGCTTTGAGTCTTAGACTGGAACAACAGACTGTATCAATTCGTGCAAGGCTTATCCATACCAGACTGATGGATGCAAAAAGGATTCTTATAATTATAGATGATATTTGGGCAAGGTTGAATCTAGAGGAACTTGGAATCCCTTCACAAAGCAACCATAAAAGGTGTAAAGCCATCTTAACATCTCGGATACGTCATGTTTCTACAGAGATGGAAGCTACAGAGATTTTCTCATTGGAGGGCTTACTCGAAAAAGAAGCCTGGGCTCTTTTTCAGGATAATGCAGGTACCTGTGTTGACGATCGTGATTTGCATCAAATAGCAAAAGATGTGGTAAAAGAATGTAAAGGTTTGCCTCTTGCTCTTGTTACGGTTGGTCGTGCCCTGAGAGGCCAAAAGGCCAGACCCGTTTGGGAAGATGCGCTTGTGCAATTGCAAAGGTCCGCATCATTAAATATTCCAGGATTTCTTAAAGACGTGTATCTACCACTTGAGTTGAGTTATAATCACTTAGAAAGCGACGAAGTTAGGTATCTCTTTCTCCTATGTTCTTTGTTTCCAGAAGATTCTCGAATTAGCCACAAAGACTTGCTTTATCTTGGAGCTGGATTGCGCATATTTTCCAATGTAGAAACTCTGAAAGAAGCAAGGAACAGAGTATACGGGTTACTTGAGATGCTGGAAAGTCGTTACATGTTAATGGATGATGGTACGTACAAAGGTATTAAATACGTGAAAATGCATGATGTGATTCGTGACATGGCCATATTTGTTGCATCTACAGGTAAGCATGTTTTCATGACAAGTCATGACATCAGATTAAAAGACTGGCCAAGGAAAGATTCATACGAAAATTATACATGCATTTCACTAACACTGAAAGATGATGTCACGCTTCCAGAATCCATAAATTGCCCTAGACTGCAAATATTACGCATGAAATTCCGTTGGGATGGGCAAGTACCAGATACATTTTTTGATAGGATGAGAAAGCTGAATGTGCTGGATATTGGACACAGTACATCACTACCATCATCTTTACAGTTTTTGACAAATCTTCGAACACTTCGTCTGCAGGAGAGTGAGATGAAAACCGTGTCCATGATTGGCCAGCTAGCGAAACTAGAAATTCTTGATTTAAGTGATTCTTCGATTGAAGTGTTGCCGGAAGAGATAGGAAGACTTGAAAATCTGAAGTCTTTAGATCTAAATCGGTGTTCTCAACTAAGAGAAATTGCACCCGGCATTATAGCAAGTTTAAAGCGATTAGAAGAATTGTTCGTGCTGCATAGCTTCGAAAACTGGGCGCCAGAAGTAGGAGGAGAAGGAAGAAGAAATGCAACCCTTGAAGAGGTAGCTTCCTTGAAGAATTTGACTGCATTACAACTTCACATACCAGATCCCAGCGTCCTACCTCAAGCCACACTTCACTGGCCAAAACTAGAGAGGTTTACGATATGCATAGGGGCACGTGCTACACGTGCTGATGAAGAACATGATCAGAACAGTTTAATTCTCGGTTTCAACAGAGCAACTCCTTTGGTTCATTCCTTAACAAGAAAAGCCCATTATTTAGAATTAAATCTTGGAGGAATGGCTGTGAGTGTTGAGGTAATAAAGTTGATTGAAAAGGAAACCCAACATTTAAAATCGTTGAGGTTAGATGGATGTGGCAACATGAAGTATTTGGTCAATATATTATTCAAGGAGGATATTGTCTTTTCGATATTAAGATCTTTATCTCTTTCAAATTGTGGGGATCTAGAAGTAATTTGTTGTGGTGAGCCGCCATTAGCTGAGTCCTTTAATGCACTCAAAGTACTCAGACTCGAAGGTTTGAGCAAGCTGACGCATTTGTGGGATCAAAAGCTTTTTCTACCTAATCTCAGTGAAATAGCTATACTCGACTGCAAAAGTTTGCAATATGTATTTCTTCAGTCTATAGATAAATGCTTGTCACAGCTTAAATCACTTGAAATAAAGAAATGCCCAGCATTGAAAGAGGTCTTCAAAGTGGAAAGAGAAGGAAGCACGGATGTTGTCGGTCCCATCATATTTCCCAACTTAACTTCACTATGGTTTGAAGAGCTTCCCAACCTCGATAGTTTCTGTAAAGCGGTTAGTGAAATTGACTTTCCACTATTGCGCACTCTACGCATTGAAAGCTCGCATAACCTGAAATTTTTTTGCCCAATGGAGGAGAGCAGCTTCATTGAACAAGGGGAACACAACCTTGATGGCGGATTTCTATTTCACCAAAAGGTAACAGATTCAGTAGTTCGTAGTTTGCCGATTTAAATTGCGAGTTGTCATTTCAGATTTACTATATTTCCTGATTTCTTATGAAACTAAAGAAAACAGTAGCTAGATTCCCTAGTGTGTGTCTATATGTATATATATATATAATTTAAGTATCTGTTGGTTAAAAAGGGACTGATTTTTTTTTTTATTCTTCTCGTTAACATGGTTTTGGAGAGAAATTAATCTATGGGTGAGTAACTAAACAAAATAAATAAATTAACATCAAAATAAATAATCATAGAATACATTTTAGCTTCCGTTGAGGTCAATTATATTAATCATATGGATCTTGTCCTAATATTTTGAAATAAATTAGCCATGCACTAATATCAAGTATATTATTTTCTTTACAATCTTTTATACTTTAGTTTCAATGATTTTTTGAAAAGCTATTCCACATTCTAAATGATCTTCGTTTTATACAATAATTTAATATATAGCATCATTTTGAATTTATCTAGTTTTGACAGGACTGATCGGAAACATACAAATAGTCCCATTCTAGTTTAGTATAATTACCTAAATTTCAAGAAAGACCTATAAAAAATGACACGTCGAACGTAAAAATAAAAATTACGATGGGTTTGTTGTAATTGTTTGTATCTTAAGAGTAATTCAAGTAATGCTGACATAACTTGCCAAAAATGTCATTACTATCATTTAACTCCGTAACCTCATGCGTAAAAATAAAGCCAATGAGATTGGGATTTTCACTCCTCTCTATTTACTTTTAGTACATTTAAATAAATTGGGAAAAATAATTATAGTGTATAATAAATATATCTACGATTAGATCCTTACTATACTAAAAAAGACAAATTTAATATGGTTCCAAATTGCTTCTGGCTTGCGTACAAAAACTTGAACAATTGAATGTTACATTTGCAAGATTAATGGAAATGATAGTTGACCCTTGTTAGAGTATGAAAATCATATTTTCTCCTTCAATATTTTGAAATTTTGGAAATCTTGAAACATTGATAATCGCATAGTCTACTATGATATTGCTAGCACTGGATACAGTCTTTAAAATTACCATTTCTCAACTTAATTCTTATTTGTTGTATAAAATAAACAATTGCTAAACATCTTTTTAATCGTCATAACATCCACACGCATATGAAATGCGGTGGTCACGGCTATCCATATTGGTGATTAATTACATGGACATCCACTCAATCTCAAATTTATTCCTTTTCTTTTGAAACTACTTTGTTATCAATTAGTTTTTAAGACGGCATATATGACGTAACAAAAGAGCATAGTTGTCATACTATAGTATACAAGGTCTTCCTCATAGGAGCACAAAATACCAAAAAGTAGTCACACCTGGAACGTTAAGCTGTCCTTTCGTGAAATGAACATGGATTTAGTTTAGCATTGTGAAAAGAATGTGATTACAAGTTGCATTGAAATATTTTCAATTGCAGGTTACATTTGCCAGCTTAGTGGAGTTGAAACTGCGCAATCTTAGCACTGCAACTAAAATATTCTTTAGCCAAATTCCAATTGGCTCTTTCAGTCGGCTGGAACTATTGGAAGTTGAATTTTGTTGTAGTTTGAAAGTCATATTTTCTCCTCCTGCATTTAGAAATTTTAAAACCCTCAGTAAATTGATAGTGAAAAATTCCCCAAAGTTAGAAGAAGTGGTCGGAAAAGAAGATGAAGCATCACAAGCTCCAGTTGAGGAACCTCTATTTGTTGAACTAAAGGAATTGATACTCTCAGAACTTCCAAATTTCAAGAAATTTTGCCACATGACGAATGATATAGAGTTGCCCCATCTAGAAAGCATAACTATTGAGGATTGCCACCAAATGGAGAAATTCTCTTTGGGATCCCTTAGCTTGCCCCGCTTGACACATGTTTTCGGATTGTTGTACCCTGACCTTGCAACACAGATTCTCTTTAAGAGAGAGGTAAGGGGTTTTTGTTATTATATTTGAAAATCTTCACTTGATTAATTAAATATGATGAAAAATAAGGCATAACATACTTTAAAATTTTCAGTTCGTAACTTTTTGTTCTTATAATACAAATGCATAAGTGTTCATAACATCACAATATTTATCATAACATCTTGGTATAGTAATTATTACGATCAAGTTTGTCCCAAAAGCTGCTTATATGAAATCCTTTTTTGTCCACGATTTCCTTTTTGGTTTTTTCCTTTTCAGACGATTATATTTCTCTTACATACATATATTTTAAATATAATATACTTTACAGGTTACATTAATCAATACGAAAATTGCTTTTATTAAATGTATTCATTTGCAATATATAAATTGGCTGTATTGCAAATAACTTCGTTAACTTTTGAAAATTTTCTATCTACTCTAAAACTCACTTAAGGTGATTAAAACCGAATATTATATAAGCATTATGCAAAATGGTAGTATGTGATAAACTGTTTAGATTCAAATATTAATACACACATATACAGACACACACACACATACATATACATATATACCCATATAAATACACATACACACATATGTTTGTTCACTGCATCAAAGTTGTTTAGGGGGAAAACTTTTACTTTCATTGATATACTAGAAGCTTTCACATATAAAAAATTCCTAAATATATCAAGAACACTCATATTTGTTAATCATCTTAACAAAACTGACAAAAGAATGGGAAATGCCCCATTCAACAATAAAATCCCAATTAAATTTTGAATGAGGATTTTTACTCCATGTTGCAGCTGTTCACTAAATGAAATTATACCCTTTGTGAGGATGTGGTTTACTGAAGTTGGGATGTTCTAAAACAAAGACTAATTGCTTGCTTTCCAAATCTAGTACACTGAAGCCGCTAAGATCAAACATCTCAATTGATCAGTAAATGAGTTGATCTTCCAGTTATGCCTAGTTAGCCATCTGATTTAATCGCTTCAATCATAATTCCCTTTATTCATTAAGCATAATTTTGTTACCTTCTACCATACTCTTCCAGAAGCTCTGCATTGAAACAAAAAAAAAAAAAAAAAAAAGAGTGATCCACGGTTTCAATAGTTTCCAACTCAATTTTTTATTTGTCCTTATTAGTAAACTTTTATCTACACAGAAGCCACAGTATATATGAATAGCATGGCACAGATTTTTTTTTTCACAATATCAACTTGTTCTATCCAACTTTGTCTTTAAGACCTCTCAATTGTCCTATAGTTGACTGAATTATTCACTTGATTTACTAGCTAGCCAACATGTTTGATCTGCAGTTTCTGAGAATGGTATGAAGAGTTTAGAGTTTCCTTCTTGAACATCTTTACTTTATCTGAGAATCCTTCCCTCAGGCCATTTCCATCCCTTTCCTCAATATACTTAGCTACACAATCTGATTGTGTTAGGCATCAACTTGACCATAATGAGTCCTACTTAGTACATATATTCCAATGAGCTCCATCATCAAATACTTATTCTACATTTTCTAGTCAAAGTTACATAGACCCCCTTCATTATAAGGCATACAGACGTCAAACTTACCTCTGTACAACAATGATTTGTTATTTCACCTTATTAACTGATATTGGGGGGGATAAAAGCACTAGATTAGTATAGGTGGGATGCTATTTAGGACTGATCATCTATGTAATTACTTTCGTTAGAATGAGTGGGAGATTAAGATACTTGACTAAAAACACTCCTAATGGCATATTTGTTATATCACACAGTTCCTGCTTTATTCCTTCTTCTGCTCTGGCCTTGAATACTTTGACGGTTCTGTAAATTTGGCAGGATACAAGATAATGCTTCAAACATTTTTAATGTCCTGCAAATTATCTAAAAGTATCTTTTAGTAGCAACCGTCACTATGAATAGGTTTATTAAAAATTGGTATATGTGATAATTGTAAATTTTAATATTTATGATGATAGCCATAACCTTCATGTGCAATATTCCGAACAAACAACTTTGAGAATACCTCATATGAACAGCATAATAAAATACCAAAAAGTAGATACTCCTTGAATCGTTGAGCTGTTATTCCTTGAATCGTTCAGCTGAGAACATAGCTAGAGTTTTAGTGAATATTGAGCATGGACTTAGTTAGCATTATAAATAAATAACAACTAATGGTCAATGAATGTGGTTTCAAGTTACAACCTGGTTTGCGCCTTAAAACACTTTCAATTGCAGGTTACATTTGCAAGCTTGGTGGAGATGAAATTGTACAACATTAAGACTGCAACTAAAATATTCACTTGCCAAGTTCCAATTGGCTCCTTCAGTCGACTAAAACTATTGGAAGTTGAATCCTGTCCCAATTTGAAAGTCATATTTTCTCCTCCTGCATTTAGAAATTTTACAACACTCTGCCACTTGAAAGTGAAAAATTGCTCTAAGTTGGAAGAAGTGGTTGGAAAGGAAGATGAAAAATCACAAGATGCAATCAAGGATTCTCTATTTCCTGAACTAAAGGAACTGATACTCTCAGAACTTCCAAATTTCAAGACATTTTGCTGCACGAAGAATGACATAGAGTTGCCACAACTAAAAAGCATAACCATTGTGGATTGCCACAAATTGGAGACATTCTCTTTGGGATCCCTTAGCTTGCCTCACTTGACATGCATATTTGGATTGTTGGAACCAGACATTGCCACGCGGATTTTCTTTAAGAAAGAGGTACGGGATTTTTGTTGCATATTTGAAGATCTTCTCTTAATTAATTAAATATAACTAGCATAAGACATTTGGTATATTGAAAATTTTTATTTCTTAATTTATCATTTTTGCAACACAAAATGCACAGCTGTTGAATACGTCATCTTATTCATAACATCCAATTATATTAATCGTTATGATTAAAGTTGTCTAGAAAGGTGTTTGTATGTACATCCTCTTCTTTTAGGATTTTTCATCTTCTATTTTTTTCCATTTTGAGACAAATTATCTCCTAATTTCACTAACAAACACATGGTCACACACATAATATTTAATAGATTATATAGGGCATTTTTTCAGTTACATCAATGAATAAGCAATTTTCTTTAACCTAAACAATTAATTTAACTTATAATTTAAAATATATCAGTTGGCTATACTACTAATAACTTCTTTTTGAAAATTTACTCACTGATCTCTAAAAAGTAAATTTCTTCATTTTAGTCATTTTTCTTATGTGTTTTAGAAAATTTAGTCCTTAATTTCTTTTCACATCAATAAATTCTTATGCCAAAGTCATAAAACATAGCCTAGCCAAACCTTCTTTTCAAATTATAATTTTTATACCTTCTATGTATTGAAAAAACAAGTGATCCATAGTTACCATAGTTTACATACACAACTCATTATCCTCAATCCAAGAGGAAGTAGTAAGCTTTCTCCTGCACAATATTCATGGTATAAAGGAATATCTTGGCACAATCCCTCCATAGCGTGGCCGCCGGTGTAATAACTTGCTCCGTTAAACTACATTTTTAGGACCTCATAGCTATCACACAGCTATGAGAACTACGAATTCAACCGATTTACTAGCTCACACGAGTTTGATCTTTAGTTTCTGAGAATGCTATGAGGACACTTAGGTAAACAATTTGAATACACATTCTTCCTTCTTTAATACACTTAGCTACACGATCTGATTTTTTTAAAATGAAAAATTACAGAAGATTTTTTGGAAACTTCTTATGTAGTGAGAGCAACTAGGTGCCATTGATCATACCAAAGATTAGGGTTGGTAATTTCCGATACAACCCAAAAATATGATGTAGACCTAACACAAAAATGATAGGTTTGAGTTAAGACTTGGCAGATTCAGGTCAGAATCGGGTCAAACCCGACTGAACATCAAAAAATAGATCGGGTTTTTGGGTTAGAATTAGGTTAACCTGTTTAACTCGAAAAAACAGGTAAGGTTCAAGATCAACATGTTTGACCTGAAAAACAAAAAAAAATAAATAAATAAATAAACAAAACAAGAGAGCTTAAGTTAAAAATAAGATTAATCATGATTCCTCTTCCAGTCTATCTTAACTAATAATTGATTATATGCATGACAGTAACCTAAAGCAATTTTATTCTTCTCTAAATCTTTATTGAAGCAAATCATATGCACATGCAAGCATGGCCATATACACAAACATGTTTCTTTTTGTCCATGGCAAGGAGTAGTCTAGTTCTCTGAGGTTCTCTACCAATAATTTTTCACAACTGTACTTTGGCACATAAAGTATTTTTTTTTTTGGATCAAACGGGGTCAACCTGCAAACCCACCAACCGGTGGTAGGTCGTGTTCGGGTCAGGTATATTAATCCCTTTTTGGGTTGGTAGGTTGGTTCCAAATCAACGGGTTTTCTGTTATACTTGGGTCTCATTCTGACCTGCCAACTCGTTGTCTGACTCGATTGCTACCCCTACTAGAGGTAGTGCTTCTTCCATTTCCAATCAGCATTTTTATGAAAGCTTAGGCGTCCTTTGTATGTTTTTGAATATTTCTCCGCAACCAATAATTGCCATTCGAAACTTTAACCCCCCAAAAATGATTGAGTTTGAGTTTGATTGTGTGTGTCATACTTTATACACACATGCATGCATGCATGCAATACAAAAAAAAAAAAAAAAAAAATACATCTCATATTCAATAAAAGCTTCTTTATCAAACACATATTCCACATTTTCAAGTTAAAGATACCTTAACCAACATCCCTGGAAGTCTTCAATATCTTTTTAACTTACCTTTGCACAATTCAAAACGATACAAGGTTGCTAATCACATTGGTAATCGATCTGGGGACAATACAAGCGCCAAACCAATAGACGTAAAAAACTATTTAGGACTGATTTTATTAACTTAAATTTTCTACCATAGGTCAACCTCTTAGAAGCCAGAATTTTAGTTTCAGCCATAGTTTGATGAAGATTGGTTGACAATATTTGTAACATAGTGTAGCTTTAATGAGTGATTGATCAAGATACTTGATTGGCAATATTCCCAGTGGCATTTTTAATGAGAGCTGTTTACTCTAGCCTTCCTTTTACTCTAGCCTTAAATGCTTAACATTTCTATAAATTTATTTTGAGACCAAATAGTACTTCAAAGTCCTTTAATTTCATGCTAATTACCTAAAAATATCTCTCAGCTGTCATGACAAATTGATCATCAGCAAAATGATATAGATGTCAATCCTATCATTTAGGATGACAATCCTAACCTTCATGTGCAATATTGACAACAACTTCGGGAATTCAGTCATAGCCACTAAGAATAAGAAAGGGAAAATAGATATTTTGCTTTGCCCTTCTTCTTCAAACACATTTCATAAGTAGTACTCTTCTTGGACGCTATGATGGTATAGTTTGTTTTATATTTGATTATTGTATAGCCAATTGCAAACCCTAGGAAATGAAGAACTATCTAAGCTTTATTTTCTATTCTGTAGAAGGGCATGTATTGCATTTAATCTGTACTTCAAAACAAATGCAATAATCGAGGTTTTTGCTTTCAAAACCTAATGAAGGGTCGTGTTATCAAACCAATTGAAGGTCGTGTCTTTTATTAAGCCAATTAAGGGTCATGTTTTCAAACCAATTGAAGGTCATATTTTCAAATTTGATTAGAATCATGCTTTTAAAAGTCGATTAAGGGTTTTCTTCGAACTCAATTGAGAGCGGTGTCTTTCAAAATCCAATTAAGGATCTTACTCTTAAAATCTGATTAAGAATCGTGTTTTTGAAAACCAAGTAAGGTCGCACTTTTCGAAACCAATTAAGTTAAATCTTTTCAATTGTTAGAATTTTTCTTGAATAAATAATAAATTTTCTAGGATATCGAAACAGTAGCTACTTACCAAATAGAAGTTCGAGGAAAAAGAGAATAGGTGTACTAGCATCGTATCTATGATTGGATTCAGAGAAGCTCAGGCTATCAACAATTGTCTGAATAAAAAACTATTTGATAAATGGTTGGGCATTTATTTTTTTATCAGCTTTGATAAAATCAAGTCCACCATGAACTCCTTCAACTTTACTTACGAGTCTATGATATTCTCTTATCAGTTCATGCACTTCCCATGTATTATTTTTTTTCTGTCTATCCTTAATAAAAGCACTTTCAGAATCATTGCTACAACAAAGAATAATATCTTTAAGTCATTTTTCAAAGACAAATGAGTAGCAATTCTATCCGAAGTTGCAGAGAGCAATTCGTTTGAAACTTCTCAAATACATTACATTCTCGACTTTTGGTACTAAGATTAGAACAATACCATCAAGAGGATAACACACGTATACTTGAAGTGGTACCGCAAAGCCTCTACTAGGTCAACTCTTACTATATTTTTAGTTTGCTTGAAAAATTTTGCAGCAAAACTATTAGGTCCTAGAGTTTTTCTATTTTTTAATACTGAGTAAAATCTTTCCCTATCTCTTCAAAAGTAATTCCAATAGTTAAGCTTTATTATGATCTTATAACAGTTAGGCTTTATCGGAAATAACCGACCTCATTCTTTGTAACAATTTAGTAGTGAATTCATCTCATGAGAATAAAACATAGTACAAGTTACAAGTTGACAATCTGCTCATGCTTTTGCATTACTTTGCCAGTAATAAAACATCTATTCATTCAGTTCTTTAATATTTCCTTTCAAATTTATCAATTTTTACATTTATAACAAAAAAAATGTTCATATGCAACTTCAGTTCAGGATTAAAGGAGAACTTTATGAAATTTCACATACCTCATCCCAAAACATTAAAATGTATAAGAATTTAATCCAAATTTTACATTTACTCTTAATATCAAGACTAATAGACGAGTGAACGGAGAATCTTGGTCCCAAAAACACAACTCTTGTCAATGGAAATTTATTAAAGCACTCTTCAAGTGCAAACACTCTCTCTATTCTATCGTGTATTCTATCATCTTACTCTCTTTTACTGCACTCAATAATTTATGTGTAGTTCTTCAAGACAATTTTTGAAGTCCTCCACTGTGTCACAAACGAAATGTATATTACCCAACCTCTTAGAAACTTTTTTGATAATATTAAAATCTTCTAGGATTACCCAAAATGTCTAAAGAATTACTCTATCCTTAGATTTATTTTTGGCATAAGACACAATCAATACAAATATATGATTTATTCACTCCTTCAACATAATGAGATGTTTTTGGCTAATGCATGTCTATCAAAATAGAACTCAGAAACCGGAGGCCTCCTATATTACCACTATACTACTAACAGCATTTGTTTTTCAATTGTGAAAGAAACACCAATGTGGAAAGCCATGTATATGAATAGTATCCATACTTTGGTATGTCATTTTATTTTCTACTACTCCAACTAATCGAGTTGAACACTATTTATCATTTGTACAAATCCAATTTTCTTTATAGAGATTTAAACCTCTACTGTTCTAATAAAAGATCTTCATGTTTAATAAAAAAAGTTTATGTTTCAATTTCTAGCTCTTCTTTCCTTTTATTGGCATTTGCAAGTGGATTATATGTGTGCTCATAATCACCAAATTATTTATCATTCTATCTAGCCTTCTTCCCCTTTCATTTATATTCATGAATCCTCATGGCAAGAGAGAATTTCCCAATCTTAACATGATTTAGAATTTGATCCTTCTATTTATCATTGGCCAGGATCTACTTATCGTAAGCATTTTGTTCCTCCTTTCTTTTCTGTTACGATAATAGGGATAAGATCTTTTTTTTTTTTCACAAGGTCAAAGCTATATGCTCAGGTTCTATGCATGCCTTTCCAATGACTTCTTTTTCCAAACTTTTAATACTCTAATGCTTTTACCATCCCTATCTTTTTTTTCATAACCTTGTTCATTCATTATCGGACATGAAATTTGTTGCTTACTTTATATTTTAGCACTTCCATTTACTACCTTCTTATTAACCTTCACGTCTGACACTTTTTCTGGTTTCTTCTTCTATGGTACTTGTGGCATCTACTTGGCATCTGTCTTTAGCTACAAGAATCATTTTTTTAGGCTATGGCCAAGTTTATTACACTCCTAACAACATTGGGGAATCCATTCATGATTGACTTCTTGGCACTCCATATTACCATATTCAATGATTTGAGGAAATTTTAAGGTTTTCGTTGTTCCCATTTTTAGCATAACGTACTTTAGAATGAGAAATTCTAAATTGATCTGCAGTATTCTTATCAAAATAAAGTTGTTAGGAGTAGAATTGGTAAATTTACAACGGCCATCTTTAGTGTGATAATGCAATATCATGTGAGGAAATCTAACCCAAGTTGGCACTAAATCCATTTCTTCTTTCCACAAATCAAGTTCTATAGACTAGGGTTTTAGAAGATGACAGGTGTCGAATCTGTGCAATAATAAAAATCCTACTCCAAGAAAATATAAATTTTGTATATAGCAGTGAGCAGGGTCGTCTCCACAGGGATTGGGAAAAATTTGTTTCTTTTAAACTAAAAACTACTGGGGGGATTTGTTTTAAATAAATTGAAAATAACAATTAACTAATTAAAAGCAATTCAAGAAAATAAATAGAGATTAAAATCAATAAGAACACAGCTCTAGCCAAAGATGCAATTTTCAAACATGGTTCACACAACTGATCACGGATGCAAAAATAGTTCAATTATTCATTAATAGATTGGTTATAGCTTATAGCCAACTCTTCCTTACTTTATCGATAGCCAAGGTACGACCGTTGCCTATTTCTCTAACCAAGAAATAACCCTAGGTACGACCGTAGAATTTAATTCCTTGATTGCATTAGAAACTAGAAAAGCCCAAATCCTAATCAATAAACACGCTACGAGGGTTTATTTAAATTAGATTATATGTTCCCCTAACATGAAATTAATCAAGCTAGTTACCACTTGAATTAATCAATCAAACAATTACGGATTCAATTGATTAATATGGCTGTAGATTATTATGTTAATTCGAATATCGGGCCCTTGACATTCAAAGAACAAAATAATCATAAAGATTAAACCAAAGAACATATAAATACTAATGAATAAAAGAAACAACTGAAAATTTAATTAGATCTCACAGATGTTTGGAACCAAGTCTTCAAATTGACCCTTGACTAGAACAAGTAGTTTAGTTGCTCTCCATGGGAGAGAACTTTACACAAAAGATGAAAAGAGAGAAAATTGCTAGAGAGAGAAGTAGAAGAATTTCTGCAGAATTTTCTTATGGAAGAGGCATGCCTTCCTAGACCCAAAATCACGTTACTTCAAAGTAACGTTCCCTAAGATTCCCTTCCATAATTATCTCCTAATTTTTAGTAGTCAAAGTCTTTCCAAATTCTCTCTTTGGAAGAGATATTCTAAAAATAAGGAAACACAAATAAAAATAACTTCCTAACACAATTAAACTACTAGGGGGAGAAAACGTCCATCCGAGAGTGTGACTCCAAGTTGGAAGTTTCTGCGCAGGATTTTCTGGGCGTTTTCTCTTGGACGTGAGGACTAGGCGTGCCCGCGCCAACTTTGCACGTGATCTTTATGAAAAAATCTCTTAATTTCCTTTTATTTCCTTCTTTGTATACTTTTCCTGCAATTAACATCAATTATACCAAATATTAGTAGAATCAATCAATTAGCACAATATTTGGTAATAATAAAAAGGAAATAAACATATATTAATCCACTAATTAGCACCCTATCAGAAGAGCTTCTTACTGGCCTAAGACCATGGGAACTGCTCCAAGACCTTTCTTATTTCTCTGCAAGGTCAAATTTGAAAATGTACACATTGTTCCTTATTAAAATCGTCTCTATTTTTTGTAGATTTTTTCAACAATTCTTTGAATTATTTTTCATCAAATCTATAAGAAGGGGATAAGCTCAACATAGACCCAACAATATCATTTTGCAATTTCTCAATCCCATTAAATACACCCTCCATGCATACTCTTATTGCACGTTTCTTTTAGAAATTAAAGTTAAACCTCCATTGTGACAGCCCCACCTTACCCAGAGGCGCACCAAAGGGCTTAGCGGACTGCCTGCCTAGCTCTCGCCAGGTCTCGAGTCACGTACTCACGCAAACGTCCGAGCGTACTTAACTTAAAGTAAAATAAACTAAAATAAAATGGAATAAAATAAAATACCCTCATTTTATTTAACATAAAGGTACAAATCACATCAAAAGTTTACATGTCATAATATACATGATTTTTCACAAAAAATAGCCTAACACAGTTCGGCTATTATAATTACTGAAACATCTATAAAAATCAAAAACCAGTTGATCCAGCTTTAATTTTTCAGGAAACCTGAGTAAGGAAAACAAATAAAATGGAATGAGCTATAATAGCCCAGTGAATGTCCAAGTCATGCAATCAAATCAAGAACTCATTATTTTAGTAAATAAAATAATCGAGCAATTAATTAATAAATCAAGATATGAATAATTTAATTTAACATGTAGTCAAAGGAGAATACAAGGCTCAACTACGGGAGCAAGCTCAACCGCAGAAAAAGCAAGTACTGATCATGTAGCCACGATATTTGGACCGACATAATAGCTCAGGTCTTTATCAAAGAACATATCAGTTTTATCAAGCACAAACCCTAACCGCCAATCACCTTATAACCTCCGTCCAAGCTACCACATCCAGGGAGATGTTCTCAACCCTGGAGGGCCAACAAGCAAACAGGTTCAATCCGGAGTTGGCCTCTTTGAGGATTCACAACTCGAAAGGGAAAGAACATCAAGCCCTAAAACACCCAACACCTTATGTCCTCCCACGTGCAGCCGGGTTGACTATCCGTGAAATAACGGTGAAGTTAGTCACGGACGTCTCAAGCACAAGTAACACATTGGGTAATGAAAGCATGTAACACGTTGCGGAATAGATGTGATAAAGTACACATCTTTCCTCAAGTAGCACATTTAATCATATAGCGATTGCGGTCATGACATAATATTTACAAAATGGAAATAGCACATTACATGCATCATGCACACATAAAGACACTCACCTTGAAAGCCTAAGAAAATATCTCGTGAAATGGTCGTGATGCGTTTTTGGACCCTGAAATTTAAAAGAAATAATAACATAAAAACTCAATTAAAATCCTAGTAAATTTAGTAAGAAAAAGTCAAGAAAATACCCCACTTACTTCTAGGGTTTTGGTTTTAGGGTTTCTAGGGTTTAGGGTTTACTTATTCTAAGAAAGTCTAATCTATCACTAGATCATTTCTAAAAATTCCTGCGCTTCAATTTCCTTCAATTGAACACATTCTAGGCTTAAAATTTCACTTATCCATTTTTCTTCTTTTAATTCTACCAAAATTTCGGCAGCATTTCCCCTTAAATCGGACTAACCTAAATTTTTCCCTGCATGAAAAATCAACCACCCAATCCATTTCAACATGTTCTACAACTTCTATGTTCAATTTAAACTCAAATTCAATCAAGATTCCACTCAAATTCAAAATTCCTACTCCAAGAATAATCACCCAAATCTGCACAGGGTTGATTTTCAGCCAACTTCATGCCATTATTGGAGTTAATCCACCAAGAACTAGGGAATTCTGATTAATGGTTTGAAAGTACGTTTATAGGGCTACAACTTTCGTGAAGATCATCACTTAAAATTCCAACTAGAACAGGTTCAAAATCAGCCCTCAATTTGACTCATCATCAAAACTGTTTTACGCAGAATCAAATTTCCAGCCAACTTTGCAAACTTTCTGCGATTAATACACAATGAACCACAGTGCAATCTTTACACCGTTGGAAATCCCTATCAATCTAGTTTCTAAAACAACAAGAATCACTCGAATCCAAGTTATCTATATCAAGTTATGAAAGTTTTACTAAAACTGGTCCAGCATGACTGTTTAAGTGTTCTTGAGTTCAAGCTTAAATCTTCAAGTACTACTAACAAATACTTAGTATAAAACTTGAACAAAAACTAAATAAAACTTAAAATTAATAGCAAAAGTTCATAGTACATACCTTAAACAAGCTTAGAACCTTGCTTAGGAAGAAGAAAACCTCACTTTTAATGGTGGATTTGCCCAAGATTTAGGGAATAAACTCCAAGAAGTTGAGAGCAAAAATGAGAGAAGAAGAGAAGAAAGAAGATGGCCGGCCAAGAGGGAAAGAAAAGAGAGAGAAATAGTCTAGGAAAATTGGAAAAGAAATGAAGAAAAGGTGGGAAAATGGTTAGCCAATTAAAACCTCACAAGAGTAAAGCAAAAAGGTGAGCTTTTAATGCAAGAGTAGTAACTTGGGTTAATTTGATTGGTGAAGATTATTAACTCTTATCACTTAATATAAGCAATAATAAGACACAAATTATTAAAGCAAAAAGAGAGTAAAAATAGAGAGAGAGAAACCGGCCCTAAGGGGAAAGAAAAAGAAAAAGAATTTTCGGCCAAAAAGAAAAAGAAAAGAAAGAGAAAAATTTCAGCTAAGGGAAAAGAAAATAAAGCAAGAAAATAAGTGAAATTTTTTAGTAAAATTGAGCTAAAATTCAAGTAGTCAAAAGGCTAGAAAATAGTAGAATAAATTAAGCAAAACTTAAACTCTAATATAAATTAAATGGTCAAGTAAAATTATTCTAAATATAGTGCTTAAATGTCCTTGCTTAATAATGAAAATCTTAGTTAATTAACCTAATTAACTTAAGAAATCTCCCGACTAATAAATCAAGGATTAACACTTAACCCTAAATAAGAAACAAAAATGTCTCTTGTATGTGCATTTTCTAGGGTGCTACATCCATGCTTCTTAGCTTTTGCTCTCCCCAATCTGAGCTCAAGTTTTCAAGTCCTTTTTTATTTTATCATTTGCATGGAAAATGTGCCTAACCTCAAACTAGGAAAATCATCTTTAGATTCCTATTCAAAACTACTTCTAAATCTTTCACGTTGTTTAGATTTACCCATCCCAACTTTCTAGGTTAGAGTTGTTAGCATCTAATCCAATTATGGAGGGAAAAGCATTTCTAATCCCGTATTTGTCATTAGAAAGACAAAAGGATTAATGAAAAAAGCGGTTACAAAAATTGAATGAATTGTGAAAGCCAATGCATCAAAAATTTTCCATTAAAAGGGAAATTATATGGATCAAACAAAAACAAAAGTGTAGAAGAAGAGATTAAGTTTCACAACAGGAAGAATGAAGCTCACTATGTACGATATTGGCAAAATTTTAGCTGCATATAAATTAGTTAAAGAAACTGCCAAATAGCAAATGTTAGCTCATAGAGCAACCATTTTTTGACAATTGATGTTAGTTGCTATATCAAAATTTATTGCTTCACTAAAAGTTTGCACAAAATAATATTTGAATAATAGTATATCGTAGTTTGAAGTGAACTTTTATGTGAGATGACTTTCTGCAATTGTGGTCACTTAACTTTCGACAATTGTTAGGAAGCCTCTTAAGAGGACATGGAATAACATAACAAATTTAGGATGAAAATCCAAATATCAATATTGTAATTGCAGGAAACATTCTAATAATTGGCCTTCTTAACAAATTTAAGGATATAATAGGGCTATCTATAAATTTGACAGCTATTTTGAACCCCTTAAAAAATTTAGGGACTTTTATTGGTAATTTACCTTATCAATATAAAGATGTATCATATATATTTTTTTTATTAATGTTTATTGTAAGCATAAAATTTTAGGTAAAAAATGCAAGAGGTTATTACTTTATAGAAATAAATTTTGCTATTAAATACTAATTTTTTGTCAATTTTCATTTTGTCTGAAGTAATCTCCATATGACTCATTGCTACAAAAGCTTCAACATCAGAGGCACCATTAGTCGACACCTTCCTCCCGCCCCACCTCCACACGCCACCTGTGGCCAAACTACCAACCACCTCCCTCCCTATGGTTCTTAAACCTCTATCTAATAGCCCAAATCCCCCATTGGATTCTCTTCTATCGCTTCCTTTTAAAACAAAAAGTAACTATTTTAACTCTTAGTGTATCAAATCCAAAAACCTATCTCCCAAAATCTCCTCAAAATTTTGCTTCCACAAATCATTTTATGCAATTGTATTGTGCGTTGGTTTCTTGGATGTTGAAATAAATATAAAAGTGGGAATTTTTGGCAAGTAAATTGAACAAAACGAAAGTAACCAAGTTAAATTTGTGAATGCTATTATTATGGGCAACATAAATGCACAACGTCTTTATCCTGAATATTTTGGCAAAAAAAAAAAAAAATTAAGTGCACAACTTCTTTGCTTGTTTTCCTCTTCATTAAGTCCAACGAAGCATATTTTTTATAACATTTTGATTTTTATCTTATTTCTTACAACTGTATTATTATTAGGTGTTATGCCTACCGCAATACTATTTAAAAAAAAGAATTGGCAATTTATATTTTGTATAATTATTTGTCATTCAGAGAGCAATTATTATATTTTATAATTCATGCATTGAGTGTTTTTATGTACGTATTTACTTGTCTCCGATTATTACAATTGTACTTGCTTAAAAAGTTGGAATTTGTTAGACACCCAAGCATGAAATTCACCTCAAAAGTGATAGCTTCACATTGTCTGCTAAAGAACTTTCAAGTTTTGAAGACAAGGACTGGTGCTTAGCAAAAGATACAAGGTAAGCACTTATACAATAATGTCCATTGTGAATTACACTAATCTTGATTAGTTGGAGAAAAAGGGAAAGTTTAATGTACAAATTGTAAATGAGTTTATCACTAGGAGAATTAGGTTAAATTAATAAACCGTACTCTTTGCAGTGATGACTTTATAGTTGTTGCAAGACCGTTCAGATTGGGAAATTTTAGAATCAGTGGAAGATTTGAGATGGTTAAACTTTTACCAGGAACTTTGTATGAGGTTCTGTTTGAAATAAAGTTGGAAGAGTCCGATTTCCATCTTGATATAAAACTCGAACTTACTCAATCAGAAGGTATCACACGGGAACGCATTGAAAATTTGAGGCACAAACCAATAGGAAAATGGATAGAGATTCTTGTAGGGGAATTCACCACAGGTCCGGATCCAATCGGAGACTTGGAGTTTTCTCTCTGCGATTATTTTACCGTGGGACTGCTCATAAAAGGTGTCACAATTCGACCCAAAGCATAGGGTATTCATTGGTGTTGCTATTATTTGTTTGTAAAACTTAATTTCTGTGTACTTTGTTAGTCATTGGCTTTGAATAAGCAACAAACAAATAATTTTAAAGATGCCACAGGTGAAATTTTTGAATGTGCTTAGTCGTTTGATTATATTTTAATATAGGGATTTGTTCAAGAAATTATGTGACTTATGCAATACTTTCAATAGCTCCACGTAGTCCTTTAACCAATAATTTTAGATTAACCGTCATCTATTATTCTATTTTATTTTTAGATTGAACTTCTATCCACTGACAGTGTGAAATCAATTTACACTGAATTCTGAATACACAGTGTCGCTCTAATGTATCATGACACGGTGTCGGGACAGTCATCAATGAATATTGGTTACACGCTGTTTCCCATCCAACTCTGATTTTTTTCTTTTTTTCCTTTTACGTTTATTCACTAGAGTTCTACTCTTGCCAAAACTTATTTTTGCTATGTAATTTTGGTTTTTTACATTTATTATCCAGAGTTCCCTTTTGTCAAAACTATTCCCAAAATCCTTTGAAAGAATGCTGGCTGCCAATTTTACCCCTCCTTTTTTTGTTTGAATTAAGCACTTGAGGAGAGGAAGCACCCCATTATACTATAAGACTAGTTTCTAATAGAAGTGCTGATACACTTTGTAGAATTATGGGATTTTTTACCATTATGATTTTAAAAGAAATTAGTAATTCAGTTGTGTAAAAAAAAAAAAAAAGTAGCTTTCTGGAGGAAGACTTTAACCGTTTAGTTGTAATTGATACATTTTGTTTTTCCCGTGTAAAAATATTGATTATGTGATAATATGATATTAGACTCTTAGCATTCCATAACTAACAAGTACACTTTCAATATTTTCAAGAACTAAAAACTAAGGTCATGCGTTATTATTCATTTCAGCAGTTGAATTGAAAATAGGCCACAAGTCATTTTTTTATTTTCATATAAATGTATAAAGCTAATAAAAGTAAGAAAATATCTTAATTGCTATTAAAATGCGTAATTTTGTTTTTACTTACATCCATACAAAAAAAAAAAAAAAAAAGAACCACCCATAAAAAATAAAATAGAATGTGATAGAAAACAAGCCCATAAAAGAAATAGAGTGTAATAGATATCTGTAACATGTTCCCTCGCAAAAATGGACCAAAAAACCCATTACAATAATTTAGAACATTTATTGTACTTTTTATATTTTCCCACTGCACCCTTCATTCTCAAAGGTAGAGAACGCCCTTTTGAAACCACCTTTGCTGGATCAAGAACACTTTCTTTTGGGATTACCAATGTAAGTCGACTTCAGAAATAGGGCATTGAATTTTTTACTCCTGTTTAAAAGGCAAGAATCCAGTCCATCAAATAATGATCGTATCAAGTCCATCAAATAATGATTGCGTGCCTCCAAGGGTAAAACTGTGTTACTTTGCATATCATTAGACCCTTTCTAAAAATGCGTAGTAAATGAACCATTAAGTTATTAAACTATAAGTTTGAAACAATAGTGCAAACCTGTAATGTTTGGGAGATCATGATGCCTTTCTGATAGTGCAAATGAATGAACCATTGTGTTGTTAAACTATAAGCATGAAGATACATGAGGTTTAGAGATGGCAAGTGCAAATGAATGAACCATTGTGTTGTTAAACTATAAGCATGAAGATATATGAGGTTTAGAGATGGCAAGTGCAAATGAATGAACCATTGTGTTGTTAAACTATAAGCATGAAGATATATGAGGTTTAGAGATGGCAAATGGGTAGGATAGGTGGAATTTGGACGGGATTTAATCGAGACCATAAAATATGGACAGTATCCCCAAATAGTCCCATTTTGGTCATGGGTGAAATTAATATGGGTTTAGACCTATTTTGATACAGCCCAAATATCCAATAGTATTTCTTTTGATAGTAAAATAAAGGGTTTATTACAGTTTGTCCCCCTAACGTTTAACTCATTTCTCATTTTACCCCCCAACGTTATTTTTTTCTCAGTCTACCCCAAAACTTGACGGTCAACTATAACGGCGTTAAATGGGCATGTGAAAATACAATAATGCCCTTAGAGGTTCATTACAGTTTGTCCCCCTAATGTTCAGTTTATTTCTCACTTTATCCCCAACATTTTTTTTCTCAATCTACCTTAAAATTTGATAGTTAACTAAGACATTGTGTAACTAAAATGCGAAAAATATAGTAATATATTTAGAATTAATAACGATCAGACCAAATTACCCTTACCAAATAGAGAAAAATTTCCCTTCGTCTGTTACATGTGACAAAGAAAGCAGAAAAACCTAAACCATAGCCCAAAAATCATATCTTCCTGACCCAAAAAAATTTAATCTGTTCTTCCAAGATTTACAATAAATTTAAAGATAATAATAATAAGAGAATTTAACAACAAAATCTTACATTGTAGCTTGAACATTGATAAAAAAATTTTCTAGGATTTTTTACTATCTAAGAGGTGCATAAATGTGCCTTGTACTAGTGTTTTAAAAACCGAACCAACCGGTGTATCGGAAGAGCGGCCAGATCACAATCTAATTCGGTTCAACCGGCCATTCAACTAGTTTAATATGATTTTTCTTTTATTTTTTTATAAAGACTAGACCCATGATCGTTTTACAATTCAATCGGTCGAACTGACCTGATCCGGTCTGATTTTTAAATCACTACCTTTTACAGCATTTGCACATCAAAACTTATTCTTATGTGTTATCGGAAAGAAACTTGGGACATTAGAGATCCTTGCAACATTTTTCTATTTTTTGGTTGCAATGTCTTTTCCAATATGAATGATTTTTTTTTTTGTTGCTTTTAGGTTAATTGTAAAAATTTTGGAAAAATAAGAATACTGAATTGAGGGACAGAAAGTGTTGCACTTTAAACATCAAGTGAATTTTTTTTTTTTATTATAACCAACAGAGGGGTATTTTCGTCAATCAAAATTAATGGTTACAGTAGGGGCATTTTTGGCATTTCAACTTTTTCAATGGTCAAACTGCTTAGTTTGACTGACAGAGGGGTCTAACTGAGAAAAAAATAACGTTAGGGGGTAAAGTGAGAACTGAGCTAAACATTAGGGGGACAAAATGTAATAAACCCTAAAATAAAGGGTTATTAACACTTTGCCTCTCTAAAGGTATGGGGTAGTTACACTTTGTCCCCCTAAACTTTAAATATATACATTTTGCCCCCTTAATAAATGGGTGAGAGAAAATGTAGTTAAATAAAATACTCAAATGACACAAATACCTTTGTCTTGATAGAGAAAAAATTTCGCAAAAAAACTCAATCGTTACAGTATTTTTTAAAAATATACTAAAAATTTTTAAATAAAGCAAACTGCTTAAATTTTAGATGAATTAAATATAAGAAATAGCTAAAAAGAAGTGTGAAAATATTATCATAAAATATTATACTTCTAGAACTATTAGAGAGGTCTTTTACTAATTCGTACCAAATAAAAATTATACTGTTATGAATGCAAAGCTAAAATTGAGATTTTTGAGGCTGTAAGCTAAGAAATTTCCTTAAACCAAGAAAAAGAAAAAGGTAAAAAAAAAATCAAAACTCTCCACCAAGACAAGGGTAAGTCGGAGAATTTTGAATTATTCAACCTTTTCTTCTCCTGGTTTAAGGAAAATTCTTAACCTATGACCTCAAAAATCTCGATTTTAGCTTTGCATTCATAATAGTACAATTTTCGTTGGCAATAAATTAATAGATGTATTATCCAATTGTACTAGAAATATAAATTTTTATGTTATCATTATCACATTTCTTGTTAGCTATTTCTCATATTTAATTCATCTAAAATTTTGTAGTTTGTTTTAATTGGAAGTTTATCAAAAATATTTTTAGAAAATATTGTAATAGCTGAGTTTCTTTTTTTTTTAATTTTTCTCTCTAAGTTAAGAATATTTATCTCATTTAATTATTTATTTTAACTATATTTTCTCTCACCTGATAGATGAAGGGGGCAAAATGTATATTTAAAGTTTAGGGGGCAAAATGAGACTACCCCATACTACTGGAGGTAAAGTGTTATTAACTCTAAAATAAATAAATTATTGGATATACTTATAATTTTGAGTCATTTAAATGATATTTGGCTACCAAATATTTAAATTTTTAATTTTAATTCATTTAAATAATATTTAAATAATTATTTATCATAACCATGGGAGTAACAAGTAAATCTCATTTATACCATATTTAAATAGATATGTTTGGGTATACTTCCATGTAGGCCAAATCCCATATTTTTTATATCCACACCACTCAAATTAAATTTGGGTATAAGTACCCATTGGGTCTGGAACTTAATTGCCTGAGGTTGGACTTGTTGAAACTCTTCAATTGGCATTCCATCAACTTTTCCATTAGCAACAATCCGTTTTCCAATGATTTATTAAATAATGCGGTGGAAGTTGATGAACCTGCAGAGAAGCTCCATGAATTCAAACTTGTGACAAGAACATTCGGCTTTCGTGGAGCAATTGCTAAAGTCGCGATACATGACTGGTATTTCCTTTTGAGTCACGTAATCGAGATTTGTAAGCCCCGTCTTTCACCTTTATCTTGTTAAATATGTATTTTTTAAGATTGTATTAGTTCATCTTTAAATACTTTGAATATTTGTCTTGTATATGCTTTCGCTGCTGTATCTTTCATTGGGCATAAGTCTTAAGAACAGGTTTTGAATTATTGGTCTTAAAATTTTTCTCTCGCTCTTTACCATATCTTGCACCGCCAATTTTATCATGTTGTACTCCGAATATTCTCAGAGGGGTACTGGAGTTTAAATAACGTTAGGTTGCGTTTGGTTCTATAGAATTAGAATTGAATTGGAATCACAATTATGTTAAATTCTAAATTCATGATTCATGAATTGTAATGCCAAGATATATTGGAATTCTTTGGCTTGAAAAATGTATAGAATTGGCATGAAATTCATTAGAAATTCCAAATTCTCTGTTTGGATTGTAAAGAGTTTGTTTTAGAATTAATATTGCTCGTATTTGAAAATGCTACAAAAGATTTTTTTTTAACAATAAAACTACTGATTAGTAGTAGAATTCTTTTAGAAAATAAAATCTACACAAACTTTTTAATCGCTATCTTTTTACATAATTTCACATACATAATGCTTGGGCTTGAAAATGGGCCAATGTGCTTCCTGAGACTACTTAATTGCCACTAGTTTTAGATTTTTTAAATCATGCTATTAAAATTTTGACTAAAATTAAAAAACAAATTTGTAATTAGTAATTATTAAATATTATTATCAGGTAGAATTATGCTCAAGCCTTTCTTTTTTTGTGCCCAAAATTATAACGTCTGAAACTGAGCTAAATATCAGTAGTCCTATACATCTCAATGATAATAATATATCTAAAGGATATTTTCCGAGACCAGACATCAACAAAAACTCAACTGTTAGATTTAATTTTTGACCTCCAAATCCTAGCTCTACCCATTAATCCTCCTCCATTATTGATGCTAAAGCTCTCAAATTTAAGCTCAGTTGCATCATCATCATCACCACATTCAGCTAGAACATCATTCAGTATTGATGCTTTTGCTTGATGATCATCTATGACCTTATCTTTACCACTTTCAAATACCATTGCCTCTACCATAGAAGTGCTTGTAAAAGTCATAGGCATGAGCCATACGACTACCCTTGAGCTTGCTTTCAAATGCAATAAGAGCAACTGGTCCAATTAACATTGCAATGGCTGTAGCTCCTCCAGTGGGCCGGGCTGGTCCCTCAGCATAGACATGTAACACAAAGCTTTCAGATTTTCAGAATGCAACCTGGATCAACAAATACCTTAATGAATTCTTAAAGCAGCAAACATTAATTTTGCTGGAATTAACAGTCCAGCAAACAAAAAGCTTTCCAGGCAGTTTGAAATGGAAGAATGCTTAGTGAAAGATATAAAACAATAATAACAACTGTAATTTGTAAGAAGGCTATGTTCATACCAGTTAACAGAGTTGAACAAAGCTGCAGCTGCATCATTTTTTAAGCATATTGATATTTTTTAGGAAGAACCACAAACTTCTGCAAGATAGGGAAATTATCAGACAGATGCACTATGATTACGCAGAAGCAACCAGCCAAAAATGTGAAATAGCAAAAACAAAAATATACAACAGAAAACCAAAATATAGCAGCGCATCTGCATCAAAGGTATTTTTAACTTAAAAGCAAAAACTATGGCTAGTTAGAACATTACAACAGGCAATCTATACCTGCTACAATACCATTCCAGATGTCCTACCGGTGCTTCCTACCATCATTTCTCTTCACACCATTCTTCTCGCCACCCTTTTTCTCTGTTTTCTTATCAGAAACATGCATGCTGTCATCAACTCTAGGTGCAGAAGTTCATAACAAGCGTTTCATGTCAAGCATGCCATTTCCAGAGTGACCTTCAGTTGACTTTAACACTCTGTCCTCAGGCTTGCGCTTCTCTACCTTTTTAGCATCTTGACCATAATTGCTTGAAAGGCATCCAATTACCAAATTCTAAAAGGTCTAGGAGTCAGTAATTCTGGCAAAGAAAATGTGTTTTGCAGCAACTAAACAAAATAAATATGTAGACACAAAACCAACCTCTTGTAGCATTTTTTCCTCCCTTTCCTTCTGTTTCTTCATTGACACTCACAACACGTTAGCAATAATCTCTGTCTCTTTTTTTTTTTTTGTGGGGTGGGGGGGGGGGGGTGTGACACTCCAGAAATTCGTACAAAATTTATTTAATTCATGTTATGTTTATTAGTAGAAAGATATATATATATATATATATATATATATATATATATATAGTGATGAGAAAAGAAAAGAAAGGGCAAGATAAAAAATGTATTCAATAAGAGGATTTCCTTTATTTAGAGTTTAGTGTTAATCTTTGATTTAATTAGTTGGAAGATTTCTTAAGTTAATTAGGTTAACTAAATGAGATTATTTCATGATTAAGTGGTACACCTAAGTACTAAACTTGGGTTAATTTTATTGGACCATTAGTTTATAATAGTGTTTAATTTTGACTAACTAATTTCATCATTTTCAAGACTTTTGACTAAGTGAGCTTTAGTTCACAATTTTGACCTAAGAATTTCACAGATTTCCCTTGATTTTTCTCTCTCTAAATCTGGCCCTTCTCTCTCCTATTTTTCTCTCTTTTGCTTTAAAATTTGTGCCATAAAGTCTTGCAAATTACTAGGAGATAAGTGACTAATATTTTCACTAATCAAATTTAACCAAGTTAGCCAACATTTCATTAAAAGCATACAAACTCACATGACTCTTGTCTTGCTATAATTGGTCATTCTTTCCTCCATTATTTTCTTTATATCTTTTCCATTTTCTTGACCTATTTTCCCTCTCCTTTCTTTCCCTCATGGCCGGCCCATTTTCTCTCTCTTTTCTTCATTATTTTGCTTTAAAATTGGTGCTACAAGCTTACTAATTTCTAGTCTCTTGACCAATTGACTTTAACTTAAATTTTACCTACAACTTTCATTCATTTCCTTGTCTTTCTTTCTTACTTTCTTGGCTGAATTTCTTCTCTCTTTTCTTTTCTTCTTGGCCGAATTTCTTTCTTTTCTTTTCTTACTTGTGGCCGGATCTCCCTCTCTCTATTTTCCTCTCATTTTGTTTTAATATTGTGTCATATTATTAATTACTAGGTGATAATGGACTTAAAGAGTTCAGCCAATTAAACTTGAACCAAGTTAACCACTAATACATTAAAAGCATAAACCTTAAATCTTGACTCTTGTTATGCTTTGATTGGTCATTCTTTTACCTAACTATTTTCTTTATTTCTTTTCCATTTTCTTGGCCTATTTCTTTTCTCTTTCCTTTTCTCTTGGCCGGCCACCCTAGTCTTCAATTTCCTCTCATTTTCTCTCAACTTCTTGGAGCTTTCTCTTCAAACTTTGGACAAATTCACCATAGAAAGTGAGCTTCCCTTCCTTCTAAGCAAAGTTCTAGGCTTGTGTAAGGTATGTACTATAAGCTTTAACCATTAATTTCAAGTTTAATTGGTCTTTTGTACTAGTTTAATATTGAATTCTTATGATTTTTAACTTGAAGATTTATGCTTGAAATGAAGTATTACTTGTTAGAGATAGTGTTTTCTTGGTTAGATTGAGTAGTAGATAGTATTAAATCTTGAAATTTTTAAGTGTTACATGTAGCTTGGAGGTAGAAACTTGAGCTTTGAGTGAGATTTTGATTTGAATTGAGTTTGGATTGAACTTAGAAGTTGTAGAACTTGTTGAACTATGGATTTGATGGTTGAAATCTTGAAGGAAAAACAAATTTGGGAAGGCCGAATTTAAGGGGAAATAATGTCAAAATTTTGTTAGAAATAAAAAGAAAACAAATAGATAGAATTCCTACCCAAGAACATGTCAAATTTAGTGAAATTAGTGTGCTGGAATTTTTACCAAATGACCAAATGTTGAACAAAACTTTCTTAGAAATGAAAACCCTAAAATGAAAACCCTAAGATGGAAACCCTAAACCCTAAACCCTAAAACTAAAACCCTAGAAATAAGTGGGGTATTTCTTGAATTTTCTTACTAAATTAATTAGGGTTTAAATCGAGTTTTCATTAGATTATTTCTTTTAAATTTCAGGACCCGAAAGCGAGACCCGACCTTTTTACGAAATATTCTCGTAGGCATTCCAGGTGAGTGTCTTTATGTGTGCATGATGCATGTAATGTGATATTTCCATTTGTAAATATTATGCTATGATTGCAAATACTATGTGATAAAATGTGCTACTTGAGGAAAGATGTGTACTTTATCGCATCTATTCCACAATGTGCTACTTGTTTTCATGATTAAATGTGTTACTTGTGTTTGAGACTACCGTGACTAACTTCACCGTTACTTCACGGATAGTCAACCCGGCTGCACGTGGGAGGTCATAAGGTGCTGGGTGTTTTAGGGCATGATTGTTCTTTCCCTTAAGTTGTGAATCCTCAAAGAGGCCAACTCTGGATTGAACTTACTTGCTTGCTTGTTGACTCCTCCAAGGTCGAGATTACTCCCTGGATGGGGTAGCCTGTACGGAGGTTATAAGGTGAATGGTGGTTAGGGTTCTTGCTTGATAATATTGACATGACCTTTGATAAAGACCTGAGCTATTATCTCAGTCCTAACATCATGAGTTACATGATCAGTACTTGCTCCTTCCTACGGTTAAGCTTGCTTCCGTAGATGGAGCCCTGTATCCGCCATTGACTACTTGTTAATTGAATTGTTCATAACTTGTCTACTTAATTTGTCAATTACTTTGTTCAATAAAATAAGTAGATTCTTGGTATGATTGCATGACTTGGACACTCACTGGGCTATTATAGCTCATTCCTTTTATTTGTTTTCCTTCACCCAGGTTTCTACAAAATTAAAGCTGGATCGACTGGTTTTGAATATAATAGATGTCTTAGTTATTGTAATAGCCAAACTGTTTTGGGCTATCTTGGTGAAAATCATGTATATTGTGACATGTAAACTTCTTGATGTTACTTGTACCTTTAAATTAAATAATATGAATATATTTTATTTTCATTCTATTTTATTTCATTTTATTCGGAGTTAAGCACGCTGTGTATGGTCTGAGTGAGTGCTCGACTTGAGTCCTGGCGAGAGCTAATAAGGCAGTCCGCTAAGCCCTTTGGTGCACCTCTGGGTAAGGTGGGGCTATCACAGGGGGTTGAGCCAAAAAGAAAGATACAGTTATTTGATGCCAAAAAGAATTTTGCTAATTTCAAATTTAATACTAGTGCATTTTCTTTTTAACTTTCCACCCAAAGTGACAACCTCCTGGTTCTCTAAAAAGTCACTTTGATAAACTGGTGGGAAGCAAGTACAAATCTTTCGGTTTAGAAAAGGGTAAGCAAAAAGCAAGAACATTAAGGGAACAATTGAAGTAATCAGCTTGATCATAATATAGCAAGTAGACTTTGACCGTGTGCACGCAGAATCTACTATATAGAACACAATCATATAGGCTATACCTTTATTAACTGAAACTAAACAAGCAAACCACTTCAAATTGGGACCTGAAAAGACTAATTCTTGCTGTTTATTGAACTTTTTAAATTTGCAATGTTTGGTTGTCAGATATGCAAAACAAGAGTCATTGATAATATCAAACAATTTGTTTCCCACATGAAAAAAAAAAAAAACATACAAGAATCAAATTCCTTTGTTCTCCGAGATCAAATTTACCAAATTTAGACTGAAAATGTACTAAAACAAGAGAAAGCCATTCCCAAATCAAATACTTCGGCCTTAAAAAGGACTTCATTGAATTTTGTTCATCGTGAAATTCTAGCAAACATATGATGAGCATAACTCAAAGGGTTAGAATTTATTAAAAATCATAAGTTCCCCAACCAATTTTTTTGTTAAAAAAAACAAAACACATTAGACATTTCTCACTTCAACAAAGACTAAAACATTTCCTGAGTAAACTTTATTAATCTGATGCAGTCACGATGCTCAAAACACATTAAACCTAGAATGAGAGCTTTTTTACCCAGGGGAACGTGTTGATAGAGGGCGTAGAGGAGTAAAGCGACGAGTAAAGTGACGTCATTAGGGAGCTTGTAGCTAATAGAAGAAGTGGGAGATCCATCAAAGCCAGCGAAGGCTGCAGCGACATAAAATCTCTCTGATTAAGCGAGGCCAAAAGTTGCCCTCGCCAACGCCAGGTTTTTCTTCCCCTCTCTCTTCTCTTCTCGATCATTCTAATCCTCCTATCCTACTTCTCTCTATGGCGTCGATTGGGCTCCGTCGACCTCTTCATCGTCGACGGAGCGGCAGAGGAAGAGGGAAGGAGAGCAAGCGAAAGAGAGAAGAAAAGAAAGAGAGGAAAAAGATCTAATGCTAGCTCATCGTATTAGTATATTGATGTACGCTACGTAGTTGTTAGGCTATAAAGAGGAAGATGAAGTCATGGATGTCGTGGCCTATGCCATCATCCTTAGGGCCTCCTATTTCCCATTGCTTTGTTCTCTTGAAATTTAATGTCAATTGTCTCCTATAATAAATTTCCTGTTCTACACTTTAGCTGCCTATAATTACGGTCCATTGATGGCGGAACTAAGAGTTTTTTTTTTTTTTGGAGTACAAGAATCAATTTGAGTGATTACATATTCCGGACACAATTTTGCTGCTCTCTAGAACAAGACTTATCTATATTTCCCAATAGCTAATTTATTTGATGAGGAACAGAAGAAAATGTTTTTAACCGTTGTATCCATGTAGACAAGGGATAAGTATTACAGCCTATCGTAATTATATAAGAAGTTACTTTGACATAAATTTGAGTTTCTTGACAGGTGTCGAATCTGTGCAATAATAAAAAAAAATCCTACTCCAAGACAATATAAATTTTGTATATAGCAGTGAGCAGGGTCGTCTCCACAAGGATTGAGAAAAATTTGCTTCTTTTAAACTAAAAACTACTGGGGAGATTTGTTTTGAATAAATTGAAAATAACAATTAACTAATTAAAAACAATTCAAGGAAATAACTAGAGATTAAAATCAATAAGAACAAAGCTCTAGCCAAAGGTACACTTTTCAGACATGGTTCACACAACTGATCATGGATGCAAAAATAGTTCAGTTATTCATTAATAGATTGGTTATAGCTTATAGCCAACTCTTCCTTACTTTATCGGTAGCCAAAGTACGACTGTTGCCTATTTCCCTTACCAAGAAATAACCCTGTGTACGACCGTAGGATTTAACTCGTTGATTGTATTAGAAACTAGAAAAGCCCATATCCTAACCAATAAACACGTTACGAGGATTTATTTAAATTAGATCATATGTTCCCCTAACATGAAATTAATCAAGCTAGTTATCACTGGAATCAAACAATTACGGATTCAATTGATTAATATGGCTGTAGATTATTATGTTAATTCGAATATCAGGCCCTTGACATTCAAAGAACAAAATAATCATAAAGATTAAACTAAAGAACATACGAATAGCAATGAATAAAAGAAAACAACTGAAAATTAATTAGATCTCACAGATATTTGGAACCAAGTCTTCAAATTGACCATTGACTAGAAGAAGTAGTTTAGTTGCTCTTCATTGGAGAGAACTTTACACAAACGATGAAAGGAGAAAAATTGTTAGAGAGAGAGTAGAAGAATTTCTGCAAAATTTTCTTATGGAAGAAGTGTTCTTCCTAGACCCAAAATCACGTTACTTCAAAGTAACATTTCCTAAAATTTCCTTCCATAATTATCTCCTAATTTTTAATAGTCAGAGTCTTTCCAAATTCTCTCTTTGGAAGAGATGTTCTAAAAGTAAGGAAACACAAATAAAAGCAACTTCCTAACACAATTAAACTACTAGGGGAGGAAAACGTCCATCCAAGCTGTGACTCCAAATTGGAAAATTGGGCATAGGATTTTCTGGACGTTTTGTCTTGGACATGAGGACTAGACGTGCCTGTGCCAACTTCGCACGTGATCTTTATGGAAAAATCTCTTAATTTCCTTTTATTTCCTTCTTTATATACTTTCATGCAATTAACATCAATTCTACCAAGTATGAGTAGAATCAATCAATTAACACAATATTTGGTAATAATAAAAAGGAAATAAACATAAATTAGTCTATTAATTAGCACCCTATCATTTCTGAATGTCCAAACGTGTCTTGTATGGTCATTTTACTAGAAGCCTATTTCTTACTTTGTAATCTAGGCCGTTTGGAAATTCATGAGAATCATGATAGCTTTCAAATGAAAGAGGAAACTCTTCAGCAACAAGATGCTGTTGAGAAATACCAACTATTGACATGTTTGAGATTCCTCATTTTTTCTGTGTTATTTTCTGTCAACATTAGAGTTTGAGATTCTCAAATTCTTTCCATATACACTGTATATAACACTGCTGTCATGTACGAGTTACTTCTAACAGAATGATTATCCAATCTCAAAGAGCAAACCCGCAAATGCTTTCCGTATACATTGTTACCATTGTAATACGAGTTACTCGGGATCAATGATTAACCAATTTAGAGTAATTCCACCTGCTGTTTGCCATTTTTGCTAATTTGTATGATATCTAACAATTTTAGGAGCAATATCTCTTCTGCTATCATGCTATTCTTGATGAACTTGAAGATCTAAATTTTGGTAGCAATGGCCAAAAGTGCTCACAACAGTATTTACCGCTGCCCCCTTCTGAAGGTTTTAGGGGACTTGAAAATGGCGATTGTTTTGATCCCTTTGCTTTGTAGGACAAAAGTAGAGTTATCCATCATGTGGTCATGCTAAATTAGAGATGACTTTGATTCTATTGATAGCATCATGTCATTTCCCCTGTACTAAATTTGGTGCATCATTGGGTTTACCGAGCTTTGGTGGCTCACATCTCACCATTGGTCCACAGGTGTCCCACATATAGACCTGGTCTATGTAAAAATGCGACCATAACGACGTAATAGGTTAAGGCATAAAGGTGCATAAGCTAGTTGAGGTCATGAGATTTTATACCCTAGCCTTAAAAAGAGGTAAAAACGTCAATTTGATTTTAAATCAATATCAAACATTGCTAACACTCTAAATCAAATTTTTAAGCAAGAGAAACTACTTTAGTGATTGTTAACACTCTAAATCAATTTTTTAGGCAAGACAAACTACTTTTAGTTGGCATTATTAACTACAACCAAATATTGGACCTTGCTCTACTCTACATTTGTAGACAAGCTAAATATTTTAATGAGGGGTATACAAAAATAAATAAGTTGATTTATTGCCAGAACTTAATTCAAGACTTAATTTGTTCAATAATTCAAGACTTTCAACTTTTGCCTCAACTTTATTTCATAATCAATTAACTAGTTCGATATTTGACTTATTATTGACTTCAAATTTGAATTCAAGTTATGGATCAAATGACAATTTTTATTATTTTAGGCATACAATGCACTAATGTGTTGTTCATATATCCACCATACATAAAAGCGCTAGTCGATTAACTGTGATAAATTTTTGCATCCTTTTTTACTCTCCTTACTGATTTACCTAAATACTACAACCCTTGTAATCTCATATTTTTCACTCCCTCCTTGGCAGTGTTGCTTATTTTTCTAAAAATTTAGCATGGCGTGGTGGAGAAACTATTGGGTATGCTGTACATTAGAACCAATCATTTATCACTAGATATTATAAGATGTGGTCCACCTTCATTACGTTGCAATAAATTATTGGTCCTAGTGCACCACAAGATAATTTTTTCTAGCGTGAAGTGTTGGAATGGTTCTAGTGCACCACGTGATAATTTTGTCTTCTGTGAAGTGTTGGGTGATGGTTTCGTTGCTAGATGTGTATTGATAACAACAAGTGCAAATCATTAACGAAACTTCCTTCAAGTGCACCATCCTTTTGACTTATAATTTGAACAATTGCAGTATTTTGGTCAATGGTATGCCTTATTATTACTTCCATCTATCAAGTTTACTAGCTTTTCTTTTAAAGTAGAAGTTTGCATCATCCTGGCAGGTATCATGAAAAAGGTAGTAGAGGAAGCAATTTTTTTCAAAAAGTAGAAATCTTGATTGTGGAGTCCCATAGAAAGGCATCAAACTACAACTTGACAGGTCACCATCATGTATTGAAATTTTAGAACCAATGCCATTTGCAAATTATTTTTTTTTATGATGGTTATAGATGTTTAAATGTTCCTTAGATGTTTAATTTCCAGAATTTTTATGTTTTGTTAAATTTTTGGGAAAAACTTTTACCTAGCTGATATGAATTTATGATTTTCTTCCTCCTTCTCATTGGTTGATGCTCGACCGAGTTCAAATTCTGGCTCAAGTACAACTCGAGCCGAACTCAAATATTTTTTTTTTAATACTTGACGAGTTTTAGTTTGATTTTGAGTATGTATTTTGGGTATCGAGTTCAAGTTTGAACATAGTGATATTCTATTTCGGTTAATTTTGATACGAAATGCACGCCAGTAAAGAATTCATTACATGAACAAAATTACTCGACATGAATCAGCGATTTAAGAAACAAGAGAAAACTGTCAATCTTATTGAAAATTAAGAATAATAATATCAAAATATCAAAAGTCTACTAAAAAGCTAATAAATAACATATTTATAGTCCTAAAACTACTTAAAACTAACCTAAACTCGTAATCAGTAAACTACCTAAAAAATTATAATGAAAATAGGAAACAAATTATAAAAGAATTAAAACCCGTAAATTATTCCGCAAGTAAGCGACGGACACTGCAACACCAACCTAGTCGCGGCCGATCAAAACCCCACCCACAGCTGAGGTTCTTATAGAACCCATGGAATGACTCGTGGTGTAGCTTATGTCGCAGGTCCAAACAGAAACTTCACCAAACTGAGCTGTGGGCATGGCTAGCCAACACCCACCTGCGGCTAGAAAAATTCCAACAAAACTCATTTGTGTCATTCCCTCCCAAATGAAAAAAAAAAAAAAGCTTGTCCTCAAGTTATGGGCATTATCTGGATATAACGAGTCCTCCAAGCATGTATAACCTTCTAGCTATGTTTGTACTTCTTTAGTAGCCCCAAAAGGTCCTTTTGTCTGCCTGTAGCCACTTGTAATCGACTTCTAAATTTTGATCTCAATCTTGAACACCAAATCAGGAGATGCATAGTTGAAAGTTTCCCATGACTTTTGGTAGTGATTTGAGCCTCTTGAATCCTCCAAGATGCATGACTCTTCAATAGTCACAACAAGTTGATTGGCCTTATCCATGTCGGCATCACAAGAATCCATCATTGACTCAACCAATGTATCGTCATGGATGGGATCAGCAGAAACTTCGTCAACACAATCCTTTATTGGCGACTCCTCTGAAGGTAGTGTATCGATGTCTTCATCCTCTCCATCTGGGTAGCATATATATTCTCGATCATCCTCTTCATCCTCACAAAGAGATTCCTCTGATGGTGGTACTTCTATTGCAACCACCTATTTTGGCTTCAAATCTTCTTTGGGCAGTCGATCCTGATGAACCCGTGAGTTTGGGTTTCCTATGTATCACTCTTCATAGGCCGGATTTCTACAAAGAGGGATCGACAGTTAAATCGTCGCTTATGGGTCAATCCTACGCCATGATAATCTCTCCAATCACGATCTCTCCTACCCTACAAGCTTCATAACAACTGGAAGATCTCATCAAATCTTCGATCAATGTGATCAAATCGTCGATCGATGTGATCAAACTTGCTGTGAATTGCTTGTAATTGGGCAGATACGGTAAAATCTCCAACTCCATCAATGGGATTAACATCACGATTCTTACTAGTGGCCGTCCTAGGAGAAGCCCGCTCTAATACCAACTGATATGAAATGTGTGGTGGTGAAGAATTCGTTACATGAACAAAATTCTTAGACATGAATCAGCAATTCAAGAAACGAGAGAAAACTTTCAATCTTATTGAAAAATAAGAATAATAATATCAAAATATCAAAAGTCTACGTAAAAAGTTGATAAATAACATATTTATAGTCCTAAAACTACCTAAAACTAACGTAAACTCATACTAAGTAAACTATCTAAAGATTTATAATTAAAATAGGAAACAAATTATAAAAGAATTAAAACTCATAAATTATTCTGCAAGTGAGCTGCGGACACTGCAACATCGCCCATTTATTCCATATCTGTACCCACAGCGGGAAAGTAAAGAAAAGCCTCTTGTCAAATTCAATTCTTTCCCTCCATTTATTGAGATTAGTGTTGATTGTCGATTACTTATGCCCTTCCATTTATCGCTCTTTTAGGTAACAATGTTTAATACTTCTATCCATTTCAACTTCGTCAAGTTGGATGCCTATACGCTTAAAGTTTGACAAGGCAGATCTTTGCGTGACTTCCATTAATTCATCCTCCGTGAAACTCTAAGTTGCTTGATGATCCACTCACACATTCATATCATACACACCTAGGCTGTTGAGGAAAGAAACAAAACTGAAGTTTTTCGTAGAAATTGTTTATAACTGGCAAACAATTGCAACAATAAAGAGTGCGAGAAAATTAAATAACATAAAACAAGAAAACCCCTGATAATTTTAATGGAAAATGATGAAAGTATGGATTCATGGTATTTAGGCTCTAAAAGAGTGCTAGAACATTATAAAGAAAGAGACCTGCTTATCACATCTAAAACAGTAGATTATAGATTTAATCCACTTAATGAACTAGCCAAAATCGAAAGATAGCTAAAAAGATTGAAAGAAATGGTATATTGTATCTGTCACATGTGAAATATGGTATTATTGCTCTTTGATAAACAGGAAAGAGGAAAAGGCAAAAATAATAAAAATAAAAGAAAGAAGCAAAAATATGAGACAAAGTGGAATTATATAGAAAGATTAATTTCAAAAGAAATGATTTGTAATTGAAAAAATCATCCTCATACAAAATGCACTTTTTTAATCATGAGTACAATTCCATTCAACACTTTTCATCTTTCTGAAAAAAACTCAAGTTTTTAGTAATGAAAGAAATAGAAAGGGGGTTAGGGAGCTTAACTTTGATGCTTTAGATAAACCGTATGTATCCAGAGTGCGTATTATCTAAGCTAATGAACCTCTTTATATTGTTGGGAAAATTAAGAGGACAAAATATGTAGCTAAATCGAGTAGAGCATGCTAGCTTAGCAACTCTATCAGCAACCGATTTGGCATGTCCACAAACATGAGCAAAAACAAACTCCTATTTCCAACTTGCCGCTTATTTCCATTCTAACACTAAAATTGGACAGAAGGCCTACTCGGAGGCATATATATGATAAAAGGGGCAATTTCTAGTGAACAATTTTTTGAAGACGTTTTATTAAAACCAAACCCGTTGATCAACCCAAAAAACTACGGAGACATAAGGTCCAATTGTATTTGACTCGTACCTGGTTGTAAGTTGTAACGTAATAAATAAGTATTAATTTTATATTTAGTAATATGCACGCTTGGTATGTGCCTTTATTCTAAATGCAAATTATTCCCTTTAATTCCATATTACAAAATGGGCATTGGAAACTTAAAATAATTTTATTAATTATGAGTTAAGTTATTAATAAAATAATAATTGATAATTCTAAGGGAATTAAACATAAAGAGTATTATTTTTTGAAATTTTATGAAGAAAACTTTAATTTTTAAAAGCTAAATTTTATGAAATAATGAGATTTGTCGCAGTGAAACCAGAGCAGGACATTTGCTCTTAAATGATATAACTCTTAAATTTCTTAAAATATCTACTATGTGTAGACGTAGTTATAATCAAATCAATTAACTTAAAACATTAGTAAGTTTATGGACAACGGTGAGACCTAAAAGGCCATGTCACAGATTACTTACCACCTCGCATCCTAATCTCTGCTCTGTTTCCAATTGTTTCCAAAGGTCAATTTTCTGATGTTAAAGCTTTTCTATTAGGTTCATGGTCTGATTGGCTTTTCTATTAGAGCCCATGGTTAGCAACTTGGGCTGTTGGACAACTTGTTGGCAAGTGGTTTCTTCTCGATATTGCACTGATATTGTTCTCTTCATGGTTATTGCACCAGGGAACCTAGAGTTAGACTAAGGGTTCGGTGAAATTGGACTACAGATCCAATTTTTCAAAGATAAAGAAAAGGTTAGAGTCCATGTTTTAGTTAATGAAGAATGGCTTGCGTTGAGTACTAATTTGGGCTCGAAGAAGAGTTTGGTTTCAATGTGAGTGTCTACTCATCGGGAAAAACTGTTGGGTTCATGGGTAGATTAGTTTTTCCCGTATTGGTTTAAAAAAGAAAGAAAGAGCACTTAACATATAAGTGTGAACTCAAGGATTACTAGCTTAAGTTTTTGGATCAAAATTAAGTTTTAAGGTTGAGTTTCAACTTATATATTGAGCTTCTTTGGTGGACTTTTTCGGTTCTTCCTCACAATGATATGAAAAAGTTATGATTCGTGAGATCTAAAAGCAACGAGAACGAACGAGAACGAACCCAAGAAGTAAAATCAGCTTTTCGTGAGAAATAAGCTGCAACAACTGAACCGGAATGATCTCATGCAACAAACCAATGCCACTGGCCCTTAGCTCTTAATGATTGCTCCATCGAAGTTGATTTTAAGCATTAGTTTCATTACTCTTAAAGTCATTTTCTATTTGAAAAGTATAGTCCTAAAATTTATTTCTACCACATTTAGGACTTGTTTTCAATAGTTTTTTGCCTCTTGATTTTAGCTTTTGATATTTGAAAATTTTATTTTGTAATGTTTTTAACTACTTTTTTTACTATATTTTTTTGATTTGTTTAACTAAAATTAGAAGCAACTGAATTTTAGCTTTTTTAAAATTAATTTTCATAAAAATCAGAAACTATTGAAAACAAGTTTTTAATGTCACCCGAGGGATAACATGTAAGTTTATATAGTGCACCCATTCTGTACCTTTTTAGATGAAAAGAACACAATTCAATACGGAGCACTTTTTTTTTACTCCTCTTAACGTTTCCATCTATGGACAAGACGTTCTTAAACGGAATTATTTGTAAAATATAACTTTAAAAACAAATAAACATTACATGGAAATTAGTAATAATGATAATACATAGACAACAGATGCAAAGGCATACACTAATTTATCATAATCTGGATTTAGATTGGTAAAATTGACTAATAGCAGTATTACTTTCCGAGGTTGCATAAGTTTTTAGCTTTGGGACCCAAACCCCCTCTAGGCCAGAAGATGAGATCCCCAGTGCCATTTTTTCCGGTGCCAATTAAGTGCCACTCACAAGAAAGTGCCACCTTACATTCGCACTCTAATAATTATCTGACTTATCTAAGTGTGAACGCAAGGTGGCACTTCTTTGTGAATGACACTCAATTTGACACTAAAAAAAGTGACACTGAGGATCCCAACTGCTAGGCCAGAGATCCTTTTGAATGCACTTCCTGCTTACCACACTTACTATTGATTAGTATATAGATTAAAATTCTTTTATGTAGCCAAATGTAAATGTACTCTTAGAACCAGAACATAAAGCAGCCAGGATATTAGTATATGCCATTTCATTGGATTCGCAACATCCTTTTACAGCAGAAAACGTGATCGGCATTTGCCAAGAGCAGCATACCATTCAGGAACAAATGGCGCCATCCAAATGGTATCACCAGCTTGAACAGGGTACCAGCTGTCACCTAACCGATAAATGCCTTGACCCTCCAAAAGCAGTAAACCATGCTGGCTATAATGGACCTCCTTCGCATTAAGAAAAGCTCCGGGTTGAAAATCCATGATATGAATGTTGAAGTCATGTTCCCATGAAGCGGGAAGCAGTTTCCTGAGTTCAAAAACCTCACCAGGAATCTCAACAAGAGGCTGCTTGTCTGTTGAATTAAAAATTAGATTCTTCCTATCATTTTCCTGGTAGGAGTAACTTCTTTCAAATACAACAAGAGTTGCGGATGCCTCACATTTCAAATATTTATTTGACCCTGGAGGAAAATAAGTATAGGAATGCACATTTAGATTGTGCTCAGAGGCTCCTTCATGAAGAACTGCAGAACCATTAACCACAAATATGAACCTCTGAACACCACGTGGCGGTTTTTTTGATTCTGAATTCTCCTGCATCTTAGCCAAGTACATAACAAAATGTGAACCACTGCAGGAGAAATTGTGATAGTAAGGACCTTTTGGTCATTGGCCATTTTGGGAGATTGTGTAATATTTAGAAAGTTAGAGGACTAATTAGCAAATTTCATGATTTTGATTTTTATCCCCAAATGACCTAGGTTTTCACCATTCTCAATTTTCTTCTCCTTGGCTTCTTTCTTTCACTTCTAAAGACTTTCCATCCCTCCCACTTGAAGGGAACCTTGAAGGCCACCACTCTCCAAAGGAAGCAAGCAACAATTCCTTTGATTCTTTCAACCAAGGTATTTCTTTTCTCAAAGCTAATTTCTTTTCTTAGTTTTGCTATGTGATGTGGTGGTAGAGTGAGTAGTTAATGTTTCTTGGTTGGATACCATTGGATGATTTTATCCCTTAACTTGATGTTTGGTTGTGGTAGTGTAAATGCTTGTGAGTTATGATGGATGTGTGAGGTGGGTGAGTTAGAAATTTGAAGAATTGGGTATGAGATTTTGGTGGATCTTGTGTGATTTTGAGAATGATCCATGCTTATGTTGCTTAAGATGTTAAGATAGTGTTTCCTTACCATATTATGCCTTATTTGAAGCTATTTTGGTGTTAGATTGTGTTGGGTTGAGTTGAGAAGTCGGATTTTGGATTTTGAGCAGTTGCAGGCCGTCTTGCTGGGTTCATCCGCGGTGCCACCCGCGCCGCGGATGAGACCGCGGCTCGTAGCAGCAGCCTCTCTGGGCTCATCCGCGGTGCCACCCGCGCCGCGGATGAGACCGCGGATGAGGGGCCGCTTGCTCTGACCTGAGCCGCGACCTCAGCCGCGCCGCGGCTGGAGTCGCGGCTGGGTACTGTATCTGAGCCGCGGCGTGAGCCGCGCCGCGGCTGACGCCGCGGGTCAGTACAGTTTTGTCTCTTTTCCTCTTTTTGCGTGTTAAGCTAGGTTTAAGCCTCTTTTATGGTTTCTTAATAGAATCAGTATGTGATACAAGTCTTCCTTGTGTGTTATAGGCGACGAAGGACTTTATCCCTACTCGGACTACCTAAATTAGTCTTGGAGTGAGGTAAGTAGTATTTGATTCTCTTTGCTTTGGAAATGCTTTTGATGATGATAAATGACTTAGATAGTACTTTCTCTATATAAATGGGCTTATGTTTGGTTACTTTGATTTTCTATGACACAAGATGTGTGGTCTAATGAATTCTTTGAATGAACATATGAATGAGCTCTTGTATGTGAAATGGGTATATGACGGGACTAGTTCCCTAAATTGGTAATGGTAGTAAATCATTTTGAACCGTACTAACCGGGTTATAGTTAGTTTTGTACCGCACCAACCGGGTGGTAGTTGGTTTTGAACCGCGTTAACCGGGTTATAGTTAACAACTGGAATTCCAGGGTCATGTGTCCACTAACTGCTTGAGCTCTCTTTTCTTTGAATTGCTTTATGCAATGTTTGGAAATGTGTATGGTTTTTGACTTGACCACATGTTGTAATGTTTATGGCTTTGATTTTGGTTTGAATTGTACTTATGTATAAATGACAAACTTAAGCCCCAAAGAGAACCTTTACTACTTACTGGGTGATTATATCACTCACCCCTTTTTGTTTAACCCCGCAGGTGATGAATTTGTTGAAGGTGATTGGACCGATTTTTGGGCCTCATAGTCATAGCTAGGATAGACTTGAATGAGGTTATTTTTGATAGCATTGATGTATAGCCATATTTTGTATGGATTAGGTTATACATACTTTCCCATCTATTTTTGTCATTGGGGAAAGAGAAGTGTAATGAATGTTGTATATCATTTGGTGATGAATGAAATGGATTCTTTTGGGCATTTTGATATTTTGGAGCCTTATGCTATGTTTAGACGATAATTGTTTTGATTTAGCCTTGTGTCCTAGCGTAGCCTAGGGCATGGCGGGTGCCACGTCTCGGGCACGGGGCGTGACA